>OX104120.1:65124705-65804294 GCA_944474755.1 Limnoperna fortunei
TATTATATAAGTATGCACTGATAACATTATCAATGTTTGTCGATATATATTCAAAGAAATGAACCATTGCTTTGCTACGTTTTGTAGTTGTGCACTTCACCTATTCTCAACGCTGTAGATATATTAAATTAAATTACTTATAACATCGTTACATCATCTTTATGAATTAGCCATTGCTTCGCTACGTTTTGTAGTTATGCACTTCACCTATTCTCAACGCTGTTGATATATTAATTTAAATTAATTATAACATCGTTACATCATTTTTATGAATTAGCCATTGCAATGCTATGTTTTTGTTTTGCACTTTTAAGCTTATCAGTGTTGTTTATATACATTTCACTCAGCTAACACACTTTTATATCAGATTGTATAGTTCGTAACTTGTAAACAGCACTACAACACAAACTTTGAATTCCTCACACTGCAAGGATATGTTCTATGCACCAAAATACTATATTTTCCAAACGTACCACGTCATTGAATAAGTTCAACTTCAGCCAAGACACAGTGATTACTACTTATCACTTTCAAAACATATTTTATCTAAATTCAACAGACAGTCATATTGATACAAATCTGAAACATTTGAGCGAATACAGTTTTTTATCCTGAAACTATTGCAGATAAACACGTTAAATATTAAAATTCATAACACATTTGATCCGTTACAAGTACGTAGAAAATTTACAAAAAGCAGCTTTAATTTTAAATTGTGAAAACAGCTTCAGATAATATCTGATCCTATTATTGCCTGTTTTATAGTTTAATATTTAAATTAATATTGTTTAAGTAACTTAATATACATATATCAGTAAAATAACCTGAAAATGTGTAACGATGCGATCACGTAACAACATAATTTCACTACCTGGGATTGAACTCGGAATCTCTGTATTACCAGCTAGCCTCCTAAAAATGTTCTGAATCCGCAATATAAACAACACTACTATTGTAATGTATATACATTAGAGTAAGTACGTAATATGTTTGTTATTAAAGGCCAAGTTAGGAATGTTTCCCTTAAGCCAAGCTGGAACTAATGTCGCATTGTTTTAGAACCCTGGGTGCAAATTTTAAAGTGATAGAACGCTGCAGTAACTGCCTCCAGTTACCTAAACACCCCTACATAATAATAGTATTTATCCCTATTTCCCCTCTTTGGGTGGCGAAACCTGTAGTTTTTGTATTGACCAATGCGCACATTACACCTATGAATTCCCATGTGTTCTGTATTCAGGTGTAGGACCACCATAGATTTTTTACTCTTCGGCTTATTAAAATTTGATAATTTTGACTTATCCTAGAAAATTTACCTTTGTTTCAAATTCAGTGACACTTCTGTCCCCTATAAAAATGCATTGGCTGAACATTCTGTCGAAATTTCACAATATTTTTCATTGCATATAAGAAAAAACGCTCAACCTGAAGTCCACGTGGTCTAAAAATCTACTTTCACTTTCTATTTCAGTCCAAAAATAGTGCTTGTCCCTAATTGACTCTCAACATTTTTATGTTCATTTAAAACCAATAAAACTTTATCCTCAAGTTTCCTAGAATATTCAGCTTTCCAAAAATACCAAATTTATTCTGGTATCATGTGCGGTTCAAATTCTATATGATGCAAGAGTGAACCTGTCTGTTGACTAGTATTACTTTTACGTACAACCTCTGGACTGGTTCCTGGTATTTGGTGGTCCTACACCTTAACTGATTTGACGCCACGTGGCGACTCTATTTTTTCAATAAACAGTTAGTATGTAAGAGGTAACGTACTTGGCGACATTGAAACATAAAGAATAAACGTGATTGGCTTAAAGTCTGATGTTTATGGACAGTCGGTAGGATATATTCGTTACAAAGTCAGTTATATTAGTACACGCAATCGTGCTCCGCCGACACAACATTTTCTAACCGTGCATATCCTGTATTACGTCAGCACTAATAATACGCATTCAATGTACTACATGTATTTCTGTATACAGCTAAACACATTCAGTTTACCATTTGTCTAGCTAAACTATTCCGTCATTTTTGTACTTCAAATAGTCAGTAAGAACTATTGACCTTCGGAAGGAAAATGAATGATTTTGCTTCAGTGGCAACTAATTATTTTAGACCAATTAGGAGAAAAGACAGATGTGTATAATATAACCTCGTGTTAAGGATATTATTTTATTTTCCGGTCATAATTTGTCCGTTATATGTCGTAAAGTTTTCAAATTTACATCTCTGGGCAAATTTCAGTCAAATTTCGCGCAACGTATCCATGGAAAAAAAATTTTTTTGTTTAAAATTGTCACATTATCTTCAAAAAAGCGATAATTAAGAATTGTTAAAAATGATGTCACAATTATAAAAAACTAAAAACTATTGTACTTATTTCAATTATACTTAGCACACTGTATTCATTGGTAAAAAGAATTCAAAGAGATGATAATAAAAAAAACTTTAAGGTATTGATTTGATACAATAAGCTACATGCACTCTTATTTTTAATATAACAGATATTAAACACATTGATACTCTGCAACATTTGGCTTTAAACACCCCCCAAAAATTGTCCATTGATCATCTTTGAGTGTATAAAATTATTAAGATGTATTTATAGTTGACACATCAGGCTCGATGTACTGCGACTCAGGTGCATGGGTCTTTTTTTAAATCATTACAGATTCAATAAAAGGAGATTTTTTAAGGTTAACTAAATTGAAACATAACAACAGTGAAATTGATAGGCAATAACAATTTTAAAATATCAGTATTGATTTTAAAAGTAGAAAACAGATTGCACGTGACAGATTGACATAAAAGTCTTTGTGTGAAATGGCCTGATGAAAAAAAAAGATAATTCTTCACTACAAACATGACAAAGTAATTATGTATTTTTGATGATGGTTTGTACTCAAGGTTTAAATGTGTAATTTTTAAGGAGCCATTCAACTTAAATTGTGCTTTCTGTCTAAATGAAAACAGACCTAACGTTAAAAACATTTGATCGATGATATACAATTTCATTGTTGACAGGAATTGTTGCAACTATTAACCCAAGTTTAACAAAATATACAATAATCCAGAATGTATAAGAACAGAAATAAAACAGAACAGCAACACTAAATTACGCATATTTGAGTAATAACTCAAGAGAAAGGGGTATAGTGTTGCACTAATTTATAAAGGAAGTGAGCCTTAATATTCGATTGTTTTATACAACGCGAGGACTGAATGCCACCCCGTGTGTAAATAAGTGCAGCATCATTAAAATAATGATTTTTTTTCTATTCTATTCGGACAAAATAAGCATTTCTTGGTTTGTTCAGCCTAGTTACGTGGCATCGTTTAGAATGTTCCATGTAACTCCCCCTCCATCCACTCGTATGGGATTCATGTGAGGATGTTAACATATATAGGTCTTGTTTTAAGGTATAGTTAAACCATTTTAGGATATAACGATGTAGGTTTATATACTGTATGTTATGACAAAACACACACAATAGTAGATAATTTAAAATTTTTAAACCGAAATGCTGCATATGTCACTATTATACTTATATATAGGAATGTTCTGGAACACTATTATGTGTAGCGACAATGCTTACTTGTATACCAAAATAGCTGTTATTGTAAGACTTGGCTTCAAATAATGTCTCGCAAACGATACACCAAAACACGAGGTGCTCTTACTGCAGAAATAAATTTTAGAACACTTTTTAGATGGTAGTGCTTCTTGATAAACTACGTATGCGTTAAGGTTGACACATTGAGGAATATATAAGTTGTCAACTACTATTTTTTCGCGCCAATTCAAGCGTTACAGCTTTGGTAATTGTTTATTTAACTTCTACTATGTTTTCTTCTCAAGGAAAAATGCCAATTTAGCAGTTATTTTTTTTTCAAGCTTTGATCTTTGACAAGAATTGTCTTTCTGATTGTCTAAGAACGTCGTTGATCGCCTTCTCAATTGTTAACGTCAGAAGTATTTCCGGTAGCACGACTGAAGAGTACTTTTACAAAGACATTCCTTACTTCACTGACGTCAATTTCCATAAAATTTATCCTTGCATTATATTAACTATACCAGAAAAACATGTAGAAAATTTCCATTCCCATGAAGAAGTATAGATCCCACTAATCTTCAACAATCATCACATTTCATTACGATAGTTGTCCTTGTGTCTAAATCAAACCAATGATTAATGTCCTGGAAATATCTTATCATTCCGGGACGGATCTGATCGTTCAAGGACGGAAATAGCTTTAAGAACTTGATAATCGATCGCCAAGTGTTTTTTTTTATTTAACATTGTTTAAATAGTTTTAATACATAACACATCTAAATCAACGTTTTCACTGAATAACGTGCCTTGATTTTTTTTAACAGTCCTGGCTTTATCTTAGCAACGGAAGACTATACCTAGCTACGGGGACTATACAAGTTCTTAAGATTTCCAGCGTGTCATATACAGGCTTTTATACAAATGGTTAATAAATTCCCGCGCTTTTTATGGTAGCTTAAGCAATGATAGAATGATCTAACTTAAAATTGTATGTAATGTAATAAAAATATTATGGACTTCTCCATCGGGTTTTCCTATAGCATTATCTGAAGAGGTATAGCGCCCTCAACTGTGTATAAAACTAATCAGACAACACTATAAGAAAATAAAACAATTCCCTCTTGACAAGTCTATTAAAGATAAATAGTAGTTCACGCATGTAGGTAGAAAAGCTTGTATGATTGGGTAGAGTATTCAAAAGAGACAACGATCGTCTAGTAGAACAATTATATCAGAGTTCTGAGACACTTACGCGCTTTCGTGCACATTCAGCCAGCTTCGTAACTGTGGCTCAAAGTCGACATTTGGGATAGGTTAAATAATATGACCAAAATCTTCTCGCTTTGATTGGCCGATATGTTAAGAATTAGAATAAAAAAATAATTATCTTTTATTATTAAAATATTCGTGTTTGTTACATTGATCATATTCAAAAGACATTATAAAGAATGTTATCCGATAGTCAAGTTTAGGGTGTAACTAGGTAAATATGGTTGGTACATGAATTACACGATACTTGTAGGGTTTATGTCACTGTGATGAGATAACAAACTGTTCTCTCCACTCGTTCGTGACTTCTTACCTTTCAGGAAAACCACTTTCTTCATAGTGGTTCACGATTCATGTTATGTTCGCGTTTTCTTTTGTGCCATTACAATTTTTGTATATGGATTTTTTTTTGTTTTGATAACTTTTGTTTTACCTAAATTTGCGATTGAATTGTTAGCACGACATAATGTAATCGAAGTTGTATCACTGTCCTAAATATTCAATTAACGCAGAGATACCATTTATAAAGTGTGTGTCATCATCTTAGATAAATAACACTCACTAAGTCATTAAGGGCGAAAATTTAGAGACAAAATTATGAAATGAACACTGCTTAATGACAAACTAGTTCCTTAGGACTGTCCTATTGTTTTTCTAATCAGTGGTGGATTCGAATTACATTCGCAAAAGAACTTGGACTAACAAAGTAAAACAATTTTAAGCACTTCAAATCGGGCATTAAATTATGTAACTGGTATTAACTTGTCAAAGATATCACTTAAAAGATCAGACAAGGAAAGAAGGAATGGGAATTAACCATGGGAAAACTAAAATCGTGTGATGTTAAAGGGGTTGGTAAACCAGTCCGTGATGCTGATCTCTCAATATCTGTGTTGTCCTCAAAGTTCTTGGGTTTTTGTCATTGTCTTGTATTTTTGGCTAAGTTTTTGTTGTTCTTTTAGAATGAATACAATTACAGTCCACTAATGATTTCTTTCCTGGAGAAACTAGCGAGATCTTTGATAACATGTAACATTGGAGTGAACCAATAAAACTGCTGAAAACAAATAAATATTTGTATTAAACAACTGCATTTGGAGATATTAAACACTTATTCATTGTACATTGTATGCAGGATTTAAGTGAGTGCAGGTTTGGAATGCCATACAAACCACCATTTCCTTTTGAAATATTTGTACTATGTTTGCTGGCTCTTGGACTTCGATTTGACAGTTTTTTTGGTGTTCGAAAGTTTCTTATTACCTTCATTTATTACTAATACTTATCATTAAGAATGATAATGGTATCGTGTCTGTCTGAAGCTCTTAAGGACTGATTTTACATGTACATGGCCTTCGATAGTCGATATTGGTAAATTCATTGATTGTAAAATTTTGCTGTAAACATAATGTTGGAAGTATTTTTAATTGAATAATGATAAATCTCTATTTTATCTCTATTTTATCTGTTAAATAACCCTGACAGAAAATTTGTGCTGTGTTTTCATCTGTAAAAATTGTATTTGTCGTAGAACAAATAGTTTAATTAAATGTATACGCTATCGTTATCTTGCCGATCATATAATTACAATAATAGCTATGTACTGTAACACCACGTCAGTACACTGTATTTAGGTACAGACATTCTTGAGAACCATGCAAACATAAGGCAGATTTGAAATTCCAAAGACATATAATAACATTTGCAGAATTGAATTGTTCCTGAATATTTGTAAATAGTTATTTTCTGAAAATTACAGTGAATTCAACTGCATAATATATAATATGAATAGTTTCATAGGTATTTGTAGTGCATTTTATGAAATTAATATTTAATGGTAATCGAAGAGTGAATGTGTTGTATAGCTTATAATTTAAACAGAAAAGTTCTTCTTTAAAAGACGTTTTTTTATTTACCAAAAAATGCAGCCTTCGACGTTTTAAGAAATATAAGTTTTCAACCCAGTAATGCCACGGTTTTGTTTTCTGTGGTTCTGTATTCTCTTACTTAAGTCCCACGAGTTTAAATGAGTTTTACATAAACTTTCATTCTTAACGTTTTTGTCTTAGAGAGTAAATCAGAAGATTTGTAAGCAAACACAACAAAATTCCGATATGAAAGTACAGAAAACCCAGAAACATAACAAGTAACAAATACCCAAAACATTCAATAAATATATAACCAACACGACCCACCCTAAACAATAGGGTGATATAAGATATAAGTTTTATATTCACTAATGACACCGTCGTGTTACCGTTGGTCTAATTCGAGGAACGACCAGTGAAGTAACAGAAGTATATCTGTCACCATCATTGTGACAGATCTAATGCAATTTTGTTCTCGTACACTGTACATATTTTAAATATTTTTTAAGCTACAGTTAATGTGTTTAAGAATAAAAAGACTCAGCAGGGCTGTATCAGCAAACGAGCTGTATCCAATCTACTGTTTCAGCCTAAATTTGATACAGCCCTGGCTTTAACGGTGATACAGCCCGATCAAAAATGATGATTTGAATTAACAATTTTCCTGTGCCGCAAATAAATGTAAATAGATTGCTAATTACTAACCAAAATGTAAAACCTGTAAGATATCAACAGAACATATTATTTAACACACATGCTAAACAATTACAGGTAAACAAAGTTCATTTTTTATCTTGTATACTATTGAACTTGTTTGTTTTCTGCTCCGAAAAACTCGGCTGTAAATGTGCACTAACAATCTTATCGTAATTTACAATTCAAACATCTGAATGCAACAAACACAAGTAGTGCGTTTCCGTAAGTTTAGATAATTTTGACAGCAAATGTGTTTTAATGACATAATGGGAAAACAACAAAAAATTATGACAAGTTATAATCGTACAAAATAAACATGCAAAAACTATAAGAATAACAAGCTAAGCTGTCAAAAAATTTCATAAATCAGTTCTAGTACAATATTTAGAAAAAAGCAGTCCTTATCATTTGTTTGCTAAACTTATTTATTCGCGAAAACAAAAACGTATTGTATGCAGCTGGACATATCCCCAGGTTTTACATGATGTTATTTTCTACAGCTGGATATATCACTACGTTTTACGCGCTGGGAATCTTAGTGCATTCATAGTGAGAATCTTAGTGCATCCATAGTGTAGGTTGTAACAGATATAGTAGTATCTATCATAGATTGACTGATTGATGCTTATTTGAAGTCATTACACATGGAGAAGGACAAGTATAAAGACTGTCACTATTATTAGTCTTTGTGAAATGAAGTTTCTTTGAAATAATAAAAAAGTTGAACTTCACCAGTAAAGACAGGGATAGATGGAATTTATTACGACAAGCGTGACACTTCAGCAAGTTGTTCACAACAATCCTTTGTTTTCTTTCTAAGAAATATACAATTCAGGTTTTATACAATGACAGACTGGTATTTTTGTGCATTACTAATATATAATAAAACCTGTAACAAATAAACGTTATTCATTTTCTTATTCGTAATTCGTAAAGAAAAAAATGAATCCTTCTTCTTTTCGACATTCATTTTCCTTATAGTTATTCGTTTTTCTATTTGCAAGTAGTTGAAATAAAATGGAAATTAAATTGTCTGGTTGAACTTTTTCTCTTTGTCGTATCTTCTTAAGGATAGTGAAAAGCAACTAAAGCAGAAAACAATCAAACACGAATTTATATCAACATATATCGATCGCGGTAGATAATAAGTTCAATGTTCGAGATAATAAGTCAAGCGCTTGAGAATATAAGTCAAGCGCTCGATATAATAAGTTGACTGCTCAAGAAACTAAGTCGAGCGCTCGACTTAGATTGACAAAAAATAAAAATGTGCGTCTTAAATGTACTACATATCATATATCTCTATTTTGTATTTTGCGTGAACTGCAAGGCCACGATTCATACACACTTTTCAGTCCAATATAACAAAAATTTATAACGGGTGATGCTAGCAAGACATGTCGACGCGCCTGATTTCCCAACTTCTGTTGAGTTCGTGAAACGTCTTATTTCTTGTTGGGTTCTAAATTGTAATCGTGATGTGCTCTCTGTTATTTTACTAATTTTTCTTAATGTATGCATGTACTTGTACTTGTCATCTGTCACAGAAAGAATTAGCAAAATATAAACTGCTACAATAACAACATTCAGATTTGAGACCGAAAACTAGTTCAGGAAAGTTTATAAATAAAAACAGACAATGAAAACTTACATATCATGAAATAAATACGAAAGATTGTAGTATTAAAATGTGAGAAAATCTCATGTATTATACTATTAACAAGCTGCCAAAGATTTTGTAATCAAAAGTCTCATCAGTGCTTCAGATATTATACATAAAACAGGATTTCCGCTGTTTAAATAAGATTAATGTTTTTTGCAACTCATTATAAAGAGAACACAAAACTGCGCAAATATAATGACAAAATAAAACAACAAAATAACGTTTAAATGCATAAGTGCTCAATGTACTAGTTATAACCATTAAGTTACTATATGTTTACAAAGCTTTGTAATCACACTTCAGTGCTGACAGGAATATCATTGATTCTTTCTGTGATATAGTCATTGTCTAAATTTGCTCTCCTGAAATTTCGAAAATTATTTTAATTCTAAGGTTTTTCTATTTTTAAGGTGTAGATAACTTTAGCCGGATTCGATATAACGTTTTGGAATTTTGGTGATGAAAGCTCTAATAATCATTTAGACTTTAAATATTGTTTGACCTTGAGCGCCACTGATGAGTCTTGATTAGACGAAACACGCGCCTGGCGTAGTAAATTCTATTAACCTTAGTATTTTTGATGACATCTTATTTGCAACCTCTGGGTCGATGCCTCTGCTGGTGGACTGTTAGTCCCCGAGGGCATCACCTGCCCAGTAGTCACACTTGGTTGCTGACAGGAATATCATTGATTCTTTCTGTGATATAGTAATTGTCTAAATTTACTGCCCTGAAATTTCAAAAATTATTTTAATTCTAAGGGTTTTCTATTTGCAAGGTATAGATAACCTTAGCCGGATTCGGTATAACGTTTTGGAATTTTGATGATAAAAGGTCTACAATATCCTAATCATTTACACTAAAAATATTGTTCGAGTTTGAGCGCCACTGATCAGTCTTGATTACACAAAACGCGCGTTTGACGTAGTAAATTCTATTAACCTTGGTATCTTTGATGACATTTTGTTTGCAAACACTGGGTTGATGCTTCTGCTGATGGACTGCTAGTCCCCGAGGGTATAACCAGCCCAGTAGTCACACTTTGGTGCTGACAGGAATATCATTGGTTCTTTCTGTGATATAATCATTGTCTATATTTACTGCCCTGAAATTTCGAAAATTAATCATTTAGAGTTAAATATTGTTTGGTTTGAGCTTGAGCGCCACTGATTAGCACTGATTAGACGCCCGTCTGGCGTAGAAAATTCTTTGTTCTGATGTAAATTGGTTTTCATAGATCATACCTTTTAATCAGCGGGCATCACTGAAGCGTTCTGTGTCTTTAACTTGTAATAAACCACTCATTAAATCCCATTTCCTTTCATAATTGCTAAGCTAACATTTATCTCTGGTATAATTTTTGTCCTTATGTATACTACAGAGACCAAAGCCAGTGGAATATCCGTCCAAAGGGTATTAATTGAAATTGAATTACTTTTTCATACAGAAACGTTTTGATTATTTCCTATGTTTTCAGCACGAAACTAGACGAGATGTATATGACATATTACAATAAAATACCGACTACCGGTACCTTTCAACAAGCTAACCAAAACTTCAGATATGTTCTTGATAATTTGTTTTATATACACTCAATTTTCTATATCCAGGAAAAGGAAATAGCTTTGATCCGCACAAACGCTAACTAAAAAACGTTGTTGAACCTCTGAGAAAAGTGGCAAATTTGTCACCGATGAGAGGGTAGTTGTACAATCAAATTATACTGGATAATAGTTTAAGTAGTTCTAGAAATCTGTGAAAAATCAAAGGGCGCTAATTCTGGCAAGCGGCTGTACCGGTCATTGTTAGATATTGATATCAGCTTTAAGCAAATAAAAACCGGATCGATCGTCCACGGAATGCATTATTTTGATTTTGTTAGTGTTTAAAATCAGTTTTACATTACTCTCAGCAATTGTTAAGTTTTAACATGACGTCCTTTTTTATTAGAGAAGTAAAAACCACTGAACTTCGACAGGAAAACTGGCAATCCAAGGTTAGATAATATTGATACAACTGTTTTCAGAAATCACACTAGTGACAAGGAAATCGAGAAAGCTTAAATTCTGAAGTCAAAAACGCCTAAATCTAATACAAGCACTTGATATATATAAACGTAACCAAAAGAATAAAATCGAAGTACGCTATTACAAGCCACGCCTAACACGCCTAACTATCACCCAAAATATACAACAAACAAATACTAGTACTAGTAAGTAGCCCCTCTGAACATTGGGTAATATTATATTTCTAAACCTACAGAACAAAATATAGACTAACCCACAAGGTATTATGTTTATGTCAGAAAGATGTATTTCTATATTTAACTCGTTTAATCTATAGTAAAATAGTCATTTGTTCGTTCTCGAGTACACTGATAATCGTATCAGATAAGTAAAAGACAAACATCTCTTGCAATAAAATTTTCTAATGCATTTCCGTTGTTACAGTTAAAAATGTCCTATGACATAATTTGAATTTTAAAATTTTATAAAAACGTTCTACTGTAAAACGAAATTACAAAAACGGCACGAATATAAATCAACTGGTTAAACCAGATGTCAGAATGTACTTACTAAAATAGTTAGATTTACTGATTGCTTGATGTTTAGCATCTAACAAGCAATGTCCCAGCTTTGTTTAGAATAGATAACAAACATAATGTCAAATGGTGAGTATCACACATACCAGTAAAACAAATATTTTTATAGGATTGCCGATTACATATGGCACTGTGGGTAGAGTCAGAGTAGAAGCTAGCTGCACTGCATCATTTAATTTAATATTGAGGCATTGTTAATCACGGAACGTAGAATTAGCCTCCCCATCCGATCGCTTTTTGGTTTCTATGCCATGAACTACACAGAAGTCCGGTTTCTTTATCATGGGTTTTGCAAGTGAAATCAGTAGAAATCGGTATGATGTTGAATTGGCTAGCATTTTTTGGAATACCAACTAAAATTAATTTCTTGTTGTAACTTTTTTCACGCAATTTTAAATCTACAAAAATACTACTTTTTACTGAATTTGCAGAATGAATAACATGAAAATCTGAATTTTTCTCGTCACAATTTTCATTACCGTTTAACACGATTCACTGAAAGTAAATGTCCTTTAAATATACATACATGTTAATAACAATAAATAACTTAAATGTATTATAACGTTATTGTTTATCATTTCTGTTACCTTTCCGGATTAAAGACTACATATATTGCTTTTCCTTGAAATTAAATTTAACTAGAACTTGAGTAATGTTATATATACCTGAACGAGACTATTTAAACTGCACTTGGTAAGCCAAAGTTTAAATACAATCAAAATAAGCGCATTTTACGGAAAAGTCTCCCAATAATTATATGCACTCAATTGTTTTTTTTTTCGTTTTTGTGTGTTTTTGTCTTCTTAAAGATAAATGCATAATACAATACAAAAAATACTTAAACAATAAAACAAGGCCAGTGTTACATTTGCACAGTTTTAGGACTTTTGCGCGCAATAATAGAGTAACTTGTGTAGATTTTGCGGTTTTTTGTTTAAATGGTGTTTAACGTCATTTAGCTATAATATGGCGTCTAATTTTTATAGTGGAAGGAAACTGGAGTACACAGAGAAATCCTTTGACCTATTAACAAACAATAAATCAACGGAAATTTGGTGTGACGGCACATAGGGAACACCAATTTTGACTGCCACTGGAAAACTATGGAGTATTGGGTAAGGGCCGAGATTTTAACCTTTTGTAGCCACAAAAATGAACCTACTCTTCAAAATTTACAAAAGAGATTTTATCATGCCCGGAGCGCGGTACTCTTAAAACACGTCACCCATTACGGTCCACGGCCAGGCTTGCCGTATTATGACCTGTCAACCCTAAAGGAGAGGGTCTCCCCTATCCGCCACCCGTGCACGCCCTGGGTGTCCATGTATGTCGAGAACCGGAACCTTCTCAGTATGCCCCAGAGATCTGTATGAGAACTGGCAAACTTTGTCAATTAAGATTGAAGTCGAGAACACCCTGCCCACAGTGAGAAGCTAACCCACGACCTCTGTGTTGACAATTGTCATGCTATAACTGGTACGTGATCAATAGTAGACCTCCTAAACCGCTCGGTCACTGCAGCCCCTAACTGATGTAGATGAACTTCATGGGAGATGCCTAATTATCTTTATTGAAAAATAATGTAACAAAAATAAATTATATATTCTTACTATCCCAAAGCTCACAGCCTTCATCAAACAACTTATTATATTATGTCAAATATAAACAATCAGCAGTCGCAGTAATGTGTATTAGGAATATTGTCTATTTGTTGGTTATTCGGCAATTCATGTTTTCTTACTTCCACGTAACAGCATAATGTTAGCAAACACAATAACATACAAACTATAATGAAAAATTAGTAATAATATAATAGTACCTGAACACATGGTTGATACTGTGTACAAATACAACTTGAAATCGGTAATTCAAAGTAAGGTATTATTCTCATCATATGCAGGTATACCTAGCCGAGGTTTAAACGAATTGTATTGCAAATGTACTAGCGACAAATAGGTTTTCTGATCTACGCTTGTAGATCAGAGCAGTTATAGCATGACAAACACATAAAAAGTAAAGTGCATGGCAAAACTTGTTTAAAACATGATAATTAAATGAGGTTCATTATATTTAGCTTATTTAACTTCGAACTATTTGATTTCATTAGTTTCATTTCTTACGCATATGACAATTAAATATATTAGTGGTTAATTTAAAAATTTGTGTTTACAAAGAGAATTAAAAAAAAACATAGTTTTGGAATAATGGTCTTTATAAATTCATTTAGATATGCATTTGATTACAGATATATTATTGTACTCACTTTCTGCTGATTCTGTGTTTGTGTGTTTTAGTAAGTGTTTTATATTCGTATAATTTTTTTCTGCATATCTGTATTGTTAGAGTATAACTTTACAAAGTAATGGTTGTGATTTGCCAGCACTTTTACCACGCCAAAATATATATAATTTGCATTTGTTGCGACCAGTTTATATTTATGTGGGTTTTGTTGTTTGTTCATTTCCTGTAATTTTAAGAAAAACATTTCCGTTCAGATCTGTGTAATAAGTATTCTGTTACGATCAATTAATTCGTAGAATTTTCTTCTTAAGAATGCGATATGCAATCAATTTGTAGTATTAAATTTTCCTGGAGAATAAAATGGACTTTGAAATAAAATGGAGATTTTAGTGCACTCTGATCAATAGCATGGTTTTTATGGTGTTCGGGTTACTCACTTTCTGTTGTTTTTCAATTTTTTTTTTTGTTTTTGATTATTTGTTTGTTTATTTTTTTATTTAGTTTTTGTGCTGCCCTGTATTTGTTTGTCGATATCCTAATTTGTAATTGTCCATTGACTTTCGGTTCTTGTTGTTCGGAATGTTGTCTTGGCTATTTTTCTAAAGTGTAAAATGTGTGTTTTCATCAAACATCTCTTAAATTAATCTTATATGTAATACAACAATTGTAGCGCGTCGTTTACAACAATGATATCAATTACAATCTTATGTCGTTATAATAAGGCATGTTTTATCAAGTATAGCCATTTACAGCATTTACATAAGCGTAGAAGACTAAATTAAACATTTATGCCTAACTAAAATTTTTAAATGGTAATAAATTTGACGTTAGAACAATCAGATTTTAAAATATTAGATCTATTTATTCTTTTGTAAAAACTTTAATTATTAAATCATTTTATTGATAATCTTTCTGATGTTTACATGAAAATTATCTGACTGATGTAACTAATGCATTTCCTTATATCCAGATAAATTTTACTCTCAATGTTCTTAAATAACATCTTAGACAACAAAATAAACTAGGCAGATCCGTCACGTGCATTCTGTAATCATCATCAAGAAATGAGAAACGGATTTTTAACATAAAGAAGCGCCAAAATAAATCCTAAATTGCGAGCAAATACACCATAAATTAAAACATGGGTTATTTAAATAATAGTTGCTTTTCAAATGTAGACAAATATTGTTCCGCATCCTATCTTATATCCTCTCATTTTTTAATTTTATGTTTTTCCATTTCTTGTAAGATTTACCTAATGAAAGTGTTTACGTGACGAGATTGTATTTAAAGTTTTTGTTATTAAAGTGTGTAATATCAAGAAAACAGTGCGATAATATTTTGGGATTCAAACAAACAAATAGTGTTAATAGCAGGTTTTATCATGGATAAAATCAAAATGAGTGTGTAAAAAGCGACACGGGTTTCCGTTCACATCTTAGTTATCAAATCGTTACATGGCATTTCCTAGTATTTTTCTGTTAGAAGTAAAAGAATCCGAAAATGTTAACAATGCTTTGGCAAATATAGTAGGCACTGTAGCGCCATCCCCGACTAAATCATCTCCTGTTTTCCTGATCAGTGTAATCATTTAAAACAAATCAGCTTTCGTGTTAGCTCTGACAATGTCGTGTAACTATAAAATATTTTACAAAAGCTTATATAGTTGCATATTTGTCAAAGATTTCTGTGTTTCGTTATTTCATTTATGAAAAAAAATGGATCAACACGAAAAGTTCGTATATCACTAAAAAAACGAATTTGTAAAATTTAAAGTTAAAATCCCAAACATTAATTAAAAGTTTTGATGTAAATGTAGATTGAACGTTAATGGGCATAGACATCAAATCACATGTCAATACTGTCTGGAAACCTGTATTATGTTTTTCATCATAAAAACTTCGAATTTAAACATATATTTAACGCTGATAGTTGAGGACCGCATTTAATTACTTCTCGTATTCTGTTTTACTGTAAGAAATATAAGTATTTAACTATGCAATATCTAAAAATTGAGACGACAGCCAACAAACATAAACTCAAGAGAAGATTTCTCTCAGATAGCTAAAAAAATAATGTAAAGACCTTTACTTGAACCGGTTTCATTCACGTAGTATTTTTAAAGAAAGCAACATTTGACAGGTGAACTATGTGAGATATATGAAGTCAAGGATAAATTGTTTGTACTTTGATATAATCGTAGAAAAAATACTAATTTACCAGTAACCAAATATCCCTTGAAAAGATGTTGATGTAACTTAACGAGGTCTCTGCAAGTACTTAACAAATGCTAATTACCTCAATTTATTCACAGATTTCTTGTTTTTCACAAACAATACGATGTTTGCAAAATCCTATTTAGTGAAATATTTATTGAAAGCCAAGTCCACGTGAACTTTTGTATATATGTAAATAGCAAAAGCAGGGCCGTAACTACCATTGAGGCAACGGAGGCAACTGCCTCCTCTAGGTTTACAACTAAAAATAGAATAGTGTGAAATGTGTAATTTTACGTTGATTTTTGCAAAATTTTTCTTCCCTCACTCGGCGGCCCTAACCCCTGCCTCCTCTATTTTCTTACCCTAGTTACGGCCCTGAAAAGTACTTAACAAACTCAGCACAAAATGTCAAGGATTGTTATTTCAATTTTAAAGACTAATTGGATCAATTTTATTTTAGCTTTCAGTCTGGAATAATTTTGAAGTTTTAAAATAGATCTGCACATTGTGAATGAGGTTTTGAAAATATCGCCATATTACATAGAAAATAAAGTGATGCTTTATTGAAATAATTAAAACCAGCGAGACTTCAGCGTGTGTTAAGACGTGATCTATTTATTTCTATAGTGTCTGAGAAAATGGACATATTTTTAAAATACCTATAATTTAGCAATATAGGATGATAATGTTAAGTTTAAACTCGTCACGTAAACAAAATAGCTACCAAAAATAATAGTCAAATAACTTCTTTTAACTATAATAGAGTACATTTGTGTTTGTTCATGGTGCTTGTTAGGCTATCGAGTGGTCAAGCTCGGCTGCTGCTGAGTGGCTTGTCTGCTGACAAATAGTCGACGCGTTGACCACAAAGATGGTTATCGAGTGGTCGATAAGGGCTATCATTTCGACGCCCGGTAATCAGATTTTCGACCCCCTATCAGCTTTTTAAAACAGTTTATCAAAAACTCGACAGCCAAAAGTAGACAATTCAAGCTAAGCTTTTAAACTTTCGACAGTGCTTTTGTATTGTAATTTATCTATGTAGATATAAAAATATTGCCTTACCACTTTCTACTAAAAATGTTTTGTTGGAGTACAGAAACAGTCACCGCCCATCAAATGGGGATGCACGTACTATGCACGATAGGGAACATTTACAAATTTCAAAATAAAGCAATCATTGGACAATCCAATTCGATTCCTTCAAAGTATTTACTGCTCGTTAACTTCCCCTCCTATCGATCTAAATATTGCTTACAGGACGTATAGTATCAATAAATCAATCATTGAAAACAATAAATACTGGTAAGTACAATAAATCATTTCTAATATGGAAACATCTTTTAACGTTTTTGATTGGAATGGTTTATAAAATCGGTTAAAAGGAACTATTTTTGTTTTGTTTTAACGCTAATTGAAACAGCTTTTATTTATATATTTAAAGGCAGTCTTAATGAAGAATAAAGCTAAAAAAATATTAAGTAAAAACTACCAGCGTGCAATAAATCAATGTCTTGTGGTTGCTTAAACATCTCCGAGCAGCATAATAAACGTGTTCGTCCATAGAAGCAATCTGATGTTCTGGAATATATAATATAATTTTAGTGCAAATACATTATCGGTTGTATTTTATTTGTTACATGGGGTTTAACCTAACTTTCAGCAATATTCAGCTGTATCATGGCGTCCAATTTCTATTGTCTGAGGAAACCAGACGGTTGAAGACGGACCACATTTTAGCAGGAAAAATTGTAATCTTCGTCAATTATAATTGGAGTCAAGCATACCCTTTTCGCAGTAACGTTTAACACTCAACCTTATTATTGACACGATGGTGATCAATAGAACATGATTTACTGCAGAAACCCATTGCCCATCAAAGCCTTGTTTTTCTATAGCTATCTGAAAATCGACGAAAGAGGATTCGACATAAGTAGTCAGGATTACTATGTTATCACGGGACATATTTTTATAACGTATTGTTGACTTGCCTATTTTTCGTAATGAGGGGAAATAGTTGTTTTTGTACATTGTTTGCTGAAAGTTACAACAAAATTATCAATCTATTTCCATTGCTTTTGAGATACACAAACTCATTGTTATGTGTGGTCATATCCTTGTTTGAAGCTGTATGTTATCCTTCAATAATTTTCTTTTTCAATTTTGCTTATATCTATATGATTAGAAGTAATATATTAATAAATATGACTGCAAAACAGACAAACAACTCAATCATATTTTTAGGCACCCATCACTCTTCATGTAAGATTTATGAACAATTCTAAATGGTAGAAACACATATTAATTTTGATACTGACAGGTGTTGTAGTTTAATAAACTAGAAGATGATAAGTTTAAATAATTGACAAAACATATCTACTTAGTTTTTTTTAAGTGTATGCAAAATGCAGTGTATCATTATCTAAAAAGGTTTGAAATTATTTGTAATGGAACAATCCATTTATCAAATTTGATGCAAAACATAAACTGCGATTTTATACAACATAAACCATGTTTATATTATTATTATTATTATTATTATTATTATTATTATATTATTATTATTATTATTAAAACCAATTGAATTTAATACATCAACAAAACGTTGAAGAAGATTCATTATTGTGGGTCGACCTTTTCTTATGCAATACCAAGAAACAAAGCACTGTTCATGTTTTTAAAATCAGACATCTTAAATCTTGTAGACGTGCTACAAATAGTAGAAGCTGTGTTAAAGATCTTACAACACGTAATTTGTTAAACGAAATTTCAAAAACAGGTATAGGTTCATGATTCTATTTTTTAAGTCAATCTGTCTTAATCAATGAAGCATTTTATTTGCTCTTTTATAAAATTCCGTGCCGGTATTTAAAATTATGCTCTAAGGACAATATATCGATAGTGTCTGCAAATAAAATCAGTCTTGAATTGTTGAAAAGTAACTATTAAATACGGAATTATTTTTGCTTTACTATCCAATCATTCTTTTGTTTGACTTTAATTGTCGCTTTCGTTTCTAAGAAATTTAGAAAAGTGCAAATCAATTAGCAAGAACACTGAACATTTACTTAATATAAGTTTTGTTATTATATAGTTTAAATTCGATTTCCACGTCAGTAATTTTGTTATATAGCATTTCTAATCTTCTTGTTGTTGTCGGTTATACCGTATTCGTCACAAAACTGGGACACATTGATCTTTGGCATCATTTTGGGAGAGTATCAAGCACGTACATGTTAGACAACACTTACAACACAGATTAAGTTGTCACCATATCTGTTAATTTATCCCTTTTTCTTGCAATGATTAATTTGTTGCTTATCGGCAACTCTCGCTCATAGATCGATATTACTAATGGGACGTTAATTATCAATTCTGTCAATTTTGTTTATTTTTAATGTATTTAGTTTACCAGTAATGTCCACATCTTACATTTTTGTGATATATAATCTCCTGTAATCTTCTGTTCGTTTGACCCATTTAGTTCTTCTGAAATTGTATTCATTTACAGGTAAGATTCACCAATTACTTTCAGGACTTTCGACTGTTTTCTGAATCAGTATTTTGCATGTTTATAATAAACATGTACATTCAAGCATGTCTTGATGGATTGTATTGACGTGAAACATATGTTAGAAATGTTTACTAAGTTTTTTTATACGTGTTAAATACTGTTTACATTTGGTACTGGTTACAGTTTTTAAAAGATTTTATCTATTCAGTAAAACGAAGCTCAATTTTAAAGGGGTTACTTTTTACCACATTATCTATTTTATTCTTAAAGGGATCTTGTCTATTCCTCAATTTGTATTCTATAATCTTTGTTGAAATATATTTTAACTTACTTATGGCACAAAATGGCTCATAGGCGTAAAATAACTTACAGTCATACAACAGACGTTGGTCAATGTTTGGCCTCCGTCATGCTGTTCAGGAGTTGGGGCATAATAATAAAGTAAATGCACATTTAACGTGTTAAAAATGTAATTCTAATGTAAATTATAAAATGTGTATAATAATTACCATGTGAGGTAAGTTTAAACTATTAATTTATACATGTATGTTTGGTTTTTTTTACATACTTTATTTCTTAAAATAGATTGAATAATTTTCAACATAATGTTTGTATTGTGTTTTTCACTTTTTAAAATTAACAAATTTACAAAACATATTATTAAAGTATTTAAAATTGATAATTTACATACAAATACATGTACATTTTTGTATCCAATAACACTTATAATGTATACTGAAACCCACTGTATGAGATAGAAATGATTTGGCTGTAGGCACTTCAAAACGAAAATAACATATTTTTATATCACTTGCATTGTATATGATGACATCAGTTAGAATGCATCAAGATCATTTTACAACATGTAAAGGTGACACGGGCTTTTGGTATTATGTACATAAGGTCGTAAATCATATCCCTGTGCTACGTTAACTGTTGTCTTTAATTTGTAGTCAAGCAAAAATTATCATGAAGACAGCATTCAAGAAGAACATTTTCTGTCGCTTTTATTAGAATGCAGTTATTGTGTAAGAATTATGCTAATAAAAAGAATTATTCGATATTCTGTGAAAAGCTGAAAGATAAATTGTAGGAAGGCAAACTCATTTACTTGTAAGGTTGAATGCTTTTGTCCATTTATGTGATAAAGATATTGACAGGTTCATAGCAACATACAGTAAATGACATATTCTAACCAGGTCATTGTAGAATGTGTAGTTTCTGTTAATGTTGAGTCCACTTTGTTTCGTAACTTAAAATGCCACGGATGACATTTAGGGTTATCTCCTGTCTTTGTCTGGAAAGAACAAGCGGTAAACAATTAGGTTATTATTGCCCACTTGGCAAAAAATTTAACATAATTGAACTTATTTTCACGTTACTGTTTCCATCCAATCACAATAAAACATAACAATTACCTTTAGTCGGATAATTTAGATAAAATAAATATTATATTTATGTACCTGTATTCAACTCAACACGAACTTGTTTCCTATTTTCTTTCCTAGCTGTGCTTATGAATATGCTTCCCTCAGAAATTGTTATTTTTGCCGGTTGACGTCACATGTACATGAACGAGTACAACTGTAGATCATACAATAGATTTATAGAGATATCTGATTAACAAGTAAATTCTTAACGTGATAAAACTTCAGAAATAAGTCAGTAAATTAAATGCACAACGGTAAATTAAATGATGCACAACAATTAAATCCTGTTCTCGTTAGGGAAATATATTTTTCCAACTACTATATGATATCATGGAAGTCCGTACGTGCCACGGAAAAAATAATTTATAACTTGTGCGCACGACTTTCAAATCTTGAGTGCACGAGTTTCAAATCTTGTGCGCACAAGATTTGAAACTCGTGCGCTCAAGTTAATAACTCGTGCGCTCAAGATTTGAAACTCGTGCGCTCAAAATTTGAAACTTGTGCGCTAAAGTTAGTAACTCGTGCGCACAAGTTTGAATTCTAACTCGTGCGCTCAAGATTTGAAAGTCGTGCGCTCAAGTTAGTAACTTGTGCGCACAAGTTTGAAACTCGGTTTCCATACGAGATACATTTTAACTATATGACACAATAGTTTGTAATTTTTATCTTATATTCACTCTAGTTTAAGTTTCTTTTCTGTTTTCGTCAAAACCAACCCGTATAAATTTATATATAAATAGTAAATAGAATGTTATGACATGTATCATATCAAGGGCTCGTTTTCTTTTCATTGCCAAACTACAACTTTTGGAAGGCTAAATAATTTTTTAGCTTTTTTTACACCGAGATTCCAACAAATTATACTCAATCCCACCAAGGGCATTTACTGGTTGGAAAAATAGAAAAACCGTAGAATATGAGTCATTTATTTGTAATTTGTGGCAGTTAAAAAAATTTGTACGATTTCGTATCACTGCGCATTACTTCTGTTGACGAAGAAAGCTGTAAGACTGATGAGAATCGTCGACCTTCAGCGGAAAAGGCTTCGAAATGAAAGAAAACACAATGATTTCTATATACTAAAAATATGTTTCACACCATTAATTAGAGGTTTCCTTTGTAAATGTGATATCAACAAACTTAATTCAATATAGTCTCTATATTTAATTTAACAGTAATTGGACATTTTGATTGAATATTTGATTTTTAAATAGATCTTACGCTTTAAGGAATAATTCGTTTTAAATAGCAATGGAACGCACCGAAACTTTACTACAATTACTGAATAGTTGGTATGCACTGAAAATAGAACGTGTTTATCATTATTAACCTAATTCGAATAAACAGTTATTTGTATTTGGAACATCTTTTTGTTTCTCTTAAAACCGCACAAATTATTCTTTGTGAGATTTTTCTGTCTCACCGGGCGAGATTTATAGATTTCACAATGAGTGGAGATTGTCTATCGCTTTATATCATCTCGAGTTATTTAATTTTAACAAAATAATAAACGAGTATGGCGATTTTATTAGTTGTTGAAATTAAATAACGATAAATAAGATTCATTACCTATGCTATACTTTTATTATTAGTTCGAAATAAGCTTCGATGACCATTCGTGTTGTGCACTCCACAAACCGTATATAGCCATGTGAGTGTTCCAAGAATTCAACCGTCTTTTTTCACTAATGAGACAGCAATTTACTTATTTTTAACAGTTGAGCTATCCTTTTCATACTAATGAGACAGCATGGTATTTATTTTTAGCCGGTTGAGATATCCTTAATTGCCTCAAACCGTGGGTGAGATCAGAATTTAATGCTCCTTTTGTCCCGTAAGAATGTATTGTCAACTGTCTGTTCATCAGCAAAAAAAATAAAATATTTGAATGTTTTTGTTGTGTTTGTGACTTTCCCTCGTTAAATATTAACATAAAAACCAGCACGTATATGTGTGATTCCACGATAGCCAAATATATGTCATTTCGTGAAAGATATCTTTTGGTCTCCAACTCGGCCCAGAAATCTTTTCACTAAGGTGTCTAAAATTTTCCCGTCTTGTCATTCGACCATCGTTAAATTATTTACTTCTCACCTGGTATAGAAATATCTCGTGACTTGCTGTTGTTTAGATTTCTCTGTCTCATCGGGTGAGATTTATAGGTTTCACAAGAGTGAGAATTGTATAACATCTCGAGTTATTGTTTGTTTGTTTGATAGTGTTTAACGCCACTTTCAGCAATTTTTCAGCAATATCATGGCGTCCAGTTTTTATTGGGGAGGAAACCGGAGTACCCGGAGAAAACTCCGACCTTCGGCATCTCGAGTTATTTAATTTCAACAAAATAATAAACGAATATTACGAGTTTATTAGTTCTTTTAAATTAAATGTATTAATTTCCAGTACATTATTTTACACAGTAATTGGTTCTCGTACATTGTTTGCGCTGTGTTTGTTTCCAGTACATTATTCTGCGCAGCATTTGGTTCCAGTACATTATTCTTCGCAGTATTTGTTTCCAGCACATTATTCCGCGCAGTATTTGGTTCCAGTACATTATTCCGCGCAGTATTTGATTCCAATACGTTATTTTGCGCAGTATTTGGTTCCAGTACATTATTCCGCGCAGTATTTGATTCCAATACGTTATTTTGCGCAGTATTTGGTTCCAGTACATTATTCCGCGTAGTATTTGATTCCAATACGTTATTTTGCGCAGTATTTGGTTCCAGTACATTATTCTGCGAAGAATTTGGTTCAAATACATTATTTTATTGTGCGCAGTATTTGGTTTCAGAATAATATTCCGCAAAGTATATGGTTCCAGCATATTATTCTACGTAGTGTTTTATTCCAGTACATTATTCTGCGCAGTTTTTGGTTCAGGTACATTATTCTGAAGTATTTGGTTCCAGTGCATTATTTTGCGTCTTTTTACATTTCGTAATTTTAGCTTCTATTTAAACAATATATTTCTCACTGATCCATATGTTATGATATTGCACGATTGACGTTTTGGTTACAAGTGAAATGTACGGCTGGTTATTTTGGTACATGAACGAAAATCAAATAATGTATTACCAGTGCTATATCACAATGTGTTCAGTAATGTTTTTAAAATATTCACTTTAAAAAAATCTGTATTAAAATAATGACTAAATCCATAATTGAAAAAAATCAGTTATTGACCACAGTATCAAATTGTGCATGATTATTAAAACTTGTATGTAAAAAAGAGACCATTGGCCTTGGCCAATATCTCATTTAAGTGTTGAATTGTAACATGTTATTACCTGAATATAATTTTGCGTGTTTTTGATTGGTCTAAAAACACTTTTAAGTTCACAATAAATCGCAACAGTACTAAAATTACTTAAGTATATGGAAAAATTTTCCCGCTGCACGATTCCGCTGAACAGTAGACAAGCGGAATCCAATATTGACCTGATTTTGACTAGTTCAAGCATTTTTTTCATGACTATAAATATCATAATAATGTATAGTATTTGGTTCCAGCACATTAATCTGCGCAGTATTTGGTTCCAGTACATTATTCTGCGCAGTATTTGGTTCCAATCCAGTACGTTATTCTGCGCAGTATTTGGGTGCCAGTTTTCCTGCCGCAGGTAGGGGTTTTCTCCGGGTACTCCGGCTTCCTCCCCCAATAAAAACTGGACGCCATGAAATAGCTGAAAAATTGCTGAAAGTGGCGTTAAACATCAAACAAACAAACAATATTCTGCGCAGTATTTTGTTTAAGTACATTATTTTGCGGAGTGTTTAGTTCCAGTATATAAATCTATTTATAGATTGCTAATGATATTCTTCCTTTTTCTTGATTATTTTTACATCAGTATTGAACAATACATCGATAAAAAACGATCGTCTGCAGATGAAAATAACTGAATTTTTTGCCGCGGAATATCACACTTAATTAAATTCATCCTTGAAAACGAATTACAAAAAGCAATAAAGTGGTAAAGGGAAACACAATTTCTGTTTCTGTTTACATTTATATACAATTTGCTATTTTTCAAATGTGATTTCTTCAAGATTGTTAATATTTTGTTGTTCTCTACAAAATATAGGATTATGATTGATTGAATGTTTGGTTAACGTCACTTAATATGGGATACGAATCGTACATACCTAAATCTTAGTTAGATTAAAGCTTTAATCTCTGAGATGCCATCATGATTATATATGTATTTTTACATAAAATTTCCTGCAACGTGAACGTTAAGTACATTTTTACACAAAGCTTTTCAATACTTCAAACAACGACACACAGAAATGACATCAAACCGTTAGAAAACGGTATTACCATCCTTTTTTTATTCTGTATCTTTCTATATGTATTGTTTAAAATGTTGTCCTATCACGTGTTTCATATACAATGGCTGTGTAAGATATATTGCCTTTGTTACTACATGATACAATATGTAAAAATCTTTTGTCTTGAAAGAAACGTATAAATAATCTGTAATGAACACAACATCTGTGTTCTTCTTTTGACAGAGCAGGCATATTGAAAAGGGAATGTCGAAAACTATAAAACGCTCAATATTGAACATTGAAATGATATGATGGTTTATTTCTGAATACTCCTTCCCCCTGGAAATGTGTTATCGGAACGGCTCAAAATTTTTTTTCGAACGTTTATGACATTATTACACCAACAAAGAATGTTCAAAAAGTGTGTAGTGACGTTCGATTAAAAAAAATGTGTAAACATGTCATGAACAACCAACAGTTCATATTTCAACCATTAACATGTTAGGTAGAAAACCCTTAAGTGTTTATGGAACATGTTAAGTACTTAGAATGGTTTTAACAGATCCAAGGTTATGCTATATAACCTGTTTAAAACCGTCAAATATTCCTTACATTTTAATTTTCGAAACAAAATTTGCTAATTAACCAATTCTTAAGGGTTGACATTAAGTTAATATTTAATTGACGTATAAATTCGTCATGTGACCCAAACTAAGTTACACCGTATAACCTGTGTTCCTCAATTGTCGATAATTTTTTAGATAAAATTAAAGTATTTGTTGAAAACTAGAAAACCAAAAAGCAACAACATATTTTTTTGTTAATGTTAGGCAAACGAAAACCTTTGCAGTCAATAAATCCCTACATACAAGGACGTTAGCAAAACGAAATACAAACATACAAAACAAACAAACAAACATCTAAAACAATACATGAGGGCATAAACCACTGGCATGGAACAGTCACATTTAACTGATGATGGTATCTCTGTAATATCCTCTTTATGCTGCAACACCTCAGACAAATACAAAACTACAAACATCAAAGTCTACTAACAGGTAGAGTACTGTTCAATACAGCACAAATATGATATAAACGCTTTAAATATTTTGGCTTGGACCAGGTATCCAAAAATTTGAAGCTGTTAAAAGGATCCCAAATATAATTTTAATGTCCTAATACATGTCTTATACACATCAGCTGAAACAAATCTCTCCAACACGAAATCCGGAAACACCATACAATATAGAACCAAAAGAAGCGACCTTCATTTTCAAAAGATTTCACACGATACAAAATTAAATTCAATTATTTAAGGTGAACACACGAGCCTTGATGGCCGAGTGGTTAAGGTAGCTGGCCTACTATTGATCACGTGCCGTTAAATACTGATGTTGCAGGTTTGATGTTGCGGGCAGAGTGTGCTCGAGTAAAATCGTAATGGACAAGGAGTACAAGTTTTCCTACTGCAGGTCGGGATATTCTTTTGGCTTCCTCCTCATTAAAACTGGACGCCATGATGTAGTGACAAATTGATGAAAGTGGAGTTAAGCGCCATCCAAACAAACAAAGTAAGGAAACAACTTAAAGAAATAACACCAGCATTGAATACATGCGGTGAAATGATATCTAATTAAACGTCGATCCACTAAACGACTTTTATATAAACTTGTCAATATGTATGGTTTCAGATAAGTGTATGCTACCGAACTCTATACACATACCGACTTTTTCTTTTACAAAAAGTTGTGTCATGTTCGTTTTATAAAAGAATCTATTTCAAAATGAATTAAGTTTTAATTATCCAGTAAACTTGTGTATGTAAAATATTGTTATACATGTATGGTTTAATTTGGATTGTAAGCCGTTAGAATTCAAATAGTCCAATGACGTCATCGGCATTTTTACAATTAAAATTGTCAGGATTAATAGTTTATTAAGTTATTAGGATTATTTCAAATTTCTAAAACAGGTCATACTCTATTACCTGGCTTGAGTCTGTTTACAAACATTGATAAACAGATTCGCGGTTTTTATATCGTATAACCTGTTCAGAAACTTGAAATATACTCCTTACATATTTGAACTGTTTTTAATTTAAATACAACGTGATTGATTGCTTTTATATGCTGTTACAAAAAATGTTATTAATATTATATTAACTTCATATATTATATAAATATTATATAAACGATTTAATTGTATCTAAGGTGAGGATGTTTAAATTGTATTTTACATTCTATATACTCTCGAGTTAATGAAAGATCAATATTTTCAGTTTAAGTTAAAGTTAATGCAGTACTGTACAAAATACCCATAATTCGTCATACCGATTAAAATATTACTTTCGTATTTTATATACACGCGATATAAAATAGTGCAGAGGTATGTAAAATGAAAGGTAAGGTCTTGCCAGGTACTTGGGTCAGTGCTACCTTTATCCGTTAAACTATACGGATCTGGTAAAGGTTTTGCATTTGAAGCAAACTGTAACTTTTTCTGGTATCGTTCCTTAGCTTCTGAGGTAAAGAACGATAATATGATGAGTAAGCTAGTAGAAAAGTATCTTTATCAACAACGCGATCAGCCATTTGCCCTTTTGCCACTCAATTTTTTTAAACATACGTCACTTCCGCTTTTCGCGGACTCTCCTATATTTTACATATTCCAATTGTTTTAATCTATTGTAACAACCTATACCGAAGGTCGGTGGTTCTCTCCGGGTACTCCGGCTTTCTCCCTCAATAAAAACTGGACGCTATGATATGGCTGAAAAATTGCTAAAAATGGCTTTAAAACACCATTCAAACAAACTTTGTATGAAGTAAAATTTACTGACAACTTCCATTTTTGGAATCAAATTTATGTTAACTATTGGTCTGATACATTGTATAAATTTCACACATGATAGACAATCCAAAAATACTAGAGACAATACCCCATACGTGTTTAACAGTTTAACAACACACGAGCACCGCGAAGAGTTTAGTATGCATGAAAACATTCAATCGCCTGAAACAACTAACGTATTGTTACCTAACCACCACCCTCAACCTTTCAAGAAACTGAAACATGCATGACTGCAACGATTTGATCATTATTTCTAATTATGTATTATGCAACTATATTTTCCCGCAATTTAGTTTCTGTTCTACAGTTGTCTGATAGATTGTAATAGAGAAATAGAATGTATGAAATCTTTTGTATAGAAGTATGAAATAATGGATAGGTCATTGTAGTATAACATTGTTGATTGCTGTCTCATTTTTACTTATTCATATATTATTAATACAATATAAATAATATTAATATAAACCTAGCAAGATGAAAGTTTTATAAATCAAGAGTTATGAAATCCGGATTTTTGGACTCTGCTAAAACGTCATGAGTTAGAAGAGATGATGCAATAAAGTTTCTCCTGAGAAGTTGTTAAATTTTGTCGAGTTTTATTTCGCTCTACGTTAGTTCCTCGGTTGAAGCCGACCCTGTTACGGGAAAGGGGTGATGCCAATGTTGTCATAAATTACTTTATTTGCTTCATTTTCTCGTGTTCCTGAAGTAAAAGCATAGAAATAAATACAGTTAATGCTTAAAACAAGTCGTACTTGTGAGATTAACTAATTAAGTCTTAAATCAACCTTCCAGTTTATTTTATATCGTAATGATAAAAAATCTACGATTTTTTGCAGATATCATATTCTTGTAATACCGAATGCTTGGAGAAAACGAAGATAATAATATTTATGACTTTACCGTGAACATATAATGCGCAATTCACAATTTCACAATTGACGTATTTTACTTGGATCAATCTTGTCTTTCTTTTAGTTTCATAAAAATAAATGAAGGGTTTTTACTTACACAACTCAAGTTTTTATAAAAGTATGTCACCTAAACCATTTAAATCTAACATTCATTATGGTTTTTTTTTTTATTTTGACACGAACGGTGATTATTTTACATCATTAAACTTTTATGATTTCCGGTATAATTTTAAAGAAATCGAGCTCTTTTGTGAGTTTGATGTAGTGCTAGTATACAACAAACCGTCTTGATGTATTGTACAATAACAAGCGTTTGTTGGCTCTGAAGTGTTTTAAAAAAAAGACAATAAACATACATAACTTCCCTGAAGTCCGTGTAAAGGAAATAAAGGAATAAAGATATTGTGGCAATCAAATAAGTCAAGCCAGGAGCGCGTGACTTGTCTGTGGAGTAAAACGAAAAACTTGAGACCATACTATTAGGGTCCCAGTGGTTGACCCACAGAGCTGCTTGGCGCGTTCATGGGTGGCGGGTTAGTGTACGTCCTCTCCTTGAGGTGTTGTTATGTTATATTAGGGAGGGTCTGACCGCGGACCTTAGTTGGTAACATGATTGGAGAACGCTCTTTGCACGATAAAGACCCCTTTGTAGATTTCGATAAAAGGCATGCTAATGATAACGGGCTACAAAAGGTTAAATTCTCACACAGTTTATTGGATTAAAGCGATTATATTCCTTAAAAATAATTAATTGTATTACCATACCTCAAATTTACTACAAGCTTTAAGCGCAGATCTCACGGAATTGTTTAATCTGACAGATTTACCTACCTAAAACAAAAAACGAACTATTCACTTTATGTATTCTATTTTCAAATCTTTTTCCTAACTAGAAACCAGAGCCATGTTTTATTTTCTCGAAAGTAATAGAAATCAAAGAAATAAAATATTACTTTACTTGAGTCACGGATATCTAGACAGTGAATCTCATGTTGGTTCCATACAATTAATATTTTTTTCTTTATCTTTTAGTTAACTGACATATTTATGAAAATTGTTTTAGCGTATTATTACACTCGTGTGAGCTAACAAGAAAATATATAAGGTTTGGGAATAAATGTTATTTCAAAATGTCCGATTACATGTTAATAATAACTGTTGAAACGGAAGAATAATCACACATTTTGATAAGTTTTATTCAAGTACAGCTACATAAGGTGTTCCCTACAAACAATGATAAAAGACCTAGGTGATTCCAATATTTTTTTTGGGGGATTTAAAATCGATTGAAATATTCAAAGTCTTGATATTTAGAACTCTAAGTCGTGTTCAGTAGTATTGCAAAAGTAAAGGAAACATAAATAGACAAAAGTAGAAACATAAATGGATCCAGCATTTTGTTTTTTGGCAAAAAACCTCTACACTTCTTCCACATAGACTAGGACGTTACTGGTAGTGTTATAAGAGATCTACCCACAAATCTGCTATAAGCAATCCCAGATGATAGATAGGAAAAGCCATTTCGGTAGGGCGGTGGGGGTTGTCAGGTAATACTATTGCAATTCGTACTGTGGACCGTAAAGGCCACTTCTGTATATTTCTTAAAAGAGTAGGACGGTGTTCCCGCTACAAAAGTAACCGTCCCTACCCAATGCCATATACTTTTCCAGTGGCAGTCAAAATTTGTTTCTCGTGCCTCATTGATTTATTGCTTGTTCTCGTCCTGCATTCAATTAATTAGTAAAATAAACAACGAAACGTAAAGCATTCGCTGTAAACATTTTATTCTTAGAGTGCGATATGTTGTTCCTTATATATGGGATTATTTGGTGAGAGAAATGCCCTCGTACTTTTTGATATCGTATAAAACATTGTGATGCTAAGACGACGCTTATTGGGAATGGGGTGTAAAATAAAAAAAAAAAGGAAAAATGCAGAGAAGTTATATGTCCTGGTTTTCCATTGGTTTCTCCTTTTTTGAGAAGCCAGTCTATCGATGATGCGTCGTGATTTGTGGCATATTCAGATGTACATACAGTGCAAGTTTTTATGGACATAAAATTCAAATCTATCTTGATCAAACAGATTGAAGTGTTATGTAGATGGCTAGATTAAATTACATTTCCGACCCTCGTTCTCCTCTGAGTTCGTTTCCTTCAGTATTGTTCACCCTCTTACTGCAGCGGTTTTTTTAGTATAAACACTTTATTTGTTTTCTGCAGGACCTAGTCACAACCTCTTACCTACAACAGATACACAACCTCATACCTCGGACGAGAGTACACTTTCCTAGAAATCGGACATGTGTTGTTATTATAGGATTGAACACCGTTTTCAGTGGATTTATCGGTATATCAACAAGACTAACTCACTCACATACAAAGAAGACTTTTATTATATGTTTGTGAGTGAGGTTTTCTGGTTGATATACTGATAAATCCCTTGAAAATGGTGTTCAATCCTTATAATTCTTAAAATTTGCATCAATTCCATGTTTCTTGTATATTTTGGTAGCAGGGATCGTCGACTTAACGGATGAATATTTTGTTGATTATTACGTACCAAATGTTATTAATGAACCATCTTTTGATTTTAATAAATACAACTAAGTTTTAAATTAAATCTATAACTTTATTTTCTTTATCGAACACAAGAATAGTTTTTAAATTTAATAAATCATTAACGTCAATTTATAATACGTCAAATAATTTGTCATCGCCATGGATATTGAATGCCGCCATCTTTGTTTACATTAGTTACGCCAAAAATAGTTCGGTCAACGTCATTTATCCTAAAATAAATTGAGTCAACTTCATTTATCAAAAAATTAATTTCGTTAAAAACCTTAACCGGAAGTAATATAGACCAATCAAATAAACGTATTTCTAAACATGCAAATCATATTAGAACTATAAAAATATATCATGCAGATAATAAATAACTGTAAAATAATATCTTTAAAAACGATATTTTCAATTCGACTACGGAAGAAATTTATGGATTAACGTGACAATAGTTCAGACAAATAATTCAACTTAAATGACACCTTTTAGTCGCCACAATTCTCCTTGTGCTCTAATAAACAATACCATATGAAAAGCTTCACATCTCTAACGCAAACAACATCTGCATGCAGACGTTTAGATTTCTGATCAAAAGATCAAAATGATAATAGAAAATATTTGTATCTCTTAGATTTTTTATCAAAAGATCCAAATGATAATGGGGAGGCGAAGATATGATGACAAATTTCAAGTAAAACATGCGAATGGGAGATGGTCACTAAAGGTTTAACAATGCTTATACATAATAACATTACTGGCCCCCAGAGCCTGTCATTTCACGTGGTCTGTCAACACTGAGATTGCGGGTTCGATTCTCACTGCAGGCAGGGTGTACTCGACTCCAATCTTAATTGACAAGGATTGCCAGTTTTCCTACCGAAGGTCGGGGGTTTTCCCCGGGTACTCCGGCTTCCTCCCCCAATAAAAACTGGACGCCATGATATAGCTGAAAAATTGCTGAAAGTGGCGTTAAACACCATAAAACAAACAAACAAACAAACAAACATTTTTTATTTTGTTACCCTTTTACCTTTCACAAGACTGCAGACAAATTTGAATTGGTTTTCCTGAAATATGACCAGCCTTTTTAACCGTTCTTTTTAAGGTATCTGGACCACATTGATCATATTTGGTGTACCGGATGTTCATTGGTTTTCTAAGGAGCAGACCTCGGTAATGTATATGTTCGGGAAACATCGCATTGACTCAAAGTAAAACAGTCTATTTTGTATCATTAGCCATCAAATGATTTAATACAGCTATATCTTGTGGTCAAAAAATAAAATTAAACGGTAACTTGAATTATTGGTCGGATACCTTAAAACAGATACTAAGAGGGATATAATTTTGGAAGCGGAACTTTCAAGAATAATAATTTTTACATCGTTTAGTTCAAATTGGCAAAGCGGTTTCACCGACAGCAATTTAAAGCTTTTTTCTATAAAAAGATGCGTAGCTTGCTTGGCAGAAATAATTTTTGCATAAAAATCTTTACTATGAAACACGTGACAACAGTATTGATAGACAGTCAGGTTTGCTAACAACGCCAATATAATTAATTAACCGAATTAGTCATGATGTTCTCAGTTCTAAAATATACATTTTCTTCTCGACCCGTTTACACATAACAAAGAAAAATTAAACCCAGAATAGGAACACTGAATGGCAATAAAAAAAGACCTTTTCATGATTGATCGAAACTTTAATGACAAGGATTGCTGTTTTCTAGCCGAAGATTGGGGGGGGGGGGGGTTCACCGGGTACTCAAGCTTTCTTTCCTAATAAAAACTAGAAGTCATAAAATTTCTGACAAAAATGTTGCATGTGGCATTACCTCGATTCAAACAAACCAAATATTTTTAAAGAACGTGATAATAATTTAAGCCAGTTGGAAATAAGATTATTCATGATGGACATGTTTGAAGCTTAATCGGCATAACACGTAACTGGTGACGAGGAACCTTGTTCGCAAGAAGCTCGTATACTGCAAAAGTGGAATACTTTTGGCGTTGTAGTGTCAGAGAAAACAAATTTTTCATGAAATAAATGTTTCAAGTCTGATCCTCACAAAAAAGTGGTATTCTTGCAGAATAGCCATGTTTTACCAAACCAAGTAGAAATGAACATCTGTGACGAGAACCTCATAGACATTCATTCGTAACAAGTAGCAAAGCATTTCCTATTGTAATTTCTTGAGGTAATATATACAAATTCAGCCAATCTGAACCAAGAATTGCCATTCTCAGCGTTTTTTTTTTCGCCCGACCAAAACGAAAAAAGAAATCTTTGTGGTGTGCCACAAGACATCACTTGTTACAAGATGAAACACATAAAGACTGTTTGTCTGACAGGTATTAACTATATTGGAAACAAGAATGCGGTCATGACTTTCGACTGATAGAGCCGAAATAAGCAATATTTTTGAAGGACCTCATAGGAAGCTAGATACAAAACAATTAGCTATATATTTAAAGGAGATTAAAAAACAAGTCAATCATATACAAGAATCGCCCATGGCGGCTACGTTTTTTTTTGTCCGATCAAGATGGAATGAGGAATCTTATGTGTGGATCTCGAAGACATCGTTTGTACCAAGAAACAACACCTAGTTACAATGGTATTTTGTACCCAGTTACAATGGTACTTGTACCCAGTTACAATGGTACTTTGTACCCAGTTACAATGGTATTTTGTACCCAGTTACAATGGTACTTTGTACCCAGTTACAATGGTACTTTGTACCCAGTTACAATGGTATTTTGTACCCAGTTACAATGGAACTTTGTACCCAGTTACAATGGAACTTTGTACCCAGTTACAATAATACTTTGTACCCAGTTACAATGGAACTTTGTACCCAGTTACAATAATACTTTGTACCCAGTTACAATGGTACTTTGTACCCAGTCAGAATGGTACTTTGCACCCAGTTACAATGGTATTTTGTACCCAGTTACAATGGTACTTTGTACCCAGTTACAATGGAACTTTGTACCCAGTTAAAATGGAACTTTGTACCCAGTTACAATAATACTTTGTACCCAGTTACAATGGTACTTTGTACCCAGTCAGAATGGTACTTTGTACCCAGTTACAATGGTATTTTGTACCCAGTTACAATGGTACTTGTACCCAGTTACAATGGTACTTTGTACCCAGTTACAATGGAACTTTGTACCCAGTTACAATGGTATTTTGTTCCAAGTTACAATGGTACTTTGTACCCAGTTACAATGGTACTTTGTACCCAGTTACAATGGTACTTTGTACCCAGTCAGAATGGTACTTTGTACCCAGTTACAATGGTATTTTGTACCCAGTTACAATGGTACTTGTACCCAGTTACAATGGTATTTTGTACCCAGTTACAATGGTATTTTGTACCCAGTTACAATGGTACTTTGTACCCAGTTACAATGGCACTTTGTACCCAGTTACAATGGTATTTTGTACCCAGTTACAATGGTACTTTGTACCCAGTTACAATGGTACTTTGTACCCAGTTACAATGGTACTTTGTACCCAGTTACAATGGTATTTTGTACCCAGTTACAATGGTACTTTGTACCCAGTTACAATGGTATTTTGTACCCAGTTACAATGGTATTTTGTACCCAGTTACAATGGAACTTTGTACCCAGTTACAATGGTACTTTGTACCCAGTTACAATGGTACTTTGTACCCAGTCAGAATGGTACTTTGTAGCCAGTTACAATGGTATTTTGTACCCAGTTACAATGGTACTTGTTTCTTGAGGTAATATATACAAATTCAGCCAATCTGAACCAAGAATTGCCATTCTCAGCGTTTTTTTTTCGCCCGACCAAAACGAAAAAAGAAATCTTTGTGGTGTGCCACAAGACATCACTTGTTACAAGATGAAACACATAAAGACTGTTTGTCTGACAGGTATTAACTATATTGGAAACAAGAATGCGGTCATGACTTTCGACTGATAGAGCCGAAATAAGCAATATTTTTGAAGGACCTCATAGGAAGCTAGATACAAAACAATTAGCTATATATTTAAAGGAGATTAAAAAAACAAGTCAATCATATACAAGAATCGCCCATGGCGGCTACGTTTTTTTTGTCCGATCAAGATGGAATGAGGAATCTTATGTGTGGATCTCGAAGACATCGTTTGTACCAAGAAACAACACCTAGTTACAATGGTATTTTGTACCCAGTTACAATGGTACTTTGTACCCAGTCAGAATGGTACTTTGTACCCAGTTACAATGGTATTTTGTACCCAGTTACAATGGTACTTTGTACCCAGTTACAATGGAACTTTGTACCCAGTTACAATAATACTTTGTACCCAGTTACAATGGTACTTTGTACCCAGTCAGAATGGTACTTTGTACCCAGTTACAATGGTATTTTGTACCCAGTTACAATGGTATTTTGTACCCAGTTACAATGGTACTTTGTACCCAGTTACAATGGTATTTTGTACCCAGTTACAATGGTACTTTGTACCCAGTTACAATGGTATTTTGTACCCAGTTACAATGGTATTTTGTACCCAGTTACAATGGTACTTTGTACCCAGTTACAATGGTATTTTGTACCCAGTTACAATGGTATTTTGTACCCAGTTACAATGGTACTTTGTACCCAGTTACAATGGTATTTTGTACCCAGTTACAATGGTATTTTGTACCCAGTTACAATGGTACTTTGTACCCAGTTACAATGGTACTTTGTACCCAGTCAGAATGGTACTTTGTACCCAGTTACAATGGTATTTTGTACCCAGTTACAATGGTACTTGTACCCAGTGACAATGGTACTTTGTACCCAGTTACAATGGTATTTTGTACCCAGTTACAATGGTACTTTGTACCCAGTTACAATGGTATTTTGTACTTAGTCAGAATGGTACTTTGTACCCAGTTACAATGGTATTTTTTACCCAGTTACAATGGTATTTTGTACCCAGTTACAATGGTACTTTGTACCCAGTTACAATGGTACTTTGTACCCAGTTACAATGGTACATTGTACCTAGTCAGAATGGTACTTTGTATATAGGATCTTACATTGGTACGAGTGGATTATCGGATTTCTCCAATCGAGATAGTTAAATTATGGAATTTTAACTTTGTACCCAGTTACAATGGTACTTTGTACCCAGTTACAATGGTATTTTGTACCCAGTTACAATGGTATTTTGTACCCAGTTACAATGGTACTTTGTACCCAGTTACAATGGTATTTTGTACTTAGTCAGAATGGTACTTTGTACCCAGTTACAATGGTATTTTGTACCCAGTTACAATGGTATTTTGTACCCAGTTACAATGGTACTTTGTACCCAGTTACAATGGTATTTTGTACCCAGTTACAATGGTATTTTGTACCCAGTTACAATGGTACTTTGTACCCAGTTACAATGGTACTTTGTACCCAGTTACAATGGTATTTTGTACCCAGTTACAATGGTATTTTGTACCCAGTTACAATGGTATTTTGTACCCAGTTACAATGGTACTTTGTACCCAGTTACAATGGTACTTTGTACCCAGTCAGAATGGTACTTTGTACCCAGTTACAATGGTATTTTGTACCCAGTTACAATGGTACTTGTACCCAGTTACAATGGTACTTTGTACCCAGTTACAATGGTACTTTGTACTTAGTCAGAATGGTACTTTGTACCCAGTTACAGTGGTATTTTGTACCCAGTTACAATGGTACTTTGTACCCAGTTACAATGGTACTTTGTACCCAGTTACAATGGTACTTTGTACCCAGTTACAATGGTACTTGTACCCAGTTACAATGGTACTTTGTACCCAGTTACAATGGAACTTTGTACCCAGTTACAATGGTATTTTGTACTTAGTCAGAATGGTACTTTGTACCCAGTTACAATGGTATTTTGTATCCAGTTACAATGGTATTTTGTACCCAGTTACAATGGTACTTGTACCCAGTTACAATGGTACTTTGTTCCCAGTTACAATGGTACTTTGTACCCAGTTACAATGGTATTTTGTACTTAGTCAGAATGGTACTTTGTACCCAGTTACAATGGTATTTTGTACCCAGTTACAATGGTACTTTGTACCCAGTTACAATGGTACTTTGTACCCAGTTACAATGGTATTTTCTACCCAGTTACAATGGTACTTTGTACCCAGTTACAATGGTATTTTGTACTTAGTCAGAATGGTACTTTGTACCCAGTTACAATGGTATTTTGTACCCAGTTACAATGGTATTTTGTACCCAGTTACAATGGTATTTTGTACTTAGTCAGAATGGTACTTTGTACCCAGTTACAATGGTATTTTTTACCCAGTTACAATGGTACTTTGTACCCAGTTACAATGGTACTTTGTACCCAGTTACAATGGAACTTTGTACCCAGTTACAATAATACTTTGTACCCAGTTACAATGGTACTTTGTACCCAGTTACAATGGTATTTTGTACCCAGTTACAATGGTACTTTGTACCCAGTTACAATGGTACTTTGTACCCAGTTACAATGGTATTTTGTACTTAGTCAGAATGGTACTTTGTACCCAGTTACAATGGTATTTTTTACCCAGTTACAATGGTACTTTGTACCCAGTTACAATGGTATTTTGTACCCAGTTACAATGGTACTTTGTACCCAGTTACAATGGTACTTTGTACCCAGTTACAATGGTACATTGTACCTAGTCAGAATGGTACTTTGTATATAGGATCTTACATTGGTACGAGTGGATTATCGGATTTCTCCAATCGAGATAGTTAAATTATGGAATTTTAAGTCCGAGCCTTGGCGAGGACTTAAAATTCCATAATTTTACTATCGAGATTGGAGAAATCCGATAACCCAAGAGTACTAATGTAAGATTCTGTTTCCCTAATTTTAAAAAGTAGTAAATTTGCGAAACGAAGTACAAATTCTCCCAACCCCAATTTTACGTTCATGACTTGAATACGAGGTAAACGGAAGGTGTTTTGTTTATGACGTCACGAGTTCTTATTGTGACGTTATTATTTTTAACCAATCAAATGCTGAGAACAACAAATTTACTAGTGACGAGAAATATTTTTTCCACACCGGTCAAGCGGTTGAAATATTACGTCAAAATTAGAGAAACCCAGTTACAATGGTACTTTGTACCCAGTTACAAAGTTACAATGGTACTTTGTAGTTACAATGGTACTGTGTACCCAGTTACAATGGTACTTTGTACCCAGTTACAATGGTACTTTGTACCCAGTTACAATGGTACTTTGTACCTAGTCAGAATGGCACAAACTGGCTGTTAGAACTGAACCGATTTATTTCACCAAAATGTTAAACTGTAGCTTCTGTACCATTAAATTTTCACTGACAATGAAAATACAATGATTAAATTTTCCAATATGTTTAATATATAATTTGAATAAGTTTGTGCATTTGCAAAAAGAAATCAAATTGAACGTTTAAACAGTAGTCCAGGGTAAACGTGCTTTATCTTCAGTTTTCAGATTTTATTAAACGAATATTTCATTTGATCATACTCTTTTTTATAAAGTACAAACAAACATACAGTGTATGTTAGATGTATTAATACATAACTTGTTATTTAAAAACAACGTTCTTAGAAGCTGCAGGCGTTCAAGAATGCATATTCAAATAGACAATAATTCGATGTTGCGATGATAAAACGAGGATTCTGTAAGCATGTAATGGCAATTAGAAGTCATTCTTTGGAAATGTTCGATTCTAATTTTTGAATAACAGGATTTTATTATTGGTTGAAAGATTTTCATTAAACCTTTAGCGTCAAAACATTAACTTGGCTTTATTTAAAATCTGACCGACCGAGATTCAGTATAGCCAAGGAATGTTAGACCTTATATGTCACCAAACGTATTTGTCACACGTGTGTGACATATTCGGCCGAATTACTCACACCTATCTTCATGTGACATAAACGTTTGTACAAATTAGCGATAAATGTCTGCCAGTATATATTACACATTTCATACAATGAACCAATTGGAAAAACTAATTCCAACTGAATAAGTCACATTATATGTCCCATATTCGGCTGAAGGGTTGACGTATTCGACCGAATATATCGCACGTGTGGACATATACGGTCTAACAAAGGTTTGTCCTATAGTTGACATAAGGGATCGCTCAGCTTAGCATACGAAACTGTCGTGCTCTACTTTTTTCATAACGAACAGATCAACAGACCATAAAAACATTGAATCCAATGGTCTTTGTGGCCAATAAAAGAAATATTGCCTTACACATTATCGTGTTTAACATAAATCTATCTTATTTATTTATCCATACCGTACACTTATTTTAAAGACTAAACACATGGCGGCTGTTTAAAATTCCTCAGTAACAAAACTTAATATCATACTTATAATCTAATTACCACAAGACTTAATTCAAGGCTAAAATCTTGGAAATAATAAATACCGGTACAGACATTAATTGTCCATAGAAACAATCACTTTATTCAATATGAGGCTCCAGTGTTTAAAAAAAGGCAGGATGGTGGAAGACATCATGGAGTTCCAATTGGTACCGTAATAATAAGAGTATACTTCAAGTCAACGTGTTTTTTGTGAGGGTTTTTTATGTGGCAAATGAAGTCCAGCTTATGCTCTTTTTGTAGATAAAAAGGGTACTTTTTGAAATCAAAAAGTGTTTCCTCGAGATATTCAGCGTTTTGAAATGCGGCGGCTTTTTTATTTTCATATGGCGATTTTCGACAGTAAAATTTGACCTAAATTAGAACGGAAGTGTAACCAGTGGATTTTGTCTGTTCGATACCTTTCAGACCTTGTCGTTTGCGGTTGATGCGGTTTTGTTCGAATACTAATGTTTGTCACTAAAGCAAACAAAAAAAAACATTAAGACCCTTTAGAAAAAAAATCGAAGAATGTGTCCATGGGACACAGATGCCCCGCTAAATGAAGTCCCGAACAGGAAGTAGTTGTCCGACAGGTCTGAAAGTCGCTTAGGACGTACAACTTGTGATACTAAACCACCCTGCCAAATTTCAAATTGTTCTCATGTACGGGTTCTGAGAAAAGCTTGACGGAAATTCGTACGAACGAACGTACGTACAAATGAAGTCCCAAACAGGAAGTAGTTGTCCGACAGGTCTGAAAGTCGCTTAGGACGTACAACTTTTGATGCTTAACCACCATGCCAAATTTCAAATTGTTCTCATGTACGGTTTCTGAGAAAAGATTGACGGAACTTTGTACGGACGGGCGTACGGACGGACGGACATGAGTAAAACTTAATGCCCTCCGACATGACGTCGCGGGGGGGGGGGGCATAAAAACATGGCTAACTTATAATGTAAAATACCCGTAGCAAAAGTCAAGAACGATTTGTGACATGTAAACAACAGAGGCATAGTTAATTAAGACCCTTTAGAAAAAAAATCGAAGAATGTGTCCATGGGACACAGATGCCCCGCTAAATGTTTTCTACTTGACGTTGACGTAAACTCTACAAAAGAGCTTTAAGCCAAAGCAATATATTATGTTCTCTTTGAAAACTGTCCGTCAACGTCCACTTCATTTTTACAGACTCATAAATACAAATATTATTCTATCTCACTGAGTTGAGCACAAAACATAAGTCATTCATAAAATCTATAACACATTAAAATAGTCAAAGAAATCATTTTTATTTATTTTAACCTATATTCATTTGTATCGATCTGCATATACTTGTAAGTAAATTGTTTCGGTATCTACCTTTCAATTGCGTGTAACATGTTTTAGCCTGGCGCTAACATCGTTTAACTGTTCTTGACTGACAGGTTTAGAATAAATGCATATACATTTAATACAAACTTACAAAGAACGCCTGTATTGATTTTAACTATGCAGAGATCGCATATTTCACAGGTGGTCATTGCTTATTTAAATTACTCCTCAAGATTTCTATGCAAATCGGAATTATGTAAGACATTTGTATTTAAGTAAATGACAAATTACATAATCAAAACAATACGATCATATCCCGACCACACGTGTGTATAATTTATCAAAAATTTTTAAATAACGCGAAGAAAACTGCAACAGGTGCATTAGAAAAATTTTAAAAAAACTTTCGAAAACAAAAGATGATGTATAACATAATTGACAGAGACATATCAGATAAATTTTAAAGTGCCAGACAAATAAAAAATGTACAATAAGCTAACTTCTTCATAGATGTACAGGAAAACGATAGCAGGTTTAAATACATAAATATGAGTAAGTGAAAATAACATTAAAACTGACATAATTGATTGCCATGTTTTTAACCCCAGCAATTCTTCATTTTTATCATTGAGCAGCTTTATTTGCCAGTGAAAACAATGAATGTGTATAAAGAATATCTCACAAAAAATGAGTTGTAATGAAAAATTTTAAAATATAAAAATGAAAAAATGAAATATTCACTCAATGTAATTAAGTCTGACAATTTTCAGGAATTCATAAGTTAGTATTAAAACCGGTTTTAAAAAAAAAGGTCTTTTTGTCTGTTTGGTGCAAATAACCACAGTTTCTACATACTATCATTCAAGATAAATTCACATGAAATCGTCTATCTTGAATTGAATTTCAATGGATTACATGTATGCATGTCCATTTATTTTTAAACAACACTTGTATTCGACGTTAACTTTTGAGATCACATATATATATATATATACAACATTAACCGAACAGTGATCAAGTCTTTCCATTAGATACACTCTTAGTTTTCTGACGTGTTAGGATCGTCCTCCGCCACTACCTCCTTGAGCATTAGAATCGGAATTTCCAGCTAACATCATAACCAGTACGAATGGAACAATATACATCCACTGAAATATAAACAAAAACATTTCATTATTTTACGAAATACTATAACCCTCTTTTGAGTGGTACATCTCAGAAAGAATACTATAAATTAAAGTAAAACACAAAAATAAAATGTCATCAAAGATACCATGGCTATAAAATTTAATACGCCAGACGCGCGTTTCGTGTCAATCAGACACTGCAACTCGAAGAAAACGAATGAATGGATTTAAAGGGAAAGAAAACAGAAAGAAGAGTGGTGATACTCTATTAATGTCTACCCGCTCCAAAATCTTTTTTATCCCCGATAAAAATCTCTAACCATTATATATTTAACGCATTATGGTGCTGATGTAGAAGCTATTATTAGATTTTCAAACTCGGGGTTTTATCCATTTCAAGAAATTAAGTTGTTTTCCAAATCCACCGTACATTTCATATAATCTTACGAACTCAAAAGCAACATATCGTTTGCATGCAACATTTCATTACATATCCAACGTTTTTATTCACACAAACAAAATGCTCAGTGTAAAAACACTGTAGACGTTTAACAGGTACTGTTTAATTTAAAGCGATCTGGATTTCTGTAAAATTTTTATTTATCTTATTTACATACAGCAGCACGAATAACCAGAGGCTCTTAAGAGCCTGTATCGCTCACCTGATTTTATAGGAAATGAAAATGGCATTTCCCTGATGTTAAAGTTAGTCCTGTAATTTTCAATAAACTTTAATTAGGACCATCCAAACAATATTACTAGAAAGCTTTGTTTCATTGGTTAACCGGTTGTATAGAAAAGATTTTTTTTATTTGCCCATAGGGTCCAATGTTAAACTAAGTCCTGCGGCGGTGGTGGCCATTTTGAATTTCCAATTGCCATAAAAAACATAAACTTTATAAAGGACCATCCAAACAATATTGCTAGTAAGTTTTTGTTTCAATTGATTAACCGGTTTCAGAGAAGAAGCCTTTAAAAACTTTTTCCCATAGGGTCCTATGTTAAACTAAGTCCTGCGGTAGCGGCCATTTTGAATTTCCAATTGCCATAAAAAACATAAACTTTATAGAGGACCATCCAAACAATATTGCTAGTAAGTTTTTGTTTCCATTGATTAACCGGTTTCAGAAAAGAAGCCTTTAAAAACTTTTTCCCATAGGGTCCTATGTTAAACTAAGTCCTGCGGTAGCGGCCATTTTGAATTTCCAATTGCCATAAAAAACATAAACTTTATAGAGGACCATCCAAACAATATTGCTAGTAAGTTTTGTTTTGATTGGTTAAACGGTTTCAGAGAAGAAGCCCTTTTAAACTTTTTTCTCATAGGGTTGAATGTTAAACCAAGTCCTGCGGTGACGGCCATTTTGAATTTCCGATTGGGATAAAAAAACATTAACTTTATAGAGGACCATCCAAACAATATTGCTAGTAAGTTTTGTTTCCATTGGTTGACCGGTTTCAGAAAAGAAGCCTTTCAAACTTTTTCCCATAGGGTCCTATGTTAAATTAAGTCCTGCGGTGGCAGCCATTTTGAATTTCCAATTGCCATAAAAAACACAAACTTTATAGAGGACCATCTAAACAATATTGCTAGTAAGTTTTTGTTTCCATTGATTAACCGGTTTCAGAGAAGAAGCCTTTTAAAACTTTTTCCCATAGGGTTCTATGTTAAACTAAGTCCTGCGGTGGCGGCCATTTTGAATTTCCAATTCCCATCAAAAACACAAACTTTATAGAGGACCATCCAAACAATATTGCTAGTAAGTTTTGTTTTGATTGGTTAAATGGTTTCAGAGAAGAAGCCCTTTTAAACTTTTTTCCCATAGGGTCCTATGTTAAACTAAGTCTTGAGGTGGCGGCCATATTGGTTTACCAATCAAAATAAAAAACACAAACTTTGTAAAGGTCCATCCAATGAACATTATGGCCAAGTTTGGTTTCAATTGGCCAAGTGGTTTCAGAGAAGAAGATTAAAATGTAAAAAGTTTACAGACGACGACGACGACGACGACGACGACGACGCCGACGGACGCAAAGTGATAACAATAGCTCACATGACCCTTTGGGTCAGGTGAGCTAAAAACATGAGAAACATTAAAGACATAGCAAATATGAAACGTTTTAGCACTCTGACTTTATCGATGAATTTCTGATTATCTTGATTCGACGATTTCTTGATTGATGCCCGATTCGATTTCATCTTGTGACCTATGTACTGTGAATAAACACGTTTTTCATGCAAGATTATTTAAACTTTAGAATACACATGTTCAAAAGCTTATAGCTTTTTCTATTTCAGGAAATCAGTACAAGTGTGAAATAATCTTATATTTTTAATTCAATTATCTTTTGTTTTTGCACTTTGTAGTTACCAAATAATTATAAGAAAAAATGTATACGTCACAAAATGCTACATCCCAAGCGGAAATACGAAAATAACATACCTAATTAGTTTACATTTGCTTGATAAAAACACACAATTTTACTTAATGCAATAAAGCACATAAAAGAAAAATACTTTTAACCACTTCTTACAATTATATATTTTTAAAGCGATACCATTTAAAAGTTTTCTGGCATCATTCAAGTACAGCAAAATTAATATGGAGAACAGAGGCACAAAGCAGAGATTGCTAAATTTAATCATAAACAATACAAGTACTAACACTGAAACATTATGTTACAATAAACAATAACAAATAAAAAGTCATTAAAAATAACTAATGAAATTGATTAGACATTCAATATTCAAGTTCCTTCTCATCCATATCCATTTTTTATGGAAACCTTGTCCAAAAGGCTAAACCCATTTCGTCATGGTCTTACAAGACCAACAAACAACTTTTATATCACCAAACAAAATGGGATACATTTTTTGTAAAGTTTAGTACGGACCTTGATCTGGCTAACCTTTCAGTAATACATAATTACTGGCCACATTATCGATATCTCGAAAATATCTTAAAAAGTAATTAAACCCGATGGAATTGATAATCTAGGGCTATTCTTGAAACTTTTTTTCGTTTCACTTACAAAACATCGCATTTCAAATACTAGTACACTTGCGACTCTATTCTTTGTATTTTGTCCAACTTTATGTCGACTGTTTCTGTTTGACCACTAGTTGGTATCGAGACAGTGTACAATACTAATTACAGAGTATTGTAACTATAACGTTTCTTATCTTAATCAGAAGCATGCTATTTTTTACTTTTGTATAAAAATTAAGTCATTAGGCGCCGATTTATATTTGAAGAATTTCTCATTTTGTGTTATCATTTCCCCTCTAATTTTCCTTCAGTTATATTTACTGAATGTATTAGTTTTGATTGTCGGCGTTCCGTTTTTACACACGTTTTTAGGGGTAAATAGGTTGGCTTGTCATGGTTCGGTATTGTGCAGATTACTTTTGCATATGTTTTGTACATCTATATTGTTGCAGTTTAACAATAAAGGGAAAAGTTCGGTTTAACTGCGTTGATGCCATTGATAAATTCTTTTTGTTCTAAACCCAAATATGGATGTTTTGCCCATGGTTGCTGATTTTGTAAAGCAATCATTTGAGTTGCGACAATGAGATCCACATTGGTCAAATTCATACGTATTTGTAAATACTATATTATCTTAGGTTATATATGTACAGTAACATGTTCATTGTTTTTGTATGTTTATGTATGCTTAACCTCTTGGGGTTTATTATGCCATAAAGTTTAAAGTTTAAAAGGTTAATAACAGCGTGTGTAATGGTTCAAGTCTTGTACATTGCTCATGGTTTATTTTACGCAAGGTGACTTGTTATATTCGGAAATGGTGATTTTCTACTGTCGCGTATTGTTTGATTATGTGAATATTACTACTATCTACCTAAACATCTGATTTGAATGACACGACTTATCTTTTAGCCAATACAAAATGCCATTAAAAACATAAAAATTAAGAAGTATTTGCTCGAGTTGTAACGACATCCAATAAGATATTATTTAAAAAATGAAAGCTGTTTTGAATCAACAAACTTTTGCTGATATTTCAAGGTGTAACTTTACACGAATTGGCAGTTTTACTGCTGACGATCAGGCGATCACATGATACTCCGTCTTCCTCTGCAACAAAAATTGGACATGTAGTTTACAAAATCTTGAACTAAGTCTATGATGCCATTTAAAAGCATAGTAGTATTCAGTCCGACAGAACTGAACCTCAGTTCCTATTTACACATATGCATAATCTTCTAACCAGCTCTTATTTATTTTGTACAACTTAATGTGCATGGTTTAACGAACTTGTGCCCTATAGTTCTTTTTGTGGTATTAATGCACTGAAATTAAGGTATAAAGCTTTCAAAAAATCATTGTTATGTTGTTTTAACTCAATGCTATTATTTGTGTTTAACAGAATATTTGAATATTTTGATTTTAATTCAAGAAGTAAGAAAGTACTCCGATATAACTGCTTGGAAAGGGGCAGAAAATTGTTTACTTTTATTTGCTTAAATTTGGACTTTTATGAACATTTTAAGAAAGGCACTCAAGAATAGTTTGTCTAATAACTATAACCTCAATAGTTCTCTTTTAATTAAAGAAGTGTTGCGATATTTGTCTTTTGTTTTACTTATCACCTTTTGAACTGCAGAAGATTATCCTAATGCATGCGGTATCCAGCGTAAAATTATCGGCCTTGATGATCGACAGAAATTACCAGAAGGAATCCATTTTGCATCGAAGATTAAATCATAGTAATTTTGTTTTTATTTACTTTTCTACATAAAAATATACAACATCAAAGAACCTAACAATGGAAATCAGACATGCCGTAGAACCTTCAAGAAGTCTTATCTGTGCTTCATTTCCATTAATAACCTTCGCCAATGGAAACAAAATATCCGTAGATAAACATTTCTAATGACCAACGAGATGGCAATACACACTTTAAGTACCTTCATCTTAGGAATTAACGTATGATAAAGTAATAATTCTCATTCAAATATTCAATAATTCATTACTAAAGTTATGACAAAGATTTAGATTGTTCTAGGTACAGGACAAAGTTTCTACTTGCAACGTTAAATAAAGACAGACGAAATTAGCTGTTTATCACGAAATTAATAAAATATTCCATCTTAGTAATTAAGTTACTTTAACATAGTTATATTAGAGATTCAAATGGTGTGTTGAACAGAACTTACCTTTAGAACCAAAATTATTGTGTATTACGGGAATTTTTACAACACAATGAAACCTTTAATATATTTGTAAAAAGTATTTGCATATTGATATTGCAAACTGTCTAAAAATAATTTAGCTGCTTCTAAATATCAATATCAAATGGTTCTGAAATACGAGAGTGGTTTTACATGTATTAGACCCACGATGTGAAGCAATTGCAAACAGTAACATTTTTAATTTTATACTATAAGATGCCAGCAAAAGTGAAGTGCGAGGTCATAATAATAATATGTACATGATTTAATGCTCTTGTATATAAATTATTTTTAAAAAAAAGTTTAATGTGCAACGTGGAACGTCTTCCAATAATTCGATTTGGTGGGTATTGTGTCTTAAGAATAACATTCGTACCAGTTCGTTCAAACATGCACGGCTGTTGTCTACCAAACTCCTTACAATTTACATCTTAACTCTACGATATACCTTAAGATGTAATTATTAATTTAAAACATTATATGTTATTCCGGTCTTAGACAGGGTATATAATGTCACATTCACGGCTTAGGATTTATATTCCATGAGCCGAAGGCGAATGGAATATACGTCCTAAGCCGTGAATGTGACATTATATACCCTGTCTAAGACCGGAATAACTATTATATTATAGCTCACATCTTAACAAAAAACTGTAAATTAGGAATATTTTACGGGAAAAACAAATATTTAAGAAAGAACAATGTAGCGTAATTTCTTTTGGATACGTGATCAAGTTATCCGTATTTGTTTTTTCAAAATATAAGTGAACGCATATTTTTTTTTTTAATGCATTTTTATTAATAGTTTTTATAAAACAAAATTACACTCTGGAATTGTGCAAATTACGTTATTACTGATAAAATCAAAATATATTTAATAAATATTTTCCCTTATGGCACCCCATCCTTTCTTTTATGACGCTCACACGATCAAGGCCCATTCGGGATTTATAACCAAAGTTTATATAAAAACAAACTATATTTTTTTTAACATCAAATTAATTAAAATAAGAAAACAGTATTACATTATAAAATAACAGCGAAAATTTATCTTTTTTAAATATTAATCGTCTTCTGTTCGATACATAACCCAATTGTATCCTTAAACTGGGAAGTGTCAAGGTAAAAGTTTGCGAAGCACCAAATTCAATATCGGTGGAGCTTATATTGGTTTTGATTGATGTGTGGATGTCGACGTTGATAAGTGAATTAAAATAAGAAAACTTCTTATTGGCGGTAATGTTACTTGATGCCATTAAAATGAATATCATTGGATTTTGGACAATGGAAATCAAAATGAATATCAAAGGATTTTGACGATGTCTTGACTGAAGAATGAACGATGATATAGTGCAGGTACATGTTTATTAACTTTTAGTGCGCTGGGGATCAAGTTTCTCGTTTGTTGATTTTGTGCTTTGACGCACTTTTATAGAGGAAACAACAAAATCATACAGGATTTGTGACCTGTGACTGACATTTTTTACCCAGAACCACCCCCCTTTTTCCGTGTCTTCTATCGCTGATATTTGAGTAGATTTGTTTCTTACTTTACTTCCCTTCTGTTATTTAAAGAAATATATTACATATCATTTGATTTACGTCGTTTAAAACATGTTCGGGTTAGACATTATTTCACTTTATTACTTTTTCAATCGAAGCGGAACGAAGGCGGCCATGATGATTTCTTTTTCCAGGGGCCCCATACGGGATAAAAATATGCTTTATGTATACGGCTGTAGACGTATACATAGCCTGATGTATACGGCTTGCTAACCAATCAGAATGCAAGGTTTTTATGTGAGCTATAATATAATTAATTGTCAGAAAAGTTATTATTCTTTAGATACAATATCGTTCGGTGTATCTACATGTTCCCATTATAAGTCATTACCTTGCGGCATTGAAGCCATGATCATAGATCAACTTACCAAATCAAAAACATCAGTCATATATGGAACCTTTATGATAAAGAGATATAGTCAACCGATGTTTAAATTACTTCATAAATTGCTAACTGAAGCACTCAGAATCAATGGCTATTCCAACAGTTAGCGAATGTGAAATTTTGCACGTAACTGAAATCTGAATCAAATTCCAAACAAGGCGGTCTCAGAAACAGAATGTTCAGATATTATAGGTCAATATGCGGTTATTATCAATCAAATAAAAAAGACTAAGCCTGTAAGAAATCTAATATTTGGTAAACACTTTGGACTGTTTCTGGACGCTATGAACTAAAATGAAAAGAATGACATACATAGTTGTTAGATATGATGTGCCACGTGATGATGTTTTTAACTAACTTTATAGCGTAAATAAATCTAGTAATCCGCAAATTTGAATATTAAATACAATTCATGATCGATGAATTTTAAGAACAAAATTATCACTCAATGATGCAACAAAAAAACAGAAAGAACATTCTACTATGAGCAGAAAATAAATACAGTTGAATGGTATAGTAAGATACAGATAATCAACTTGAGAGTTGTGATGAAGTTAACAGCAGTATAAAGAATCATTTATAGACTTCTGTGTGATCAAATTTGATTGAATATTGCTTAGTAATCATTGAATATTTATGATGCTGGCAACAATAATTTAGAGATTGGTCAAAATGGCATAATTACGGAATTTAATATTGCAAAAATGCGACTGCTGACCAAATATTATACAGAAAAAAACATATACTATGGAAATAGCATATCTCGATTTAATTACGACGTCTGGCCAAGATAGAAATATGGAAAATTCCACCGATATAAAACCAAGATTTCTAAATACAGACGATGTAATTATTTCGGACAAAACTCTTGAAGATATAAAATTAGTGTTTGGAATGGTATTACTATTGCCTTTGTCAATTTTGGGCATATTAGGGAACGTCATGTGCCTAATTGTATTGTGTCACCACAAAGTGAAAACTGCGTCAAATTACTGTTTGATTGCTTTGTCTATTTCGGATATGTTACTTCTGATAAATGCTGCTTTATTTTCTTTAATAAACATTTACATCAAAACCAGTCCCCGTGAAGGTACCAATCTCAGGAATGAGCTGTTTCCGTATTTTGGGATTTATACCAGCTTAGTGACCGCTCGGATAACAACATTACTGACCACGTTATTGAGTACAGAAAGGTTTGTAGCTGTTCATTTCCCAATGAAAGCCAAACTGATATGTAATAAAAGAACTACCTTATTTGCAATAATATTTATTTACATCATAACTATCATATTATTTCTACCTTTCCCTTTTAGATATGAAGTTGTTCATAAAATTACGAATAACGTTTCTGTAATATCCGTGGCAAGGAACCCAAATCTTAGTGAACAGTTTTCCAAAATATATGGCATCGCAATGAACTTTCTATTTAGAATTATTCCAATAGTGTTAATTTTCGTACTCAACATTAAAATTATGCTTGTTATTTGGGATCAAAGAAAACAGCGCGAAACACTCAGCGCTCCGATCAGCTATTCACAATCAAGAGAACAAAGAAAGATAACAGTTATGCTGTTGGTTGTTTCTTTTGTCTTTCTCATATGTATCTTACCAGGAGCAATTAACAGTCTCCTACAAACATTTTGGAAAGACTATTCCCGACTCGGAAAACTACGAAACTTTCAACAATTCATATCATACATTACTTTCTTTCTTGAAGCCGGAAATTCTGCCGTAAATTTTATCATTTATATGGCACTCAGTGCCAGATTTTATGCCGTTTACAGGGAAGTTTTCTATTCTGCTAAAAACATCATAAGACGGGTTAGTTTTGGCAGCTTTAGCAAGGACAAATCTACTAATGCATTTCGCAATAAATGTGAATCTCAATCAAGTTTTACAAACAGCGAGGGTACTTTTCATAAGCGGCTGTCAAACAGACAACTGAGAAATGATTCATCTAAAAGTCTCCTTGCAAGAACAGGATATGCCGATTCCGCTCAAAGAATAAATTCAAATAAAAGTTTTCAAGAGACTGATGGAATATTGCATGAATTAACTGAAAACAGCAGTAAATCAGTCGGATATTGTTGTGATAGATCTGACGAGAACGGCTACATCAAAATGAAACCGTTAGGAGATGAATCGGATCATGAAACTTTAAGATTAGTCAAACAAGACACATTGGAAACCAGTGTAATGGATTTGTAACTGTATGTTATAGATATCCTTCAAGAAAAGGTGTTGATATTTACAAAGTTAGTCGTGAAATAAGTGAAGAAAATGTTATATAAGAAATTCTTATTTTATTTATATGTCAGAAGGATATAATGTAATGTATATATATAAACCTAATAAATCACTAGGGAACAAAAATGTTTGTTCAATAAAAACATCTCTTTGCCGAATTGTGTTTTGGTCTATCGCTTTTCCCCGCTGATTTATTGTTTGTAAAATTGTTCTTGTCCTAAATATTGATAAAATGTTGTTTGCTGGACGTAAAGCAAACATTCCATCTATCAATAAACCAAAATCTTTTTTATATTGAATACTGACAATTTAAACAACCGGATTATTACAATTACTTGTATGTTCAGAAGACTTGTGTCATTCAGTTTCACACTATCTGCTAGACAACTTAAAAGTGTGTAACGAACATGCTTCTACGAACGACTTTATAGGAAGAAAATATTTTAAACGGGTTGTAAAAATTTGTTTTCGATTACTGATTCGCGTATATAGCAAATTCTACAACACTATTTGATAAGGAAAAAAGATTCAGTTAACACCAGAGTACACTGACATGACTGAGAGAAATCATTTAATTATATTATTCGATTTAAAAACTGCAAGACCTTGAATAACTACAATATGCTTCCTTGTGTTCTTCTAAATTTTCTTCTTTACTGACTACTTAAAAAACTTGTATGAGATTTTTGCTTATTTTTTTTGCTTAAAAGTAACTACATTGAGTACAGTAGGGAGATGAAAGTAATATTTATCATGTTTATATAAAAGGGGGAAATTTCATTTTAACCATTTGTTTAACTTTTATTTCAAATCTTATTTTAAAAATCGATTAAATATTATCAGAAGTATACTTTCAAAATCACATTTGTCATAAAAGATAGTCATCGAAAGGATGAAATGAAGGCAACTATGGAAAAACAAAATTAAAAAACAAAAAATCTTTGTACATGTCATCACCATTTCTATTAATTATCTTTTTTAAAGTATCATTTTCAAAATATAAATAATGAATTTAATTGTAATTTTTATAACTTATAAATATTGTCTTTTGCAGCTACAAAAATGTACTTCATATTTTCCAAATTATAGTATGTTGTTTACTTAATACCCGTACGCATCGGTAAACGAATTATACAATTAAATTACATTAACCTTTGGCATTTTTAATAATAAAAAATCCAAAATCGACCCAAACCTCCAACAATCCGTTACAGTTAATTTGGTCTTCTTTGTAAGTGCAGGAATATATCAGTATGAAAGTCCCCAATATAAGAAATAAAATGCATAATTACAAAGTACAAGTGCACATTACAAACAAACATTTTTAATGCATACAACTGGGTACAAGTACACATACATGTATTTATTATTTTCTCAGTTTTAAGTATATATTTAACAATCAACATCCCTACATTCTATATTTGGAGCTTGTTGTCTTTTTCTGGAATTAAGAGGTATATTCCGCCACCTTTGAAAATTTTTGAGCTGTATTGTGGCTTCCAGTTTTGATAAGAGTTCCGGAATACTAAAATTCTGGCTCACTCACAATCAGTGTTGATGAATCGTTGAATAAATGTGATTACCTAGACAACTTGTTCACTGATACACTAAATTCTTAATTAAACATTATATTTAGCTGTAAGTCGTTTATTGGTATTTCATTGTATAATGAGTATATTTCTAAGATCCATAGCCATTGTATCGCCTACTTAATGGAAACAATAATTGGAAAACCACTTAATTGCAACAACTAAACTTATTTTACTGTTATTGATTACACGTAAATTGTGAGTGATTTTTTAAACTCATTACGCGCAATTTCACATTTTAATATTGAAATGCATAAGTTGAACTAAAGTTATGTATCTAAATAAATGTTGAAATTCTGTGTACTTGTCTACATACGTGCACTGCTGAGAAGATGCGAGTGCATTAATTGAGCTAACAAATCGATGTAGAAAGCGTGATCTCCATGATTTTAAGAGAATAAGTCAATAACGTTTCATTTCTGATCACAGATTACTTTTTACACGACAAAAACAAATTTTTAACTGTTTCATAAACACTTCAAACACTTCACTACGTAATTTAACAGCAAAATGTGGTTTTCTAAGGTGGTCGTATATCTGATGAGAAACCTGCAAAATCATTCAATTACATTGTCTGTCGATTAAAAGCTTATTAAGATGATAAACAATTTACTTGAAATTATCTGGAAAATGTAGCTAAATCATTTGAAATTCCTACATGATACACTTCCTACATGTTTAACAACTTAAAAATGTGTCGTTCGCAGTGTTTTGTGTACCCCTTAGCTGCTTCGAATTGAGTGATTTAGTTTAAACACATTTACTAGTATGTCGAAAACAATAGCAAAACATGTTATTTATATCCAACTACTTTAAGATAGCATTCGATACGTAAGCGGCACGTCGACAAGGAAAATTATGTAGCATAATTCGTCAAATATGTGATCTTTTGATTGTCTCAATTTTCCTGTGGACTAAACAAAAGTGTCATCTATTAGTTCCCATATATTTTTGTTGGCATAGAATACTTCAATAGACATTATACATTATAAAGCCAATTCAATGTATAATTCAAAGAAATAATTAGGTTTTAGATGAAATATTTACTAGAATTACCGAAACCACAACAAATTTTGTACTTACTCCAATTAAACTGTAAATACAAAACGGTTTTTTGTGTTGTTTTGTAACTAAAGAAAAGATTAAATGCAATATTATAAATAATACAAAAAATGTTTATGTTGTAATAACAGACATTAAGCACTTAACATCTTCGCCAAAAATGACATCGTTAACTGTAAAAAAATAAATTGCAGATGTACGCTGGACATGTGATTACATGATGCTGCATTTAAATAAGTGCTGAAAAACGTCAAGAATATGTGCCGTAAAATTAAGAGAATAACTTAATTTGCAGTCCATATAAAAGCTGATAAAGATTTATTATCATAAAATAAATTTGAATAATTACATCCGAATGCAACAAAAAATGTATTTTGCAATCTCTGGATTGATCTATATTGTTTTACTCGTTTTGTTTCGGCAGCTAACTTCTTTCAGTTAAAAATATTTGAATCTTATTTTCAAAGCTTTAGACAGGTATACTTGATTGAGGAACACGATAATCCAGCGGTAAATGCCGAACATGTGAACACAAGAAACAATTGCCTTTAAGTATTAAAACGCATTTCTTTTAGTGTTATAAAATAATTGGTCGTTGTCATTACAGAAGAATAAGGCAATTAAAAACAAATAACGTTCTTTCATATTTTGTTAACAACGTGTATTCTGTTTCAAAACAAGAAATGAAGATGTGCAAAAACTTTGAAATTTTACAGTGTAACCTGCATGCGTTTGAATATATTTCCAACAATTAATTCAATTACTTAAATCATCATAAGCATAATTGGAGTCTCAGATAATCAGTTTCGGAAAAAAGAAAGCACTCTGATGCATTTCGGATTGTAATTTTACGTAAAGGTTTCCTTAAATGTCGCGCATCACACACTAATTGAGTAATTGATATTTTTCTTATAAAAGATCCTGACAATATTGCAATATTCTGTTAAATTCTAAAAATTGCTCAATCTAACCTCGCACACCAAACAAACGGGTCAATTCTATGACAAAACCAAACAAAAAACAAACATAAAATTCAAGGCAGTCACCAAATTTACCTTAGACAGACCTTTAAACATTAGAACAATTAACACATTTATTCGGAATTTTAAACTTATTACTGTTTAATAAAACATGTACATTGACTAACAATTTCAGGAAGATGATGACATAAAAGCTGATATGAATGATCTATGGCACTGTCGTTTTCTTTGCTCCATTAGGCAGATAACAAAGGCATGATTTGAAGTAATGACAATACACGTGCTTATCTTATTTGATTCTTTTTTTGCAAGTTTACTCTGACAGATATCCATTCGATCAATCTGAATTGAAAACTGGTAATTTTTACATCTGCAGACAACACATATTGTGCGCAACAAATATTGTGGAACCACGTTTCTTTTGTGATTACTTTGTTATAATTTACAAAGTCAGGTGATACACCTTTTGGTCTAAAAAGCTGTTATGTCTAAAAAGAACGCTGCATATACGCTTTAAAAAATTTCCAATTGGAAGAAAATTATTATTTCGTTTTTATACTCCACACCTGTTGAGTCTTATGCTAATAAACGAAATTGAATCAGTTAACATTTTAATATCGAATGAAGTTCAAATGTTTAGGGCACAACTGATATGTACTTATCTGAAGGTGTGTAAACACTAATCCAATTCTTTAAGATTTCTACTAAATTTGTTATTTTTTTAATTAGAGCAGCTCTTTTACCTTAAGTGCAACTTGACCGACATCATATATATCCAGAATCGTACGTGACAGGCCTATGTTCTCTCAAAATTTCATGACCTCTTTAAAATCTTCCAAGAGAAAACCAGCTTCCGGGGTAAACCCCACTCTAAAAATAGCTCTTTCTTTTCAGAAAATCTTGGTTTATAGGTCATGTAGTGCATGTGACATAAAACATACTAAACACCATTAGAACAGAGCAAGTTAGGACTCAAAATTTTTCTTATATATTCACCTTTCAGAAAAACTTTCATTCATTAAAATCCAGTTAGTAGTTTTTAATATACACTAAGATAAACAGGACTATTTTGTTTTTAAGTACTATTTTCTTATATGTTCCAAATTTGATTGGTCCCCTTTAGTGTCTTGACACCTGAAATTTGCAGGTGTGCAAAATAATAAAGTAGCTGAAAATTCGAACAAAAATAGTAGGCACTATATGAATTTGTTGATGAGATAATTGTAACTCATTTATTTAAGACTAGTAATGTTTTTCTTTGCTTCTTAAGTACAACCGTTGTTGTGTAATGAAAAACTTGAAATTGTTGTTTTAGCACAGACAGTTTGCCAAAGGCAGAAACGAAATCTGGCTTTTATCCAATCTGGACAGTGGATAATGGGTCGTTCTGTTTTCACTTATTTTAAAAACCACTTTATGCATATTTTCTAAAACAACAATACGAAATGATGTAATATAATTTCCTACTATTTTATTTCTCATAATACCGTGTACCAAGACACGGCTACCCAGCCTGCGGTTAAACTTTGCACAAACGAAAACAATGCTTTCCTGTCTGCAGGCAATTAGTAACATGTATTGTCTTTACTCAGTTTTATAATGATCATTAATTTCTACGTCATTTCGTCATTGATTTGCTTTGTTTTAATACATTTTCTCCTCTAAATGCAGTTGACCATTACTACCGTTTTATAGTGAAATTTCTGATCTCCATTTTCATCTGCCGTTATTGATTGTTTATTTTCTTTTCGAAACCTTTAAACCGTTTTTTTTTTCTTTTTAAAATAAGCATGTTCAGTATTCAAAGTCAGTATTTTATTTATTTAACTTCCCACTTTTAGTTTAAACATAACGCAACTAAATAAAAACTGTTTTAAAAGTCAACAGTCACTTAGCAAAACTGCACCGATAAAGAAAATAACCAAATAAAACTGAAAAATGGAGACTGAAAACTTGTTTCTGTTCGATACTTCGCCAAATATTATGAATTCTAATATGACCTGCTTTAAAGGCTTGGAGACCACAACTGTGGAATAAAAATTATTTATGTATGGGCAACACGCCACGAAGAGGGCATGCCTTGAAGGGCTGTTTCAATTACAAAAACTGTAACTCCCACCGGAAAGCTATTGCGTATAGGATAACGTATTAATCTTATGAATAGCAACACGCGTTTCCAGGTGGTATAACAAGAAACATTTCAGCAGCAGCTGCATACGGAGCTTTTGTATTTAAATTAATACGATATACGGGGCCTGTGCATACTGGATTTTTTGGATTTAGTTTTGCTGCTGACATAGCTATCACTTCGTTCAAAGCTCCAAACTTTAATTGAAAGTATTGACCATTGTTGATGATTAAAAGATTTGATAGGTGTTTCCATATGATCAATACCATACAATCATTTCTATGTAGACCCATTAAAGCAGATACAAGTGGTGATTGTCCATTTCTGTTAAACGTACATTCTGTCATGCCTACTAAACATCACGCAATATGAGAAAAAAAGTCATTCTAGGTAATGTTACCGAATGAATAATAGTATCATGACTTTATTTTTTTTATTGGGGATGTCGGAAAACCGGTGAAAACCCCCGACATTCAGCATGCAAAATGGCCCAAATGATATTACACATAATCACTAATTAAAACCAGCACTTCTTGTACTACAGAAGCATAACATATCTGCTTTTCAATAATATGATTGGAGCAATGCACGAGTTTAATCAGAATGAACTTAAACAAACAGAATTTGTATCAGCCAAACATCTTAAGACAATCAAGAAACATGACAACATGTGATTGTTGACATCAGGAGCTATGAAAGTGCAAGTGGATTTCTGCCATATGCATCATACACCGTGCTATTATCTGGTTAACTGTATCTTATAATGACAATAACTACATGTTTTCACGGAAGCAAATATTGATTTTTCAAAGCGTCAGAGAAACAACTGGTAATTAAAACTCTATATCCTTTATATGGAGAGAAATATTAAGTCATCAAAAACCCATAACCTGTCTAAATATTATATTAATTTCATATATATTTAAGCAAATTTAAAATACAGATATGTCAGTTGTTATACCAATGTATTTTAAATGTTTATCTTAATTAACTTCCAATTAATTATACATTTCAAAGGGCACAAGAACATGTTTACTAACGATTACTCAGAAAATCGAATAACTTTAATTTTTATAATGAGAATACACTAGTTTCTCCGTTTCAAAAATGCCTCTCGGGTGTAATCAGTAATATGATCACTTGAGTGTTAGGGTTGCTTGAATCCCCATTCAGGACAAATTGAAGACATAAAAATTCTCACTTTCAGCTTCAACCCTAAGCACACAGCATTTAAATGGAGCAAGGATAGCACAGTATTGGAATAATGTCTCAGAGTAGAGAAAAATTACAAACACTTCAGTATGCATCCCTGAGTGTCAACTTAGTACAATGAGGATGCTTGAAGCAACAGCCGTGGAAAAGAAAATGTGTCTAGGCGACATTGATGTCCTAATTGGCACATATTGTTAAACAACCTTTTATTATATGTTCACTCAAGCATGAAGTATTCAGCTATTTAGCGCAGCCCTAAAGAATTTTTGCCAGTGAGGAGTCCTCTTCATGTAATATGTACCAGGTTTCATGGGGATGAAGTCACCCTTATATAGAAAACTTCAACCCAAAGGTAACATGAGGTGGAACAAAAATGTCCATGTTCCTTACTTTAGTTAGAGTGACATAAAAAGAATCTAAGATACCAAGGAGTATTCAGGAGAGTAAACCACAGACAATACCATTGTTAAATATAAGAGGAGAAAACAAAAAACAGACACACAACACAAAAACCAAAAATTGATTTACACCAAGTCCATAAAATCACAGGGGTGAGCCCAAGTTCTCCGGGAAGGTAAGCAACTCCTGCTTAACGCATGACACCTGCCATATTATTACAGTTAAAATCTAGTAATAAATCATATCCTGCATTAGTCATAATCCAGTTAGGAAGGTAAGTCGTTATGATAAACAGTACTTGTAAATGGTGATTTGTGACATTCATTATGGTCAACTAAGTAATGATGACAAGCATGACAAAGGACAACTTTTATAGCAAATCACCAACAGTTTGTAAAAGTACCTTAAACACGGCAGAAACACTGTTCTACTGACTGCCTGATTGTGCTTAATTATACTTTGTTCAGAATCATTTATTACAAATTGGAACTAATTTTTAAAATGCATTTTACTAGTTTGAACCGCTTACTTAGCAAACACTATTTTTCAGACACCGAAAATATATGTACAGTATTTTTATAGCACACTTTAATGATTGCTAACAAAATAAACATTTGACATTAATAATCATTTTAAAAAATAAGGTTTTTTGATAGATTTATGATTTTATCTGGTAATATAATAGCAAAGATTTTTATATTTAAACATTTTATACTTTACCAAATTAACCTTCTTCTATTAAACTGTTTTGAATAAAAGCCTAAGAATTCTCAAATATTACATTGATTGATTGATTGTTGTTTTATATTCCAACATCAAAGAACCCTTGCATGACATTTATTTTAAATATAGTTCGGCAATTTAATGATTCTTCTTCAGTTGTTGATTTTATTATGAAAATGAAAGCTCTTTGAAACTCATCAGATGTCATACTTAACTATTTGTAAAATTATCACACTGTTCTCACGTTTTAATGGTACATGAAATCTAATATAAATTTGAATTACCTTACTTTAATAAAAAATAAACTATTTTTGGCTAATTGGAGGTGAAGTAGCATTTTCACCCTACAAAGCATACATGAGATATATTGCAAGAATTTTTTATATATATAGTTCATGTTGGTAACTATTGATTGCTGTTGTTGGCTGTTCTAACCTACAAGCCCCACTCCCCCCAATTCATATATATGTAAACTTGTTTCTTAAAGGGAACTGACCCTTTTAATGATTTGAATGAATTTGTAGTAATTAACAACAGTAACATACACTGCAGCTTAGATATTGATTTCACTTTGTTGATCCATGATCAATGAGTGTGTGCAACTTGTATACCCTGCCCCATCCTAACAAGTCAGTGTTTCTGTGTCCACATGTGTCCACGAAACCCTGACAAACTTAGCTAGGAAATTCCCGGGCTAGAAGATTCTCATATGACTTCAAACCTTCAAAATATCAACTAATGAAATTGCTTGAAAGAAGCAAGTGTTTGGCAGAAGTCATTCTTACTCATTCTTGAGTGGGTCAAAAATGTAACGCAACTAATAAATAACAAACTATTAACACGACTGAGCAAAAATACACTGATTTTCAAATGGTCTATGCAACACATCTGTTTGGTTTATTTACTATCGACATGGGGACATCCCCTAACCGAGTCGTTAATGAAAGCGAGCTTTTGATTGGCGACATTAAGGTATGATGTAGCCAATCAAAATAGTGACTTCTAGCCCGGGAATTTTCTAGCTAAGTTTGTCAGGGTTTCGTTGACACATGTGGAAACAGAAACACTGATTTGTGAGGATGACCCTGCCCTAATTAGTGTCAAGTGTAACAAGGTTGCGTGTTGAGTTCACAAACCATGTATCATTCTGTAAATAGTGAACAGGGCAAAGAGAATCTCCAACTTGACTCAAACAATCAGGGCATTAAATTGGGGGTGAAACCTGACAAAACTGATTTAATTCAATTTATAATTATAGCGTTTTCATAATACTACTTCACCATCTCTTGTCAATTTGGTATTAAGGCATTCTTAAGTCAGAGTCTAAAGCCAAACATGGGCATGCCCTGCCTTTCCAATTCTTGCATTAACATTATGTTTACAGACAGTCAGACATGTTCAGTATCAATTACACCACAGGGGTCTTAAAAGAAAGCTGACATATAACTACTTACATATTTTGCAAAGAATGATCTATTGTCTCCTTGTTGTCCCTTAGCTTTCTCCATTTCTTCTTTCTTTAACTTCTCTATATAGGTTTGTGTATCAGGTCTGAAAAAAAATCATTTTATTTTTATTATAATTTATTTGTCAAGTCTAGGAAATGATAGATGTTGTCATCTTAATACAACAACTGATTTTATTGTCATTGTAATGAAAATTCTTACATTAACATCATTGTGTGTCAGTGATAAAATTCTATACAGTTTAGTTTTGAAATTGTTATGTTATATACCCCCAAATGTAACTGGGTACCAGATTTTAACCAGAGTGATAGAACCGGTGCAACACATTGAGCAGGATTTGCTAGCCATTCCGGGCCACCTAAACTCACCACACCCCTTTTTAAAGAGGTTCCTGTTGCTCAATTTGTTGTGTTGTGTGTCTTTGTTCTGTTGTTGTGACCCCTTTTTTGTTAAACAATGGTTTTGTATGTCCTTTGACGTATAATTTCCTAATATCAATCTCTTTAAATCTTGTTTTCTTGTAAATCATATATGAAATTTTTAATGTGTTATTTTTGAGTTCTGATTAAAAAAGAGAAAACTGTTACAGTTGTTATTAATGTCTTTGGAATTCTGTCATTTATTTTCTGATCAAAAAAAGGATTCTTCCTGGTTTTTAATTGATTAACTCCAAGCATGCAAAAGGTAAAAGTAAAAATAATAAAAGTGAATGTTAAATGTCATGCAATGTAAAGAAAAGAAATTGATCATCATTTTCATCAGTCGCAATCCATTAGAGGTAATGAAGGGGATAATATTCATTATTTATTATGAGAATCTTTAAAAAGATATCACATTTTTGGTAAAATTATTCTAATCTTTTTTCAGTATTTATTTTTCAATTCCATATACAAATTAAAATATTAACAAAAGAGTATACTATAATGTACATATTTTTAAAAATTGGTTAATACATTGAACACAAAGTGTATGAAGGGAGGCAATTCGGTAAAAAAAAAATCATGAATTTTATTTGTGTTTTTGGGGGGAAAAGTATGACCAAAAGTCATCAAATCACTGCAATACTATCTGGCTTTCAGATTTAAAACTGTTCATGTAATTTCAACAGTGAGTGTAATTTTGTATAACAATTCAATGTATGACTTTGTTATCTGTCCAGAAAACACTTAAAATGACTATGCATAAGACAAACATTAATAAAACTGAAATACATGTACATGTAATATTGGCCAACAGTTCAGTTGAAAACCAACAAGACTTACTGTGGTCCTTGCACAGTTTGTGTGATATCTACTGTAGTGTTCCAGTCCATCAGATTAGAACTATCAACAGTCATGCTGTGACATTCTGAAGGTTCTGTTACCATAGATACACCTAACAACTCTCCTGATTGGTCAAAATGCATCCATATATGATCGGACAGGCCTGATTCATAAATTCCACACTACAATGAAGACAGTTTGATAATACTATATAAGTATAACTTTCATGATAATTATAATGTATAATGATACACCATATCTACATATAATGTAAGGGGCCTCGGTGGCCGAGTGGTTAAGGTAGTTTGTCTACTATTGATCAAGTGGTCTGTCAACACTGAGGTTGCGGGTTCGAGTCTCACTGCGGATAGGTGTACCCGACTCCAATATTAGTTGAGAAGGATTGCCAGTTTTCCTACCGAAGGTCGGGGGTTCTCTCCTGGTACTCCGGCTTCCTCCCCCAATAAAACTGGATGCCATAAAATAGCTGAGAAAATTGCTGAAAGTGATGTAAAACATCATTCAAACAAACAAACATATAATGTATTTGTGGATATAATATAATATAATATGTCATTGTGGCACATGTAAATTTGGGTGTATCAAGTGGGAAATTCTAACTTTTTTCCATGTGTGATTTAAGACAAGAGAAAATTTTAAGGATTTATTGTAATTTTTTGTTTTGTTCATTAACTAGAGGTTCCCAGGAGCCTGTATCGCTCACCTGAACCTGAAACCAAACAAACCTTTTTTTATCCAGCTTTTAGTTGCTATAAGGAATTGCCGAACACTCCTGCAAAAATCATTAATTTTGACCTTTTAAGGGAAATAACTCCTATAAGGAGGAGCTTTTGATGCTTAGAGGGAGAAGGGAGGTTCACTTCAAATTTGCTGTTCCTGTTATACTTTTTTAACTATCAGTCGAAAACTCTCTCGACTCCCACCCCCTAAAGATGATGTGTGCAATGTTTCAAAGCAGTCCTTTCATTGGTTAAAGAAGAGAAGATTTTTTAAAATCAAGTAAAATTAATTAAAAAAATGTTCAAGGAGAATAATTCCTAAACACTTCATCAGACAATCTTGACTGTAAAGTCATTTTTGTAGCCCTCATAGAGCAGAACAATTAAGCAATGCTAACTTTTTCTCTAGTTCTAATAATTTTCAAGATTTTGAGGCAAAAATGGCAAAAATCATCAATTTTGACAATTAAAGGGCAATAACTCCTACAAGGAGTCATCATACAACTTTGACCCAAAAGAGTGTTTTGTAGAGCTTTAGATGCTGAAGAAGGAAAGTCTGTTCGGTTTTCCTGTATCTGTTATACTTCTTGAACTATAAGCAAAAAACTGTATTTTAACCCCCCTGTTCTATTTTTAGCCATGGCGGCCATGTTGGTTGGTCTGAGGCCATGATTTGGGCAAACTTGGTAGAGGACATTTTACTGATGATGTGTGCAAAGTTTCAAAGCAATCCCTTCAGTGGTTTTGGAGAAGATTTTTGAAGAAAAGTTATCGACGACGACGATGACAACGGACGACGACGGATGCCAAGTGATGGCAATAGCTTAAAAAACTTGATGATGTTGTATACACTTATGCATAACCTTCTTCAACCTGTAAAATTAAAATCATAATATTAATCCATATACTGTTCCCAATCATAACCTACATTATGTCTAGACCACTAAAGGTTCCCAGATTTCCTGAATAATAAGATTCAACACACAAATAGGCTATCAGGAGCACATAATTGCTCACCTGGATCACAAATGACTTCAAGCTATCTTTAAATTTTTCAATTTACAGTTTCAGTCTAGTTGTTATAGTTTTTAAGTTACTGAGGGTGAAAATTGAACATTTCTTCAATACAATAACTCCTATAATTTGCCATGGAACAACTTCTGACAAAATTAAATGATTTGTAGACCTTGTCCTTTGGGTTAGTTGAGTAATTAACAGTTTTTCTTTGGGTTTTATAGACTTTAATTTATATACATAAAAACTCAATATTTTGTCCTAATTGGTCATTAAAGGGAAATAACTCCTACAAAGAGTCAATTCTAAACTAAGTAAAGATTTGTAGGCCCTGCCAAAAATTCTATAAGGAGTCATCAGAAAATTATCAGACAACATAATGATTTGAAGGCCTTGTCCTTCTCATTATTTTTGCTATTTACAGTTTCACTCTACGTAAAACAGTTTTTAATTTCTAAGACAAAAATAAGTAATTTTGTCTAAAATCTAAATAAAGGCAATAAATCCTACAAGGACAATTTCAGACCAATAAATAGTATTGTAGGACTTGTATTGCTCATCATTTTTGCAATTTAAAGTTCCACTCTTGCAGGTATAGCTTTTAGGTTATAGAACAAAAAGAAAGAATTCATTTAAGGGCAACAACTCCTATAGATTGGTCCAACAATTTTATACCAACTATGTAGACATTGTTTTGCTGATAACTGAAGCAATTTACAATGTAAATCTACCATTTATAGTTTACAATATATATTTTAAAAACGGAAAATTTCTTCAAAAATTGTTATTTAAGGGCAATAGCTCATACAGGAAGTCATAACACAACTCCAGACTAATAGGAACTTTTGTAGAGCTTTATAAGCTAATAAATTTGAGGCAAAAGTTTTCTCTATAGCTATTACAATGTTTGAGATATTGACCAAACACATGTTGAGACCTATGTTCTATTTTTAGTAACAGTGGCCATCTTTATCCATTGATCAACACCCTGGGTATAAATTTGAAACAAGGTACCATATGAATGATTGTTGCCAATTTGAAAAAAAATTGCCCTAGTGGTTTCAGAGAAGAATTTTGAAGTTAAGGACTTTCAACCTATGCCAAAGGATGGCAAAAGCTCACATAGACTTTGGTCCAGGTGAGCTAATAAATATTAGTTACTCAAATAGTCCGCAAGTTACATTCCACCTTAATTGGAAATTGGGAACTATAAGGTTAGTCTCCCTTTATTGGTAATGAACCATGCTGTTTTATTAAAAATGTATAATTGTTGAATATAACATCATGTCGATCATGATACCCTCATATCAAACTGTCACCCTCATTATGAATCTAATCATCATCATTATATAACGATATTATTTAATCTTCAAACATTTATATTCTTGCATTTAAAAAGGCCATAAATATATACATGTATACTTACAGCAGGTGTATAGGTTGTTATGTAATCTTCATCAGGATTACCAGTGTTTTTGACTAAAATTCTAACTCTATATATATCATTATTATCTGCTAACTTCTGTAAGAAAAAATATTTTGCATTTCATTAAAATGTCACTGAAAGGACATCTAATTTTTGTTACTAGGTACCAGGAAGTGTACAATGGCCTGACCCACAGAGCCAAATGGCTTATAGGGAGACCTTAGAATAGGGCCTCTTGGGTTTGGGTTCATCTGTACTGAAATATGGAAATCCATACCAAATACCATGTGAGTAACACATCACGCTTCTTGCACAAAAGACCTCTTTTGTAGTTTCAGCTAAATTTCTTGCCTCCTCTTACCTAGTGGCAGTCAAAATGATTTTCCCTTTGGTCCCACTATCCCTGTATACACAAGATCCTTTGTAACAAAAGCATTAAGGATAGTTTACCATTTGTAAACATCCCTTCTGTCCTTTCTGCAGAGGCCTTCTAGAACTAACATAGTACAATAAATGCATAAAAAAGAAAGAATGCTACACGTGCAAGTCAAACAACAACAGCATTGTGTTCTCTATGTAGTTATCAAACATTTCACAGTGAATCTCTACAAAGGTTTTTTTCAATTAATTTTTAGAAAATCATACTAGTACCACTGGCTTTATACTCCCCAAGTCAAATCCTTCCATTCAAATACATATGTCAAATTTCTTAGGGTACATATAAATATTAAGGCATTAATATTTTTTTAACTTAACCAAAAATCAAATAAATTCCATGAATTGGCAAAGACCCTTTCCTTATACATGTTGTGATAATGATTTTTGCAGCGACAGTAGAACCTCTCTTGTAACAACACCCCTTCTGCACATCAATTTTGGTCTAATGGAGCGAGTACCCTTGGATGGGTGGAAATTTTTGTAAAGAAGCTTTAGACAAATGTTAATATATGAATTGACCTTTAGTTAGGCAAATGTTAATATACTGTGGTTTCATTTATTTTCGTAGGTATAAATTTTCGTGGTTGGAAGAAAAAAGACATTTCGTTGGATTCTTATATTCGTGGTTCTAGGGATAAACAAATCCAAAGATGAGAAATGAGGGAATTGCTTACAGATTTGCGGTATTCACACTGTGTTAGTCTGTACAATTTTTAATACATCATTTTCAAGATATAATCACTCTCGAGCTGAGACATTAAAACAAAATGGGACGGCTTAAGAAAGACGATGCAAAAACGTGTTTTTGTTGTGGCATGGTGCAAAGCCAACACTGAACATAAATTTATGAAAGGGGTGCGTTTTTTGCAGTTTAATGTCGTTTGTAAACACAATTTTAAAAACTGTGCGTAAAGTGCCTTAAATAAAATCATGCGGTATATATATATATATATATATATATATATATATATATACAAGTCTAGAAGATTATGCAACGATACACATGACGGTGTTTCTTGTCAAAAATTTAGACAAAGACTGACCAACGAATGGCCTTAGTCATTGAATGTCAATGTAAATAAATGACGTAAACAAGTCGTAACATATTGATCTTGAAATTTCTCATTTCCAACTTAACCCAAAATAGTTGCTTCCCAAGTCCGCCAACCGGGGACGTGCCGTGCTGTTACTTTGCTTTGCTCAAATATTCCAACAAGATGTAATTAAAATTACTAAGTTGACAAATTCTTTACGCCAGACGCGCGTTTCGTCTACTTAAGACTCATCAGTGGCGTTTAACTCTAAATGCTTAAAGTATTTTTTCATTCGGTGATGGAATAATATAAGTCCACTGGGATCGTATATATATATCACCCGATAGTGTACATCTAGCTACCTATCTTGAAAACGGCGTAATGACTGGGTTTTTTTCAAAGGAACATGAAGAAATAAAGATTAAACAGATTTTGTTTTGTAGCAATAAACATAATTAATACAATTAATAAACATGTCACTTTATTAAAAACGAGCTAGGGAAACAGTTCATTGTAAATTCGTCGTACATTCCCTGGAGCAAAGATTAAGTTTGTTTGTTTGACAATAAACTTGATGATATAGTTAGTGGTTTTTAAAGATGGAATTCATTATAAACGCTGTAAAAAATATATTGCTTTATTGATCTTAATTTCAATTAAGAAAGTTACTGTAATATTTGTGTACACATCAACACTTCACAACCAAAAGGCAAAACAGGAAGTATGTTCATTACTGACGGGATTACGCAATTAAAAGTAACAACGATGTTTTTTAATCAATTTTATTTCTATTTAGTGTCATTAACACACTATGAAATGAAAAATTGTCATATATATTGAAAACATATCAATATAACGATGCATCTTGAATATCGATCGTCATTATGCATGTCAACAATCGTCCCATAGCAGCTTTACAATCGTTATAGATTTCTTGAGATTATTATTGGTTGAATTCTTAATTTCGTGGTTTGTCCCCACCCACAAAAACGATGAAAATTGGTACCCCACGAATAAAAATGAAACCACAGTATGAATAGACCTTTGGTGATGTGATGACTACTGCCTTATAAAGGGCAAACTTCTTGTTTCTTAGTAGTTTTTTTTTTTCAAACTTGAAATTTAAAGTGTATAAGTACAAGACAGCATAGTTTTGTGGCAAACAAACACAATGTTTTGGTCCATATAGTTTCCTAATCTTTCAAATATAATTTAAAATCAATATACCATGTACATATTACCTCTAATTGTTTTCTTTCTTCCACTGATAATGGAGACATTTGAGAAAAATGGGCTCTATTATTTTTGACAGATTTAACTGCTATCGTCCCTCTCTTGGTAAAAAAGGGATTAGAACCTAAAAACAAAAGCAAAAAATCATTATTACAAAATGAGTTATTGACTACAAAAACTTTATAGAAAATTTAAGAAAAATACAATTCTTTTTTTATTCAGATGCATTTTCTGATTTTTTTATACTGCTTGCTAGTTCTGTAAGAAGAAAGTCAAGAGATAAAATGTATTTTATTTTTTTTCTGAAAAGCGAAGGTTGTCTTAATGTAGGTGCTGTAGTGTTATGAGCATTATTGATTAAAACTAGAGAGCTCCTCATGAGTTAAATAATCTTTGGGCTGGGGTCTAGTACTACTAAAAAGGTCTTCTTCTAGAATGAAGACAGGTTTTACAGAGCCCATGACATCATCTGCATCGCTTTTGCACAAGGTTTTTTGTTGACTTGTTTACCACCTCCAAGAAGGTGTCAGCCATTTTTTCTTTGTTTACACTTTGGGTTGTCAATTGAATTGCTTTTTCAGTCATTTTGAGCTTAAATTAACATGCAAAAGTTATACTGTAGGAATCACAATATTCTCCTACCATGCAGGTTTCGAAAAAAGAGTCTTTAAGCAAGTTTTGAACACAATTGTATGGAGCAAAAAAAGATTCGTGGATACGTTTTCAACCCCTTACGTCCTTATTCCTACAAAATAACACTTCAATTTTTCACTGTATTCTATGTAGAGATGTTGTCTTGAATTTCAGAAGTCTACTCAGTATTAGATGAGGACCCTTGCTAAAGGACCTACACAATGTATTGAACAATGCTTCAAGTTACAACAATGACTTTGAAGATACAAAGAATTTAAAGGAAAATGGAGCCCAATTAGTACAAAATGAGGATTAATATTGCTGCAGCCAATTGAGTAATGCAGTGTTAAACAATATATCCAATCAGAAACTGTTGTTTTCTCAGATAACAGTCACTGTATGTATGGAGAAATTTTTTTACATGAATTGAATGAGGGCAAAAAACATCAATCAAAATACAGAGAAATACAAAACTGAATAAAAAATAATGATCAACTCATTTCAAATACTGTATGACATTTGTCGTGAATCATTGTCAACAAAATCAAAGAAGAATCATGATTTGACACAGTTGTTTTAACAATTGTTTTTTTGTCATACAAGATTTATTAAAAAGCCATTTTGAAACAGCAGTTATAATTCATCTTCATTTCATACTACACAAAATATAATTTTGTGTACTCTTGTTACCTTTCTGTGCACCAGAAATTCATAGGACCAGATGACATTCTCATAAAAACTCTTTATTTTTCCAGGAAAAAGTCACTAACCTTTGTCAAAGCTATGTTCTAACGTAAATGTCCTTAACCCTTCAAATTCTTCATCTCCCTGGAATAAAAACATGAAAAATATCAAATAAACTGACAACATGATAGATGAACAAGATGATGATCTACCATGTGCAAGTAATATTTTGCCAGTTCCCTGTTCCTTAATATAATAGCTATATGTATTGGACAATACAGTCAGGGTGATCCCTAAAACCAATTTTTTCCAGTTATTGTGATCCTCATTCAGTATGTTTAATCACTTTTAAGTTGTTGTCTTCCTTTCAGAATCACTAATTAATGAAATAACTGATTATTGAAAAAAAAATAAATATTCATCACTGTTGATTTCTTTCATATCATCCAACAATAACAAATCAAGTTCTATAAATAAATAAAATTTACCATTATTGATTTATTCATTTTCTTACACTAACAAACTATATTTTGATGCATATACTTGTATTTGTGTAGTCACTAACACAAGAATTTTAAAACAAGAATGAATTCCCTATTTAAGCTTCTAACAGTTGACCCCATACTCTTGGAGTCCTGCAAATATTCATTTTTAACTGTGACACATGCAGTTTATGGAAAAAATCACACAGTAGGTCTTGGTTTAAAAATTTAATTATTTTCTTCAAAATTGAGCGAAACAAGTTGGATGATTTTGTTTAAATGATGTTTAACCCCACTTTCAGTAATTTTCAGCTATATCTATTATTATGGCTTCCCATTATTATTAGGGGAGGAAACCAGAGTACCTGGAGAAAACCCCTTACCTTTGGTAGGAAAACAAAAAATCCTTGTCAATTAAGATTGGAGCCAAGTACACACTATATGGAAAAATCTTGCTAAGACATCACAAAGAAATTTTTTGATCTATTATGAAATTAGTCGTGTTTTGAAAATTGACTGGAAGAAGATGAATGAAAGACCTGAAATTGGTACTCGCAATACAAGACTACATGGTTAGTCACATAAAAAATTTCAAAGGTTGTGATAAGTAGTTTCTGAGAAAAATGTTACGAAAGTTATGTTTGTGGATGAAAGGACAGATAGTTGTAACCAGTATACCCCCTTTTCTTTGCAGCGGGGTATAATTAGTCCTGTGATTCCCTTACATAAATCATTTTTTTACCATGGTTGTGTTCTGAAAGAGTTAAAGCACAGGCTAGTCCGTTTTTTATGCCACAAATAATTTTATACATGCCAGCGATGATAAAACAATGATACTAGTAGACTACATCCTCTGTGATTATTTCTTTAATTTCTTTAAATAACTGCACTGGCAAAATGTATATCTATTTTGCTTCATTATAAGCAGAAACAATTATTTATATTTCTCTAATTTTGACGTAATATTTCAACCGCTTGACCGGTGTGGAAAAAATATTTCTCGTCACTAGTGAATTTGTTGTTCTCAGCAGTTGATTGGTTAAAAATAATAACGTCACAACAAGAACTCATGACGTCATAAACAAAACACCTTCCATTTCCATTACCACACCGCGTATTCAAGTCATGAACGTAAAATTGGGGTTGGGAGAATTTGTACTTCTTTTCGCAAATTTACTACTTTTTAAAATTAGAGAAACAGAATCTAACATTAGTACTCTTGGATTATCGGATTTCTTCAATCTCGATAGTTAAATTATGGAAATTTAAGTCCTCGCCAAGGCTTGGACTTAAAATTCCATAATTTAACGATTGGAGAAATCCGATAATCCACTCGTACCAATGTAAGATCCTTTATCTTTACAGTAAGGCATATTATTTATATGATACATCTCCTAAATATATATTTTTAAAAGTTTATTTCACATTTTTTAAATGTGTACATTTTAATTACAAGTGTAAATTAATTGTCAAATGTGTAACATTTTTATTTATCAATTAATGTTTCTATTGTGTTATATAATTTTTTTTTCTGGTCAAAACAACTAGCTTTATGAAATCAAACAACCCATGGTTATAAGGTAATCTGCATGAAAGGATCTGCAACTATTCAACTACAACTCATAACTATATGCTTCGCTTTTTACACTTAATCATATTATTCTAAAAATAGAATTCTTTCAAGCAATCTGTTATTAATGTCATCAAAAAATGTCAATATTTAATACTTTATAACGTTTATTTTTTTTTAATTACTTTCACTTCATGGGCTAAATGCACTTTTCTGCTCACTTTTGGTTTTCAGATAAACCTAATAAATATTTTCGTGTGCACATTAGAAAGAGGGATTGATTCATAACCATTAATATCTCATTCGAGCTACATGTTCGCTGACACCTGAGACAATTCAATATGAAGAATTACGCACTATGACGCCAATAAATATGTTCAATAATATCAACATCAGCAGCAGGAGATATTCTATGGGCGCAGACATCTTTAATGTTCGAAGGTCAACAAAGTTCAATCTAATGCATCGTCCAATTATTGCAAAGGTTACTACTAAATTAACCAATCAAAATCAATCTTTTAAACAACTTTCGGAAATTACTTCAAAATGGATTCTAATTGTGCTGAAGATTAATAATTTTATCATAATCCAAGAAAATGATTTCCATTTTAATGTTCTCTCCCACTGATTCCATTATAGATACCGACATAGATTATAACGAATACTTAGATGATGACATTATTTTCTATTCTGTCTTGTATTCAAGTGTAACTGTCTTATTTGCAATGGCAGTCCTGTCAAAATTTTTGACAAATGAATTTCGGTTTGGATTTCGGTCTGTATTAAGCTTAGCTGTCCTGTTTCTTGGTGAACCATTATGTCAGTTTTTTATCAAAGGACCAAGTGGTGTTTTTGCGTTTGCTATGTGTTGTCTGGTTATTTATTCAGTTTTGCCTGCGAGTCATCTTCCAGTTGGAAATAAAGCTGTTCTAATCACAGGTATTTTATTATATGTTTTATACACTCTGATTTATTTAATTTGATTTTGACACTTCCGGTTCTTACTTTATCGGCACATTGATGCTGCCATCACGTCATCTGAACAAAAGGTAGTGTTTTTAAGGAGGGTGCACTGTATGCATTAGGCCTGGACAATAACTTTTTTTTATTTATCAAAATTAACTTGTCCCAATAAAAACATCCCTTGTCAGAACATTTTGACCTATATAACATGTATAACCACCCACTATAATTTTGCTTCATTCAGTAATGTAAACAATGAAATCAATTCAAAGCGAAGTGACAAATGTACTGAAAATCTTTTGCATTTTTTCTCTAAACAAATAACTCCACAATAATAATATTATATTAAGATATTTCAATTAAATTACTAACTGTTAAAGCATTACAAAGAGAAAGACATTTTCACTGCCAAAAATTGAGCATTAATAATGATTTGATGTCAAATAAATTTGACAACTGTTAACTATTAAAAAGGGTTATAGATAGCAGTGCAGTAACAAAAATTGTGGTCATGTTATTAAAGCTGGGGTAAACTAAATTCGGAACAAACAGACCCATTTAGCATATACATGTACATCACTACATGTACATGTAATTGTCACAATGCGGAAACAACATGCAATAGTTTCCCTTAATTGGAATTTTGTGTTCTAGCTAAAATTTATCTTGGTATGGATGGTTTAGGTGTATTGTATGCCCATATTTGCAAGAGTTGATTACACTTGAAATTTTTTATTTATTAATGTTGTGTATACACACTTTAAATGCTATTTTTAATTTCAAGTTTAAAACTTATCTCTACTTTTAAGCATGGTACTTTATACTAGTACTTGTACTTGTACATTTCAAAAAGGAGGGTGTGTTTTAAAAATTAATATCAGTACATGTACTAATTTCATGGGTTTTTTTCCTTTTCATTTTCCTGATGAACTGGTGCTGTCAGAAGAAATAAACTCCTCTTTGATAAACAAATAAACTACCTTCACATATCTATTGAGACTTAAGTTTTGTTCTGTTTTCAACATATTCCAGTTGAAACAAGGACACATGGACTTCTACATGTATGTCAAAATAATAATTATTTACTTCATTTTTTTTTCATGTAGGTTGTGACAGTGGATTTGGGAATAGTTTGGTAAAAAAGTTAGACAGCATTGGAATGAGGGTGTTTGCAACCTGTCTCAGTATTGACAGTCCAGGTGCTGTGTCTTTACAGTTATCTTGTTCTGATCGGTATGTACCTAATTATTCTGTTTTTATGTTAAAATTACAATTTTTTTTTACTAATTATAAAATTATTAATATATATATGAAGAACATGTTATTTTTACCTATTGACCTAACTAATAAACCAGACATAATGGTAATACATGTACTGCAAAACAATTCATCCATATCTGTCCATTTGTCACATTGTGGGTAGGATCTGTTTGAATGAAATATTTTACTTAACAATTTTTCAGTTGATGTTATCACCACTCTAAAATTTATGACCAAATGCCTTATTGACCATCAAAGATATATTCAAAACATGATTAAATTTAAGTAAGCTGTTCATTAAATTTAAAATATTTAAAAACAAACATTTATAAGGGGCCATCCATAATTGTCAACATTTTTCACAAGTTTGCAAAGAGCACTCTTTTTGAAAACCCCCTCCCTCCCCCCAAAAGAGTATGTCAACATTTTTTGCAAGTCTGCACATCCACATTACCGGAAGTTTAAAGAAAGTACCGAAAAAATGTTGAAATTGAAACCCCCTCCCCCTATAGTGCTCTTTGCAAACTCGCGAAAAATGTTGACAATTATGGATGACCCCTAAGCAGAGCTACATATTAAATGTTTATTGAGATAAACAAATAGTAAAGTAAAAACAGTCTAGTGTGTCCAAAGTTAGCTGTTCACTTCACTAATGTGCTCAGAGAAAGGAGAAGTTTGGTACTTGGGTATTGCATGTACTTCGGGTCTGTATCAACAATAGTTTGTTACTGTTTCATGGGCCTAAGTTTGAGGCATATGGGTAGGCAGTGACAGTTTGATTTCTTTTAAATTTATATACTAAAACATACTAAAAAAACCTTTTTTTTGTAACATTTTATTTTTCAAACACCTTAATAAAATTGTTGGAAGGGTGGGGGTGTTGGTAGGGGCCAAATTATTTGTGCCTTTTCAGGTCTGGAAAAAAGAGAATGTTAAGGTTTTAGACTTTATATTTAACCAAACACACATGCCAAAATAGTTATATATGATGTTTGTATACAGTATACTAGTAATGAGTAAAGAATGTAGAAAGAATAAACATTATCTATAGATAACTTGCTGAATAAAATGTCTTTAAAGATACCTAGGTTAATAGAATTGACTACCCCAGACGTGGGTTTCGTCTAATGAAGACTCATCAGTAGTTCTATAACCATAACAATGATTAAATGTCAATCTAATTAAAATTAAATCTTTCTCTTGCTCCCCCTTTTTGTTATTGGTCACTGGGTTATACATTTAATTTTAATTAGATTTATTAAATGTTGTAGAGCTTTTACCACAAAAATTCCAAAATGTTATTATATACCTAATCAAGCTGAGGTTATCTACACCTTGAAAATAGGAAAACAATTAGAATTTAAATAATTTTCTATATTTCAGGGCACTAAATTTAGACAATGAAGTTATTTATAATCTGTTGCAAATGATACAAGGTGGATATACATTATATGCTGTCCTATTAAATAAACATTGTACTTCATGATGATGAAGGACCTTATTATATCAGATGCATGTTGCTCTAAAATTCTAAATGGATGATCTCCCCTTATATTGTTTTATCATACCATGTACTTCCTTATATTTTTAGAGTACATTTATTACAACTGGACGTTACATCAGAGAAAGATATACAGTCAGCAGTGGAATATGTAAAACAACATGTGGGAGAGGAAGGTATCAGTGTGTTAAATATTATGTATTAAATTGAAATGGATGTGAATATATTTTTAGATGCACTTGTTTTTTCCCAGAGAGGAAAAGTTTAACTACCGAATTCCCCCCCCCCCCCCCCCCCTGCCTGGTTAAGGTAGTTCGTCTACTATTGATCACGTGGTCTGTTAACACTGAGATTACTGGTTCAAGTCTCATTGTGGGCTGGATGCGTTTCGATTCGAATGTTAATTGACAAGGATTGCCAGTTTTCCTACAGAAGGTCCGGGGTCTTCTCCTTCTTACTCCGGCTTTCTCCCCCAATAAAAACTGGACGCCATGATATAGCTGGAAAATTGCTGAAAGTGGCATTAAACAACATTCAAACAAACAATACAAACAGAATTTCCACACTAAACCTTCAAAACACTGAAGGACTGCAAGTACTAGTAGTTTAACAATTAGAAAATGGTGTCTGCGTGGGGTAATTTAAGTTCAGCCTGATGATCAAGTTCAAAACAGCAGTTTTTTGTGTGCAGTTTACCTTTTTGTAAGAAGATTTTGCATTGGATAATTTCAAATCTTAACTTTAATTGTGGTTAATTGAGTATACAGTCAAAGTTTTGAAATTGCAAGTAAAATGCATAAATCTTCATTCATAATTCAAAATTTTTTACTTTGAAATGGGTCATTTGGGCATGAGGGAAGTGGTAAAGATACAGCTGAAAAATATTGGTAACCTTAGTACAGCTGAGAAATGTTGTTAACTATGATACAGATGAAAAAATGGTAATCATGATACATCTGATACACGTGTAAGAAGTGTCTGCTCTGATCAACACTGTTGGGTATACATGTATTTTTGATGCTGTCTTTTCAGGTTTGTGGGGACTTGTGAACAATGCTGGTGTCTGGTATTACTCAGAAATTGAAACAACATCGGAGACAATTTTTCGTAAAGTTTTAGAGATCAATTTATTTGGTGCTGTCAGATTGACCAAAGCTTTACTACCACTCATACGAATGTCGAAAGGAAGGATTGTTAATGTATCAAGTTTAATGGGTAAAGGAATATATCGCATATAAAATAAATCAGACCTCAGTGACTGGGTAGTAAATGTTGTTAGTCATCTACTATTGTTCATGTGTCTGTGATCACTGAGGTTGAGAGTTTGGGCCTTACTGTGAGCAATGTGTACTTGACTTCAACCTTAATTGCTAAAGTTTCCTAATTCTCTTATTGAAAAAAAAATTTCTCTAATTTTTACGTTATATTCAATCCGCTTGACTGATGTGGAAAAAATAGTTCTCGTCACCAGTGAAAATGCAGTTTTCAGCAGTTGATTAGTTTAAAATAATAAAGTCATAATGAGAATTACTGACTTCATAAACAAAACACCTTCCATTTACCGCATATTCAAGTCATGAATGTCCAAAAGGAGTTGGGAGAATTTGTACTTCATTTCATAAATTTTCTACTTGTTCGAATTAGAGAAACAGAATCTTACATTATTACTCATAGATTATCTGATTTCTCCAATCTTGATAGTTAAATTATGGAAAGGCTCAGACTTAAAAATCTAATAATTTAACTATCTCGATTGGAGAAATCCAATAATCTACTGGCACAAATTTTAGATCCTATATATTATTATAAATGGATAAGCAGGACAAAATGTTAAATACCACATTTTTGTTTGCCAATGAAAATACATTAAACATACAGGAATGTACATAAAATATAAAAATAATGAACTTCATAAAGAGTTATAAAATAAGTAAAAACAGCTTATTAAGCAGGCCAATACGATTCTGCTTTTAAAGCAAATTGACATTAATTTTGTGGAATACCATAATTGGCAAGATATATTGTATTATACATACACACTGTTCTTACAACACAATTAAGTAAGTTTTTTCCACTTTATGTGTATAATATTCACCCAGGCTGATTGGATAATCTTCTATAAAGCAAAAAATATGTGTATTAAACATCTACATATTAGATTACAGTATATTATTTTTGCAGGGCGATTAACTATGGAAGGCAATGGAGCATACAGTATGTCCAAACATGCATTATTAGCTTATTCTGATACTTTACGACAGGAGATGAAAAAATGGGGAGTTCATGTGTCCATAATAGAACCCACAGGATTTTATACAGGTACAAAACAATTTAGTTTGATTTTGAAGAACATTTTAAGGTTAATTCTCACTGATTATCTGAGGTTCAGTTTACACTCATTAGCATTTAATCTGCATCATTTGGATAATAGGAACATTACTTAAAATTTTATGAGTTCTTACCAGTAAAAGCATAAGTCTTTCTTGATAAAATGTATTGATGCAAACATTCCTCGGTATTGTAGTCAAATTGTAGCATGAAGTTTTTTGTTTGGTTTGTAAGTTTCTGCTATAACAACCATCTTGATTGCTGAAATGCAGGAGGTTATGGGGTTAACACAATCTACATCATTCCAAAGACCTTTATATTTGTACTTAGTGTTTCTCTTCCATTCGAGCAGCATTAAGGACACAGAGCAAGGAGTCATATTATTGTTTGACTTTGAAGGGCCATCTTCTTAAAGGTCTAATTTAAAACTCACAAAGTTTTAAGGCAAAGAAAAAGTCTGGGGAATTGGGAAGCAGGTGGTATCAATTAGTCAGCATTGCTCAGAGTTTTTTCTTGTTTAAAGGATTATATTTAAAAATATTCTATCAAATTATTAGAAATACAATGCAAATGGTGGGCAGGGAAGACATGTTAAAAGTTCTGCCCACCCAGTGTTCCCACCCAGGGTGGAGTGTTGGAAAAACCTAAATTCACCTTTGATGTATCCAACTTTAATCAAACTCTAATACTGTGTCCTTAATATGTTTTGAGAACACATAGAGCCCACTGTGACATCACAGTAAGAATTTGACGTCATTACAAGCTAAACCTTAAGTTCAAACTGGAACAATACAGTTTTGTTATAAGATTAACTTTTATGCTTGGGTGGAACATATAGTCAATAAAGTGACAAGCTTATATTTGTATTTCAATGTAATTGGCTTTATATGCTGTTTTGGAATATTGAGTTTTATAAACCTTTATGTCAATTAAAAGAATCATCTTATAGCTGCTTAGGAATTTTAAAACATTTGTTAGACATATTAGAATCCATAGATTATTGCAATTGGGCTCTATGCAAATTAGAAGAACATAGGGAGACCGTATTATTTATTATTATAAAATATGAACAAATATAAGGTCATGTTCTAATTTGCATAGATCCCACTAACAATAATCTATTTATACAATTCTCAGTATACTGTTAAGAATTGTATCCCCTGGTTCTATTTCAGATAATATGAAAGAACATATTGTAAACAGTCGGAAAAAAGAAATATGGGATTCTATTGATGAAGAAACAAAAGCTACTTACGGACAGAAGTATTTTGACAATATTTATCAGAGTATTGTAGAAGGGTCCAATCGTTATCCAGATGACCTAACCTGTGTCATACGAGCCATGAGGAGTGGACTGTTGTCTAAACGGCCTCGGAATCGATACCCCTGTGGCACTGGGGCAGAATTTTTAATGATGCTATATCCTTTATTACCTGTTTGGTTGGCTGATAAATTGATGTTATTAATTAGTATAATGCCCAAAAATGTTCGCCCAGCTGCTTTGGAATAAAATTTTCATTTTTATTTTATTAATACTTTGTTAGGGTCCTTTTTTGTGAAAATGTGAAAAGAAATTTTTGTTGTTTCATTGTCAGTTTTGTGAAGTTTCCTGAAATGTATTCTCAAACAACTTGAATACACAACAAATATAGATTAATTTGCTTTTTGGGGGCAAAGGGAGGTAAATAAACTAAATTATCTCCCTTGTAATGAGAGAAAACAGGCCAAAATAATAAATTTAACTGTATTCTCCAACAAAAATTAATTTTAGTCATTTTAAAATTATCTTGTTTCTTTATGAATCTGTGATGTCAAAATGAGGCATTCGGCCATTTTGTTTGTTATTTTGTTATTGTTTTTTTGTTGCTATAAATATAGGTGTTGATACTTTGTAAAAATTTCTGCAAGATGTGATGGATTTTGTTACATTGACCTAATTATATTCAGCATTATAATCTTTAAAGTAATAGTAAAAAGGTTGAAAAAAGTTTCATTTTTGGAAAAAAATTTGTCAAACCGAAAATTATTTGCCTGACCCTCTTGCAATTTATATGAAACTTTTAACTGAAACTAAATTTGTGATGGAGAAAAAAAAACTAAAAATGTTGACATTTGACTTAGTTATATTCATCAGAATCACCTGTTTTAGATTGTGTAACATTAGCTTTAAATTAATTGATTAGAATTTTATCAGAAATTATTTGCCTGTCAAAAAAACAGGGTAGACAACTACTATGGACAAACATTATGTGTATGCTCAGATGCACAAAAATAACCTTTCCATATTGTTTTATTTTCAGAGTGTATTACATTTGTAGTATTTAGGAAATATTCACACTGTGTTTTGAAAGGTACTTTAAGGATTTTAATGAGATTTCAGTGATCAAACATGTAAATAGTAATCTTCAATTTCCAGATGGTGCTAGCCTTGTCATTTTGTTTATTTTTTTGTCCACGTTATGCTTGTAACTCACTTATTCTCCACTATTTACCAAATGATAATGTAACTTGACTATAACTATTATTAGTGATGTATTGTGTACAAAGGGGAGATAATAGAACTATCTATCATGTTTAAGGGAGATAACAATTTATGTATATGTGGTGATGGGAGATAATCATTTTTGTTTCTCAATGCAAAAGGTCTCATTGGGGATACTATTTCCAACCTCTCATTTTTTATCCCAACTTATTTAGTAATATGGTATTTTACCTTTCTTTTCTGACATAATTGTCTGTCATGCTACAGGATTATATTATATTTTTTATAATTTTTTTAAATTTCAGTTTCCACAAAAAGGTTGATTAAGAGTAATTTTGCACTTCGAATAGTAATCACGAATTTTTTTAAATTGTCCATCAGGAAATTTTATAATGTTGTGGATTATCGGAGTTGTTTCCCCATAATCATCAAAATTGTCGATTTTTGCAATTTTATTTTCAATGTCTTTAAAACTTAAGAGCTCGAGAAAAACTTTTCATTACAAAATTATTTAGTCCATTAAGATCTTCAAATCAGTACATATGTATTGGACAACTCCTAATAGGAGTAGTACCCCTTAAAACATCAAAATTGGGGATTTTGGAAGAAGGGCTTGACAGTTCCTTATCGAAAAAAAAAATGAATTGCATGGTTGTTCAATTGGTTTCAGGTTCAGGAGGTGCAATCCAGACTCTAATTACATAATTCTAACAATCTTATGTTGATTCCAACAAAACAATTGGAACTTTATTATGCATAAAGGGATGCTGCACATTTGTTAAGGAAAAAATTATATTATTTTTGGTAGAGAAAATGAAGTAATATATATGTTGCTACATGTTAGATTGCACTTCTACTCGAGTCTTTCACTAACTAGTTTCCTGTTTAGAGCTTTTTCTGAGGTGTGGAAACCACCAGTGGTATTTTGGGGTACTATCAGTGCTATCAATAGATTTAAACTATTTTTTTAATTTTGAATGGTGTTTCATACAGACATACAGCCCCCTCCCTTTAATAGAATTATATCAAATCTATCTTAACAAAACTAACCGGTGGTATTTTTTTCCCTGGAAACGCTTTTGTGTAAGAGCAATGGAAAGAACATACATTTACATATTTTTTTACTAATTTTTGGCTGGATTTCAAAGAGTTAAAATCTGGGTATAGTATGGTGAATGTCGGGCGACGTGCCGGCAGGGAAAACATTTTCGTAACAGTTTTCTCAGCAACTACTAATCACATTCTCTTGAAATTTGGTATGCAGCATCACCATGGCCTTCCATAACATGGGATTCAATTTAAGGTCTGTCGCTCACCTACTTCCTGTTAACCGACTTAGTTAATTTTTAACGAAATCCGGCCATCTGTCTTTGATCGATTTTAAAAATTTTTTTTAAAAGTTGCATTAATATTTCATCATAAATTAAATATTCAAAACAGTTGAAGTGTTTTGTTTTTCACAATTAGGCTCCAGTTTTTTTTTTAAATCTCAAATTTGAGAATTTTGAAAACTGATCCAAAATTAAAACATTTACCAATCAGATTGTTATGAAATTTATATTTCAGGATTTTAGACAAATTCCAATGTATGGTGTTTTATGAAACTGGGACCAGATTACTTACATAATGTATGTGCTTTTAGTGCTCTTGTTTAGACGAGGAACCACTGAGTGAGTTGCTCCACACTAAGGGAAATAAATCTTGTCAATAGCTTTAGCCTTAGATTCAAGTTGGAAATCTACAATTGGTAGAAATAATGGACAGAAACAGATTTCAATTAATAACTGTCTGAATTGAAGAAATTATATTATTCAGCTTCTGTAGTATAGAATTCTGTTGAAATGATTTATAGCTTTTTTTAGCTCACCTGACCCGAAGGGTCATGTGAGCTATTGCCATCACTTGGCGTCGTCCGTCGTCATCGTCATCGTTAACTTTTCTTCAAAAATCTTCTCCTCCAAAACAACTTAAGGGATTGCTTTGAAACTTTGCACACATTATCAGTTAAATGTCCTCTACCAAGTTTGCACAAATCATGGCCTCAGACCAACCAACATGGCCGCCATGGCTAAAAATAGAACAGGGGGTCAAAATACAGTTTTTTGCTTGTAGTTCAAAAAGTATAACAGATACAGGAAAACCGAAGAGACTTTCTTCTTCAGCATCTAAAGCTCTACAAAACACTTCATTGGGTCAAAGTTGCATGATGACTCCTTGTAGGAGTTATTGCCCTTTAATTGTCAAAATTGATGATTTTTGCCATTTTTGCCTCAAAATCTTGAAAAATATTAGAACTAGAGAAAAAGTTAGCATTGCTTAATTGTTCTGCTCTATGAGGGCTACAAAAATGACTTAAGGGTCAATATTGTCTGATTAACCGTTTAAGAGTTATTCCCCTTGAACTGTTTTTTTTAATTGGTTTTAATTGATTTTTTTTAAATCTTCTCCTCTGAAACAACTGAAAGTACTGCTTTGAAACTTTGTACACATCATCCGTCAAATGTCCCAAAACCAAGTTTGCACCAACCATGGCTGCAGATAAACCAACATGGCCACCATGGCTAAAAATAGGATGGAAAAGGGTTTTTGGCTTATATTTAAAAAAGTGTAACAGATACAGGAAAACTCATAGACATGCCTTCATCTGCATCAAAAGCTCTACAAAACACTCAATTGGGTTGAAGTAGTATGATGACTCCTTAAAGGAGTTATTGCCCTTTAATTGTCAAAATTGATTATTTTTGACATTTCTGCCTCAAAATCTTAAAAATTATTAGAACTAGCGAAAAAGTTAGCATTACTTTATTGTTTTGCTCTATGAGGGCTACAAAAATGACTTTAGGGTCAAGATTGTCTGATGAACCGTTTAGGAATTATTCTCCTTGAACATTTTTTTAATCAATTTTACTTGATTTTAAAAAATCTTCTCTTTAAAGGACTGCTTGGAAACATTGCACACATCATCTTTAGGATGTCCTCTGCCAAAATTGTGCAAATCATGACACCTGACTACCTACATAGCTATGTTGGCCTAAAATAGAAAAAATGAAAAAAGGGGGGGGGGTGGGGGGGGGGAGTCGAGAGAGTTTTCGACTGATAGTTAAAAAAGTATAATAGGTACAGCAAATTTGAAGTGAACCTCCCTTCTCCCTCTAAGCATCACATGCTCCTCCTTATAGGAGTTATTTCCCTTAAAAGGTCAAAATTAATGATTTTTGCAGAAGTGTTGGGCAATTCCTTATAGCAAAGTAAAGCTGGATAAAAAAGGGTTGTTTGGTTTCAGGTTCAGGTTCAGGTGAGCGATACAGGCTCCTGGGAGCCTCTAGTGTTTATTACATTTTTGTATTTGTTTTAAATGCTCTAATTTGAAAGTGCATATTATAATAGAAAAACATAAGAAAAGCAAACAAATCTGAAACAATGGTAAATGTTGTAAGCATTTGATGGATTGCTAGATTTTTCAAACACAAATTTTCTATATGAATCATTGAGGTGTTTGTTAATCCGAACTGTTGGTGGACTCTATCTAGATCATGAAGATTTGTTAGGAATTTAACCATTACAGCTAATCATGTGGATAAGCATGTGTTTAAATATGTGATTCATGAGCATCTTTGAGGTATATTATTACTGCAAGTAATTGATGATGTACTTATTTATAAAAAAACTACATCTTTTATCAAGGGCCAAGAAGCTGCCAAATATGGCACAAGAAAATGTTCTTTGCTTTTCTTTTAAGTATTTATGAAGAGATAAACATTTTTTGTATATTATTTAAATGTACCACCCATAGTATAATCAGTTGGGAAGAGTGAATATTTAAATATTGAAAATATGATCACAAGTGTTACAGAACACATTAGATCAAATAAGTTTGGAGTGTGTGAAACTTGTTCTGGGTAAATCTGAATTACGTAGTGACCATATGTCAATATTCATCAAACCTGATTGGTTATCCTGTTTATTACATTGATGAGTATTTAATAAGCCATAGAAAATTTAAAGGACCTGTTTTGAATTCTTGAGTGTCCATTAGAGCTAGCTACAGTGTTAAGGAAATATCTTACTATTTTGTCTACATATGATATTTTCTAAATAATTTATCTTTCCTTATGACAAAATCATTTAATAAAGCTAAAAACAATAAATGGTCACTATTTCAAAAGTTAGGACATTTTTAATATTTGTTTTAAAGGTACAGATAATATGTTATATTTTTCTCATAGTTTTCTGTTAGAATCAACTTAGATGGTTTTGAAGACTTCATGGCATGCATAAAACAGCTAGACCATGATCTATTTAAGAAAAACCTGTAAGTTACTTGTAAAACTTGGAGTTGTTACTTTCCTGCCATTTTTCTTAGGACAAAGAACAAACTAACTTTAGGATCCCAAAAAGGTGACCTATGATAATATAACCATATATTTTTACAGAAGGTAGAGGATAATTTTTTCTCCAAATGAAAGAAATACAAATGAAAATGTTAAAAAAAAATTGTGTGTGTGATTTCTGTTTCCAAGAGATAATTTTTTTCAAATTCTTTCAGGCTGTATTAATTTTTTTTACACTTACCTTAAGCCGACAGTTACTAGAATGGAATCTACCAGTCAAAAGATGATGACAACATCATATTCAAATTACAAAATAATGTTTAAACAGACAATGCACATAAACAATAGTAGGATGTGGCTTTAAGGACAAACATTGTGATGTCACTTCTAGACAGTGAAAGAACTTAATTTATTTTACATGTGAATTACAGATAATTACAGAATTACATGTACAGATAATTAGAGAATTTTAATTATTTATTTATGAACCATTGAAGTGTATTTTTTTATTTGTTAATTTGTTCTGTTTTATTGTTCATTTGTTTTCAAAGTTCAACAAGTTTTATTTAATTTTTTATCAATGCAATTAAAATATTTTCAGTGCAAATGTTAAGTTGAACAAATTCATGCTTTACATATATGGTTTTAAATAATTTACAAAGTTTGATATGTTTTCAAACTTAAAAATCTTTATCAATGCAATGTTGTTCAATGCAAATATCCACTTTACATGTAGAGCTTTGCATGTGTAAGCTCGAGATTCATGTTCGTGATCATTTAAAAACATGCGTACTAATTTGTAACTAAATGTTTGTTTATTTTATTGATCAATGCAATTTATACTAGTATATTTAAGTCAATACAAATATTCATTTCTTTGGACAGAGAAATGAAAAAGGTCTGTCCGAATTGTTAGCCAAAAAACCTTTTGTTATGTCAGAGGTGGACCATTACAATCATAATCTTATCAACAACATAGTAGTTATGTCATAGTAGAATTGAGACAACCATTTTTGTTTCAAAATTTGTGGCAATTAATGTATGATTTTACTTATCAAAAAATGTGTTCTCCATGTTCTGTTGATACTTCCTAGCAAAAACACATACCGTATAAGTGGTTTTTTTCGCGGTGATTTAATTTTCGCTATATTCGCGGTAAAATGTTAATCGCGAAAATATCAACGCGCGAAGTATTAGAAACAACCATTAAGCTATTTAGTCTAATTCCTAACCGCGAAAATTACTTTACGCTAAAATAAACTCACACAGTTTTTCAACAAAAACGCTAAATTTTTTTTCCACGCGAAAAAAACCACTTATACGGTATTTTTTAGTTCAGTCACAGAGCGACAACTGTAAATTTGGAAATTATTGCATCAATTTATTATTGTTTTTTGGGGACCAACTCCAAAAATGTGAGTTTTTATTTGTGCTTTCGACTACAACTTGGTTTTCTTGAAATTTGTGTTGTCTGTAAGATAATCTATTTCCACCAAACAGAATACGCATTTCATTTCGTTTACCTGTGTTAGGGATCTGTAATAGATTACAAATATGTTTTGTCTTATAACATGCTTGCTTTGTTGCTTTGTTGGACCAAGTCATGTAATGATTTATGTAGAATGGAGTTTGGCATTGTTGATAAAATAGCATTTATTATATAAGAAAAATAAACTATGTATTATCAAATTTATTATGACAATTATTGGGATCATTGGTCAATCTATTTAATTGAAATAATGAAAACATCATAAAAATTTCTGAATTCAAAATACAAAACTATTCATTGAGATGTGCAAAAGTATTTTAGCTCAGTTAATGTTCTCTATATCCCTATTTGGATATTACTTATGTCTTTATCAGAAATCTTAACTGTTTGATTTGCTTTAAATCAATTAAAGAATAAAAAATATATTTTGTTGGGAAAATGTTCAAAAAAGAAAACTAAATGAAATTTGTTATCTTGTTTTGTTGTAGTAAAAGAGATTGTTTATTTAGTGAGATCTCCCACCTTTGTTTTCTAAACTGAGATAACACTTCTAATTATTTCCCTTTATTTTGCTAAGGGAGATAACTTATTACTGTCATTACATTTTAAATTTATTTTCTTTATGTATTTCAGTGACATGTTATCATTTCCAGCATACATGTATTTGTTGTTTATTTCCAGTATTGTTGTGTAATAAAACAATGAAGGTATGCTACAAAGTATGATTTTTTTTCTCCAGACAAGGAACACTTCTACACTTCTCCATTTTAGCTTATTAGTTGTGAAGGGTCACCACTTCCTTCCTGGTTGTCTCTTCCACTCCAGCCACCATGATATAACATATAGGTTTGCTGAAATCAGTGCATGTATTACGACCCACTATCGTACTCCTTACTTATGACAGTAATTCCTTTTTTCTGTCACTGCAATATTAACATGTTCGCAGAGTGTCACTTTTCTTAAATTATATCCCTTTTGTAGATTTAAACAATGGTAAGGTCTTTGTAGTTGCTATAAAACGATAATTCTCCGCCCTATCAATGCATGCTTTTTCAGTGGCCGTTCAAATTGTGTTCAGTTTGGATAGTCCGATTTCCTTTTTGATTTAATGTTTGTAAGCTTGTTTTTGTCTAGAACATGGCTCAAATATTGTTTGCAGGAAGTAAAGTAAACATTCATTCAATCAATCAACCAAATTCACTTAAAGGCATTTTTGGGGGTCTTTGGAAATACATAAATTTAAAAGAAAAAAATTCTGTCTTGATTTTATTGCACTTTGTATATATTTGTGGTAGACTTGTACAAGGCTCTCATCACCTGTGTGATCTACACTAAGTAAAGCCGAGGTTTTGATAAAATTTTTAAAAAATTCAAATGGAATTGTTCATCTGATGGTGAATATAGGCAATAAAGTTAGCAGTTTCTTTTGAAAGGTAATATCACATTTTACCTCACCGTGATGATTCATGTGATATATCTCTGGCGTCCTCCCAAAATACTTACGGGCAATATAATATAACGGAAAGAAAACCGACTGATCCAAAAGAGTAAAAAGCAAAAACAAGTTGACAAACAATAAAAAAACAGGTGAAGTTATATGGTCTAACGTGGTCTTAAGTTTGACTGAAAGAAAAGGGTGTTTCAGTTTTTTAGTAGCGACTCCAATGCCGTGCTTTCTGCATTATACTTGGCCATTCCAAACAAGATGGTTTTCCTTATCCGCACGCGCACTCGTCCTTAAGTATGGGGTTGCAAAATGCTATTTGCACGTTTTGTTGGATTTTAAACTATTGTTCGTTCACAAAATCTTCAAATTAGTCTGCACATTTATGTCATTGATACGTATCTAACTTCAGGTGTGAAGATAGCTGTAAGAAATATTGTATTGGCAGTACCAATACTATTTATTAACATGAAATAATGTCAAATATTTTTCGTATCCGAAATGTTTATAAAAAGATAAAAGCATTCAGTTCATTTTGATTTGCGCAGGGACGTTCAACTATGTAACGTTCTTGTTTGTTTGTTTGTTTTTTTTTGTTGTGTTGATTTATGGTTTCATGTAGTTTTATGGTCTTCACGGGCAATCCTTGTTTGTTCCTACCAATAGTGAATGAATTAATTAGTTTAAATTTTACGTATAGTACGGCCTGTCAGCCACTTCAGCCCCGATGTTTTGCGGAAAGGTAGCTGATAACAGTATGGTATTTTCCGGAATCTGTCGGGATCGGGCTATGCGATCAGGCTCGATCGATACGTATTCGTAATCATGTATAAATGGCATATGGAGAATATTGACTAATACCATTTTTACTGTCTACATCTCATATCACTTCAGTGTTTGGCTTGTTCTAGCCAAGGAGTGGGCTGTGATGGTTGCAACACTTCAAAACTTTTGCATAGTTGGGCGCGATAGGCGATTAATGCTTTCATACAAACTAGTATTCAGGGCTGACTGGTATATATTATGGCCAATGTCTTTTGGATTGTATGTCATTGCCTCGCGCCATGCCCAATAAGTGTTTAATTCACAACAAAATATGTCGATGTTATAAATTTGAAACTATCGACAAACTGGCGGCATAGCTTCTGATAACGCTCAAACTCGGAAAATACGACTCCTGCTCAGCATATGTGCTGCTGACTATTAGCGTCTTCATCGATAATTCAGCATCATTACATGACCTGTATCAATTTGAACAACAAGAACTGTACATTAATAAATATTGAACTTATGTACCGTTAAGGCATCATGTATTACTTGTTGAAAGAACACAAAATGGCAGTAGATTACGGCTAACTATCAGAAAGTGCCAAAAGCGGTTTATACAACTACAACTTTGTTCAGCGTACAGATAGTTGCTTGAATAAGACTTTACTAGTTAATATGTCTGATTGAGCAAAATACGCTTGATTGTTCTACTGCTAGCACATAGTTGAAATAGTGCCAGTTCATCAGTTATTCATGTGACACGCATTAATCCGACTTTAAGCATGAATCAAATCAATCTATCCAGCTAATTATTCTCTGTAATGCGTAGCAACAAACAATTATGACCACAAGTCCATTCTATTCTCAAATGATGCATAATGTACGTGGAAGAAGCAGTCAATCTATATTGAAAAATAAATTCACCGCCAGTTTTACTTGATGACTGCCTCCAGCAACAAGAACAATTAATGTCATATTAAATTCGGCTGATATTCTTAACAGAGCATGACGTGGCTTTTCAGGACGTTTACAATCAAACAAGAAACGATTATCTAAAGCACCACTATTATTTTATTGTTATGGAGAAGTGGTCGCAACATTGTGGTTAGAACAATTTGCACTACCAAGAACCTTTGTAGACTCATCAACTGTTCCTTCTACAGCGCTAACACAGAAGCAATGACCTAAGGAAGACATATAAATTGTAAAATCAGATTGTTTATAAACTATCAGATAAAATATTGTCTATCAATGACCTAAACTCTCTAATATTGCTTACTAAATGAAAATTAAACAATTATATTTTTATTTTAAATTCATTTTTGTAAGTGATAAATACAATTATGAGTTATATTGTAAGTGTCATCATTTGATATATGACGTAGAGACTTTTTAAATAAAATGTCACCAAACCTAATTTGTTACTAGAGTTATATTCCACAACGAGACAATGAAATATAGGAGCAAAAAATCTGATTGTATTTATAAATATTTTCCCTAACAGTCAGTATGTTTATTTTTTTTTTAACACACTTACCAGTGTTATCACACTGCTCTGGTTCAAAATTACCAGCTGCGTCACATTTTGGTGTCCACATTCCTTGCCATATAACCAAAATAACTTGCATAGTGGCATATTTTTCCTGGCATTTTGTCAATGATGTTCCAAGACACGTTGCAGGACCATGCACCATGGTTGTTTGGTCAACCTTTCCGGTTTTTGTGTCCACACAGAAGCATCTTCCTAATAATGATTTATAAATCAATGACAGTTAGATACCTTTCTATATAAAGGTGCAAGCGCAATGTCCTAAGGAAAAAATAATGTAATTATAGCAAGGTATATGCGTTGCCCTTAGTTTTTTCTGGCATTATAATACTCCAATTGTGCCTTAAAGTAGAGAAAAAAAAATTTTTTAATCACAGAAACTTGTTAAAGCTGCACATTGTCAAACTTGTATTCTAAGCTTTTTATATACCATAGAAGTTAGCGGGGTCCACGGGTGTTGAGAGGTTAAGGTAGTTAGTCATCGAGATCTACTATTGATTACAACCGTGTCAACACTGCAGTTGTGTGTTCGAGCTCCACTACTGACAGGTCGGGGATTTTTGTCCGGTTCACTATCGACTAATTTATTCTGTATCTACATCTTTTCGGTTCAGCATATCTTTTATTACAACCGACCTTTTCGGTGTTCTTATATAAGTTAAATGCCTACATAACGGAAGGTAAGGATAACGTTAACTGCTATAACCTGCCAGAATTACGATTATTTGTTATATTGTAACGTGTGTAAGTCTTTTTACCCACCTTTTTAACCTTGATATTGGTGTACATGCTTGTATATATAATACGAACCCATGTTGTCACACTGTTGAGGTTCAAAGTCTCCGTTTGCGTCACATTTAGGTGTCCACATTCCTCTATAGACGACCATTGAAAGCATTCGTATACGCAACATCTGCTGGCAGGCAGTCAGAGTTTCCGGAAGGGCACGTCCTAAACATACAGATAAAACTTAAATATTTATTTTTATAAGTATACAGATAAAACTTTTAAAAAATATTTATTTTTATAAGTATACAGATAAAACTTTTAAAAAATATTTATTTCATAACTCTTTAATATAAAAGGGCTTTAAATCAAATGCAGTCAAACTGTTATCAAATTTTAAGAATTAGGCATTGAGTGTTGAAGTTTTGGGATATACTACTATATTTAATTAAATTTATTTGAATGTTAATAAAGCTAATCAATTTAATGAAATTAGAATTAGAAGTGGACGCAGGTGCTCTGGAATAGAGAGTAGTTTCTGCTGAACCTGTGAAACAAGTCAATGAAGGAATTTTCATTGTCAAAGTCATGTAAAAGAGTCTACAAACAAGAGAAATGGGACCGAAAGTTATTATGATAGAACAAGTGCTAGGTCAATTTGGAAACAGACATTCAGTGGCTAACATCCAAATTCGTTATAACATTAGGACATACGCACGAGTCCTCTTCGAAGGGAAATAAAAATAAAATCCAAACGGCCACGAATATCATAAGATTAGAAATACCTTAAGTTCATATGCAGGTGTGCTGGAATAACTAAAACGGTGCAATAAAAAGTTCAAAATTTAAAAATTGAAACAATCTCGTTTAGATCTTTATCAGTCCAGATGATCATTTTGTTTGTGTAAGTTGAGGTATGATGCAGATTTTAGTATTCTAATTTCAAGAACATTTGGATAGATATAATCCTGAAAACCTTCTTTTATTTGCAATAACTCCGATATGAACAAGAAATAACCCTGAGATAAGGCGGGTTACAAAGGAAAAAGCATGTGAATGCTTACTGGTTTGTTTAAAAACATGGTCGCCAAACTTAAAATATTTTCCGTAATAATTTTTATTATCTTGATTTTGTTATTTCAGCGGTCATGAGTAAATATCAGCAAACTATATGATCTACAACCTTTGTTTTGTCATGTTCTTAATTTTCTTAATAAAGAAATCAAAGGTTACGCGATTAAACTACTAGCAGTAGTACTAATATGCCATCTATGTGCCCAATTGAATAAAGGCAGTTTATTCTTATAACAATGTTCTGATGTTCATGCTTACTGTGGTCAGCGGTTTCTGTTTTCACACATTTTCCTCTACCAAAAACCATTGGTTCATTGGTATTTTGAACACATGTTAAGCCTTCATCACATCGACCAGCAGGAATAATGCCAAACATGTAGTGAGCTTGACATTCTTCGTTTTCTTGCTGAAATTCAAAACACCCAAATAATGTTTTATGCTAAATACTAAACTTCTCACCAATTATACAATTTTTGCGAATGAAAATTGAATGTGGATAGTGATGACTATAGACATAATAACATCGTTGTCATTTTCATGCATGCTTGACTGCTTTTAACATCACAAGGTTGAAACTTAAAAAGAACGAACTCTTGCACTTTAGTAATCTCCACCCCTGAAAATGTGTATATGTATAGACAGATTGAGGTAGAATATGGGAAGTTATATAGTTCAAGAGTTGGTTCCAGAGTAGAATTATAAAAATTTCCGAGTGCTATTTTGCTTCGTATTTATTTTAAAAAACGGGCATCAGATTTTTAAACTAAAACACACTTCATCTAAACGAAAATATATTAGACTCACCTTAGCGCAGACGTCGGTGCAACCGCAGAATCCACCATGTTTAATTACAGTGCCAGGACAATTCAATGGTTCTTGCACTGCATGAGCACATAATTCTGGGGTACATACTATGGCGTAACCCACGGAAATTAGAGATGAAATTAATACCAAAGAAAACATCGTTTGTTCGGTTCAATGTTCGGTCGTTATCTCTGTTATCTGTTGTTTGGAACCTATGTCATGTGCGTTGTATGGCGCCGTACAATATCTGAAATGAACTTAAATTCACCCTAGCCCATTTATGAGACATTATGAAGATTATATTAAAAGCCATGAAAGGCATGCCTCTTCTAGATTAAACAACACTCGCTCTTTAAGCTTGAAGTCTCTTAGTGGCTTGGAGGCGCATAGATAGTTTAAATTCGGTAATTTAATGATTATGGAATCCAACAATTGATGATGTAAAATGCTGCACTACATAATACACATGTCCGATGTAAAATGCATAATGTAAAATGTTGTAATAAAAAAATTGTTGTCTTACTTTTTTTTAAAGTGTAATACAACGTACAACCCATAAACAGAAAATTAACAGTAGGCGTAGAAATATATCAGTAGCCGTTCATGTCACAATTTTGATGTTTCTATCGGCTTGCATTTTTCGATTTTAACAAGCATCGCGATGGAAAAAAACTATGCAATGTGTAGATTTTTTTGGAGTACTAAGGCATCCTCCAAAAGTAAATTTAAAGAACTCTTAGTAAGCACGCTCACATATTTCTTTGCTCCACAAGCCTATCAAGTTCCATCAAATTGGTATCAGTTCTGAGTATTATAAGCGCTTTCGCATTGTTTCATGCATTAAATTTAATTTATATGTTCCATGTGACATAAATATTAAATCTTCCGAAAAATATAAAGTCACAATATCCTGTTGACAAACACAATCGTGGTTTCCTTGATTCTAACAATGTTTCATAAAGTTCTCTGATCAGTAGGTTTGAGTGAAGCAGTCACAAGTTGTTTCATATATATATATTGTGAGACATTTCTGAATTCAAAGCGGCATAACTCTTACAAAAATTATCATCATTACTTCCTGTCAATATCTACAACTACAGATGGTGTCCTTAATTCCTACCAAATGTCATAAAATTCTAATCAGTAATTTTAGAGAAGGTTCGCTTACGCGTTGTTTCATATAAATATTCGAGAAATTTCATAGTTAAAATGGCATAACTCCTACAACCTGAGAATTTACTCCAAATTTCTTTTACATTAATTCATGAAAAAAAATACTGAATGTAAAATGAACACGGACAACCACATTTACATACCAGTAAAAGTGTGACTTAATAACACAGTAAATCATGAGTTGCTATTCACAAGTGTTTCTTAATCACAATTGAGACTGAAGGTATGCAATTGTTCAGACAAATTATAAGCCTCAACTGGGCTTAGCCACAAATTTACTCACATAAAATAAGTTGATGGCAGATGGGCACTATTTTTTTAACCCAACCACATATTGCTTATATTAACCTTTCCACCCCCCTCAACCACTAAAAATACTTTTTAAATTTAATAAAAAAAACATCACTAAAAATAACTTGTTCTTTCCAATGTTCCTAACTGTAAAAAAGTTTATGTCAATAATCTATCATAAATTACTTTAACTGAATTCTAGTGAACCCTTAACCATTCTTCCTTTATTAATTAATAATTTTTGTCTTAGATATTAATTAAAGTAGTTGGTAACCATAGTATAATACGTATTTTAATATTTATTAATTGTAATAACCTTTATAAAGGACCCAACAAAGACATTTCATGTAATTTATGTGCAGTCCAATACTTAACACAGTTGGCCAAAGCTTGGCTTCGCAATTGCATAGTTCAAACTTAAACAAAATAGATATCTACTTCATGTCTATAAATCTTGATCGAAAACTGACCGTCTGGAAAAACTAATGTTAAATACATGTAGAAAAATATAAAGATAAGATTGATGGTAATAATTGTAACAAAGTAACAAATTGCTGTGTAATAAACATTGAGATGAACATTCAAAACATCAAATGACAGAAAATTATTTAATAAAGTTGTTTTATGCAGTTTTGCAAGCATTTCTAAGGGTATGTAGTTGGTTTACAAATCACGTATTGATGGAGTTGGTATATAATGTCCCTGGTCTACAGTATTGTGTACTATGCTTTAGCCTACTAAATAAAGGGTCGCTTGCCCAGATAATAAGAATCGTAACACATAATCAACTTTAGAAACCACAGCTCCAACCCCAAGCCCCTAGCCCCTCTCACAGTTACAGTTTATACCAGCTCAAAATTTTTAACAGTTCAATAATAAAGTACATTCATATCATTCTCCATATTTTTAATTTCTTAAGTACATGTATGCAAGTTATTTTATACCAATAGTTTTCCTTTCGTAATTTAAATATCATCCGACACAGAAGCTTATATACATCATTTTTATCTTCCCATCATTAAATTTCATTTGCTTCACTCATATAAATACATTTTTGCTTATAACTACCAATCATTGTTTAATACTAATCTAATTTAGCTTAGGTCAGGCATAGTTTTACTACGATGTCGTACTGAACTTGCACCATATTCTAAACAGTAAACAAATCATTTGAGAATTCGCCCCGAATATAATTAACATAGAATATCAGTGGTCTTGCCTTTCCATATCGTTTTCCAAAACCAAAAATAACTAAAATAACAAAAAAAAACACAAACAACAAAAGAAATCAAAAACAAAACAAAGAGGGAGATCGGACCCGCAGTCCGCACAGAGGCCATAAGTGCGTACACCTCAAACTGTAAAAGTTGAAAATGCAACTATCTTGATTTGAGAACTAAACAAGATACAGTGTTATAGACTTATTACTTGACATTAAAATTGATCAACTAACTTCAATTTAGGGACCCGGTAAAAGCTTATCCACTGATGATGATTACCGCATTTCCACGGGCGACTGATTCGTGTTGATACAACACAAAAACGGCACCAACATATATCTCTAAGGACTATCTTAAAGTAGAAAAAGCTTTGATATGCGAGAAAACGACTTCTGTACATATTAAAGGGTTTAATATTTGTAGTTGTATCACATTGTAAAGCAGTTCTCGTTTCGCATTTTAAAAATGAAGATAAATCAGGGTAACGCTTCATCCATATTCATTCATTTCATAATTGAGCCTAACATCACCTCATGGTATTGATTGAACACATAATAGTACTTTTAACAACATAATTTTATTCTGGAAGAAAGGTGGACACCTGAAGGTTGGAACAATTTGCTTTACCCAGAACTTTAGTGGACTCATCAACTGTTCCTTCAACGGCACTAACACAGAAACAATGGCCTAAAATAGAAATTCATCGACAGGAACAGTAATAATAAGTTAAATAATCTACATGTTGCAAGACAAAGTTTTTTTTTCACAAAATAATAATTTCCTTCCCTTTAAGGTATTTAAAAAACAGTTATAATAGTTAACTGCGTGGAGGCATGCAAATGATTATTTTAACTTTTATTGACGTTTAGTGAGCAATTTTCCGCAAATAAACATTACGACAACAATAATCAATTAGAGTTGGAGATATACCAAAAGAGAGGGCATTTTGACTCTCTTTGAAAAAATAGAGAGAGTTGGATAGAGACGTAGAATCGGCCTGTTGTAGATGCTACATTAAGTCTACTCTTTTTCGACATCTTCAAACAGGGTCGTTTACGTTAAATTAAAACACGGCTCGCCATTGTCCCGGCAACATTCCGTAATAAAACCTGACAAACCCCAACAAGAGAAACCCTATTCCTGCAATCTGGAGGGGTTGTAAGACCTGCGCTTGGTCACCAATGTAGTGATGTATTACAAAACCCGTCGTGATTCAGTTGCTCAAATATTAAATCTTTCTTGTTTCACTTTTTATGCTAGCAGCATTTGTTCTAACATGAGAACTCTAACCAGGGTTCAGCACCTACTAATCAATCGGTATAAAGTCTACAAGAATTAAGAATAAATCAGTACATTGTCTAAAACTCGGATAAATGAAAAGTTTACCAGCACACTCTTGAATAATTTTCAATAGAGATGTGTTCTACATGGAATGTAAAGTTTAGTATTCTCTTTTTAATGGAATTTTTTGCTACATCATAAGGGAAAACTTACAATCCTTTTCAATTTATGTTGGAGTCGAATGTTGAATCGTTTAATCTACTTACCAGTGTTATCACACTGTTCTGGTTCAAAATTTCCAGCTGCGTCACATTTTGGTGTCCACATTCCTTCCCATATCACAAAAATAAACTGCATAGAGGCAAATTTTTCCTGGCATTTTGTTAATGTTTTTCCCACACATGTAGCAGGGCCGTGTACCATTGTTGTTTGGTCAACCTTTCCTGTTTTTGTGTCAACACAGAAGCATCTTCCTAATTATTGAATAAACAAAGTTTAAGTTATTTAATAATATTTCTGTTTATTTCATTAAGATCGATTTTAGATCCCACTTAACCGATACTGGGACATTTAGTTCAGATGTTGTGGTGATGGAAAAAGGAAAATTTAAGTTTTATTATGACAGTAAATGCTGTAAAAATTGTGCATTTTTGAAGAAATATTCTACTCAGCTTTTTTAATAAGTTGATTTGTCGGTAAAAGATATAATTACTTATTATGGTGGCTATCAACCCATTTTTAATTCGAAACCGCACGTGATTAGTAGTAGAACTGCTCAGCCATCGAAGTTCATGGGCCATATTTAAGCCAATGTATCTTTTTCAACACCTAAACGGAGGTGCTTCGCCTAATCTATAACCCAAAATAAAACTGGACTCTATGACATAGCAGACAAATTAATTAACGTGAAGTTAAGCGTTAAAACTAGGAAACAAAATATGCACCCAGCGACAAATAGTATGGACTACAAACCTAAGTTGTCACACTGTTGAGGTTCAAAGTCTCCATTAGTGTCACATTTTGGTGTCCACATGCCTCTATAGACGACCATAGACAGCATGCGTAAACGCAGCTTCTGTTGGCAGGCAGTCAGTGTTTCAGGAACAGAACGTCCTACAACTAAAAAAATATTTACTTTTAAGAAACTTTCAGTCATAATGGTAATAGTTTTACGCATCTATATATAACATAGTTCAAAGTGTTTGCATGTTTATTACCGCTTTCACTAGCTTTTTGCGAAATGCTTTTGACACACTAGACATTTAACCCCTACAGGAAGGCACAAAATTGACATCTGTCAAACATTATTATACTGGATATATGCAACATTAACGGAAACGCATTAATATACAAAGTGTTTATATCCGTCAATAATGTCGCACACATTAAAGTTGTCAATTTCTTTGATACATCTTCGCAGTTCAGTCAAAATTTACAGTTTACAACTTAATTTGTAATATGGAATAGTATTAAAATCACAAAAATTCTACTAAAGTCTGCAAAATATTAATAATAAAATTTGAACATAAGCAAATTACAATAATGACGCAATATATCGTAAAAGGTAAAAGGTAAAAATTTGACTTTTTCCGTACACAAGCGTTACAATTAAGAATATAATGTAACACAAACTGTTTCTAAGGTAGGATACTTTTCATTTTCTACTTTTATATTAATTGCCATGTTAACTTTCTAAATTTCGATATGGCGGTTTTTAAATAGAATCTTCATTTTCAGTTTGGGAATTTTACGCAGACCCGTATGCTAAATAATCCTGTCATTTTTCGCAATGAGACGATTTTTACGCAGGGCATTGGAAAGGGTTCCATCTACAGAGCTGCTCAGTGCGTTACCAATCGGCAAATACCGCAGGTACTCTCGATTGAATACACGTCGGATTATAACGCAAAAAGCCTGATCGCGGACCACAGTGGATAACGTATTTGAAGTGTGCCACGCTCCTTGCTATATACTAGTAAACAACCTTTTTCAAAAAGAGTAAAATAAGTGTAGTCACATTAGGTCTAAATATTCTGTTCCTCCCTTGTACTCTGGCTCTTCCCAGTGGCAGTAATTTTTTGTTCTTTAGTCTATCCTATTTCTTGAATTGACATATTGCTTGTCAATGTGTTATCTCCCTGAAAATAGCCTACATACTGCTCGCCGGACGTAAGCAATCAATCAATTAGTAGTCAGTTGATTGTAGCTTTCAATCTAGTGTTTCAGAAAACTTTAGGATAGTTTGTCCAGTTAATAAATGCTATCTTTAACTACATACCGGAGTCAGTTCTGGTGCAGTAACCTCCGGTGTGGTTATGTACACATGTTAGTCCCGGCTCACACCACAGCGTATTAAATCTGTCGTAGTCATTACATGTTTCGTGTTCTTGCTGAAATTCGAATAATGCTAACAGCTTACTTGTTGTTAACTATTAAAATCATTCCTTTAAATGAAATTCATAGATTAACATTGTAACAAATGTATTCAGATCAAATATGTAAAGGGTATGCATAGAAAGCCCACTGTGTTTTATTTACGTTATGTTGTTTTATATTTACGGGATGCGATTTCTTATTTACTTTTGGTGATTTCTTATATACGTTTGGTGACTTCTTATTAACTTTTTGTTGTTTTGTCTTTAATGGTGTGTTTTCTTATTTACGTTTAGTAGATTTATTTTTGCGTTTGTTGATTTACGTTCTGTGGTTTTATTTTTACATGATTTGGTTTCTTATTCACGTTTGGTGGTTTCTTACGTTTCATGGTTTTATCTTCACATAAAGTTGTTTCTTACTAACGTTTGGTCGTTTTATCTTTACGTTTTGGTGATTTCTATTTGCTCTATGCGGTTCCTTATTTACGTAAAATAAGAAACCACATCACGTAAATAAAACACATCACATAAGACAGTTTTAGCTTTCCATAGGTATTGGTCAAACAGTATTTTGGTGGTTTCTGTAAATTTGGAGGCATCTCGTCTGTTCTTCAAAAATTACCACATGTTACCGGTTTCTATGTCGTTACCCTCTTTAATGAACTCTTTAATGAAAAGCGACTATCCTTGTCAACATAGGTTGCAATCAAGCGCACATTGTTACATAGATACATAGGTCTTGACCAACAAGTCTCTTACTCGTATGAGGCCGTATCATGTGTCAGCTAAATCTAAAAATCTTTGTGTAAACCTATTTCATTTGTTAAGTTGTACATGTAAAACTAAACACACAGATCTTGACCTGCTTCAAGGCTATCTATATCTTAAAAACAGACACATTTATTTTAGTTGTGGCCGTAAAGAGACGTACATTTTAAAGACGTTTCTTAAAGTTCATCAACAAAAAAACACAACAATACTGTTTCGTAGCATAACCAGTATCTGATGCTGTTAAATAATCTGGGATTTCAATCCTGACACTTTGTATCAGCTACTGAAACAACAAGTTCGACTCACCCTAGCGCAGACGTCGGTGCAGCCACAAGGTCCGCCATGTTTAATGATACTTCCAGCACAATGCAATACTGGTTGCACCACGTGGCATGCTCTTTTACACATTGCCCCCGCAAAAGCATTACAAATGCAAATTACTGAGAAAATTAAGAACAACTGAAACAACGCTTGTTTCATTCCGAAATGGTGTCGTTGTCTTTGATTTTAAATTGTAACTGTCGTGTTGTATGGTACTTTAACGGATTATACTATTTTGAACTTATTGTCTATATATGATAAGATTAAGCCATTTCCATTGTCCTAATTATAGGCAGCCTGTGTACGTGCAGGAATTCGTTGTTAAGTTGTTACAGTTTTTAACATGCTGTATGTGACGAATAAATAATCTCCTGTGAACAAAACTAAAGATACAAAAAAGATATTCATGCGATATTAAATTAATTCCCAGTGCGTCCTGGGTTGACACACACGATTCCATTTTCTATGTATATTGTTAAGGTACGCGGCGGGCCATCTCGAAAATCATATTTGTGTAAAATCTTCCAAGCTTAATCCATGCTGTAAATGTATTTGGCGCTCGTGCCTAAAGGAGGTGTCATTCCATTAATTTCTAAAAATATGTATTTTATAGAATGTATAGAATGTTGGTTACGGGACAGGGCTATTAGGGAGTCTTCCAAGCATTATTTATACCGTTACCATAGTTTTCAAAATTCGCCCTGTTTTTCAGGGTTTGTACCCATGGACATACCCCTTCCATCCACACGAAATATGTTAACGTAGCCTATTTATAGAACTTCTGTTCAATAATTGTCTGATGAAAACCTCCAAAAATGATCCATGTTGATATTGACTTGAAGCGGTATATTGTATATTTTGTAAAACAAAATAGCTTGCACACTAGGCAATAAAATCAATTTAATTCTGAAATCAAAATCGTGATATTGCACAAAAGCTGTTGGAATGAAGAACGTTGTGTCCAAATTCCCTAAATAACTTGATTTATTTTATCTTTGTTATAAATTGTCACAATATTGACATCAAATTGTTTTAATATTTATAAATAACAAGGTCCACGTTCTACAGTATGGCTTACGGCCAGTGAAATTTCTTGTATTATTGCTTGTTAACTTGAACTCGTGCTGAAATACTGCTCGTTGGCTATTACGAAACCGTTCAAACAATCTTTTAATATTTCAATTATGATTAGCTTTCCCTTCTGAAGTGTTTTATGCGGTGATGAATGCATTTATAAAAACCATATTTAAAAGAAATATTTTGACTCTTCAATGCTTGTATCTACTAACTTGTGTTTTCAGACTGCTGTGTTTCACATTTCGATATTCATTGGCAGTTCAGAGCATACTTCTCCTGGCACTTTGCCAATGCCTTCCCAAACACATGCGGATCAGAAGAGCATCCGTTACGGTCTATAAAAACACAGAAGCACTTCATCATCCATAAAAACAAATGTCTCAAACTTCAAGAAATATGTCTAGTTAATGATAGCGTAGAAGCAATATAAATCCATCATATCATATTTTTATTTGGTACTAACGAGATATATGTAAGGAAATAAAGTTGCATACGGGATACGATGTTGACTAATATAACAGAAAAAACAATGTAGGGTGCTTTTGTTTTTATTTTGGACTACATTTAGCAGATGTTGGTGCAAAGATTATATTTCATGAATGGAATTTTTCACGTCTTTGATTGGTCAGAAAAAACTACATGTACTTTCGGGTCATGTTATTTTGCAACAGTACTAAACTTGCATAAAAATTTAGTAATTTTTGTCCGCCGCCAGGATTATCTGCAAATCAATATCAAAATGCAGTTTTAAAGAAATATCAATGATACCCAGCATTTCAAAAACTACAAGATGAGAGAGCAGTTGCTTCAGCAGAAAACCATCTACTGCTTTTCCAATCAACGAAAGGAAGATGGTTTTATTCATGTAATAAAACAACTACTGGCTTTGATATATAGTCTCTATCAGGATTTCTAAATCCTCAAAAATGTATATTGACCTCGCATAGCCACTCGATGAAAATTATAAGTTCATATCCGTTGATATGTAGATTTTAACACCTGCTGTGACCACGTACGCCATGAGGCGAAGTCGAATGGTGTACAGGGTGCTATAGTGCTAAAATCTTCAGTTCGGATAAGAACATATATATCGAATTTCTCCGGTTTCGGTCGAAAATTATGGATGTTTATGTAGTTTAACACCGAAATGACAGAAGTAAAAGTAACGTTTTCTTCTTTTTCGAGAAAATTGGATTGCAATTTTAGACAAAATAGGGTTTTTGTTAAATTTACTACCAACATTGTCGCAAAAAAGTGTTCTTTATATTGAGTTTGACTATTTTCCTTCTCCAAATGTGATTAGCGGAGACGTCATAAATGGTGTGATGTCGATGTAAACATGTCAATTGCATAACTTTTGTTTGATTTTCTGTTGTAAATAGACTATTTATGGAACTTTTTCTAAGATTTTTTCTGTATGCTAAAATAATCGATTTACATTTTAAACTATAACCGCGGCTTACGTAATATGGTAAAACTATCGGTTGTCAACACCAGGTATATTGGTCTTGTAAAGATGTCTAATTAAACAATCGAATTTCAGGCATATTTAAGGATACGGGGTAATACATTTTATCTTGTTGATAAAACTTGACAGCGACCTATATCAAAGTCAGTAGTTAAACTATTGATGTGTACCGATATAACGAAGATTATCCGGACATCCGCCAATTACAACATCACTATCGACACCTACAAAATTAGACAGGAATACAGAAATATGCATTTTCATAAATGACCAAATTTATTGGAATTCCAGATCACCGTTCGCTTTATACGGTTTCTACGTGTTTCTTCAGCATGTTGAGACGACCATTAAAATCATTAGTATTAAGAATGTGTGTCGTTATGTTCAACCCTTATATCTTGGTCTGAAATTTTAAACTGTCATGTCCTAAATGTAGTGTACTTTTAATATTCACCTTAGCTCATAACCGAGACACTGTGAAGATAACATTGGTGTGATTTAGCATTGAACGATATTTCGATTTGCACTTAACTCACCTCATTTAACTCGATTATGGGATACTTCAAAGATATACTACTTTGACAATTTACTCTAAAATTAAACAAAGATGTTATTATATAACATTTGTGAGCACGTAATGTTTCATTGCTCCTACTTTTAAATTATGATTTTGGAACATAATGTTGCAACTTCTACAAACCATTTTTTATCTGGCGGTCGTCCTGATGGGATTTCTTGTTATGAAAAATTTTTCGTTTTCTTTCTTTAGATTATTGTTGTTTTTGTCCTGCGGAGTAAGAGTTCCCATTCAGTAAAACGGTTGCATAAAAATTAGCAACCCAAAAGATCAAAATGGCTACAAATGGCAACATTATTTTCCCTCGTAAAAGAAGTGGTTGTTTGAATATAAACGATAAATTACTGGAAGACGAGAAATCTCTTTTTGTAATCTTCCTATGAAACTAAACCTAGCTATCAAAATCAAATTAAAATCTTTCATTTACTCCCTATTGTGTTATTGTCGCTTGACGTATTTAATTTAAATTAGATTGGAGCTATCATATCATGGCCGTCAGAAAATGGGTGCGTTGGTTCCGCTTGCATCTCCTTTTTAGAAAAAAAAATATTGTTATATGACCAAGAATTCAAATTTCTTTAAGCCAAAGTATTGGTTCAATTTCAACATAATAGTCAATCATTTGTATTTTATTTATGAAATATCACACTCACAAAACCTAGTTTGGGCAAAACAGTAGTACCCAAAATTGTTCCATTGTCTCAACCAGGGAGGGGCTCTTCCCAGACCCTCCCCCGTACCCCTGGTCGTGGAGACCATATTGACATGCATATTTGACATTTGATTTGTTAATCGTTGTAAAGTTGAAATTTTGTGTTCTTCTATGGAATCAGAATTGATCTTTTTCCCAAAATAATAATTCAGATCTATTCAAAACGCTACTTTGAAAACATTCAGAAAAAACTATCCACGTTTGCCCATTAGAATCAATATTGAATAGAGAAAACTCCGCCTTAATTTAGTCATTTTTAATATCAATTTATTTTATTACTTTATAGTATAATAATTACAGGTTTTATAATTTTTACCTTTTTTAATGATCAGTTAGTTTGCGCCAGGCACTTTGTAAAAGTAAAGAAAAGGTCTTTCTATTGCCCTGTACCGTTCTATTGCCTTCTGACCTTTTGACACCTTTGATTTATACTTTTGAACATTCAACTGACTGAATGTTCGCTTGAGAACCATTGAACCCCCAAAATGAACTCTTTAATACGTGTTCATGCATATTTGAAAATAAAAGTGTTGTTTTTTGTTCTATTATTTTTGTTTAGACTCAAGCCAACAGATTGGTATTTTGCTCCTGAATACTCTTAATTATTATTCATTTTTATATTTGGAAAAGACTCTGTTGTGCAGTGGTGCATTGGGTAATAATCAGTTATTTAATGTCTAACCGGGAAAGAAGTACATCGCTGAAATATAGTAACATAGAGGGGAAATTTATCAGGTGAAAATGGAAAAAAGATGTTTTAAACCACGTTAACTTAAAAACAGACATTTTGACAGACAACATTAAATATATGTCTGTCTGAGGCGAAAGCCTGTGGTTAGGCATATTTTGGGATGTATGATATGCAATGAATCGCGATTTGAGAGAGCTGAATGATTGGTCACGAAAATGGCTAATGTCGTTTAACCCTGACAAACTGAAATAATGTTATTCTCAAATATATTCCAGTTACTACTTTTAATAAACATCTAGAAGAAAATTTTAGCGGTGATGCAAAGTGGAACGTACATATGGATTTTAAATTTTAAAAATTTAAATTTTAATCCGAATTAATAGTATTTCTGATCCATCCTGTCGTTGTGGATCTAACCGTGAAGATTCGTATCATTATTTCTTTGCATGTTCTAAATACACTAATATTAGAGACAGATTATTTGATAACGTTGCCTGGCTACCAAATTACTGTCCAGTAAATATAGAACTTTTAACACCTATCAACCAGTTATTGTCCACCGAACAGAACGAACAAGTTTTTAAAAATTTATATGAATATATCAAAGGGTCAGAAGATTCCATATTGTTTGATGTTTTTAACCAACTTAATCGTGTATTTTGGTCGTGTAAATTAAATGATGCTTTAGAAAATATTTTTCACGAAATCGGAACATTTTGGCAAGTAATCGTTCCCCTGAGATAGAGATTGCGAGAGAAAAAAAGAAAAGCACTCTGAAATACTACTAGGTATTGCTCTAAATCGAAAAATATTATTTATTCCACAAGCAACTTTAGATACAACCTTAAGAGGGCACCAGAGGTTTACGTCGTTGCCAGATAATAGAATGATGTTTTGCTGTTTCAATCCAAACACTATTAGATGATTTAATAGAGATGGTTCAAGTCGCCAATTCATCAGAATTTTGTTAATATTAATAACATTGTTTTAAGTTCTTTGTCTTTCATTGCGTATGTTACTACTTTTAGTGACAAACTTTATTACACAGACTGGAACACACATACCTTGACTTGCTGTAATAACCTATCGAAAAATCAAGTTTGGAGTCGAGCACACCCTGCCGGAATTAGAGCTTGAACTCTCAACCTCAGTATTAACAGACACGTGATTAATAGTTTGTTTGTTTGCATGGTGTTTTAAGTAAATTTCAATAACGTCTAAGCCATTTTATGGCGTTCAGTGGTTATTGGGAAGAAAGATGGAAAACTCAGATTTTTGGGAGGAAACTAATAATTCTTTTGTCAGCTGAGGTTGGAGTTTAACACACCATGCCCGCTCTAAAGCTCGAACTGCTGGTAGGCACGTGATCCAAAGTAGATGACTACCTTAGCAACTCGTATTTAGATGCGGTGTTAGACAAGTAAATTTTCATGGAAAACAGTTAATTAGCATGTGTAATTCTAATATGCTAGCGATAAAAGCGTCTTGCTGGTCAATTATAAGTGACTGTACTCCGATGACCATGGTTTTTTCCTTCATTGCTATTTTTTGAACGAAAAATCAGAGTTTTCCACGAATAAACTGTCTAACGATCATTTTTCCAGCACCTTCCTCTCTAAGGTGGACTCGGTGGCCTTGTGGCTAATGTAATCTACTATAAACTACTGGAGTTTCAACACAGCGGTTATATATAAACGACATGCTTCCATGTAATTCGTAATTGTCTTTTTCAGCTATTAAATTAAAGGTTGTTTCTAAACCTGGAAATCAATTTCTAATTTTCTGCCAAGACTTGAGTTTTTTAGTAAATAGTTTTCATCCCATATACAAATTTTTACCAAGAAAATAATGCCATGAAAACCAAGTTATCATCGTGTCAATGTCGCTACCACGTAGTATCATAAATACAATTGCATCCGGAGATGAAAAATAATCTACTGGCCATTTTAATCATTTTTTCAGTACTACGATGATATAATACATTACAATTTGTTGAACATGTTGACAAATGTTTGTGTTTTAAAAGAAGTAAACACATTAAAAATTTTCTTGATAAAGTCAAATACTTCTTCTAAATTGCAGTAAATTTAATTGCAGATTAATGAGTTTTCTAGAGATTCTGACAGTATAGCAGTGAATTTAATGAAAAAATCATGGAATATCATCTTCTATTAGAAAACATGTCAGTTCCGCATGTTTTATTTAATCAGAATGATTCTCTTTAAAACCTTCGGGCTCTTACCATTACCTTTAGTTAAGCTATATGTACTTTTATAGTAGTCAATAAGCTAATGTACCATCAAGCATTGCAAAAATAACCAGTATTATTTATATATGCCCTTTAGGTACTAAGGAATAAATACCAAATGTTTAAACATATTTATTTAGTCGGCGATGAACTCATAATCAAAAACTATATCTCCTCCAGTAAACAGTAGGTGTATATCAGTTTTATCGTTATCTGTCACAGTTTACATTCGACCACAAAAGCCTCATCTGACTTAGTAGTAGTAGGAAAATATTTAGCGAACACTTATTTGTACTAAACAAGAAATCGAATGAATAAAAGAAGTAATGCCTTGTAAATATAGTATTGAACAGTATACAAAACCTTCGGAATAAGTTTGAAGAACATGTTAAATTACAGCACCATGTTTCCACATGCGATGTACACCTGGTTGATATAGCATACAACGCTTCAAACATTTAGATCACTGCAGACTTCTGTGAAATAGCAAATGCGATAGAGGGATTTTTGTGTTGTGATTGTAAACTAGTTGTCTTCATATTAGACATATAACGGTCTGGTATTACCACATCGAATCATTGAGTCTTACTTGACTAGTCAGGATGGTGTTTCTCGAATACACAATAGTTATTTTAACACAATAACTTTATTTTGTTTCTACCACTATAAAAGAGAGGTGGACACCTGAATGTTGGAACAGTTTGCTCTACCAAGAACTTTCGTGGACTCATCAACTGTTCCGTCAACGGCGCTAACACAGAAACAATGACCTACAATTAGAAATTCTATTTAACAATCTACATCTTCCAGAAAAAAATTATTTGTTTCCTTTAAAGGTTCTTTGTTAAACAGTGATAAACCTTACGTAAATTATGTTTTGAACCACTAATACAATAGTAGCTCAAAGTCTAGCAATCATTATTTAAGGTATACTCATAACGTCAACAGTTAACAAATCATAAATCAAAATGAGATAGGGATGCACCTATGGAGTCTAAATTTCGACTACCTTAGGAAAAGTAGGCAGGTTATGGACGGATAATTAGCTTTTTGTATCAGCTGAAATAAGCCTACTCTTTTTCGAAATTTACAAAAATATCTTTAACGTACAAGGAGCGTGGTACTCTTAAAAACGTCTCTGCTTCGCGGCCAGACTTTCCGTATTATAAACTTACTTGGTGAAAACTAGAGACCACCCATCTTAATTGACAAGGATTGTCAGTTTTCCTACCAAAAGTTCATGTTTTCTCGGGTTAGGGCTTCCTCCCCAATATGGCCGCCATGATATAGCTGAAAATCGTTTAAAATATGGTTGCAGATAGTTTTCCCATTTTGAATTCAGTGTACAGTGAACAAGCAACGAAAATTGTTTGATACACCTATTAGTAACTAGTAGTATATGATAACCATCTATTTTAATCAATTAACCAACTCACACTCTACAGAAATGGCAGCGGGAGGTTTGGCATGCCATAAAATCTGGTTTAACCCACCATTTCTACCAAGTCAGGATCATTGCTGTAGTTGCTTTATGTTGGTTGTTGGTTCTGGTGTTTGCCAGTTTCTGGCACTTTTGTTTGTGGATTGTCTTTTTTGACAGTTTCATCGGTAATCGGTATTTTATTATTACCTTCATCCTTCATCAATTAAACATCATCAATCAAACACAAATGACCACGGAAACAAATATAATGTTAATTTGATTGTTAATAATTAAAACAAACTGTCGAATTTTGAATATATGAATCAACTTACCTGTGTTGTCACACTGTTCTGGTTCAAAACTACCAGCTGCGTCACATTTTGGTGTCCACATTCCTTCCCATATTACAAAAATAAATTGCATAGATGCATACTTTTCCTGACATTTTGTCAATGTTTTTCCGACACAAGTAGCTGGACCCTGTACCATGGTTGTTTGATCAACCTTTCCGGTTTTTGTGTCAACACAGAAACATCTTCCTAAAAATTGAAATAAGCAAAATAAATGGCATTAGGTAATATTTCTATGGTTATAAAAAAAACAACATTACGATCATTCACCAAGATTCTTGAGTCTTATAAGCAGATGCTTAGTCATGTAGTTCACTATTTTGGCTGTACTGGAAGTTTGAAATTATTTTTTATGATTACATGCAGTAAAGGCTTTTACAACTGTGGCTTTTCTGAAGAAATATACTATTAATCTTTATTTTGAATACGGATTATTTGTTAGTACAAGATATATTGCCGTAATATTGTCGTTTCCCATCTGGAGCAATTTTTGTGTCATTCTTGTATTATTTGGTTAAAGTGCACAAAGAGAAGAACCATGTTTATTTTCTTTTATCAGCTTACCTTATAGTCCAATGGAAGGAAAATTCGTTATCGTTCTTTATTTGTGTGACCCACACATTTTACACATCAAGAACTGTTAATTGTATGTTTATTATTATTTTCATCCTTTTATTGTAAACAATGGTGTTCATAACGATAGGTACATTACTGGAACATAAACTCGAAGTCACTGTACGTTTCCGTGTTTTATTTACATCGTATATTCAACGGCCAACAATACAAAAACGTTTAGACGGGTTAACAATAGGTGCTAATTAAACATATAGGTTTGTTTCCATTTTACTTTAGCTGTATACAAAATTATTCCCATTTCGCCTTAGTGAAAATTTGTGGAACTAAAGCAAAGTGGGAACTTGTGTAAATATCCAATTAAGAATTATTTATTGTGCAGAAATAAACTGTTCTTTTTTGCATTGTTGAGTATTATACAAATCTATTTCTTGATATATGTTAAGATTTCTTATTTTACTAATATCTACTAATAAATAATCATAATTAACATAACACAATGAAACCGTCCATTAGCATTTAAGAAAATAGCCTAATTAAAAAAAATAATAGAAAAGTGCATAGTACGAATACTTTGTCTTTAATCGTGCAAACTTCGCGTCTTTTCACTTGCTGAGTATTGTACCATCTATTTCGATGCTTGTTCTTTCTTGAATTCGTTGATATTCTTGTAAATGCTGAGATGTGCAGTCTTCACTCTCTCTTTAGTTTGCTGTGCCAGCCATCCAGGTGGTTGTTGGTTATTTGTCCCTCAGTGTGGCAGTGGTTCTGGTACACTAGCGGGAAAGGCGTGTGTAAAACATTGGTGATGCTGTTCAGAACGTCCCGTCCCAATAAATTCTAAATGCGTTGCATGAATGACTGTTGTTCTCGGTAGTGATAAAACGGAGTATCTTGTCAGTGTCACTGTCTACTACCATTTGGAATGGCTCTCCGCTGGTGATCTCTCGAAACTTTCCCTCTAAGTTTATGTCGGTTCTAATAGTTGATACGGTTGGTAGCATTGAATTGTTTTCAGATTTTAAACAAGAAAGCTTACTAAGTTTTCAGTGCTACAGCATAACGCCTACTTCAACTAGTTATCATTAATTGGAAACTGTTGAATGAATTCAAAAATAGTTTTGAATTTAGAAACATGATGATTTTAAGTGTATCATCATTATAATATTTGTAATATTAAATATAAATCAAGTCAATAAATTATTTCTATTTTTATTTACTTAATTTTACTTTTAAAACTTGTTTGTCTAAAATTGCTTAACATGATTATTCGGAAAAGAAAACTTTTTCAAAATAAACCATTTTTATTCCTTTTTCAAAATTCATGTTGAATTTAAGGCTTATATGTGTTTTCTTACTAAAAACAAATCAAATCAGCATAAACATTGCTTTTACCAAGGAATTTATGACTAATTCCCACTTTTGTTACCTTTATTACCTGTATTTTACAGCTAAGGCAAAGTGGGAACACACCATTGATTCCATATGTAACACTATAATTTGAAAGGAATTTAAAAAAGCATATAAAGAGTGGTAAAATTTTTGTATCAGCATTTACTTAATATAAAATAAAGGATTTAAAATTTTTTTTACTGAAATTGACATGATAATGATACGAATAACCTTGCTTTCAATGATGCGAAAAATAATAAACATACAATTATAAGTTCCTGATGAGTGAAATATTTGGGTCATACTTCAGAAAGATTCGAGAGGAAATATCCAACAAGAACTGCTCCTCCAGCGTGCTAACAGTGTAAACAGAGTTTAAAATATATATAGATCTAGTAAAATGGGACATATTTAAGCATGACACGTCTCCCACCCACCCCTTTGTCACTTTTTTCAAAGCCAAACGCAGAGTTCTCTACGGGTGTTCCCAACGCATGGAATACGAACCTATATTGTCACACTGTTGAGGTTGAAAGTCTCCATTTGCGTCACATTTTGGTGTCCACATGCCTCTATAGACGACCATTGACAGCATGCGTAAACGCAGCTTCTGTTGGCAGGCAGTTAGTGTTTCCGGAACAGAACGTCCTACAACTAAAAATAATTTTTTTACACTTAATATACTTTAAATTATAATAGTAATTTGGTTTTACGTCTTGAAATAACTTTCATTTTCATATATATATCTCAGTATATCAGCATTTAAATCAAAATATTGGCCTATTTATTACCGCTCTTCGTTGGTTTTTCCCGAATTGCATTGGATTCACTAGACATTTACCTCCTGTATTCATCAAACAATATTATACTGGATATATGCAACATTAACGGAAACGCAAAAATATACACAGTATTTATGTCCCTCAATAATCTCATTACACATCGTAGTTGTCAATTTGGTGATACACTCGCGCAATTTACAGTGACCTGATTACCGGCCTCGACTAGCAATTAAAAATCCACTTCATTTGAAAAAAGAAGTAGAAATATCTTTATTCCAATTACGGGCCCTTAACAGAGTATGGTACAATACACACAAATACATAAATAAAACAAATAAGTGGGACAGAGCCAGACATACAGTTCAATTTATTAACATAATATTTTTCATTGTATTAAGTAAAATATTACACATGAATAAACATGTTTACCACAGGATAATTTTAAGTACATATATCAAACAACACATGCAGGCATAATCCTGTTATTTATGGTGTTTTTGCTGTTTTTAAGTCTGTCTGATTCTAAACTGTCTTTGATGAAACCAACAGATTTTATTTGTGGTAAATCCTCTTGAGAGAAAAAGCCACTTAAGTTTTAAATTTCTATCTAAAAATTGAAAATTATAAGTACAAATTTCATTTCTTAATTTATTAGATAGTAGACGGTTTTTCATCCTCTGTTTTATTTAAATTGCAGTGCAAACATTTTCACTTTAGATGTTATAGGAAACATGCCCCAGATTTCACTTCCATATAACAAGATATAGGCAATTGTATGGTAATATAAATAGAGTTGATATACTGGATTTTTTATCACGACATACAGTGTTGAAATTTAATGGTTTGTGATACAGTTCGTCTTTACGGCGGGAGAATTTACCACTTGGAGTAATTCTAATTCCTAAAGATTTATAAGTAAATGTACGATCCAACTTATTCCCATTAAAATAATAATGAATTCAAAATAATAATAAAATCATAAAAATCGGAATTCTGCGCAATAATGATGATTGCATTTGCACATACAAGCATGATAACAATGAAGAAAAATCGCAATATAGCGTAGAACGTAAAAAAAATCTACTTTTTCAGAACACGAACGCTACAATTTAGGACACACAATATTTCTAACATAGGATGCCTTTTATTTTGTATATTATATTAACTGACATGTTGAATTTCAGAATTCAATTTTGAGGTTTTTATTAGAACCATGTCACAACAAATAGTATGTGATTTACGCAGACCTGTTTGCCAATTAATCCATTAATACATCATATCAGTAACTGAACGAGAAAAAGTAACGCTAGGTATTGTGTAGAACGCCATGCAAATAGCTTCTCTGTGCGTCATCTCTAAGCGAAAGAGGCGGATACCACAGCTCCTCTCGTTTAGAGGTTGTCAGGTTATAACAACGAATGCCATACAGCGGACCATAGTGAGTAACGTGTTTGGAGAGTTCCATGATCCTTGCAATATAAAGACCCCACAAAAGGTCTATACACATCGTTTTCCAGTTACATTTAAAATTGTCTGTATAGTCTATCCTATTTTACAAATTGATATATTGCTTGTCAACTTGTTCTCGTGCTTAACATAGCCTAAATTCTGCTCTCAGGACGAAAGTCAATCAATCAGTAGCCATGTGATTATAGCTTTTAATCTAGTCATTGCCCACATATGTTTCGAATAAAAATAAAATAGTTTGTTGTTATCTTTACTTGTGGTAAACTACATACCGGTGTTAGTTCTGGTGCAGTAACCTCCGGTGTGGTTATGTACACATGTTAATCCCGGCTCACACCACAGCGTATTAAACCTGTCGTAGTCATTGCATGTTTCGTGTTCTTGCTGAAATTCGAATAATGCTAACAACTTTCTTATTGTAAACATACTAGCAAGCTTTTTAATGAAATATTTTGTGATCTTCTGATTGACAACATATTTGTAACATTTGAAGGATATGATTTTCAGCAAGGAATCTGAATTCCAGTGGGTACAAACTGTGTCCCACTCCTTGCAGATTTCCGGTATTATTATGAAAAAGAATTTCTTCAAAGTCTTATTATAGACAAGAAGATAACAGAAGCTAGGTCCTAGGTTTCACATATAGATATATTGATGAAGTCCTTTCAATTCACAACCCTCAACTTGCGGAGTGGCTTCCGTTAATATATCCTTCAGAACTGGACATTGAAGAAAGCACATAAACTGCGTCATTTTTAGACTTGCAACTCGAAGAAACAACGAATAATCCGCGCTTTTAATAATTATAACTAAAAATACCATTTCCTTTGTGAAAATATGATTGCATATAGTTTTTCCATTTGTTGAATTCAGTACACAGTGATTGTGCTGCGATGATTATTGGGTACACCTATTACTGACTATTACTGGTATATAATACCCATCCATTTCATTAACAAACCAAATATGCTACAATAATGGAAGCTGGAGGTTTGGCATGCCATAAAACGTGGTTTCACCCGCCATGTCTTTTGAAATGCCTATACCATATCATGACCATTTTAAATTGTAATTGCTACATTCTTGGTTGTTGGTTCTAAAGATTGCCGTTTCTATGGCTTTTATTTGTGTATTATCTTGTTGACAGTTTCCTTGGTGTTCGGTATTTTGTTATTACCTTCGTTGATAGATAAACGTGTTTATCAGATCAAATACGTTAAAATGTTGGGTCAAACAGTATATAGTTAGTGTAGAATGTGATGGGTCCATAGTATCTACTTTGTGTAGAATGAGATGGTTTAAACAGTATTAAAAGCAAAGAAATGCGAATAACTCCCATAGAAGAGACCAGGACAGATCCAATTTTGTGGGGTCTTTTTTTTCTTGAGGAGGGGGTTGTTGGGGCAAATGATTTTGATTGTGATCAGTGGAACGGTCCCTCGATCGTGTGTAATGTCAATAGTGTTTTGTGGTTTTGTGGACTTTACATTAGATGCCTCTAGTCTGTTTTTAAAAAAAACCATATTAGCAGTTTCTATATCGTTACCCTCTTTTATACACATTTTTAGCTATATCATCTTGTTCACTTCAAATTTAAATGAAACAGAAAAACAAAACTTTTTTCTACAATCCTTGTCAACATAGTTTTAGTCAAGCGCACATTTTTGCATAGATACATCGGTTTTTGACCATCAAGTCCCTTAATTGCTATTTTTACTCTTATCAGGCCGCGTCATGTCAGCCAATTTGAATAATATGCTCGATTTTTTCCTTCTTAGAAAATAAACGAAACCTGCTTAGTGAAAACATATTCATTATTTAAATTGTACATAAAAAATTTATTACAAAGATCTTGACCTGCTTCCATAACATCTATATCCTTAATAGATACATTTATTTCAGTTGGCGTCGTAAAGAAACTTTTTAAAAGACGCATCTAACATTGCATCTACAAAACCACAAAATCATTGTTTCTGCGCATAACCGGAATCAGATACTGTTAAATAATATGGAATAACAATACTGACACTTTGAATCAGCTACTGACACAACCATTAATACTCACCCTAGCACAGACGTCGGTGCAGCCGCAATATCCGCCATGTTTGATGATACTTCCAACACAATGCAATACTGGCTGCACCACGTGTTTGCATGCTCCTACACAAATTAAGCCAGCAAAAGCATTACAAACACAAATTACTGAGAAAATTAAAAACAACTGAAACAAAGCTTGTTTCATTCTGAAATGGTGTCGCTGCCTTTTGATTTTAAATTGTAACTATCGTGTTGAATGGCACTATCACGGATTATATTTTTGTGAAAATTATTGTCTATCTATGATACACTCGATAAGATTAAACCATTTCCGTTGTTCTAATTATAGGCCTACATGCGTACGTGCAGGAGATCGTAGTTTAGTTATTACAGTTTTTGACTATGCTAAATGTGAAGTATATATATGTCGGACATTTGCTATGTCACATTCTTACGCACATAATCTTGTCTTTCTTTATAACAATTACAATGCCTTCTGAAATAATATCATGTGAAGAAGATTACAGAAAACACAAAATTCAAGATATTCATAAGATATTAAATAAGGAATTGCCTATAGTTGCCCAGTACGTCTCGAGTTGAGGCACACGATTCCATTTAGTATGTATATTGTTAGGGTACGCGGCGGGCCATCAGGAAAATCATATTTGTGGGAAATCTTACAAGCATTATTCATATTATATTTGTTTTAAATGACACGTGTTTAAATTAGGACTTGACTAGAGATGCCTGGTGTTCCCCAGCTGGCGTTCTTGACTATAGGGGTGTCATTCCATTGATTTCAAAAATATATATTTTACAGAATGTATAGAATGTTGGGTACGGTGCAGGGCTATTAGGAAATCTAACAAGCATTATTTATTATTCGTAGTTGTCAAAATTCGCCCCCCCCCCCCCCGTTTTCAGTAGAACATTGTACACATCGACACTTCACCCTCTCCCTCGAAATATGTTAACCTAGCTATTTATAGAAGTTCTGTTCAATAATTTTCTGATAAAAACCTTCCAAAATCATCCATACTAAGATAAGCTTATAAAAGCTGTATATTGTGAAAACAAGCTAGTTTTCAAAATAGGCAACAAAATCCATTTAAGTCCAGAATCGAAATCGTGACATTGAAGCAAAGGTGTGGGAATCAAGAACACGGTGTCCAGAATCCCGAACATAACTTCATATTTTATTTAAAACTTTGTTATATTTTATCACTGTGAATGATATTGAATTGTAATAATTATTCCTTAATAACACGGTCCCCGTTCTACAGTAGGTCTGACGACTTATAGGAAGTGATAATTCTTGTATTATTGCTTGTTACCATGAACTCGTGCTGAAATACTAAACTTTGGATATCAAGCGAACGTTCAATCTTTTAATCAATCCATTAGAACAGCTTTTCCTTTTGACGCGTTTTATGCAGTGATATTTGATGTTTGTTTTTTTGTTTGTTGGTGTTTAACGCCAATTTCAGCAATTTTTCAGCTATATCATGGCTATATCATGGCGGTAGGAAAACTAGCAATCCTTGTCAATTAAGATTGGAGTCGAGTACACCCTGCATGCAGTGAGAATCGAACCCGCAATCTCAGTGTTGACAGACCACGTGATCAATAGTACCTTGACCACTCGGCGGCCACCGAGACCCTCCATATTTAAGTTGTGTTTATTAAAACATTTTACTGTTCACTGCTTGGATCTACTAACTCGTGCACGTGTACTTGAGGACAGGACCCTTCCCCCTTTTTGTATTCTCTTGTAAGAAATCTTTTATAAGTCTTTAAATTATATTTTGCTCTTTCTTACATTTCTAACGAAATAATAACAGTTTCACCAAGAATACCATAGAGAGACGATAAAACAATATCATCCATAAAAAAATTGCAAGTAACGCTGAAAACGGAAATTGTTAAAATAAACAGACTTCTACAGCATGGAAGCAATATAAATCCATCACGCCATAATTTTGTTTGGTAATAAAGAGATATTTTAAAGGAAATAACGTTGTATATGGGATACGATGTTGACTAATATATGTAGCATGTATTTGTTTTTATTTTACACTTACTTTAACAGAAGGGGTTGCAAAGATCGTATTATGTGAATAGAATTTTGCGCGTTTTTGATTGGTCTAAAACTACTTTAGGGTCATATAAAAATCGCAACAGTACTAAAATTGCATCAAAATATGGGATTTTTTGTCCGCCCCACAAGCGGTTAAGCAGAATCTGATATTAGCCTGGTTTTTGCCATAAAAACAGTAATACCAAAATACAGTAGAATAACAAAAGCCACGTACGTCTGTGTGAGCGGGTGAAACGGATTTAATCGGCTGTTTTCTGTTCAATGTAGATTCATGTTTTTTTTTCGCGTAATTATAGTCCGAAAATCTATGTCGTTCAACTATTTTTTACATTAGTGTCCGTCCGTCCGCCTGTACGTGCCTCGGTGGTTTCCAGATGATAACTAGAAAACGCGTCAACAGATTTTACTTATACTTTTGCACATCTATTAAATACCATAAAATGAAGATCATGTTCGATTTTCAGCACAATCCAATTTGTAGTTTTCGACTTGGGCCAATTCAATTATGTATCAATTTCAATATCAAAGTCAAAATCAATAGTAATTTATATTACTCTCCCAACCTTAGTTTATAAAGCACCTTCAGTTCCCAAAATTGTTCATTTCATATCCGTCCCAGACCCTTACCCCCATCCCCCCCCCCCCGGTGGCTGAGAACTGCATACCACAAGCATATTTGACATCTGATTTGTTTGTTGTTTTCTAATTCGTAAAGTTGTGTGCTCGTCTTTTCTTCTCTGATATCAGAATTTATCTATTCCCATCTATTCAAATTTCATGCCCATTAAACTAACTGGAATAACCAATTACCATTAGAATCACTATTACATAGAGAAATCTCCGCCTTAATCAAGTCAATTATAATAGCATTTTATTACCCTTATAGACTGACAATTACAGGTTTTATCTTTTTCACCCTTTTTCCGACGTAGTCGGTATTATAATAACTTTTTACCCTTTGACCCTATGACACTTCACCTCTCGAAAAGCAAGTCACGTGATCGTAATTCTGTTTCTTGATTAGTCAAAAACTAACGGGACGGGCTTGTTCGGAAAAGTTTTGTAAGATGGAAATTCGCCTTTTAAAGTTAGTACTATTATTAATAGATTTTGACGAATATTTGTTTACTTAATTATTTGATTTTATTATTTTATTATTTAAAGTATTTGGAATAAGAGATGAGCTATAATTTTAAAATTTTAGAACCAAAGAGCTTGTACAAAAAAAAAAATATTTTGATTTGAAGTACAGCTGGATGTTTGCGGTCTTTTCTGGAGTGTAAACAAAGCAAAGAGAAGAAATTTTAATTTATTTCTGTATTATATCCGAATTAACGGTCATTTTTATTATACATGAAGAATAATAAATCAAATGTATCATGAGCTTTCTTGGGTATCCGTCGAAACTTGTTAATGATATAAGTTAGTCTGCAACGGGCAATTTTTAATAGAACGATCATTCTATTGCCTTCTGACCTTTCTACAATGTTTTTATACTTTTGATTATTCCTTTCATTTGGTCCTTAGCGTGTTTAAACGTTTGATAGACACAAGGGTCCTAACTGAAAGAAGACTCAGTGTTCCCAATAATATTGTTGTTCCATGATAATATTAACAATGTTGGCATTGGTACCAACTGAACTCTTAGATAAGTTTTCGTGCATATTTGGTTTTTTTTTTAATTTTTGAAATTGTAAACATTTTATCAAGTGTTTTTTTCTGTTTTATTCTTTTGTTTAGCTTACGACAACAGACTTGTATTTTGTTCATGAATACTCTTGAATTAAATATTGTTGTTTGTTTTCTGTTTGATTATAGTTTAATGGCACTTTTAACCATTTTTCAGCTATATCATTTGAAGAAAGAAAAAATATATTAAATAGCAAAGCAGAGTCACCCCCACAAGGTAAAAATAAACAGAAAAAAATGTAATAATAACAATAGAAACAATAAATAATAAATAGTTAACCCATGATGAAATTTATCAGATATATTCCCAGATCACAGCGGGAACCTCTTGTTTGTCACTCTAGTATTGTATTTATAATCATAATAATTATTTCCTTAATTTTACTATTAATTTTGTTTTCCTAATTCATGTGATTTTGATTCGCTCAAAGTGGGCACCATGATTGATATTAATAAACATTGCTGTTGTTGTTTGTTGTACTTTTTATGTGCAAATACGTGGGGTTTTTTTTGTTACATTCTGTGTTAATCATTATCGCCGCCTCCTGGGCGGCGATATATTTGTATTCACTTTCGTTGCTAACGATTGATAAAGGAGGAAATATTGCGAAATGTACTTAGTTACCATAAATGAACAGAATTTTGCTAAAAGTATGTTAATCATTTAACTTGAGTGAAAATCAAGATGATATATGAGGTTCGACTACAAAAATGCTAAGGTGATATCAAAGTTTCATGTAATAATACATTTTGTTGGTATTCTATTTACGGAAGTTAATAATGAAGGGAGACATTTTGTCTTTCAGTGATAGCTCTATCGATTAGCGTGGCTTTGAAAATCAGAAACCAGAATAAAAGGCTTTTTTGTGCATACAATTCCGGAGTATGCCGACATTTGTAAGATTCAATAAATATATACATTATGTCAATAATTTAGAAATCGGCAATTCAAACTAACCACAATTGCAGGACTTAGCTTTACTTACTCTTATGGGGAAAAGGTTCAAATGTCTTTTTTTAGAAATCTGTTTGACAAACGCGTGACAAATGCAGAAGAAATCGGCGGCGAACTGATGTTTTGCATAAAAGTCTTCTTGTTCATTCTGGCGTCTATTTTTTATTTGGGGAGGACGTCGGAGTACCCGGAGAAACCCCCGACCTTCGGTATTGCAATGTAATGTTTTATTGCCGAAACCGACATCTAGGGAAAATGGTCTGATCTATATCGTGGTAAGACATTTAATTAAGGATTGTTTTCAATTGCTGGTTAGTTTATTGGATATAAACGACTTTGGGTCGATTTACGCTGAATAAACCGCTAAGCGGTTTATGTTGCAGCGTAAATCGATCCAAAGTCGTTTATATCCAATAATCTAACCAACAATGGAAAACAAACCTTATATTTTAAATTCTATAGTAAAACTGAAGTAACAAAAACAATATTTTACAATTAATCAAATAATATTTGCAATTCACAATTTTAGTGTCGTCACTTGTTGTTTGCGGAAGAATTCATGCATAGTCAACTTCATCAATACATCTTATTATGACGTCACAATCAGTCACGTGCTGAAAAACCAAGTTAGGTTATATAGGATTAAACACTGGGTTTTAGGAAATTATCAATGTGTAAACTCCGGCGACTCACTCACAAACTAAACCGAAGGACTTTATGTCAAGTTTGTGAGGGAGTCGCCGGTGTTTACACATTGATAATTTCCTAAAACAAAGTGTTTAATCCTTATAATTCTGTGAAATAACCGTTGCGATTTTTAAAACAGCAAAAAAAGTTACAGAAACCCTTCTAGACCTCAAAACGTATCTATGCCGGAAAGCGTAGGGATATGCAAAACATAGTATCAAAGGAATCGCGGTTCTGTAGAAAATTGATAGGAAAAAAAACCAAAATGAAATGTATTTATATTATATTTTATTTGAAATCTCAGTCGATTCAATTAGAAATCATTGGGGCAGAGAAAACATTGATCACTCTCCATGACGATATACGCTAGGAGGACACCATCTTGTTTACATTGGATACTGACAAAGTAGTCCGCTCACAGCTGAACGGCAAACGCCTGGATTTGACAGTTAAAGGTCATTGTATCGACACAAACGGTACCCGTATGTAGATCGGTTACGCCCATAAAAAGCGCCACCTATAATTTTGTGTGATCGTGGTTTAAAAACTATGTTGCATTCTTACGGAAAATAAAGTATTTATTTAAATGAAACTTCCACTAGACGGTATAGAAAACACATTAAGAGTTATTTCTTTACATGACTGAATATTTCTGATACGCGGGCAGTGTGCACAATTTGCTCAAATTTAAGATTGAAAACGGGTTTGTTTTCGATGTACACATGGCGGAAGTCGAATGTTTACATTTTTAGGTTCCGACAAAAGCTGACACAATTTTGTGTCCGGGCCCGATCCTGTGCATCATTAATGAATTTAGGTAGGTTATCCAATGGTATTTGTCGTTATATAAGTGGCTATAGGTTACCATCCTTGTTACAAGTTTGTTTATGTTTTTGAAGAGGACCACCCAAAGGATGCTGTGTAATCCAATTTTCACGAGTGAAACTATATTTACGCCTAATAATTTCCAGTTTTACAAAACAACTGAAGTAAAAACAAAATTTGACAGACAACCTACGTACAGATGTGCATAATTTCCTAGAAAATTCTGTTAAAATTTGGACTGAACGACCAACTCAGACCCGGGTCTCCTTTATGAAATTATGTGGACACACACGTTCAGTAAGATGTATATATACATAAACAAATACTTTTAAATTAAAATAAATTATATATATATATATTATCAATAAGGAAATATTTTTAAAACAATAATTGTAACTTGTCTAGTGCAGTTGCGGTTTAATGATAAGTAGCACGCTTACTACCACCCCCCCCCCCCCCACCCAAAGGCCAAACCCAAAAAAACCAAAACAAAAAAACCCAAGAAAAAAAATGAACCAACTTATTATTTTAAATAGATTTACAGGTATTTTTTTTAACCAATTACATAAAGTTCACTACACATACATAGGTTGATGGGACAAGTGAAATTCCCTTGATTTTAAGTGTGCTTTGCAAATTTATATTAATAATATTATATTAACCATTGAAATCCCATATTAAGAGGAATTATTGCAGCTTCTTGGACATCTACCACACTCGTGTCCTATATATATATATATATACATATGTGTGTGTGTGTAATATTTTCTTTTTGTTCTCTATTTTTCTCTAAATTCCATCTTTGCTATTAATTAATTTATTAATTAACTGGTCCTTTTGTATCTGCCTTGGGTCCCTTTTCCATATTTGTGATATGTCTTAAACTCACAAATAAGGACCAGGGATATAGCGGACCTCTGTTGATTGAAATCTAATTATCATCGATTCCAATATCCTTATTGTTACATGAATAATAATACATTTGTACATTAATATTTTATTCCTTAAATTTAGAATTCCATCAAAAACTCTAGTTGCATTTTGCCTACCTATTCTTGTGTAGAATGACCAATAAAGCTCATTCTTCTAAATAAGAGACAAGGTGGTGCTCTACTGAAATAGTGTAATCTAAATAATTCTAAATAACATTTTTTCAAGTCCTTATGCCTAAACCCTAGGTCCCTTTTCCATATCAGTGAGCAAATATATTTTTGTCATTTTTTCTTACTGATGTGGATCAGAGACAAGGTGGACCTATGTTGATATACTGAAATCATATTCATATATAGTAATATACACGCAGCATGCATTCATTTTTTCTTATATATTTTAGTGTCACCGGGTACTGTAAACATTTATATAATGTGTAACCAGGAAACATTTGTGTAAATAAATTACGGAGGGGGTGTGTGTCACCGGGTACTGTAAACATTTATATAATGTGTAACCAGGAAACATTTGTGTAAATAAATTACGGAGGGGGTGTGTGTCACCGGGTACTGTAAACATTTATATAATGTGTAACCAGGAAACATTTGTGTAAATAAATTTATATATGTAGTATTAAAAACTACATTACTTGTCTTTATTACTGCATTCGTCATTTTCATTTCATTTATTTACATGTAACATTCGTCATATCATTCGACAGAATAGAATAGACTTTATTTTACTACGACGACATAGACTAGAATACGGACTATACTTTACTACGAAGACTGAATACATATATGAATGAATATAAGCTTCCCGCCATATACTTACACGAGCACTGCATGCGTGTCACAAAATAAATCAGTATAAATAGTTGCACTCGAAATTATTTCATTAGCCATGTCACATATTTTCGGAAGAGTAATATCTACCGTTTTGCAGGTATAGTGTATTCTTAATTATTAAAATACTTTCGTACATGTTTAAGTAAGAAATATATTCTTATTAATAGTATGTATTTTTCGGATAAATCTTTTACAAAGTTACATTTATAATATTGTATTTGGAATTTAATTTATATATCCCAGAATATTATTTTTAATCATTTATAGCCTTAGCTTCAAGCGGGATTTACATAACTATTGTATCATGAATAATATCGAACTATACTTAATGTACAGTTGTTTGTCAGGCTTATGTTCCTGAATGTGTGTTTATGTATATTTTGCAGATTATAATATAATAAATATGAAAACAGACGAGTTTGTTTAATTAAGCAGTAACAAGTATAGCAAATTTCACTGCGACATTTGGAGGTTCCACCGAGATCTTTCGTCTGCATCTACCATATAGTAATGGTATTCCTGTCCCAGTCGGTGTTCACGTTCCGGAACAACGCAGAGTTCAACAACACAATATGATGTTTTGAAGCTGTGGTCAGTTTGTATTATTCCGACTGATGAGGAAATAAATTTATAAATTGTGACAACGAAGTATACCTGAATTTAAATTATTCATGTTATGGCCATACCAGATATAATAATTTATTTCATTTCGATATATTGAAATGTGTTCTTCAATGGAAAATTAGTTTTCCGAGATAACATAGTGTACACGTGTTTGATATTCTACAGTAATGCTTGCAAAAGTGTTTCTGGAGGTGTGTTCGATTATGTAAACATATACGTAATAACTGCGAGTAGTCAGTTAGTAAACAATGGTGTTTCAATTCGATGACCATGAAAAGATTTAAATGACATGTCCGTGCGAAGTCATTGATGAAACGTAGATTATTTTAACAGTACATTAATGCACTTGTATATTAATATATTGTTTAATTAGGTGTGTAAAAAATGAATTGTAATTATAAACTTTTTACTTTCTGTTTTTACTTTGTATGTATCCAATTGTATTATTAACTTATTTAATTATATTTTTCAGAAAACCCATGCACAATGCACTACGTATGCACTAATAGCTGAAATTTGTTTTGACTGATAAGACACAATTTTGACTTTGACTGACCGTAGGTGAGTATATCTGTTACATTTTCATTATCATATCATATCATAACATATCATAACATATATCATATATTTATATATCAAGTTTATTTACTTGAAATTCAATATGGCTCAAGGTGGAGGTCATACTACTCCCAAAAGGGAGATGCTTGATTCTATATCTCCCGAAAAGATAGCCCTGATGATTGAAATTATTAATAAACAATCAGACTATAAAGTTGTAACATCTGAAGAATATGATCAATTACATCAGACTAGGTTACCCAGCACTAGTACCCCAGCTGTTAAAAGTAAACGAACATCCGCAGAGCTACCACCCCGCCCTATACATGATAGAAGCCATATTCAAAATATGGATGACATGACCTCACTGTCTTATGCTAAGCCCAGAATCCCTATATTCTCGGGTGAAGATAAGAGTGAAGTTTCATTTGAAGTTTGGAAATACGAGGTTAAATGTATACTTAGGGAGGGAAATTATACAGACACTATTATGATGCAATGCATCCGAGGGTCATTGAAGGGTAAAGCAAGAAACTTATTGTTGTCTTTGCCTGAAAATGCTGCACCCACGCAAATTATTGATAAACTTGAGGGGGTATATGGAAATGTGTTTAGTAGCGAAGCGTTATTGCAAAAGTTCTATGCTGAGTATCAGCAACCTAATCAATCGGTAGCTGAATATGGGATGAAGTTGGAAAGTTTGATTCAAGCTGCTGTTGATAAGGGTCAGATTAATCCTGGCGCTAAAAATGAAATGTTACGTTCTAAATTTTGGTCAGGTCTAAGAGATCCTTTGTTAAAGAATGCCAGTAGATACAAGTACGACACAGTTTTAGATTTCGATCAATTGAGGAAAGAAATTCGATCGATTGAGCTTGAATTATCGATTTGTTCTGAAAATTCATGTAGTAATAAGGTTCAACAACAGGCAACTGTAGCGCAGTCAGATAAATTAGATGAGTTGTTAAAAACGGTCAAAGTTTTGAATCAGAGAATGGAGTCGATGGAAGTTGAGTTGAAAAAGTATAAGGAAAGTAAATCCGAAGGCAATTCAAATAGTAATCGTGGGCAATTTCAGAACAAAAACAGGGGTCAGACACGGGGAAATAATCGTAATTTCAGAAATCGAGGAAATTTCAGAAACGGAAGTTATCAAGGCAAGGAGCAAAATCAAGGTCAGAAAGATGATTTAAACTAGTAAAAATCTCTGTTGCGGGACAAACTAGAGATTTAAAGGCTGAGACTTCTGGACAGAAGTCCTGTCCCAAAGTCAATGATGATTTTGTTTTCACACAAAATTTGTTGGATAGAATGGTTGGTTCGGCAAATGAGTCATTTATCATAGTAAATGGTGTAAAGCTTAAGGCTTTAATTGATAGTGGCTCGATGATTTCTACGATTTCCTCTGATGTCCTTCAAAGGTTGAAACCTATACCTGAAGTTAAATGTTTAGACAAATTAAATTTGACTGTAAATGTAGCAGGGGGATCAACTCTTCCTTACACAGGTTATGTAGAAGTAAAAGTCCGAGTTGATTTTTATTCAGGCGAAGATCTGTTTATACCACTGTTGGTTGTAGCACCAACAGAATATAATAGAAATGTACCTGTTGTTGTTGGTACAAATGTTATTAGAAATTATTATACATGTATTTCTGATTTCGGTACAAATGATATTCCGAAACAGTGGAGGTTGGCATTTGATTCAATGAATGATCAGTCGATTGGGATGGTGAAATCGACAAATAGAAAGGTCATGAAGTTGTACCCGATGTCTGTGAAGACAGTTACGGGCCTTGCTAGGTCAAAGTGTCCTAATGCAACTTCCGTCCTTACAGAAACTATCAATAGTACATATTCAGATACTATTGCAGTTTGTCCCCGTGTAGTTAATTTAAAGGGTCAAATTTGTAGGTTCCCAGTTAGACTATTCAACATGACAGCCAAAGTGATAGAAATTAAACCCAAGTCTCCACTGTGCAGTTTAAGCGAGGTCAAGATCATAAGACATGTCGATTTAGGTTCAAATGACCATAGTGATGATAACTCTGTTGATAGTCCGATAGAAGATGCTGAATCTTTGGGGTTAAAATTTAATGATGATTTAGATATAGAAGTGAAACAGAGATTAACAGGTTTGGTTCAAAAGTATGGGTCTGTATTTTCCAAGGGACCTACTGATCTTGGGTATACAAATCTATTAGAACACGAGATTCAACTTACAGATGATAAACCTTTTAAAGAGCCATATAGACGTATACCTCCGGCTCTATTCGATGAAGTGAGGGAACATATTAAGGAAATGTTAGAGGCTGGTTGTATTAGAGAATCTAATAGTCCATTTTCAAGTAATGTTTGCCTTGTTCGTAAACGTGATGGGAGTTTAAGATTTTGTATAGATTTCAGAAAGTTAAATAAAAGAACTGTAAAAGATGCTTATGCATTACCCAGAATCGATGAAACGATTGATTGTCTATCAGGGTCTAAATTCTTTAGTAGACTGGACCTAAGGTCCGCCTATTGGCAATGCGGCATAAAAGAATCGGACAAATTTAAGACCGCTTTTGGTTTAGGACCCCTGGGCTTTTATGAGTGGAATAGGTTACCATTTGGTCTATCAAACTCTGGTGCCACTTTTCAAAGATTAATGGAAAGATGTATGGGGGAAGCTCATTTAAAAGAGTGCCTTGTTTTCCTTGACGACATTGTTATTTTTTCGCGTAATATAGAGGAACATTTTGAAAGACTCGAGTCGGCACTAAAACGTTTAAAGGATCACGGATTGAAACTCAGAGCCGATAAATGTGAATTCTTCAAAAGCGAGATAAAATATTTAGGGGTTATTGTATCTGCTGAAGGTATTAAAACGGATCCCGACAAGGTTTCTGCTGTCAAAAATTGGCCTAAAATCAATCGTGTGAAAGATCTTAGAAAATTTATTGGATTTACCTCATACTATAGGAAATTTGTAAAAGATTATGCCTCTATTATGAAGCCGTTAAATGATTTGTTAATAGGACATCACACCAACAAGAAGGGGGCCAAATCGAAGAAAACAAAGCCCGCTCCTTGGAGATGGGATGCCGAACAGCAAAAGGCTATGAATACAATCATAGACAAACTTACAAATCCTCCAGTTTGAGCGTTTGCTGATTTTTCTCTCCCTTTTATAATTAATATTGATGCAAGTGGTTCCGGTTTAGGTGCTATTTTGTATCAGACACAAGAAGGAAGAGAAAGGGTAATAGCATACGCAAGTCGTAGTCTACGTGGGCCAGAGAAAATTTATCCCGCCCATAAAAGAGAATTTTTGGCTTTAAAATGGGTAGTAACTGATAAATTCCATGATTATTTGTTTGGTAGTAAATTCGAAGTCAGAACAGACAATAATCCACTCACATATGTATTGGACAAAGCTAAACTTGATGCTACTGGTCATCGGTGGGTTGCCGCTTTATCAAATTATGATTTCACTCTCTCATACCGGGCGGGTAAATCTAACGTAGACGCAGATATTTTGTCTAGGATTCATAGTGAGCCAAAAACTGTTTCAAATGATATTATTAAAGCTATTTGCAATTCTGTTATATCACGATGTGAGCAACCTGTGATCGAAAGTGTTTTACTTTCACCTGACGCTCAAATCGTGGATAACGAAGACATTGAGTTACCAGATTGTTCTGATCTAGGAAAGATTGATTGGAAGACGGAACAAAAGAATGACGTCACAATTAATAGGATAGTAGAATTACTGAAGGTCGGGAATACTCCAACAAAAAGGCAGATTGCTTCAGAACCAGACAATGTCAGAAAACTTCTGAGGGAATGGGACAAATTATGTTTCAGAGAAGGGATTTTATATAGAAAATCATATATCAATGACGAAGTCACGTTTCAGCTTGTGTTGCCTTATGTGTTTCATGAAGCTGTTCTTATAGGGCTTCATGATGACGTGGGTCATCAAGGCCGGGACCGTACTTTGTCTCTTGTGAAATCCAGATATTTTTGGCCAGGTGTTGACAAGGATGTAGAACGTAAAGTATCTACGTGTCCCAACTGTATTCTCAGAAAATCAAAGTCCGTTAACTCTGCCAAGTTGGTAAACATTATTTCCTCCCACCCACTAGAAGTAGTCTGCATAGATTATTTGTCTCTGGAAAAATCAAAAGGGGGGTATGAAAATATTCTTGTCATAACAGATCATTTCACGAGGTATGCCCAAGCTATACCTACGAGGAATCAGTCCGCAACAACTACAGCAAAATGTTTATGGGAAAATTTTATACAACATTATTCCTTTCCCGCTCGTATACATAGCGATCAGGGAAGAAATTTTGAATCAAAAGTAATAAAAAGTCTATGCAATTTAGCTGGGATTAAAAAATCTCGCACTACTCCGTATCATCCTCAGGGAAATGGGCAGTGCGAGAGATTTAATCAAACACTTCTAAACATGCTCGGGACACTTGACGACGACAAAAAGGCGAACTGGAAATTGTATGTTGCGCCGTTAGTACATGCATACAATGCCACTAAACATGAAAGCACAGGCTATAGTCCTCATTACTTGATGTTTGGCTGGCATCCACGTTTGGCTATCGACGCCTTTATAGGGGAACCTGTCGGTTCGTCGTCAAGTAGCCGAGAAATGTATGTTCAAAATCTTAAGAAAAGGCTAGAATTTGCTTACAAAACTGCGTCCAGGACTGCCGAAAAAGCTAGCAGACGTCACAAAACTAGGTACGACTTGAAAGTACGTCAGTCGGTATTAGAACCGGGCGATCGTGTTCTCTTAAAAAATGTTGCCTTCAAAGGTAGACACAAACTGGAAAACAAGTGGATCAGGGATCCTTATGTAGTCGTTTCGAAACCCGATTCTGACATTCCAGTTTATGTAGTTAAATCAGAACATGGTCGTACTCATAAGACAGTACATAGAAATATGTTACTTCCTGTAACGTCAGTACCTACTTTTCAATACGATCGTGACAAAAAGGCTAGTCGGAAAGCTAACCTTCAACATGAAAGTGATCAAACAGAAAATACTGTTATTGTCACTGACAATGATACTTTAAATTCTTCAGCTTGCACTGAAGATGTCACGGATCGTTTGGACAGCGAGTCTGATGAGGACGATGGGTTAATACTCATAAAAAATATTTCAAAGATACCAAGTAAACCTTTGAACCCTCTTGCGTGCGAGTTCATACCGAGTCCTCAATTTACTCAAAATACAAGTCATTCGACAAGTCCTGAAGGTACAACATCCAATCGAAATAGCACAATTGATGGTACAATAGATAGTACTAATATAGTTTCTTCCCGTGAATCTGAGGAAGTATCGTCCTCACATAGTACATTGAATGATAATAGTTTACAACCGCAACCAGAAGTCCCACTACGTCGATCAAATAGACAAGTAAAACCGCCTGTACGATATACAGATTATGTAAGATATTAAGTGGTTTTATACATTTGCATTTTTTTTTAGTTATATCATGTTTGTATTTTTATTGACAGTTATGAATACCCATACTTATATATTTGGTTCGAGCAGAGGCAGGTGTCTGCAAGGGAGAGTCAATTGTCAAGTTATTCACGTTTTACCTGGTGGGAAAGTATTAAGACTTGGTGACTTGGCATATGAAAAACTTAAGTTAATACAAGGTAACAAAATTGTGTATTTCATCGCTGGGATTCCCGATATATGTACATTAGCTAAAGACGTGTATTCAAAATATGAGGAGTCGTATTTGAAGCTGCATAATTCAGTAGGTGAAGAGATCGATCACGTGGATAATTTCATGCAGAAAATCTATACGGTTGAGGCTAGAATGAAAAGCATTGGGTGTAAAGTAGTATTTGCTACAATAACTACCATGAGTTTTGTAGTCTGGAATAATACTAGATTATCCCAGAGAAAAACGTCATGTTTGATGTATAATAATGAGTACGATATAATGCAAGAAAAACTAAATTCTTGTCTTCATGTTATTAATAAATTAATAACAGAGTTGAATACTAAAAATCACGTCCTAACTCCTTTTCTGCACTCGTCAGTGCAGAAATGTAAAAAGGGGAAGATTAGGTATATCTATTCTAAATTAGTGGATGGAGTACACCTAGGGGATGAACTGGCTAAGTTATGGGCAGAACACCTAAATCATGTTATGAAACAAAACGAAATTAACATATTACTTTAACAGTAATGAATTTGCTTTGTTGCAACATGAATTTTGTTTATTTTTCTACGTAGAGTGGCGCTTGCTGCATACAAATGCAAAAATGAACAAACTTCATATTATTAACTTGTGTTGTATAATATTAAATATACTTGCTGCTTCGGTAGTAGATTGGTATGGAATGGAAGTTCAGGGACGAACTTTTTGTTTACGGAGGGGGTGTGTGTCACCGGGTACTGTAAACATTTATATAATGTGTAACCAGGAAACATTTGTGTAAATAAATTTATATATGTAGTATTAAAAACTACATTACTTGTCTTTATTACTGCATTCGTCATTTTCATTTCATTTATTTACATGTAACATTCGTCATATCATTCGACAGAATAGAATAGACTTTATTTTACTACGACGACATAGACTAGAATACGGACTATACTTTACTACGAAGACTGAATACATATATGAATGAATATAAGCTTCCCGCCATATACTTACACGAGCACTGCATGCGTGTCACAAAATAAATCAGTATAAATAGTTGCACTCGAAATTATTTCATTAGCCATGTCACATATTTTCGGAAGAGTAATATCTACCGTTTTGCAGGTATAGTGTATTCTTAATTATTAAAATACTTTCGTACATGTTTAAGTAAGAAATATATTCTTATTAATAGTATGTATTTTTCGGATAAATCTTTTACAAAGTTACATTTATAATATTGTATTTGGAATTTAATTTATATATCCCAGAATATTATTTTTAATCATTTATAGCCTTAGCTTCAAGCGGGATTTACATAACTATTGTATCATGAATAATATCGAACTATACTTAATGTACAGTTGTTTGTCAGGCTTATGTTCCTGAATGTGTTTATGTATATTTTGCAGATTATAATATAATAAATATGAAAACAGACGAGTTTGTTTAATTAAGCAGTAACAAGTATAGCAAATTTCACTGCGACATTAGTTAAACAAAAAATGAGTAAGAAAATTAATAATATAGATGAGCTCTCCATAGTGCAAAACAAACTATCTTGATGACATTCTTATTATTGTTATTCTTCCTTGGTCTATTTTACTTGCAATTTATGTATGTGTCTCTATGTTTAAATCAAAGTGCTGCTATGTATTATAATTTTGCCCTTAATAACAATCATAATAATACTTTATTTATAGAGAGTATCAAAGATAGTCTATAATCTTCCCTGAGGCCCTCATTAAAGTTTCATGTAGACAGATTATACAAACATGATATACATTCATGTAAATTAATCAAACAGTACAATTTACATATTATAAAAAACAAAGAAATGGGTTTTGTGTATCTGCAAATAAATATATAATTAGGAAATATGACTGTTCCTGAAACTGGACTTTGGCCATAGAACATAATGCATGATACATTTTGAAATTGCCTCACTTGTTTGTGCATGTCGAATATGTTACTTCTTTTATTCCTTAATTATTTTGGGGACCTCATTGGCCGAGTAGTTGAGGTAGTTCATCTACTATTGATCATATGGTCTATCAACACTGAGGTTGCGAGTTCGAGTTTCACTGTGGGCAGGGTGTACTCGACACCAATCTTAACTGACAAGGATTGCCAGTTTTCCTACTGAAGGTTTGGTTTTTCTCCGGGTACTCTGGCTTCCTCCCCCCAAAAAACTGGATGCCACAATTTAGCTAAAAAATTGCTGAAAGTAGCGTAAAACACCATTCAAACAAACTTAATTATTTTGCTTTTATTTTTTTCCTCTTGCTTCATATGCCAGTGAAATATTTTACTTGGATTATAATTTAACATGAGCCAGCTTAAGGTTTTTTTTATTTTTTTCACAATACAATTTCACTTAGAAAAGATTTGCTAAAAATATGTTTCATTTGTTTTCCTCTTGCTTCATATGCCAGTGAAATATTTTACTTGGATTATAATTTAACATGAGCCAGCTTAAGGTTTTTTTTTAATTTTTTTCACAATACAATTTCACTTAGAAAAGATTTGCTAAAAATATGTTTCATTTGTTTATTTATTATTGCATTAAGAATTTAAACTTTTTTATCATTTGTATATATTTACATTTGCTCATTGCAGCCGCTACAAAAAAGCTAAATTTGCCACCCCTACCCAAAACTCCATACTTTTCCAGTGGCAGTCAAAATTGTATTCCCTGTGACCCATCCCATCCCCCATTTTCCGTTGATTTATTGTTTTTTAACTTGTTCCCGTCCTGAATAAAGCTGAAATACTGCTCGCTTGACATAAAGCAGACATCCAATCAGTCTGATTAAAATTAGCCCATGCGTGTTTACGTTGACATCCAATCAATCAATATATTTACATTTTTATAATTCAGATTTTTTTTCTATGTATATAGAAGTTTAAAGATAATTTCAATATTGATAATAATTAATTAGAAAAGGTTTACAGGTAACAATTATACAGTTTAAAGATAATGTTAACATAATTAATAATTAGAAAATTGTTGAATCTTGATGAGTTGGATTTTTTGAGTGAAATAGCTTAATTTATTGTTTTTCAGACACCTCTTTGCATTTTTTCTGTCTCGAACTGTAATATTTTATAGGGAATGAAAGACAATTTTATTTTATTTTCAGAAAACAGGAACATATTAATCAACTAGTTACATTCTTTCTACCTAAAAATATTTTAAAACATTTGATAATTTTTAATTCATATTATTATTGTTTTTATTATTTTGATTAGTATAATTATTATATGAAGCCATTTTAGTTCAATATTATGTATTTTGGTATTCTTTAAGTGTGTCTGTGTTTTTAATGGTTCAATTGCTTTTATTAGTATGTATACATGCAAATCATTCTGGGACCCTTTGATGATACCTTTGTTAATGTATCTGTAAGTTATACACATAAAACATATTCACTCTGTTGTGTAGAAAGTAATTCTTCAGTCACTACAAAAGCAACTCGAAATATTCTAACATCCCATAACATTTTTTATTGTTACAAATATTTAAAAATGTAGAATAATAACTAAAATGTTCCAAAATATAAATTTCCAAATTTATATTTAATCCCTAATTGGTTTAAAGACATCATAAACAAAGTTAAATTATGTTCATAATGTTCGTAAAGAGTTATCTCCCATTTATCAGAGTTTTCGTCACGAATAAGCTGACACAATTTCGTGTCCGGGGCTTTAACGATCAACAGTTGATAAAATTGGAACACAAATTATATTGTTCATCAGATTTTATACCCCTGTATTGGTTACCATTCCGATTTATATTATTATTTTTTATTTTTCCTCGACTCTCGCAAGATTCCAGAAAAAAATTCTCAACTTCAATCGTCATTTAAAAATATTTCGGTAACATTTTTCACCAGGAAATATAGTGGAAAATTAAGCTTATTTATTCAAGATTTCAAAACATTAAGTTTTATTTGTGTACGATTTGAAACAAGAAGAAACGAAGCAAAAAACCACGAAGTGTGCATGTTGACAAAAAATCGCCGATTTGTTGACAAAAGTGACGTGACCAATGTCTTGACCTTAGACGCCATTAATTGGTTTGCCGTTCAACTGCTCAGAGGAAATATCGATATATAAATTATCTGAGAAGACGCCATTTAAGTGTTTTTATCCAATAAAAGCACTTAATATAAATAAATTACAGCATGAATAGAATTATTACGAAATAACAAAGTTTGCTCACGCATTGAGTATTTAAACGAAATTAAAATATTAATGTATATTGTGTTTCCTTCGAATTTGAATATCACCTTTTATGATTGATCAAATAAAGTCACATGGTTATTAGCACCGCCCTTAAATTCTTGTTTATCATTTTGTTTGTCACAAGTCATGTTAAGCAACGCCTTTCTCGTTAGACAAATTTTAACCCAATCCATCATAAAACCATGCAATATGAGCCACAAGGGGGTGTTTCAAATATGCATGAAACTTTGTGAACTTGTAAGTCATACTGATATAAGACTTTATCCAAAATATTTCAACTGAACCCACTCTCTGTAAGGAGCAAGGCTATTTTTAAATCCGGGAACCAGTTCATCAGCTCAGAAAAATCATTTTCTCACTAAGTTGAGTTGTAAATAAAATCAACACTATACATATTTCAAACAATTTCTTTTTATTATGTGTAAATATGGTTGTCAAATTAACATTACACACATTTTCATTAAAAAGCTACAATTTTTAGATGCTGTGCCAAGGGGAGATAATCATGTCCCTTTGCCCAATGGAAAAAAACAAAAATATCACATTTTAAAAAACTATTACAGTTTCTAATCCAATGGTGATAATTAATATAATTAAATGTTATTACAGGGTTAAGGCATGGTACAAACTAATAAGAGAATAAAATCAGTGGGCACTCATTTTTTTTTATCTTAGCCAGAGACACAAAAGTGGCGAAATTTTGCTATTTTTTCTCAAAAACTCTAAAAAATACTAATTTTTAAATGTTAATAATAAAATTGACCATGTTGACAAAGCATCAATTATTACACAAATCAGATTGCACAATGACATATAATCATTCCAGGAACATTTAAACAAATATTCTTAGCTTGGCTAACAGTCAACATGAGTATGACCTTCATGTAACCTTGGCATTTTTGCTGTCAATATGTTACATAAAGTAGTTAGAAGAAGACCTGAATTTTTTCGCTAAATATTCATATATTTAGTATGAGTGAATGTAAACTATTAATTTAAAAATAAAACCTTGATTTTAACTTTCTTTCAGATGTTTAATTCTTCTTGAAGGTATTAGGCCAACAAAACAAAGTTTTGGGATATCAACAATAGCCCAAATTTAATATTAACACCCAGTCTCTGAGAAAACCATGCAAAACTGTCCATAAGGGGGGTCAACCAAGTTTAATAAATTTGTGTGTGATGAATGGACACTACAAAAGATTTTTTTGACAAAATATCTCCTCTGGTATCCAAACCGTTTTTTTTTTTGCAATGGCCTTTTAAGTACCGGGAACCAGTTTTCTTGCTTTTTACACTTTTTTTTTCATGAAAATATCACATTTTCGACAGCTAAAATTTTCAACTGAGACAACTAATGACAAAGAAAACATATTATGTCTTCAATAATGTACAATTGTATTTTATCTTTTAATGAAAAAGACACAATTATGTTTTCGGACAAAATGAGGAAATAAGGGGAGATAATCCTATAAAACTCATATCTAGAAAAAGCCAATATATGCACACATTCAAAATCCAGAAGGATGTGCTTCAGTGAATATTTTCTTATGTCACTGGTTCTCTCTTATAGTACCCTAATAGTGTTATTAATTGATGGCATGAAATTGCTGGGCAAATGATTTCAGGTATATGTGAGCATACTGCAAAAATGCCCCTTTTTTCATTTTTTTTTCAATAAAATATTGATCTTAGTGCCAAGCTATAATTTATTTTACAAAAACATTTCATAATTTTACACCATTCTTTTATAGTTAGAGTTAATTAAACTGCAGACTAAGTCATTTTAATCTATAAAAAACAAACCTTTGCACAATAAATAAGTCCAATATTCTGTTGAGGATATTACATATACTATTAATTCAATATTTAATGGTTCTTTCAAATAAATAGCAGCTTATGAAAATGCTTATTTTTTCTAACTATACTGTTGGTTTATGAGACATATAAAAAATTAACATATTGTGAAGTTTATAGTTACATAAAGTCATAAAAATTCATAAATATTCTCTTTTTTTTACTTTTATAAAGGGAGATAATTTGCCTGGTTTTTTTTCATTATTTAGGTTGCTGAACTTTAAAAATTATTTGTTTAGCAAAATACATTATAAGTTAACTGTTGTAGACCATAACTATGTAAACATTTTATCAATAACAATTTTCTCTATCTGCTATGGTTGTTAAGTTATAGGCCAATATTGTAAAAACCCCATTTTAAACAAATGTACACCGCCAGGTTTCAGAAAAATGTTTTAAACTTTAAATTAAAGATATGCAAATACAAACAGTCTATGCCCATTTTACATTTTAAGCAAATCTGCCTATTTTGTTTTCCAATACACTACAAAAACATGATTGGAAGCACCTAGATGATGATTCCTACCATATTGGAATTTAATTCATTAAACAGTTTCTGAAAAATAGACTGTAACACTGATTTAAATGCAAACAACTGGGAAAACATTAACATACAAACTCCAACAATAGTTTTAAGATCACTTTTAAAAATTGCACACAGGTCAATATTATCTTTCTGAACAAGTTGATCCTTCCAAGATTTTAGATAAATGTAGCATTTTTGTAATTTTTGAGATATTTGCAAAAAGCTATGTTTTGGCCACAATGTTCTATTTTTACCGATGACAGCCATTTGTTTGACCGGTGTCGTACGTATAATTATAGGTTCCCCCAGTTTACTTATCCAGCCGGATACACAAAATTACCATTTTGGGTCCGGGGTCTCTATAATTTATGGTCCGCCCAATTTACGTATCTGGGTCGTTTTTCCCTGTTAATTTTTATTTTTCAAATATGAATATTCAAGAACGTTCTACACAATAATTTAAATTCGAATATATGCTTTATATCGGTTCAAATAGTGATTATTAAATACAGTAATTGGTGTCAATACTCTGGAATACTAGATATATAGGGGATATATTATTTTATTATTTATGTTATATTATTACAATTTTAACTGATTACAGTACATGCTATGTGACATCTGGGTTATACATGTTAACAGGAACAATTAATACTTCCCTTATGTAAATGTATATTTGTTTGGCGACGGTCGTAAATGCAACTAGTTTACATATTAAATAAATGTGCGAACACACTACTGACCTTCAAAATAAATTATATTATTTTATTTTATGTTCCACCATTTTGTGCCAATTCTGACTAGCTACCACTTTATAATTTTTATGTTCCCCAAGTGGTGTTTCAAAACATGCAAAATGGAGACCTTAAAAATGGAAAAAAAATATTGTAAGTGACAATAAAGTGCAATGACTTGCGGGACTTCATATCTTGTTTGCACTTCAGAAAGGAGTCCATGAAGACCAGAGGATCCATTACACCATTTACAATATGGATGCTGTCAGTGGCATAAACTCTAATTATCACCATTATTTGTACGGATCGTTGATCTTTGTAAATATGCCTGGAACCTGATATGCACAAGTCTTAAATCGATGGCCTTTATAGTCTTTACCTTAGATCAATGTCTGTATTATCTAATAGTCCAATGAGTATCATTATCTCTTAAAATTTCTGCGTATATTTTGATAATTTCTGCACACGTCTGTTTACATTTGTGTTTAACTGGCTAGGGTTTTAAATGACAGAAAATGGCAGACCCGTAAACTGTACATTTCATGGGTTCTGGCCATAAAGTGGACCTGTAAACTGTAAATTTTAGGGCTCCAGGGCTATGCAAAAAGTTGAATAAGATGCGGATCCATAGTAAATTTCATGGGTCAAAGCTTAAACATAACCTGTAAACTGTACAATATATGGGTATGGGGCTATTAAATTTATAAACAAAGTAGCCTACACAGGAGTTTACAGTGGAATTACTGATATAATGTTCCAACCAGAACCTATAACCTGGTCTCCTCTTGCAATATTTTTCATTTAAGCAAGCTACACTTTAAATATAACATCATGTCAGCATGGTCAGGACCTTACATGCTTGATGCTAAAGATGATATCATCGTCAGAGTACCAGAATACACGGACCCATAGTTATAGACAAAAATCGATCGAAAGAGGACCCAAAATATTAACATTAGCAGATTAGGGTCAGGGCGGACCCAGACTTGCAATTATATGACACCGGCAAACTTAACAAACACAAACTTGATAGAAGACACCTTGATGTGGCTGGTCAAGTTTCAATTAAATCCTTTTAGCAGTTAAGGAGAAGATTTCAGGAAATAAATATTAGACTATGACAATGATGATGGATGCACAGTGATGACAAAAGCCGACATGGACCTCTAGTCCAGGAAAGCAAACTAAAACTCATAAAAACTCATAAAAATCTAACTATATTTATCTATAAATTTATTAAGAATTCATTAAAATCAAGGATCTGTTCATATGTGGATTCTTTAAAAGAATGTGTACAGTATTTAGGAATAAAACGTCCATTCCATTATCTTTCTTTGTTCAATCTGTTGATTTCTTTCTCAACACTCCACAATTTCAATATGTTCAGAAAATCAGGACCATCTGAAACATCAAACTAAGTTATCCACGATTTTTGTAACTCGGCAGATGATTCCATGTTTGCTTACTTCATACTCATAGTGAATTACTGAATATGCCAGAGACTGGATTTTGATTGCACGATAGCTATTCACTTAGCACAACTTTCTAGTTCCATCTGGGTTTCTTTGTTTTTCTAAGCTTGTCACTTACTTATTCATATTATGATCTGTTCACCCTCACAAATTATTTCTCATTTTTGGTAATAACCTTTTTTGACGTCTTCAATCAAATGTAAGGAGAGCAAAGACAAAAGCCAATCGTTCTTCACTAATTGTCTTTCTTACATTGGGATAATGTTGTGTAAAGGCTGGGCAATTGGTTTAAATGTTGGGAATCCACATGAATGATGGTCAAATTTGTACAAAAAGCAATAATTCACTTGGTTTTTCAGTTCCACTTGTTTGTTTTTGGTTTACAGGAAATGGACAGTTTTTTAAAAATGGGAGATAATTCGAGGTGATGCTAAAACACTGACCTTGATTGCAGTTTATTATTTATATATATTTATACAGCAAATAATGTTACCATTACTATTTCTACAGCTGTTACATAAGTGAATATATAAAGAAGGGTAGTACTTTCACATAACTACCTTATTGCAACATCCATCAAATCTTGTATTTAGTTGGAATCGTTTGAAAACACATAAATGAGTTAGAATTTTTATAAAAATATGATGAAAATAACATGTAATTTATTCATTTTATGTTAAAATATAAATAAATATGAAACTTTTTTGGTTATTATCAATTCATTAATATATATTGAACTTTAATTATGCTTATAGAGATTACTCAATAGAAAAATAAAGGGAATTCCTATGAAGAAAGTCAAATTTCTTGTGGAATTCATCGTATTTTAGAATGGTTGCCATGACAACATGTAATAATTGCCCAGCAAAAAAATCATACAGTAGGTAGAAAGGATCATGGAGGAAAATATGACAGTCATTTGTTGTAAATAAAAGTACTACTTCAAAAGATAATTTCATTTGATTATGCATAGAAATCCATTTTTTCTTTTTTGTCCAATTCTTGATCATTTAGAGTTAGATTTTGTATTAGAAAACAAAAACTGGCAAAAAATTTAGTTTTTGTTTTCAGAAGAAGCACCTTAAGACTGCTTAATTCCATAAACAATTGTTTGAAACTCTGCTTAACTTTTTCAAAATAAATCAACGAAAAGCGCTTGTTTTTTCATGATTCCAACACCATTTTTTATGTATTTTATAGGTGGCGCTGTTTTACAATAAAAACAACACCCAAAATTTTTTTTCAGTCTAGTATAGATTTCTCACATAAACCCTGTTCAGCCTGCAAAGTTTCATTAAAATTGGTTAACCTACCATGTGGACTCATTTTAAGGAAATTGCATGGTTTTCTCAGAGACTGGGTGTTAACTTCCCACTTTATGAGTACTTGTGGTCAGGATAATTTATTTCAGTGACTGAAATGTACATAACTGAGTTTATAGTACTGAATTTATTCGTTAAGTTGCTGGTTTAACATTTCTCGGTCCGAAATATTGCCCTAGGAAAAATTGTTAATTTCTCTTTTTATTATACTTCTGTAGTATTGATCATTTTTCCGAGTGCAATATTTCGCGACTGAAACTTGAAATAAGAAGTAATTTAATTACTCAAAACGACAACAGTGAATAGTAATTTAAAGTACACTGCTATACAAAAATAGTTATAATTGAAGCGAAACCAGGGGCTCCGGTGTAGTAAACGATTCGTGAACGAATTTATCTTTTTAAATTTCAGTATTATAATGCGCGCAGTCATAATAATTAATTCTCTATGTGCGCAAACGTAATACGTCCGTCAATTTTGGTTATGAAAAATCCATCGTCAGGTAGTACATATGTATATCTTTAAATTTGCTTTAGTTATTAAAGCTATAATTTAGTTCTTTTTTATTTAAGGAAAATGTTTTGATTAGCCGAATTTAACAATAATAAAATCAACGGGAAATATAGTTGGACCAACCGGGTTTGAAACTTTGATATTGGTTAGGGAGAGAGATGTTAACCTTTGGTAACGGATAGAGTTTTATCTTTTTCGAAATCTATAAAAGGGGTCCTTATGGTGCAAGGGGCGTGGCATTCCTGCAAAGAGGGGGGCCTTTTCTGTTAGTGAGCTTCGGGCAATTTTACATGACTGTTAATTGTTGTCTATGAAAAAAAACAACTGTTAACTGTTTTTTAACCATTAGCTGATATCTGTTTTCTTAATAATTGACATTGTTGTTAAATGTTATAACTAAAATAAAACCCTGTTTGCTGTTAATAGTCAGAATACTGTTAACTATTTTACAGATTTTTCTCTCCGTTTTCTGTTTTCTCATGTAAATTCTGTTTAGCTGTTATTATTAAGTTCACTGTTATTTGTTTTGGGAAAAATAAAACATTGTTAACCTGTGAATAGCCCCCTCTTACCCCCCCCCCCCCCCCCCAGTCCCAATCTGACAGGCAAATTTTAATTAATGGCTTAGTAAGTTTTAAAAAAGTTATTTATGCACTTTTAATATTGGATATATTTACTATTGCAAATTTAGAAACAAACGATGTAACACGGTTTTAATATTAAACAATGCTACATGCTTTTAGTAAACTAGACTTTTAATATATTTACCTGTTTGTTTATAGTTACACATATTCAATAAAATTGGTCACGTGATTTAACTTCCTTGTAGAAGATACGCATTATTATACATATAAGGTATTTTTTTTAAATATTGGTATTTTTTCTAACTTTCTTTAAATACATATTATCAGTATTAATAAATTGTTATTCCACGTTTACATATAAGTTGAATTTAAGAAATCTAACATCTAATGCACTTTCGTTTCATATATATTAGTGACAAATTAATCTGTTGTATATCAGCATTTGGTACTAATACATTTGTTGTTTCAGTGATTTTATGTCATTCGGGCCACAAGCCAAGCAGGATATGGTCCGGCGTTATTTGTTATTTGTGCCATTATAACCCTCCGTTTATATTATTTGTGTCATTTATCACCTACCATTATGTTATTTGTGCCATTGTCACAGTGCGTTTATGTTATTTGTGCCATTTTCACAGTACGTTTATGTAATTTGTGCCGCTGTCACCCTGCCTTTATGTTATTTCTGCCATTGTCGCCTGTCTAAATGTTCTGTGTGTCATTTGTGATCCTGCATTTATATCATTTGTGCCAGTTGTCACCCTGCTTTATGTTTTGTGCCATTATCACCCTGCCATAATGTTATTTGTGCCATTGTCACCCTGCGTTTATGTTATTTGTGCCATTGTCACCCTGCCTTTATGTTATTTGTGCCGTTGTCAACCTGTGTTTATATCATTTGTGTCATTGTCACACTGCGTTTATATCATTTGTGCCATTGTAAACCTGCGTTTATATCATTTGTGCCATTGTCACACTGCATTTATATCATTTGTGCCGTTGTCACCCTGCGTTTATATCATATGTGCCGTTGTCAACCTGTGTTTTTGTTATTTGTGCCATTGTCACGTGCACACTGCTTTTAAATCATTTGTGCCATTGTCAACCTGCGTTTATATCATTTGTGCCATTGTCACACTGCGTTTATATCATTTGTGCCATTGTCACCCTGCGTTTATGTCATTTGTGCCATTGTCACCCTGTGTTTATATTATTTGTGCCTTTGTCACTCTGCGTTTATATTATTTGTGCCATTGTCAACCTGCTTTTTTATGATTTATGCCATTGTCGCCCTGCGTTTATATTATTTGTGCCATTGTCAACCTGCGTTTATATTATTTGTGCCATTGTCAACCTGCGTTTATATCATTTGTGTCATTTGTTAGTTTGGGTTTATGTTATGTGTGCCATTATACTCATTTTTCTTACAAACTCTTATATTTTCTGCCTAACGACAAAACCCATAGGGATACTATCTCCATGATATTATCAACCAGTCACGTGACTCCATCTTTCGATAAACCTGTTTCTGTCTTCCTACAAGGAAAGAAAACTTATAAAAATACATAACATACAGCTAAAACTGGTATGTAAAACCTCATAATGATCAAGTTCATGTGTACTAATCATTTTATTACTTAATACTGAGTACTGAAATTTAAATAGACAGGAACGTTTATACTAGAGCGTTATTTTTCAGGTAAACGGAAAGAAAGTCACAGGAAAAAAAGTCACAGGAAATAAAGTCACAGTTTTGATAGGAAAAAAAGTCACAGGAAAAAAAGTCACAATTAATAAGTTAGTCTTGGTCACATATGTTGTCATAATAGGAAAATATTTGTATGTTTATTATGATTATAGTCATATTTTTATGTAAAACTTTTTTTATTACTTTATTACAAATTAGTTATTTAATACCATTAATAAAAATTGTAATTCAGTCCATTAAATCTATAAAACATTTTAGTAAAATCACATTACGGTTGACAGCTCTTTTTGTGCTGCTTTAACTGTTAAAAAATGTATACCAAAGAAAAGAATATCATAAACACTATATTAATACATAGACCAAAGCCCAAAAATAGGCTTCAACATTTTAGTGAATTCTTTATTAAATAATGTTTAGTGACAAATGAACATGTGTGACCAATTACTGCACTACTAATTGCTTATTTATTCCTTTGTTTTTAGATGATAAAAATTTGTTAAATTGTTATAATATGTATTTTAAAATTTAATGTCTTTAAATATCCACTTTACTTTTTATACACGTGAATATAAATCTTACAAAAATAACTTAAAACAAACATTCAATAACAATACATCTTATTAATTGTGACTTTTTTTCCTGTGACTTTATTTCTTGTGACTTTTTTCCTGTGACTTTTTATCCGCGACTTTTTTCCCTGACTTTTTTCCTGTGACTTTCTTTCCTACAACCATTTTTCAGTGATATTTGAAATAACTCTCTATGAAATCCCCAATTTTAATACATCAAGAAGAATTCAGAAATTTTTGATAATTTAGCAGTTATTGCTAATAAAAAGACGAAAAGCAAAACCTCCATTAATTCTGCCCAAAAACCTATACCGTACTAAAAACTGCATAGCCAATCAAATCACGAGAGTGCAATATGGCTTTTCATTCAGCGGAATGTGTGTTGTGCTAACCAATATAATTGGGAACGGAATGCCACATGTATTGGTTTAGGCCAAATGGAAAAAGGCAAAAATAACTATTATGTAACAAAAATAATTTATTGTCTTGCTAATTAATTTTATTTTTATATATTTTTATTTATTTTATCAAGGTTTTTTGCAATGCCTAGTAAGAACAAAACGCCCTCAAAAAATGTTTTAGAAACCAGCGAATTCTGCAATGAACATCAAGAACAATTCCGGATATACTGCAATAAGCACGACTGTCCATGCTGTAGGAAATGTGTTGTTTCCGATCACCAGACGTGTCACGATTTAATCCAGTTAGAGGATATGGTTCAAAATGTAAAAAACTCGTATGGTTTCCATGACATTCAGCAAACAATGACTGACATGCTTGAATATATTCATAGAATTAAAACAGACCGCCAAGCAAATTTGTCAACATTGAAAGAAGAGAGAAAATTGATTGAAAAAGAAATAGAACAAACAAGAATAAAAATCAATGGTCAACTCGACAAATTGCAAGAGAGTATAATGAAGGAATTGTATGAAGCCGAGACTAAAGAAAGCAAGGTGATTGGTCAGTTGCTAGACTCCATTGAAAAAAACGAGAAAGATATCATTGGGTACCAGGAAAACCTTATCAACATAAAACAACACGCATCAGACCTCCAGGCATTCCTTGCCATGAAACAAATGGAACGACAGATGGCAGAGAAAGAAGAATATTTGACATCACTTGTAAAAAACAACAATCTGAATCGAGTAAGATTGTCGTGCAAAATGAATGATGTCTTACAAAATATCCGCCAAGAAATCCAAAATTTTGGTGAAGTAATAATTGGTACAAGTTCTTGTGAGTTAGAGGTTGTGAGTAAAAAAGAAAAACAAGCTCAAATTGTATTAGTTCCCGCTCAATAGAAATCAATCGACAATATATCAGTTACTTTACAAGTGGCTATAAATACGAAGTTAGATGATATCACAGGTTGTGTGGTGCTGCCAGATGGTAGAATGGTATTTTCCTGTCTCAAACAAAACCTTGTCAGAAGATTTAACACTGATGCTTCCCAAGATCAAGACTTTGATGTCAGTTTACAAAATTTTCCCTTCAATATAACATATATCCATGACAACAATACTATTGCTGTTACAGGAGGAGGTAACCCATACATTTGTATAGTTGATGTAGAAAGCAGGAAAGTCAAGGAAACTATTCCAGTGGGATCTATCAATGACGGCATAGTAAGCAGGAACAACACATTGATCTACTGTGCTGAGGACCGTGGTATACGGATGATAAACCTGTCAGACAAATCTGTTAGTAACATCACTACAAGGGAAATGGTATTGTTTGCGTATATTACTACCTTTGGTGACAAACTTTACTACACAAACCATTACACACATACCGTGACATGCTGTGATCTCCATGGTACAATACAATGGGAATTCAAAGATGAATGTGTTCTGCGTAGTCCACGAGGTATCTCTGTCGACAATGCTGGTAACGTGTATGTCGTCGGGTGCTGGTCTAACAAAGTTCTTGTTATCTCCCCTGATGGACAACGATACAGACAACTATTGTCTAAGAAGGATGGTCTTAGAGGACAAGCGCTCCACTATGACAGGTCTACCAATCAGTTATTGGTTGCAAATAGAAAAGGAAAGGCTTTTCTTTATAAGGTGGAGTGACGGTTTAGCCAATTCATTTCCGATGTCTAGAGAACGATATGCAGGCTTCGGGTAGATGTTTATTAAACTTATTGTTTGTTGTAGTGTACATTACATTTGACTTAATATATTTTTCAGAGATTATAAATGTTATATATCAACCAACTGTGAACTTATGACAAAACATCTAAAGAACTAACCGGGATAAATTGAACAAAAATTATGAACCTTATTAAATTATTTGATTAGCTACTGCATGATCTTAAAACTGTAACATTTGAATTGTATCAATATATCATGGTATTTTTCAGTTATTTTGTAGCGACATGTTGATTGGCAGGTTACCTCACGAAATATAAGCAAATGTAGAACAAACGAACGTAACAGCACTACCTTAGTTTTGATACTTAATGCCCTTTTTAAAATAATAGTTTTAATGATATCTATTTTTTATTTTTTGTTTGTTTAATTATTAAGTTTTTGTGTTTGTTTGTTTTAGTATTTTTCCTTTTTTTTCTTGGGAGGTGGGAGGGGGTGGTGGGCGTGGCGTGATGGAAGTTTTGTTAATTTTCTGTTGATTAACTTACCACATCAGTTTAAACATATCGCTGTCCTCATTCATATGGTTCGATGTTCTATTTTAATACTTTAAAAATCCTTAAAATAACACATTATTATTGTAAACAACAAGCTACTACATCACACTAGTTGTGTCTTGTATACCACTAAAATGCTAAAATCTTTTTTTTTTATAATAAAATTGAGTTTTTAATATTTGAACGCCAAATTGTACCAATCGAATATGATATAGAATACGATATTTTTCTATTCCCGTAAGACCAAGGGCATTAGGTTATCGGCGTATGACGTTAAAACTCACACAAGTTAAATGATTGTTTACGACCTCATGTTCCTAATATCATTCTCGCCAAACATTTCAAGCAAGAAATCCGCTAGAAATTTTCTTTTCATGTTTTTTGTATAAAATGAAATTTAACGTTGTATGATATAAACACCATTCGTACAATGTCAGAAAACATAAAGAGTATTTGTACTCGCAGCAAAACAGAAGATCGGAGGGCGTAGCTAAACATAAAGTACAAAATGTCGTGTACGCAAAACAGGGTCTCGAAGTGACGCTTCCCATCTTGATGAGTGGATCAGTGGGCCTCTGAAGACCTCCAGAAGCTGTGACCTCAAGAACGCCAAAATTCTGCTGTTAGTCGTTTCCTGACATTTCCAGGAGCAATAATTTTTTTGACAAAAAAGTAAATAGTAAATGTTGCTGTTGTGTTTTTAGCTCACCGGGACCAAATGTGAGCTATTTTCATCACTTCCGTCCGTCGTCGTCGTCGGCCGTTAACTTTTCACATTTCCATCTTCTCCAAAATCACTTGGCTAATTTAACCAAATTTTGTAGGAATGTATATTGTGTTGTCCTCAACAATTTCGAGTTTTTCGAGCTAATTGGGAACTCAACATGGTTGCCAGAGCCGTTAATGCGTTCTGATTGGCTGAATTTCAAAAATCTTTTTTCTTACACGCCGCCGAGTTGATTTGTAATATTGCAGAAATGTATCTAAGATGGTCCTGAAGCTTCGATAGTTCTCTTATCATTTGAATTGTTCTAGCCAATTTGACATAAATAGGTTCTGATGTCAAACACATTTTCACAAACAATTTAGCAGATGATTTGAAATATTGTGTTGATGCAAATTCAAGATGGCCGTCACTTCGGAATACAGCTTAACATTGGAACCTAATGCGTAACATAAAAACTGCCTCTTTTAAAGAACTTTTCTGCACATTTAAACTCAATTATGCAGAAATGAAACTTGTAATAGTTCGCTTATTAAGTTTTAGGTTTTAGAAATACAACATGGTTGCGTTGTGAATGACTGAAAATTCAAATTTCTTGACAAAACGCCTGGCAAACTGATTTGTTGGAGATATATTCCTTAGATAGTCCTTTACAAAGTTTGAGATTTTAGGGCTGATTCAAAATCCAACATAGAAACCACTATGAAACATAGTTTACCATAGGACATATGTGAAAAACATACTTCTCAGAAACTGTTTACAAATTGAACCTCAATTGTGTAGAAATTAAGCCTGTATATTATTATTTTAAGATGTTTGAACTGATTGGAGGCAGGGCTGCAAATGTGTTCTGTTTTCTGGCAAATGGCTTAGCTAAATTATTGTAATATTGTAGAAATGTACCTAAAATTTTCATAAGTAATATTTGAGTTTTTTGTGTTTTTACGACCCTACGGAAAAAACATACCAACGGCTTCTTCTCACTAACTGTCCAGAACAGTAAAACAAAATAATGCGGAAATAAAGCACTGAATGCATTTCGGCACTAGCCGAGTGGCTTGTCTACTATTGATCACGTGGTCTGTCAACACTGAGCTTGCGGGTTCGATTCTCACTGCGGGAAGGGTGTACTCGACTCCAATATTAATTGACAATGATTGCCAATTTTCCTACCGCAGGTCGGGGGTTTTCTCCGGGTACTCCGGCTTCCTCCCCCTATAAAAACTGGACGCCATGATATAGCTGAAAAATTGCTGAAAATGGCGTTAAACATCATTCAAACAAACAAACATTTCGGCAGGAGTGATTATAATTTAAACATTCACGATGCTCGAGTGACTATCCTGTTTATTACACTGACGAATATTTAATACTTCATCGAAAACTTGGAAGAACTTTTTTATGTCCTTATGAAATATCTGTTTTTCTCGCTTACAGATATTCTGTATTCAAATTTAAAATAAATAGGTAATTCTTTAATATTCTCTTTTTTATTTTCTTAGTCTACTAAATTCAACAACTATACATTCAAAACAAAATCTCTAAAATCTCTCCTTCTAGAAAACACGTGTGTCTCTTATCAAATCTAATTAAACCTTCATATTCAACAAGGGCGTGATTATGGGGAAAGCAATACACAAATACTCAGTGTTTACTAACCAGTATATCAAAGTCATATATATATATATATATATATATATAACACTTGAGCGGTCAAGTTTGCTAGAGACCTCGTTACGGACATACATTTTGACGTCACTTACAAGGAGTACATGTAATTTACAGGAATTTATATCACTGGGTAAATCTCGGTATTTCATCGTTGTCAATGTATTAAGCGGATTTACACTTCGGCCCTGTGGACTCGGGGGCCTAATGGTAAAGGTAAATTTCGTCTTCTATCATGGATATTTATCACAGGCATGTCCACAAACCTTTGGAGTTCGAGCATGGTGTTTGACCCAAACGATTTTTAGTTTTCCCGTTGAACTCCGGTTTTACCGGGTAGTCGATTTTCTCCTTTCGCAATTAAAAAACTGAACGCACTGAAAACGTTGCAAATTGTTACATGTGGCGTAAAGCCTATCAACAGAAGAAACGACAAGAGAAATCGAACAGATGTTTATCGCTGTTAAGTTTGTTCATACTTTAATCTATTTTATTGAATCAGTCTTAATACATTCAGAGAAATCTCAGACAAAAATATATATATCATTGCACGACAAAGTGTAGAGAGGCAAGATCTTTTCTGTTAATGTGTTTGGGCTTTTTTACACATCTGTTAACTGTTTTTTAAATGAAAAACCATGTTTGCTGTTACTTGCCAGAACACTGTTAACAGTTTTACAAAGTTTTTTCTGTTGACTGTTAACTCATATTATTCACCACTTATTAAATGTAATTGAGTCTTCCTATGAAGGGAGAAATATGCATAAGATCCCATACTAGTTTCTATGGAAACGCTGATTAATGTATGCATTTCTCACCGTATCGCCCTTCTATGAGATTCTGCTGTTATCTGTTTTTGTCACTCACTGTTTTCTGTTTTCTCATATAAATAGCTCTTATCTGTTATCTTTATTTTAAATTTACTGTTATCTGCTTGGGGAAAAATAAAAAAAAATTGTTTTACCTTGTAACGGACCCCCTCTAGCCCCCCCCCCCCCCCATTTTGCAAACACGCTAGCTACCCTCCCCTATCTACCACTTCAGGGCGACTGGAAATCCTCCCAGGATTATTTGTCTCTGCTTTTTCAAAGTTGCATTTAAAATTCACAGTGTTTCGTATGCCCATTATAATAGCCGAAGCCATTATAATACGTCTTTCTGTTTGTAAGAATATTTTTACTTCAGAAAACTGTTCAAACGCTACTTCACAAATACTGTGATGGTTGACACAATCTGACAATAAGGACGACTTCAAGCCATGGCTAGAAAAGATTAAAGCGTCAGGGACGCGAAAGTTGTCACGATATCCTGACTTTTGCAACCTGGCATAATCGTGGTTTTGCATCGAGTCCCAACTATAATACATCTGCAGCTGGAATTAACCAGACGTCTAATTAAGTGGCGCTCAAACCCGCCACCCCCACCCCCCCCCCCCCCCAAAAAAAAAAAACAAAAACAAAAAATAATAATAATCATGTTGCTAATCTGTTCCTAACGAGTAGAAGAACATTTTAGGATTTCAATCGATTTGCAGTCAATTTAAACAATGACTACACTGAAAGGACCTATTATATTCTTGTTGAACACCGAACATGTGCTGTGTTGGTCATTCCCTCGGTGTCTAACAGTCCACCAATAAAGGCATCGACCCAGTGTTTACAAATAAAATTTTATCTCGAGGATACCAATAAAGAATAATTAGCAGGGGTCTAGGGCCCCCAGAAGCTCCGACATAAATAACGTTTCCTGGTATTTAAAATCCCATTAGGAAAAACTCGTTTCCAGGAGCAACATTTTGGTTTTTTGCGACCAAGATCCAAGATGTGTACGCGGCTGACGTTTTTGCACAGGGGTTGAGCGCTTCGCCTTATCAAGACTCATCAGTGTTAGCCACAAAATGAATGAACTTGAGATTGTAATTTGTCCTGTTTAGGGGAGGGGCAATTTAATTAAAATTAAATCTTTCATATGCTCCCCCCTTTTTGCTATGGTCGCTACGTTGAACGCAGCGACCAAAGCAAAAGGGGGGGGGGGGGGCAAGTGAAAAGTTTAATTTTAGTTTAAACATATTTTATTGATAGTATCAAACATGTTTACAAATAATTAGAACAAAATATAACAATGGGATTCGGAAACAAGCAATTAGCTTATATTAATCCGTCTCCGTTATAATACAAACAATTTAAACATTAAACATACATAATACATGCTTATTAAATAACATCCATTCAACCATCAAAATATATGTGAAGAATATAAATAAAACTAAGTTCGTATTAAATATGACAATAAGATCGAAAAAGATACAAGGTATTGAAGGAAAATGAAATAATTGTTGAAATACAGTTTATCAGAAGCGTTTGCTCTGAACAATATATTTTTGAACAAGTTTAAATACATGAGTATTTTCATCTAAAGATAAAGAATCTGACCCATACAATAATAAGTTTATATCGATAGGAGGATTAAGTGTATGTAAGGTTAAAGTGCGTAGCTGATCGTACTTTTGACATTTAAAAAGGAAATGGTAAGTTGATTCGACATGACCACATGAACAGTTTGGAGAGTTAACAAGGTTTCGCAGGAACAGATGCTCGTTTAGTGAGCTGCTGTTCATGTGAAGCCTTGCATGTAGAACTTGTCCCTGTATAATAATATTTTGGACATGGCTTTTTCTGTGTCTCTAGTCTGCGCCTAAACATCCTCAAGGAACCAGACGTTCGTATCTCCAGGGGCAAACTGTTCCACAGACGGATAGTATAAGGTAGAAAGTAATCGGAGTATAGGTTTGTGCGTGTGCGGACGTTAACAATGTTGTTAACTTGACGAGTAAAATGACCGTGTCTATCTCCAACTGAGTTAGGTACAAAGTCCCATAAGTAGCAAGGGGATTCCTTGTTTAAAATCTTATATAACAAAATAAGACGATGTTTGTCCCTTCTGGCCGAAAGTGTCTCCCACCCCGTATCTTGATATAGTTTTTCCAATGATGTTAATCTTGTCCCTCCCGTTATAATCCGCATAGCTTCCACTTGAACGCTCTCTAACTTATTGATAAGATGTTGGGTTTGATTATGCCATATGACGTCACCATACTCAAGAATAGGTCTTATATAGGAAAAGTACATTTTCTCCAAAACATACCGGTCAAGGACGAAACGCTTTCTTACGCAAAATATTTACTCTTGTATATGCCTTTTTTACAAAATATTCGATGTGGTCATGCCAAGAACCATTGCTAGAAAAATAAATGCCTAGGTGTTTGTGAGAAGCAACCCCTTGAATATTATGGCCGTCCATTGAGATAGACGGATGTATTGGCTTAACGATTTTACGGGATATAGTTATTGTTTCGGTCTTAGTTGGGTTAAATTTTACTAACCACTGTTTTGACCAGTTGTGAATCTTTTCTAGATCTTTATTTAGTATGTCGGCAGCAGTTATGAGATTGTCTACAGTTATATAAATGCTAGTGTCGTCTGCAAACAGTTTGACACATGCTTTTAAATCGTCTACTATATCATTAATGAATAGCAAAAATAGCAAGGGCCCAGGTATAGAACCCTGGGGAACGCCTGCTTTCATAGATCTCCAACTAGAACTTTCACCACTGAAAACCACCCTTTGCTCCCTCCCAGAAAGATAATTTTTGAACCAGTTTAACACATTCCCACTAACACCGTAGTTTTGCAGTTTGAATAAGAGGCCTCTGTGCCATACGCGGTCAAATGCCTTGCTTATGTCACAAAAGACAACCCTTATTTCTTTCCCGCTTTCTAATGCTTTCCCAATATCATTGGACAAGCACACTAGCTGATTTATGGCAGAATCGCCTCTGGTAAACCCCGACTGACTAGGAGTAATTATCTAATTTTGTAATAAGAAATTATGTACATGTTTATATACACATCTCTCCATACATTTTGAAATAACGCTTAGTAATGAAATAGGTCTATAGTTTTTGACTTCGCTCGGTGATCCATTTTTTGAAAACTGGTGTTACGTTCGCCCTCTTCCATTCAGTTGGGAAGTAAGACGAAGATAACGACATGTTAAAAAGTTTACATAAAGGGTATTTTAAAATAGACGATGCTTCCTTCAAAAGTCGAGGATTTATTGCGTCAGGCCCGGAGGCTTTGTTAATATTTAAAATGGAAAGAACATCTTCTACATCACGTTCATCTAATACAATATTTTCTAATTTATGTTCTCGATTAGTTGTGATGTCAGGGAGTGTAGCATTAGTCTCATCTAATTCGGTCTGCAAAGCAAAGAAGTCATTAAGACAGTTTGCTCTGTCGACATCATCAAAAACTAATCTATCACCAATAAGAAGTGCTGGTACGTCTAAACGTGCTGGTTTAATTCCTGATATCTTATTACAAATTGTCCACCAAGATTTTGATGAACATTTCTCGATGGACAATCGATTAATCAATTCTATATGGAGTTTTTCACGAGCGAGTCTCACATGTGACGTCACATTATTTCTTACTTTCTTAAATTTGTCCCAATCAGTCGGTCTACCAGAACGTTTTGCTTTAGTATGTAGACGGTTTTTTGACCTGATAAGTTTTTTTATCTCGCTTGTGAGCCATACAGGATTATCTTTCCGAATAGTTACAAAATGATTTGTTGAAATTAAAGAGCTACTTGTTGACAAAATAGTTGATTTTCTTATTATAGCGGAAACTAAACTTGATACATCGTACAGAAACAACCTGTTTGAAGTGCCTGGGTACACAATCGAGCGCAGAGATAGAGATGCACATGGTGGAGGAGTCGCAACTTTTATTAGATCTTACATCCCAGCCAGACGACGACCTGACCTAGAGAGCAAGTCCCTAGAAAACATCACATACGAGGTAATCTTGAATAAGACTAAATGGTGCATAATATGTATTTACAGACCTCCAAGCTTAAGCGATCAGACTTTTAGTGAAAATATTATTACCATCATTGACAAATGTATTACACACTATGACAATTATTTATTGATTGGTGACATAAACTATGACCTTCTTTGTCCCAATAAAGGAAAAGTTCTGTCTGACATCATAGAACTTTTTGACTTGTCGAACCTAGTAAAGGAACCAACATGCTATATGAAAAACTGTACTCCCTCACTGCTTGATATCATGCTAACAAACAACAAAAAGCTTTGTATAAAATCATTGAACTTTTCAACTGGCATAAGTGATTGTCACAATATGATAAGTACAGTGATTAACAATTCTATACCAAAACAGGAAAAAGAAAAAATACACTATAGAAGTTTCAGAACACTAGACATTGATGCTCTCAATAAAGATATAGGGGATGTGTATTTATCAATGAAAAAAGATCAAAATGTAAATGAATGTTATAAAATTTTTGAAAACAACTTATCAAATATTATTGATGAACATGCTCCAATGAAAACTATGTACAAAAAGCCAAATCAGCTACCTTATATGAACAGGGAGCTGCGAAAAGCAATTTATGAGAAAAAAATGTATCACTCTAAATTTTTGAAAGATAGAAATTCAGCATCATGGGAACAATATAGAATTAGAAGAAATTTAGTAAATAAACTCAAACGAAAGTCAGAAAACAAGTATTTTATTGAAAGATGTACTGGTGGCTGTAAGCAAAAAGATTTTTGGCAAACCATGCCATATTTTTCAATCTTATACAAAGATTATTTTAAAAGAAGTTTTTAATAATTTTTTTGTAAATGTGGCAAAGGATATTGGAAAAGATTATATTTTTGATAAAGAACACCATCCTTGTCTGCAAAAATTAATCAGAAGTCTTTTGTGAGCAATAGCTTTAATTTTCAACATACTAGTGAAGGAAAAGTAGCCAAAATTATTAATAAGTTGAATGTTAAAAAGGCTACAGGTGTTGACAAACTGTCTGTTAAATTGATAAAACATAATGTAAACCATCTATTGTAAAACCAATTACTGATTTAATAAATCTTTCTATTGACAGTTGTTCTTTTCCAGACAGGCTGAAGGAGGCACAGGTCACACAAATTTATAAGAAGAGCGAACCTTTCCTGAAAATTAACTACAGACCTGTCAGCATTCTCCCCATTCCTTCTAAAATCTCCGAAAAAGTGCTGGCAGAGCAACTATCTGAATTCTTTGAAAATATTTTTGACAAATTTTTATGTGCATTCAGGAAAGGACACGGCTGTCAAACCACACTCTTAAAACTTTTGGAAGACTGGAAATTAGCTTTAGAACAAAATAAATATTTAGCTGCAATACTTATGGATCTTTCAAAAGCGTTTGACTGCCTTCCCCATGATATATTGCTCTGTAAACTGTCCTCATACGGCCTGTCTGGTGAAGCCTGCGACTTGGTAAAATCATATCTAAGCAATAGAAAACAACAAATTAAAATTGGTGGTGTTGTGAGTCAGTGGGCAGACATACAGAAAGGTGTGCCTCAAGGATCCATATTAGGACCTTTACTTTTTAATGTGTTTATTAATGATATTTTTTACTTTATAGATAAAGGGTCTTTGTACAATTATGCAGACGACAATACTCTGTCATATTGCTCAAATAACTACTGTGAATTAATGAATGTTTTAGAAAGCGAAAGCAAAATTCTGATCGATTGGTTTCATGTAAATCGTATGCAGGCCAATCCAGAAATTTCAGGCCATTGCAATTGGAAAAAAAGTCTGCTCAGAAATCACCTTCTTTCAAAATTGGTGACATAAACATTACATGTGAAGAATCTGTTAAATTACTTGGTGTTGATATTGATTTTATGTTAAACTTTGATAACCACATTAAAAATATATGTCAAAAGGCAATACAACAACTTAATATATTGAAAAGGATTGGTAGAAACTTATGTAAGTTAAGCAGATTGACTATTTTTCATACTTTCATACTATCTAATTTTAATTTCTGTCCACTATCGTGGCATTTTTGTTCTGTTTCCAACACTAAGAAAATTGAAAAAATCCAAGAGCGAGCACTAAGATATGTATATTCAGATTATGAGTCCAAATATGAAGATCTATTAGTTAAAGCAAAAATGCCTTCATTACATATAAGACGAATTAGAACCATAGCTTTAGAAACTTTTAAAATTTTACACGACTTAGCTCCACCAGTTATCAGACCTTATTAATAAACAAAATCATATTTATAATTTCAGATATAGTAACTTGCTGCAGATACCATATGTAAAAACAACAAGGTATGGGAAACAATCTGGTATGCTGCTCCAGTCCTCTGGAACTCACTGCCTGAAGAATTCAGACAGTGTTCTAATTTTAATCAATTTAAGGCCATGATTTCTAGTTGGGAGGGCAAATCTTGCACATGCATAGCATGCAAACACTAATATTTTTAAATTTTAACCTTAATCCTAGATTGGTGCAGTATAGTTGAACCATATTGTTGTTTATGTATTTGCTATTGCTGTTGTGTCTGTTGCTCTCTTTTGTTTGATTTTTTCTTTTACTTTAGTGCTGCCATGTGTCTTTGTATGTCTTTTGCTCTCTTTTTATTGATTTTTTCTTTTACTTTAGTGCTAGTCATGTGTCTTTGTATGTATTATACATTACCATATGTATCGTATGTGTTTTGTATTTGTCTTGTGCTTGTTGCCAGTTTTTATCCTATGTATGTATTGCTTGTTTTATGTAAATTGTATTCTATGTATGCATTGCACTTAATGTCGGTTCAAAAGCTATCAAGAGCTTATGTTTTTGTTATCTGACTTGCCGACTTTAAATAAAGTTTATTGTATTGTATTGTATTGTAACGATTCGGAATGCAAGAATCCGCTGCATGTAAAATACAACCGGTTACATCGCTCACAATTTTATCTATATCATTAGTGTTCAGGATATTTTCCCAATCGACGTTAGCCAACATCTGCCTATACAGATCGTAGTTGCCCTGGTTATAAATCCAAATTCTACGTTTAAATACTTATTAGCGGGTTTAGGGGAATTAACAAAGCCAATAACAGGGCAATGATATCGAATTTGATCTAATTTTAATTAGATTGGGGAGGGGGATCTGGTCTGTGTAATGACATCAAAAGAAAACAGTTAAGTATTTGTTTTATTTGCGACATGTATGTTAATAGATGATAATAATAGCAGCCATGCAGACATCTATTCGCACGTTTGTGAGTTAATTACTGCAAATGGAATATTTTATTTCCTTCAATGCTGTGTGGCCTCAGGCCGATATTGTCCAGAACTTCCTATACAAATAATTAATGATTGAGTCAATCCACAGGTCAAATTAATCGGAAATGGCAAATTTCACCTTTGCGCATGCCAACTAGACATTTTACCTGACAGGTGTAGGATATAGCGGAAGTAAACTTGAAAACTGCAAAGCCATTTTGTGTTATGATATAAATTAAGGTCAGTATTTTAAGTAACCGTTAAGAAATAGTAAAAATGTATTAAATTTAATGATTTGCAAATCAATTTCCTGTCGAGGTGTTTTGCTTTCAGTTATTTGAGGTATTACAGCACGTGGAATGTAAATAGAAATACGTCGACACGAATTAACTATATAAACAATGTTTGTTTTAAAGTTATTACCTATATCAATAGTGAAATTTTACTTAAAATTATAAATCCTTTCCGTTTGGAAAATCACGTGTGGAGAATACATACAGAAAATTGTCATATACGACCTTATAGTAGATTCAACTCTTGACAAATAAATTGGAAGTACTGATAAGATCATTTGTTTCATGTCACAATTCAAATAAATAGAAGTACTAATTAAGAACCAGTGTTTGTTTGCTCTGAGACAAAAATATGTGTCAAGTTTGTCCATAACACAAGTTCCTATGCACAAGCACTCATCTCAGAATTTTTGTTACCAATATAACTGTTTTACTAGTTCCTTTAATTAAACCTCTCATTTCATGTTAATTTTCAACATTTTTGATCAGATATTGATTTTTTATGTTTTTAGCGAAATTCAAGTAATAATAAAAAATTTTAAAGACAGATGAAAATGATAAATACAAACCTGAAATGGGAGGTTTTGTGTTATAGAACTTATGTTTTACTAGATATAGGTCATACCATATAATGGTAAAAAAAATTCTTCGACTTGTACATGTGTCCTAATTAAAGTCACCCTAATTCCATTCCCAATTTAATATTTCAATATTTTTACTTGTGTCATAAATGTATTTTTTCTTAGATGTTTGGTCATTTGTACAAGTATGGTCTCACTAATTAGCGACACCAGCTGTCAAGAACTGACAAGAACACAAAATTTATTATCAAGTAGACTAGACAACGTGCAGTTATATACAGAAAGAAAAATGGGGACATGAAGAAGAAAAATATTTTCTTTCTCAACGATATTGCCTTATTTGTATTTTCATAACTACAAAAATACTAAAGATTAACTTAATTTTTTTGTTTAATAAGAACACAAAGACAATCATACACATACACAACAGGAAACACATTTTATTTTGCCTTATGCTATCTTATGGATACCATCCGACCAAGGCATGAAGTTGTCGGTGTAGGACATAAAAAACTCCCCCTAACCCAAATCTTATAGATGCAATGCGCTAGTATTAATTAAACATAAGTTAATTGGTTATTCAATGCAAATATACTTAAAGTAACGGTGTCATGGCTTTGGAATGACATTCATGCAAGCCAATTAATTAGCAATTACAATTATTTATAATATGTTAAGTTGGCTGAAATAAAAAGTATCATAATTGCAATGTACTTGTCTTCAAACTGTTTATTTAACATGCTGTATAAGTCTTTGTTGTTGTAATGTTGGCTTGTGTGTATGTCTGTAATAGTATAAGCCAGTTTTAAAATCTTATGGATAAACTGATTTAATAATAAATTATGTATGTTTATACATCTCTTGTTAGTTTTTGTCTTCTTGTCTTGTTCAGTCATACTGGGGAAAGGGTGTGCTAAAGTCCAATTTATTTGAGGAATTGATCGACAGTTTTGACTTTTCTTTATTGTAGGTGGGAGTTTTTTTCTGGGTACTCCAGCTTTCTCCCCAATAAAAACTGGACAGCATGATGTAGCTGAAGAATTGCTGAAAGTGGCATTATACAACATTCAAACAAACAAAATCTTATTGTTGCTAAAGTTTTTTTCTTGTTGGTTCATCTCTCTTGTATAATAAATATATATTTATAAGAAATCCTGAAATGTCTCATAATTTTAACATCAGAATATCTCATCCATAACTTTTTTCTTTAGGAACAGTTTGTTCGTTATATCAGTTTATACTACTTTTTGTCAGTTCTTGACAATTGCTAATAAATCAGTCCCCGTTTGTAAATTAGATTCATGTACAGTTTCAGTTATCTTAAGTTAAAGTTTTCACATTTTTCTTGAAATGTCACCAGTTAATTTGGCTAGTGTCAACACTCGACAAATCTAAGTAAATATAAACTTACATGTACGATATATATTTCTTTGTTCTCCTTTTTCAGTCGGTTTCATTACCTTAGACACAGTTTGGCTTGTTGACCAGGGGTATTAACATATAACAAAATGAGCAGTATTTTAATACCAAATTTTATCATGTGTGTCATAGTATTTTGATTTAATTAGGATAATGATGAATATTTACAGTAACAACAATTACAAAAAACGTTACGTCTATAATTTCAGAGGAGAGATAAGAACAGAAAAACCAGTTCAATAAATAAATTACTCATCAGAACAGATCCAATACACGACTAACAACAGTACTGGTATGTATTGACCCATTTTGAAATTCCTTTATCACATAGTTCAGTAGGGGAGAGGGGATTAAGATCAGCAGTCACTCATTTTTCTGAGGAGAATCATGGGAAGAAGATCAAAGAATATTACAATGTGTATATTTATTAACTTATTAAGTCACTATTTGAAATTGTTACAGAGTTTTTCTTATGTCATTAAATACGTGTATTGCAACTTACCTTTTTCCCAAATGAAATTTGGGGGGATGTTTGTCATTACACATATCATTATCTTCATTATTCAGAAGTAATATAATATATGTTACATTTATCATTTCTTGACAAATAGCATGGCTTTGCAGATAATTTGTCTGGCTCCACCTATTCTAAAGCAAAGTTTTTGATCTATTCTCATTTTTCCTTTTCTTTTAACTGTTTCATTTTTTTTACAAAATACTAATAAATAGTAATTCAATGAACACAATTTAATTATCATGCCACAAAATCAAAATTAATAAATATCAAATCAAATTGTGACTTTTTTTTATAAGGAGTTGTAATCTTTTCTAATGCATTTGTGTAATGACATTTTTTTTATAGCATACCATGCTTTAAAATATTTTGTATAAAAACATTTACTAACTTCAAATGTTTTTGGCTTGCTTTAATTTGTTTGGTCTGTGTCTTGCAGTTCATTTCACCTTAATTCACAGTTCAATTTTAGGAAATTAACAACCAATTTTCAAATAAACTAGGAATATCTATTATAAAATTACATTACAGTAAAATCACTAACCCCCTCCTCGTTCTTCATAAATCTTATTCACAAGGTTTTTGGGGTTTTGAAATGTACTGACAATGTGCCTTTCATTAAAATTATGTTTCCTTGCAGTGCCCCATATCACTCTTTAGTGCCCAAATAAATTTCTCCACTTTTGCTTAGAATAAATAGAATATGTCCCAAGACCGATTACCTAATTAATTAGAATACTGACACCTGGCATATAATGTTGTCAAATTACTTACAATTATCAATGATTAGGTCATAATTCACATGATCATTGATATAAATAAATTAATTGATAGGTGATAGGTGAATATTGTTTAAGGTAAAACAGACAACAACATAATTATCCCAGCGTCAGAAACACATGCACGGTTACATTCTCGCTATGCTAGTATTTACCCATGTTTGATCGCATTCTCGTTATGCTACACCTTACAGTGAGTTTCTAACAATGGTCATAACCAACTTCATACCGTTATATACATGTAGATGAGAGGGTATTAGATTGGATTGTTACCTTAGGAAAAACATAGTCAATTAATGACATTGTTTATTAAAAAATTTAGACATATTTATACATATCATTATTATTATTTCAGCATTTTATATTTTGCATATTTGTTATGTTAACAATTTCTCTTAAACAAAAATAACTTCAAATTAAGCTTATTTCATATAGGAAAAAGGTGCAATATATTTTCATATTTTACACTGCGTTTCTGTCTTTAATGTAATTTCTGAGAAAAGTACAGATGTGTTCCGAACTGCTAGAGACTGAAATGGAAGTGAATTTTATTGTTGATAAAAGTAAAGTTAAAGAAATATCTATATAAAAATATTTATCTGTTATATTGACCAAGTGAAAATATGATAATATTGGACCTAGTAAAATATTACAAAATAGCAAAGATAATGAATAATTAGTTAAAAGCACCCCAAAAAGTATTACTATATAACAAAAGAGTTTTTGCATGAATATTGTCCCTCGCAAGGTGCTCGCAAACTCGTGCAATATAACACTTGCTTGGGACAATAGTTCCCAGTATTAATGCAATAACCCTATAATATATTCCGCTATATTAAAAAATCTTATTAAAAATATTTGGCAGTTTTTGACTACAAAAACAATTATCAGGTTAAAAACTAGAATGTTTTATCTTTTGTAGATAAAAGCACAATGGGTTTTGCTTCAGATAAGGCTATACTTGTAACTAAAGATCCTGTATTTGTCAACAAAAACATCATCGATGGCAGATACATTGGAGAAAGACCATACACTTATCTGCCATTGGCAGTGATAGTCACCTTAATTAATCCACTGCTGGGACCACTTGCAATTGTCTTTGCATGTAAGTAAATGATATATTTAAGCATAAGGATTCATTTGTTTGTTGAATTTTTATATACACCATTTTCAGCAATTTTTTTAACTATATCAGGGTGTTCAGTTAAGTTTGTTTCGTTGATCATGAATAACCAGATAGAAATATTACCCTAACCGTCAGTAATTCCTCTTCAACTGAAGTTTGGAGTCTAACACATCTCGACTGGAAGTCAGACTAGAACTCAAAACCAAAGTGTTGACATGTTGGTAATCATTAGTACCTAGACCACTAGTCTACGGAGGCCTCATAAACATGGACTCTGATTCTGTTACAATGACTTGAAGAAATTGTGTGTTTACTTGGCCAGTTCTGTTGCTGTGAATTAAAAGATGACTTACTAAAATATTAAATAAAATTATACATTTCTCTGGTAATATTACATTAGACACCATTTTGGTTTCCTTGTAATATGAATATCCAATCAAATACAACCTTTTAGATGTATTTGGTTAGCGTTTTTTTCTACATTTTGTACTTTCTTTACCTTGTTTAACTATACTTTTAACACTTACAACTATGACCTTGATCTTGACATAATTTAATCGGCCAAAACAAACAATGATTTGGTATAATAAGGCAAATTTATTTCTAAACAAGTTTTCCAAATTTTTGTCATGGAATTTAATTGACAAACTTTTTAAAGCATTTTGCATCAAGATTACTGGGTCAAATAATTTTTTTTTAATTTATACAATTAAAATGCTACTTCTGTAAAAATAGCATTAGTTATTTGTAACTGTTTTCTTGAAAACAGATAAAAACAAGTGTGGACTGTGAGCAAGCTCACAAAGGGATACCCCCCCCCCGCTTCGCTTCAAGTCCAATTATCTCCCCTGAATAATATCCGACAGCGATGAAAATTCTTCATGCACATCTACATATGATGTACTTTCTTCATGTAAAGTTTCATCAAAATCTGTCAAGCGGTTTAGGAGGAGAAGCGCTTACAAGGGATGTGGACAGACAGACGGACAGACAGACAGGGTGATTCCTATATACCCCCCCAAACTAGTTTGCGGGGGGTATAAAAACATCATTTACATGTACATGAATGAATAAATTTTTAAAGTTTTATTACCCTCCCTCCATGGAACTTGGGTCAGCCCACATCTCCTGTTAGGATGAAGCAAAAGCTCAATTTAATATTTCAATAAAAATTAAAATAAAACATAATTATACCCCCTGCAAACTTCTTTGGGGGGTATATAGGAATTACCCTGTCTGTCTGTCCACATCCCTTGTAAGCACAACTCCTCCTAAACCGCTTGATGAAATTTAATGAAACTTAGCATAAAGTAAGTACATTATATGTAGATGGATTTTTATTGACCACTGATATCATTAAGGGGAGATAATTGGAATTGAAAGCGAAGCGGGGGGTATCGCTTTGTGAGCGTGCTCACAGTCCACACTTGTTTGGCATGATTGATCAAACAAGGATATTCATCTTAAATTATGTGTACATGTCATGCTAATTTTGTGAGCCTTAATATAAATCATGCAGAACCTGATACATTCATATTTTAGGACAAAATATCATGGTCTGGATGCTGCTAGCAACAGTTTTGCGACTTTTTGTGGGTCCTAAATAAATAATAATACCGGTAGATAATAGATACATGATTCAGTTTTCTTGAGTTATCCCCCATTTGACAATAATCTAATTCATTTTATTAAATTATTTCCCCTTTTTGACAGTTTTGTAGCACATTCTATGGAATAATATCCACTTATGACGGTTATGTAGTGCATTCCATTGAATTTTGTCCCTATTTGACCATTTAGAATTTTTATTTGTCTGTTTGAATGGTGCTTAAAGCCAATTTCAGCTATTGTTTAGCCGTATCATGGCATCTATTTTTTATTGAAAAGGAAGCCGAAGTACCCAGAGAAAACTCCTTACCTGCAGTAGGAAAACTGGGACCATTTGGTAGTGTATTAGATTAAGTTATCTCCCTTTTTTACCATTTTGTAGTATATTCCATTGTTATCTCCCCATTTTGATAGTTTGAAGCACATTTCATTGAATTATATCTTTTAAAAGTTTTGTAGTAGATATCATTATCTACCCTGTTTGACAGTTTTGTAGTGCATTCCATTGAGTTATCTCCCTTTTTGACTGTTTTGTGGTGTATTCCATTAAATGATCCCATTTAGGCCATTTTGTAGTGTATTCCATCAAGTTTCTTCCAAGACCATCATCAAAATTAGACATGTTTGTGATGTTAATGTATTGTAAAACCTGTATTTTTTCTTCCATGAAGTTCCTCTCTGTTTCTTTGGTAACACTAGTTCTTAACATTTCACTCAGGTGTGTAGGATTTAACTTTAACAAACCATGATACTCTCTGTGAATGATCTCTTTATAGACATGTTTTTAGAACCAAAATTGGCCATGCAAAAATATCACATTTATTTACAAAGTTATCCCTTAAACCATGCCCTCATGTAGTGTTGTCAGCCCACAGAGCTGCCTAGTATATACCAGGCAGCTGATCAGAGAACCCCTCTGGAGGTTTTTGGGTTATAAAGCTTGTTTACAAAATGCCCCACTACTTGCACAATAAAGTTACCTTTTGAAGTTTACAATAAAGAGTAGGCTCATTTTAGCATTTAAAAAAGTTCTTAGTCCCTGACCCAACACTCCGTAATTTTCCAGTGGCACTTCAAATTGTGTTCGAGTTGGAATATCCAGTTTCCCCCAGTCCAAGATTTTTTTATTAACGAATATTGATTTATGGATGTTAAGCAAATTCAGTCAGTTGACTAAACTTAAAATTTTATCTTATAGGGTATATGTAATTAATTTCAATAATTGATTAATCTAAAACAAACAAAAAATTATGATCATCCTTATTTATTTTCAACAGAGTTGAATGGATGGCAACCTGTCAATTCAGTTTTTATGTAAAAAATGACAGCCCGTTAGAAATAGTTAACTCATACGTTTATCTAGGGACGTTACTCCATTATAATGGGAAATTCCTACAAACTCAAAAGCGATTGTCAAACCAAGGTGCATGTGCGTTATCGTCTTTAATTCACTGTACGAAAGAACTTTGTTTAACGAAGAAAAAGCGATGTGAACTTTTTGACAGTATGGTAACGTCCGTATTAAGTTATGCGTCGGAAGTATGGGGCTTCCATCATGGCACAGATATTGAAGTTATTCATAAACGATTTTGTAAATATATATTAAACGTTGGTAAAAATGTTCCTAATTGTTTTCTTTATGGTGAACTTGGGCGTCTACCGTTGTTTGTATGTCATAAAGTTAGAATTTTAAAATACTGGTTTAGAATATTGTATCAAAAAAAGCCTGTTGTATATTATATTTATAATTTGTTACTTACAGATGCAAATAATGGTAAAACTAATTGAGTATCAAATGTACGTGATTTGTTGTTTTCATTAGGTCTTAATTATGTATGGTATCAACAATCAAATGAAAATATCTCTATTGACATTATTTATAACATAATCAAAGATCAATATATCCAATCAAATTTAAGACTTTGTGAATGTTGTAATATGCCTTGTGTTGAAAATGAATATCATTTCCTACTTTTATGTCCAGCCTATTCAGCATTAAGACTTAAGTTTTTACCTAAATATTTTTGTTCATGGCCAAAAACGACTAAACTTAGATATTTATTGTCTGGTAATTCCAAAAAGTTAGTTATAAAATTGTGTAATTTTATAAAATTTGCTTTTGAGCGTAGAAACCGCTTGATATTATAATTGTACCTTATTCAATATGCCTCTCCTGTTGTTCGGCATATGTCACTATTATATACTGTAATTGTGCTATAGCATATAATGCTTTTGCTTATAAAGACATTCATTCATTCAACAGAGTTCTTAAAATTGAAATTGAATATGTTAACTACCCATAAATAAGCAGTGAATATGAATTTAATGGTTGAGAAAAATTTGGAACTTTTTATGACTATTCGGGTAATCAATATTAAATCCGAATAGCATATCAATTTATTAATCAACAGAGAATGGGAAAATTTGCTTTTAAAAAATGACTCTTTTTGTCCACTGAGTACATGATGTTTGTACTTAAGAAGTATGTATTTTGATCTTTTTTATTATTTTATATGTTTCAATAATGCTTTATGCTTATATATACATATAAGTATTTTATATGTATGTATATTTGTGCATTGTGTATTAGATAATTGTCAACATGTTCTGCCTTATTGTACTAGCTTAAAAAAATAAATATAAAAAAACATTAACCAAATGCAATTGTTTACCAATTGATCAACACAAACGATATCATAATTCTTGTTTTTTGTATCTTTTTATAGTTATGTCAAAGAGATCCTACAATGACGGGGATTTGAATTATTCCAGGAAGTGGGCACAATACTCGTTCATGTGGAGCATGCTTACGATTGGTGCATCTATCGTCCTCTACATCGCTATTGGCTTCACACTAAGTGAATTACCAATTAAAGGTGGTCCAGCACCTTAAGTACACATTGTACATGTACATAGGCTCCGAAAGAACGGTACAGAAGTTTAGGCAAACCACACATCTGATGTGTAAACAGATTAGTTATTGTTTGTTTATAACAAGTCTTTGAACAAGATACATGTGTCACATTCCAATTCATAGTATATTAATTATATCTTGTACATATCAGGTGTATTTACAAATACAACCTAGAAATATCAATTTCTGATGAAAATGACGTCCATACATATTTATATAGCAAACTGTTATACATTTCATTATGTTCATCTGTCATTTACTGGCTTGTATTTTATGTCCTTGACCTTGTTAGCTATGCAAACAATATATTCTTTATGGACATAAATATTTATTATTGGGTCAAATATGACATTGTTTTATAAATATACATCATATGAAATTTAGCCAGGTATTACGGCAGCATGTTACCAGTTTGAAAACAAACAATTTCAGTTCTTTTTATGGGTAGAAATTGACAAGTAATTTATTTATTTCAAATGCAAGACATATGAACAGCTCATATTAACATATACATGAATAGCTTTTCTTTTTTTCAAATTTCTGCTTTTTTTCATGGTTTAGTAAAGGAATATTTTTCTTATATAGAATACCTATATTATGTCACATTATGTAAATACATAAATACATAAATCATCTGGTCATTTTTTTTTTATGTGAAGAAATCCTGAAGAAATTAATTCTCCACTCTTGCCATGGATATAACAGCTCAACTGCTTACAACTACCATTTTTCATTTGCCAATGTAAGAAACTTTGCATGCCCAAAGATGATAAAAACATGAGATTCCAGAAAATTTGTTATGTATTTTCTTTATAATTGCTAATAGATATTGGCATACATTTTTTTTTCTTACAGAATTTAGAAAAAAAAATTTGATTTGGTTGGTACTGGTCTTAACTTAGCAGTAATATGTGGATTTCAAAAAATTTAGAATCTCTTCATTTTTTGTACATCTTTGATTTTATAAAGTTTTTTTAAAATTTTTATGAGATTTTAATCATTTTATAATTGTGAATTTTGTGTCCCATACTATTTTTTTTCTCTTTTTTTTTTGTCACATAAACATTTTATTTCTTTGTTCGACTGATTGTATTTGCTCCAAGCACAGATTGTACTAAGAGATGTATATATATGTATAGGTATTACATTGTATCATTTGCTAATTTTAATTTTAATATAAAAAATATTTAGCATATTTCAGAACATTAATGTAATTGTTATTTTTTTAATTAGTGTAGTAGGTACAGGTGCATAAAAAATATTTGCTACTAAGAATGTACAGTGTGTAGTTTTTAGAGAAATGTAATTAATGCCATATTTTTTAAGAGGCTTTGACCATTTTATAATTGCAGTCATTGTATTTACCATCCAACTGATAAATAATAAATTATATCATAACATCTTTCAGTGTTCAATTTTTAGCTCACCTGAACTGAAGGTCCATGTCAGCATTTGTTATAATATGGCATCTTTCATATGTTGTCCATTCTTAACTTAAAAAATCTCCTCTGAAACCACTTGGCAGGCTTTTTTCCCCACTTGGCCACAATCACCTTAGGGTACCTAGTTTCGAATTTGTTTCCAAGATGTTGATCCATAAACAAACATGTAAACTGTTGCTGAAATCGAACATACGGTTCAACACATGTTTTAAGCCAATGTCTCAAAAATTAAAATATTTAAAGTTCTACAATTTCCCTAATTCCCCCCCCCCCCCCCCCACCCACCCTCCCTTCCTCCCGACTATAATTACCCTCGTCCGTCCATCCGGATAAGCTTGTCTGGCTAACTCCTGTACAGTTTTAGGATTAAATTTTCATCCAATTGGAGATAGTTGGACTTTGTAGTGTAGGTTGCAAGCCATAAAAGTGTACATGTTTCTCCGGTTATCTTCTTAATCTTTGAAGCTATATTGTTTATATTTGGTAGGATGTTTGAACACATAATGGAGGTTTTGACTTTTTAAATTTCTGTTTTTACAATTTAATTAAAAAAACTATTAGAAAAAGATTGACATTTTTTATTGCAAACATGATCAGCAAGGCAAAAACAAATCACTAATAATGTCCAAAATTATCTGACCACTTCTTATAATTACAAATGTTTATATTAGCTTTTGCCCTGTAACTATAAGGTAAAACAATTGGAGTGAAACTGTGCATTACAAAAATGTTCAATTTGTGGGATATTATCAGATAACTCTTATATGAGTTATTGCCCTTTAATGCCAATTTCAGACAAAAATACCCGTTTTTGCCATAGAAATATAAAATAATAATACCTACAGTTAAACTGCAAACAGTAGAAATAATCAAAAGGACAATGCCTGCAAATTCAATTGTTCAAAATTGTCTGAAGATATCTTATAGGAGTTATTGCTCTTTAATGACAATTTTTTATTACATTTTTAAGTTTTTGCTCTTTAACTTAAAAGCTGTAAAAGCTACAGTGAAACTATAAATTGCTAACATGATCAGCGAGGCAAGATGTACAAATAACACCTTTGTTCAAAATGTCAGATGACTACTTATAGTAGTTATTGCCCTTTAATGACAATTGGTGATGAAACATGTTATCAAGGTTGAAATCTTGGTCTGCATTCCATACGTACTGGTGATGCTACAGCAGTTGATAATTCCAACATTAATGATAGGTTGTGGAAGAGACACGGTAGATGGAAGTCAGACAAAAGTAAGGATGTTTATGTTGTTGATTCTTTAGACATTCGCTTGAAATTACTCAAAATTTAGGTATGTGATTTTTTTCTACCGTCCGGGTCCCCCTTTTTCTTTGTAAGTCTCTCCAGCTCGGTGGGCTGGTCGGCTAAGTATATATTTGTTTTATTTTATTTATCAGAAAACAGTAGCAAATTACAATGCTGACATTTGTCTACATACAAGATGTGTTATAATGTGCATTAATGTACATTAAGTATAGAGGTATTCCTTAAAAATGAGAAACAAGAGCTAGAGTGAAACTGTAAATAGCAAAAATAATCATCGGGGCAAGGCAATTTTCATGAAATTTGCAGTTTTATGACTTGTAACATTACAAAACATTTCGTATGAAACTGTCAAATGTAAAAATGATAGAAAAAATTGTCACCGTTTTATTCTTAAACTTCACCTAGTTATATCTTCTTTCGTAAAAAAGTTTTAAATTTATCAAAGAAACTTTGTACAATTTTTAGTACAAAAAGCTAGGACTAACAGTTCGTACATTTAAAATTATAAAAAAACACAGCATGTCATCAAAGCTTACTTATTGTTCATCTAGTCTCGACTAAATGACGACATAACGCACCCCAAAAAAAATGGACTGAATTTAACCCAACTACACAAAGCCAACTTAATATTTGATGTACCCTGCTCACGCAGTGAAGATGTCCAGGCATAGACGAAGTAATTCCACTGCAGGGTGCCGTTTCATAAAACGATCGTTAGCTTAACGTGCACGTTATCCCATTTAAATTGCATGGGATAATTATAACCAGCACGTTAATTAGCGATCGTTTTATGAAGCGACAACAAGATGTCGGAAACATGTTTCGTAATTATTTTGCGCGCGACACGATTTAGCGACTAATTCTGCAAATATCAATAGAAAATTACAGTCCGGAGAGGTTAAAAAAATATATTTCACAGTAAATATCTAATTATAAAAATCAATATTATAGATATTTGTAAAAGATTGCCACTGAAATGTTCCAGATATTTTGAAACTCTAATCTAATAATTCCTTAAAACAGGCATGTTGTATGCCTAGTTACCCTGCGTATTAGTCGTATTAGTAGCAGATGTTTTCTTCTAAGTTTCCTATGGAATTTTGTAAAAGATGTGCCCAACAGGACACCGCTCGCCACAAAACAATTGGAAAAAGTACCTCAATATTGAGCTGATGTTAATTCATAAAAAATCAGTTAACAACCAAGAAAATTTAGTTCAACATTGGCGACTGCAATCACTACATGTGTTGTTCCTGGTTCAATATAAAATATGTGTAGTTCCCTTTTACTATTTGATTTTTTAGTTCCAAACATTCCCAGTTCCTAGTCAACATTCTTGTCTGGTTCAATATTCAAAATTATAGTTCTCGCTCTACATTCAAAGTTCCTAGTTCAACATTCGTAACCACTGGTTCAATATTAAAATCCACGATTCCTCGATCGTTGTAACTGCTTCAACATTCAAAATTGTTAATTGCTCTTTTTAATATGAAATGTTGAACGTTGAACATGTTACCAAATTTACTCACATCTTCAATATTGAGACTGTCGACTCCGAACTTCATGGTTAATGAGGAATTAGTTCGATATCCTTTTGCAAATTACAACAAAGTTAGAAAAAGCTCAGTAGCATTCGTCATAGACTCACGATTAACTCATAAAACATCTTTAAATGAATATCACAAATAAAATCTAATTTCGACAACGAAGTTTTGGATATATTTTTAACCAAATTGACATCGTTTTTTGTACTTAGAAACTGATCCATCGCGAAAGGTTTTGAAATGGTTGTCGGATATTGAAAACTCTTCTAGTTTAAACATATTTATTAATATAAATATCAATAATATGTACAAAATACATCATACAAAGAATAACATACAGGATTCGGAAATAAGCATTTAAGCTTTTGTTAATCCGTCTCCTTACAATTCCGACAAAATGTAACATCAAAACTATAAGCATGCTTAGGGAATGAATAGAAATAGAAAAAGGACATGTAAATGTTGTCATAAAGTGTAATCAATAAAAGAAACAGTCAATGTGACAATGGAAATGATGGAATAGTGAAATGCAGTTTGAAAAAGCGTTTGCTTTAAACAATATATTTTGAACAAGATTAGACATTAATATTTTCATCTAATGCTAGAAAATCTGACCCATACAATAATAAGTTAACATCGACAGGTTGGTTTAAATTAAGAGTATGTATGGTACTATAACGAAGCTGATCGTACTTATAACATTCAAAAAGAAAATGATAGGTTGATTCGACATGACCACATGTACAGTTTGAAGAATCTACAAGGTTTCGCAGAAACAAATGTTCATTAGTGAACTACTGTTTATACGAAGCCTTGCATGTAGAATCTGTCCTTTTCGAGTTCCGACGTAATAGTATTTTGGGGCTACGAGTCTCCATTTTATTTTTAAATATACTTAACGAAGTAGACCTTCTAATGGCAGATTATTCCACATGTTAATGGTCGCAGGCTGAAAATATTTAGAGTAGAAGTTCGTTCTTGTATGAACATTAACAATATTTTCGATCACCAACAGAACTAGGAACAAGTTCCCATAAATAATTTGGGGATTCGTTGTTTATAATCTTATATAATAGAATAAGTCGATGTTTTTCCTCCTAGCCGAAAGTGTTTTCCAACCCGTTTCGGGATAAAGTTTTTCTAACGACGTCAATTTTGTCCCTCCCGTAACAAAACTCTTCTAGTGGGGAAATTCTTCTTGCTAAAAAGATTTCGGATTTGAAAATATTTAAGCCGAATACCATTTATTAAGCTGAAGTGTCTGCATATATTGAACCTTGAACTTTTAACTGAAAGCTACATTAAAACTGGTCGGTGGCACAATATCCAAATTGCCGATCGAATTGCGTACTCAGCCTGAAAAACTACTTCTCTCATTTCATTTAATGAAATTGTAACTGAACTTAGACATGAATTCCTATACCAAGATAATATTATGTGAATCCAAATGTTAACAAAATGACAGATTTTGATGAAACTTTACATGAAGGAAGTACATCATATGTAGATGTGCATGAAGAATTTTGCCTGCTATTTTTTTTTTTTTTTTTTTTTGACAAATGTCTATTATTTGTAAAGAAACATAACTTAATATTGTAATTTTTATATCTTGACACTTTTGTCAACTTTCATTTAATTATTTGTTTGTAAATGTAAGTGACAGTGTCCTAGTGTTCCAATAAAAGTTTATAGTTAAAATAGTAGATTTATTTGTTATTGAAATATAAAGTACTTGTCTAATTATTCTATTGTATTGTATGCATAGAACATGTAAAGACGACACCAAAGAAATAGGTGGGTAATAACAATCAATTACCCTGACGAAACGCCGCGTTTTTTTTGTCAGGAAAAAGACAAACAAGATCCATTTAATCGTTTAAACAACGGTTGTTTATGGTGGCCGGCTCGGCCGTTCTGTGCGTCTTAGCCTTTAATATCGTAGAATTTTCGTATCGCGTATTAAATTTTTTGTGTTTTTCTAATAAAATATCTGGTCACCATAGTTATTTGGTGTTCTTCATTTTTGTTAATTTTATGTTTTGTAGTTATTTGAATCTCCTATATATTTGTGAATTAAGTCTGCTTTGTATTTTTAGGATTTTTATTGTGCTAGAGCACTGGAGTCTAGTTAGGCAGTCATCCCTGACTTCTGCCTCTGAGCCGACCATTTTTATTGTGTTACCGCACTGGAGTCGGGTTAGGCAGTCACTCCCGACTTCTGTCTATGAGCCGACCAGTCATTTCGTAATTCTGCTTGAATAGCTACAAAAACCTAAAACCTATATTTATTTTTTGTTAAAAAAGGGGTGCCAAACTTTATAGTATTGTTACGATTTTGTTTTATCTTAAAAACTTTTATATATACTTGAGAGTAATCGTTGACCTCACAATCTTTAACGATGTCTTTCAGCGGTGCATTTCGGGGTCCTCAGAAGACGTATATAAACACTCTTTTATATTCAAAGAAACATTTACGAAATACGGGTTTGGCCTGCACAAAATCCGCAAAACGAACAAGGAATATGGAGACATTTTTCACAATAGAATGTCGTCTGAAACAACAGTTGCATCTGTCTTTTCTGCAGACCGTGCCTAAACATGTTGACAGTGGTTACCTCCACATGGAATGCCGCTTAAGAACAGAAGATTGATTTTGAAGCTGATATGGCAGTTGTTGATATGTTTAGTAGAAATAACTCAAAGTAGTGAAAGGAGGCTGCAGATATGATTAAAAGAGTAGTTTCTCAATACTCATTAGTGAGATTTCGCTTGATCGATTAAAGTTATAAAATAGGTAATGATAAGGTATGTCAATTAAAAGATAAGGTGCATAAGGATATGTTTACGATAATCAGGAATTCTCATTGACGGCATTCATTATGGTTAATTTTCCACTCAAAGACCGATCTGCGAAATATTCAAATTCCTTTAGGGACCGCTCTATGTTATGTTTGATTCTATTAAAAGCGCCGTAGTTTTCACGAAATGGTCGTTATAGATCAGATCTCGCTCCTTTATATTCAATTTCCTCTATGATCGCTATATATAGTGTCGTATTATATTGAGACACAAAAGAAACGTTGCTTTTTTAGAAAATTTATTAAAATACCCCAAATATAATACTTTTTAAAAATTTTGGATAATTAAAGTTTTCTTTACAACAAAGGTTATTGTTAGTCACTTTTAATTTCAATTTTTACCTGAATGATTTTTACTGATGTTTAAGAACACTTGTACCTCGTGGGATACACCTAGCGATAAATATTTTAAAAAATTAAATGTTCTTGTTTTTCATGCTTCGGTATGTGTATAAAAGGCGTAACAAGTTAATTGATTGTCAAAATCAGTATGACCCAGAAGCTATGCTACGATCAAGTGCACATCATTGGTAATAGGGGCCTCGGTGGCCGAGTGGTTAAGGTAGTTCGTGTACTATTGATCACGTGGTCTGTCAACACTGAGATTGCGGGTTCGAGTCTCACTGCGGGCAGGTCGTACTCGACTAAAATCTTAAATGACAAGGATTGCCAGTTTTCCTGCCCAAGGTAGGGGATTTTCTCAGGGTACTCCGGCTTCCTCCCCCCAATAAAAACTGGACGCCATGAAATAGCTGAAAAATTGCTGAAAGTGGCGTTAAACATCAATCAAACAAACAAAATAACCATTGGTAATATGCATGCTAGGCAAGTTATAGCCAACGACTTAAATGTGTTACCAGACCACGCACTTACACTTGGTCAATGTTTAGGCCCTCGGTGGTCAAGTGGTTAAGGTAGTTAGTCGTCTTACTGTCTGGTTATTTCACCCTATCTGGGGGCCACTCCCGTATAATAGTAATTTAGCAATTTGAATTTTCATGAAATATGTACAGCAGCATTGGCCACCACCAATCCAAATTCATGCATCACAGTAGGGATATATACAACTGGGCTGTTCATATATAACGTCAAATATTAATATGAATAAAGTTCATTAGAAATCAAGAATTTAGCAGTTGAGAGCGTTCGGCGTGTGGGTTGTAACAAAGAGTTCTGGTGATACTGTCAATGTCTCTATATACTAGTATTATATGGTCCTTTAATTTCGCATGGCGACGGATGGAAATTGCAGAGGAGTCAAGGATGAACTGTGACATAAGTCCATGTTTGTGAATAGCATTCATGGTGTCTTTTCCAGTGGTTCTGTCGATATATGATTTCAGAACGGTCATATGTCTGGTTCGTTCAGCTTCTTAGGCACTATATTGGAGTAGAAAGTGGCCTGTTTCACAGAGGATTTGCACAACTGACACTTGTCCTCAGTAGAACGACTAAATTTTTCTCGGTCTTGCTGTAAGGTGTATGTTCGTGTCAATAATCTTGCTTTGGTCTCCCCCTTTTTCACTTCTAAAGTATTGTTGGGACTGTATCTCCATACTTGACTCTTTTTCCCAATTGGCTTTTGTTTAATGTCTAGATACTTCATTGATGTTTTTCCCTCTGTCTTATTTCCGCCTCTCTTCACATACTCTGTTTGTTGCCTCGTCTTTTTTCACTCATTCTTAGATGGAGTATTGCATAGCAGATCTGTGATCTTTGGTAGTCTATATTTCTCTAATGTTGATTTGACTTTGTTTATAAAATAGTTTCCGTTGGTAAATACCAAACATAATTGTCTTGTCAAGATTTCAAATTCGATCGAGTCTCGATTCTATAGTATACTACATAGGAAATTAAGCAGGAGTTTGTCCATAATAATGTAGATAGGTTCTACTCCCAAGAGGGCATAAGTTGCAGTATTTGCAGTTCTATTAGGCAGTCCTTGTATTTGTCGACACACCTTTCGTTGTAACTGTTCTATCTTTTGAATGTCTGAGTTTGTGAAGTTTGTTATTTCTATTCCATAAAGGCATCTTGGTAGGACATATGTTTTCCAAATCTTTAGTGCGACAGTTGGTGACATTCCTTTTCGTGCGTGGAATCCTGGCCCTAGCGTGGCATATAGGGGTTTTCTTGCTGTTTTCAACCATTCTTCGATGTTGCACTTGTTTTTGCTGTTTCTAATTATGCCTAAGTGTTTTGTTTCAGATCTCTGGTTGATCATATTGTCTCCTAGTTTTACACTAAATTCTTAATCAGTAGGTGTTAGAGGAACTAGCTAAGATTTGCTAGGATTAATGGTTACCAATAAAGCTTGGGTTTCGTGTTCGGAGGTAGAGAGAAGTGCTATATCGTCTGCACATGTTGGTGCTACTATTTTGGTGGTACCGAACGATGCTCCTAAATCAGATCTTTCCAGGACTTCTATGATGTTATTATTGTATCTCTTGTATAGTACGGTTGACAGCTTTCCCCCTTGTCGAATGCATTGTTCTTGTACAAATAAGACAGAGTGCTCGTTGCTCCATTTCACTTTAACTGTTAGATCTTTGTACATGTTTTTTTTCGGAGTAAGAGCCATAGGTTTACATCAATTCTATCATGTTATAATTTGTTGAATAGTAGTTCATGGTTTATTTATCGAATGCCTTTTGAGCATCTAGTCAGTAATGTGAGTGTTTTTCGGTTGTCTTTAATATGTTCAGAAGCTTGTGTGACTATAAAGGCGGCGTTTAAAGATGATGAGTTTTGAGTCAAGACTCTTTGTAGTCTATTCTGTTTTTTAACTAACTGTGGTTCTATTCTGTCCTTTATGGTGCTTTCGATAATTGTAGAAAGGGTTGTTGTTACCGTGATTCCTCTATAACTTGCAGGTAAATGTTTGTCTTTCCCTGGCTTCAGAACAGGTGTCAGTACTCCTTCTTTGAGTCCTACCGCAGGTCGGGGGTTCTCTCCGGGTACTCCGGCTTCCTCCCCCAATAAAAACTGGACGCCATGAAATAGCTGAAAAATTGCTGAAAGTGGCGTTAAAACACCATTCAAACAATTCAAACAATTCCTTCTTTGAGGTTCTTAGGTAAATCCTTTTCTTTGAATATCAGGTTGATGATGTTTATTATATATGAAATCGCCTCATCTGGTAAATTTTTAAAGTGCTCTGCTGAAAGACCATCTGATCCTCTACTTTTGCCAGTTTTGAGTAACCAACTAATGATTCATGTTCCTGTCAACGCTGAGTTTGCAAGTTTGAGTCTCACTGGGCCAGGTTGTGCTTGAATCCAATCTTAATTGACAAGGATTGCCAGTTTTCCTAAAAACAGGCGGTGGTTTTCTTCAGGTACTCCAGCTTCCTCCCCAAAATAAAAACTAGACACCATGATATAGCTAAAACCAATGCATAAAATACAAGTATGAACACTGATCAAATGGTTGCTTAGCCTTAAGCCTTAAGCAGTGTCATCTCTATTCTGAAAAATGGCACCTCACAAACAAGTTCCTTTGGAGAAATGGTAACAATTGTGGATTGTGAGCAAGCTCACAAAGGGATACCCCCCGCTTCGTGTCAAGTCCAATTATCTCCCCTGAATATCAGACAGAGACGAAAATTCTTCATGCACATCTACATATGATGTACTTCCTTCATGTAAAGTTTCATCAAAATCTGTCAAGCGGTTTAGGAGGAGAAGCGCTTACAAGGGATGTGGACAGACGGACAGACAGACAGACAGGGTGATTCCTATATACCCCCCCAGACTAGTTTGCGGGGGGTATAATTACTAATAGGCAAGGAATTTTGAATACCGATATATATATAATTTAAGAATAGCATGTTGGAAAGGATAAAGCATTTGATGTTTGTAGCATCTACAATGAGCAAATTTGTTATGGTCAGGAAGAGTTTGGACACAGAAATTCAAATTCTACGTAAAATTGCATTAGCATTAGCCAAAAATGTGTTGGTTTTTTTAATGCTGACCAAATGTATTGTCAGAGATGTTCAACTTGCAGGACATCTGGTATTCCAAAGTTGGCTGGGTGTAGGGCTTAATTCCCAGCCTACCATTTTTTCTCACACTTTCCAAAGGCTAAAGAGAATTGACTTTTACATTAAAGGTCTCCAAAAGTATAAAATACACATGTAAATGTTTATATCATTTAATCTGTATAAAAATTACATACAGTATACATGTCATAATCTAAAATTAATATACATAATTTACATTTGTATAATATTTTATAAGTAAAATAATTGAACACATTGCACATCAATTAAGTTAAAGAAAGAACTTATTAGTGAAGCATTGGAAGCATATATAATATTTTCTGTTGCAAGTAACAGACTAGTAATTTTAGCTTAAAGAATTCAAACAAAAATAATTAGTCATTTTTATTTTCTGACCTTTATTACATGCAATAAAATGTCAGTTAAATAATTTTGAAAATTTGAAAACTTTTTACTATAAAATATTTAGAATTTGGTTGGTTATGAGAAAAAAAATAACCATGGAAACATTAACACAGTATAAACTTATTAACAACTTAACTACCTATTGACTAACTTTTAAGGATTCCAAAAATAGGATTTACAAAATTTCAAAATGTATGTCCTATAATTTGGACCTTTAATAAATATTCAGATAATCTCATTTTGTCATTAAACACCTCTCAGCATAAGTACATAACAGGTCTAAATCAAACATTTTTCATTGGATAATTGACTATTTTATAACATTACTGGCTTTATCTTGGCAAGGGGACAATACCAGTTCTCAATGATTTCCCAGGGGGACTATTCTAAAGGTTAATAAATTCATTCACACTTTTTATAGTCTATTCAGCAAGAATTATCTCCCTTTATATTTTGTCACATGACATGTTTATGGTCATCTGATGTCAACAGTTTAGCATGGCCAGCAATAGCAACAGGTTTGAAAATGACATTTACCATAACCTACTTAAGGGGTTCTGATATATTCCAGTTACTATACCTTCAAATTAGTGTTATTTACTAAATATATTATGGATTTCTCCCTTGGAAACAGTTTCCTTATAGTGTTGTCTGGAGAGGTACTTGTAACTCTCACACTTTACTCACCAGACAAAGAAAACAGTTCCCTCTTGAGAAATCCGAAATAGATAATTAATTTAGAAGTTATCTGCATAGTTTGAAATACTATATCAATAAAAGTTTGTTTCACATCATTTGTCATGACATAAAAGCTCTCAACATGTTACACTTTTAGCTACATTTTGATAAGAAATCAACCTAAGCTTCATTCATTCATTGTTACAATGTCTATTAATAGCTGCTTAGTAACTGTCTGCGGCTGATGCCTTGTATACACTATGGTAAGCGTTTCTCAGCAAAGCATAAGGAAAACATGATTCCAGCAGATCCATGGTTAAGAATGGAGATTCTGTAACAATCTACAAATAGAAAAAATTTTGTCAACTTTACTCTTTAGTTTTTTTTCTGAATTTTCTTAATTTGCAATATATATCTGAATGTTGTTTTTTTATGTGTAAAAGAAAATTTGTGACCAACCTTTTTGACAGCATAATTACTGTAAAGAGTGACCTAGATTGGCCTATATGGTCTCAATAGCTGGTCATATTTACCATTTATGTTGTGGACTGTATCCTGAGTTGAAGCACTGAGTGCTTAACTGCAACTTAACTGACATGGATTATCAGTTCTCAACAAGTACTTGATCTTCCTCCCCCATAGAAACTTGACACTTAGTCATATAGTGCCACCTTTTACACAAACTCACATCTACGTTGTGATGTGTAACCCTATCCACAAACTCACACCTATGCTGTAATGTACCACAATTTCCAGAACTCACACCTGAACTGTTCTTTGCCACCATGTCCAAAATAACTCACAACTGAGCTGGGATTTGCCACCATGCCCAGAAACTCACAACTCAGGTGTGACGTGCCACTATGTCTACAAATTCACATCTGAGCTGTGATGTGCCACGTCTATAAACTCACACCTGAGCTGGGATGTGCCACCATGTCCACAAACTCACACCTGAGCTGTGATGTGCCACCATGTCCACAAACTTACACCTGAGCTGTGATGTGCAACCATGTCCTCAAATTCACATCTGAGCTGTGATGTACCACTGTGTCCACAAACTCACCTGAGCTGTGATGTGCCACTGTGTCCACAAACTCACAGCTGAGCTGTGATGTGCCACTGTCCACAAACTCATGCATAAGCTGTGATGTGCCACAGTGAACTGTACATCCACTACAACAACAAAATCAAACATACCTTATCAAGAAGTATGTAGACTGATTCCCTGTTCTTTACTGCTTCCTTGTCGTTCTCCTGGCCCAGTCTGAGTAAACTGGATGATGCAAGCTATAACAAATACAAAGAAAGTACTTAAACAAAATTCTTACAGGATAATCAATTACGCAGAGTGAATATTGAAAATAGGATCACAAATAAACAAGTGCTCGGAACTTGTTCTATACACAAGTTAAAGCTGAATGCATTCATGCACTAGTGATCATATTTCAAAATTGAGTATGCATGATTGAATATCTTGTTTATTATATTGACAAATATTTAGTAAACTTAGGGGAACTTTGTTTTGAATGTCCTTTAGATTTTTTCATTAATAATCAGGTACTGGTATCTTATATACTGGTATCTTAAGGTGTCTTATGTACTGGTATCTTAAGGTGTCTTATGTACTGGTATCTTAAGGTGTCTTATGTACTGGTATCTTATGAACCCATCTTCTGCAACATACTTGATTTTATATCCTTGATTTACTAATATAGAAAATATCAATTATTATATTTATTTTGTATATTTATACATTGCAAAATTTTAAATAAACAACCAGTCAATTTTCATACAAAAATAATTTAATTTATGAAAATGACACGATTTACAAAAAACCAACTTACTGCTAAAAATTCTTGTAATCTGTCATGTACATCACCTGGACCATGGATAGAGAACAGGGCACCAGCTAACTGGTTAACAGCTATAGCTAAGCAGTGACTATTATTTATATTTCCTGGAAAATAAAAAAAGGGCATGAAAGGAATCATTTGTTTTGGATAAAGACAGAACAGGGGATAGTTCAAGCAAAACTGTTAATCAAAGAACACTTAACAAACCTAAACCATAAAAACTGAAATAAAACTTCTGCTAACATTGCAACCTTGGTTTATTTGTTTATTTAGATTTCAAGATTTTTTAAATAACGCTCAGACACAAAATCTGTGTAACATGAGGAGAATACAATGTAATCAAATACATGTTGACAAACAATGATAAACACTTAGACGTTAATACTACAGTAAGACTATAAGGTCGACATAAAGGTCGGGGGTTTTCTCTGGGTACACTGGCTTCCTCCCGCAATAAAAACTGGACGCCATGATATAGCTGAGCAATTGCTGAAAGTGGCATTAAACACCATCAAACAAACAAAACAAATACAAAATTTATAATCAAACTTTTTAGAGGATTTAAGAGTAAGAAATTTATATTATAAGGTGAAACTCAGAGAATTTGTGTAGTCTCATCTACAATACAATACAAATGATTTTATTGAAAATGCATCAATAGATGTTCAAAGGGATTACACAGCAGGCAAGCCTATATAGGTGTTCTCCCATACATTAAAGTGGACATCAAGGTAAATACAATAAATAGACAGTAAGGCAATATAAACAATATAAACTATAATAAATATAGAATTATGTACAACATGTATTTTTGTCCATATAGACATTTTAATTATAATGAATTTTGTAAATTATCAATTTCGTAATTACATATAATAGGAAAGGAACGTAATAGATTGGTCAGCTAATAAACAAGAGTCCATTCAAATACATGTAGTATTAATAGTATTAAAGAAGGTATGTTTACAATGTTACTTTTTAAATCATTTTGTTTCTTGTATAAAGTTAAGTACTGCATTGGTTATTTCTATGAGATGAGATAAAAATTTGTGATGATTTAGATTACTAGCTAAGTTGCGCAACTGGCAGAGTATGATTTTAAGTGGCCTTGAGCCATAATAAAAGTGGGAGGGAGGGAAAGGGATATTTTTCCTTATTTTCTTTTTAAACATTACTATACTCTGCAAATTCTGGGTGTCACTATCAAGTTTGTTCCATTCTTCTAGTACACTGGGGTAAAAACTATTTTTATAAGCTGCCGTGCGACATTTTGGGGGTTTGAAAGGATAACTATTTCTCAAGTTGTAATTTGGAGATTTGTTAATAATTATAAATGGTAAGATTTCATCCAATAGATATTCCGGTGTTTCACTATTTAGTGATTTGTGTATTATACATAGTTTACTAATCCTACGACGTTCATTAAGTGAATCCCAACCCAATTCATTGTACAATTTTTCATGGGATATACCCTTTCTTAGTCCAGTGATTATTCTTGCTGCATCCAGTTGAACATTTTCTAACATATCAGATTCCTCTTTACTACAGTTATCCCACACCACTCCCCCATATTCCAAGATAGGTCGAATGAATGCAATATATAATTTTTCAAGGGATTTTTTGTCTAATTTATACTTCATTTGTCTTAATATATTAATTCTTTTACAGGCCTTGGAGTAAATTTCATTTATGTGGTCCTTCCATTTAGCAGATGAGTGAAATGTAATACCTAGGTGTTTATGAGAGTTATAATTTTCTACAATAGTGCCATCAAAATAAAGGGGGGTACATTTAAGTTGTGTTTCCTAGTGAAGACCATGGATTTAGTTTTCTCAGTATTGAAAGTAACTCCCCATTCCTTGGACCATTGGTATATACTACCGTATAAGTGGTTTTTTTCGCGTGGGGAAATTTTTGCGTTTTTGTTAAAAAACTGTGCGAGTTTATTTTGGCGTAATGTAATTTTCGCGGTCCGTAATCATAATGAATAACTCTATCATTTGTCTAAATATTTCGCGATTTTTTATTTTCGCGTCCCAACTTTTATCGCGAATATAGCGAAAATTATATCACCGCGAAAAAAACCACTTATACGGTATCAAGATCTTCATTTAAGGATTGTGCTGCTACATCATGATTATCAACAATACAGTTCAGTGATGTATCATCAGCAAACAGTTTAATTTTGTTCAGTACCACATTTTCTATATCATTAATAAATAAATAGAATAAAAAAGGGCCCAAGATAGATCCCTGGGGTACCCCTGCATTGAGAGTCTTCCAACTGGAAAAGTAGCCATCAATATTTACTCGTTGTTTCCTATCACATAGGAAGCTATCAATCCACTTAAGTACATTACCGCATATTCCATAATTTCGGAGTTTATAGATGAGGCCTTTATGCCAAACACGATCAAAGGCCTTTGAGATATCACAGAATATGAAACATATATCTTTGCTACAATCTAAGTTTTGTATTATGGCATTGTAAATAACTAATAGTTGGTTCACTGTAGAATCTTTTGTTCTAAAGCCCGATTGGATATTTGACAGAATATTATTTTGTTGTATATAGTTATTAGTAATGGTAATTGGACGGTAGTTAGAGGGGTCATCATGATAACCCTTACCCTTGTATATAGCTGAGACATTTGCCCTTTTCCAGTCATTAGGGAATTGTCCATATTGTATCGTTTTGTTAAATAATATTGTAATAGGGACAACCAATGACTGAAAAATACATTTTAGAAATTTAGGTGCAAGCTTATCTGGACCAGCTGGCTTATTAACATTTAAAATCTGGAATTGATCAATAACATCTTGTTTGGAAATAACAATGTCAGACAGCTCACAGGGGGATTAGGGGGGGGGGGGGGCTAAGTCAGGGAAGTTAGGTTCAAATTGATTAGAAGATATTGAGACAAAGTAATCATTCAAGACATTAGCTTTTTCTTCAGGATGTACAATAATTTTATTGGTAACTTTAAGGGGACTGTTGTTTGTATTTTTCCTATTAAACTTGCATATTGACTTTGCAATTCTCCACCATTTTGTAGATGGGATATTTTTATCAGTTAGAGTATTCTGAAGTTTTTTTAGGTAATTATTTTTTGCTTCCCTAGTCATTGAGATAACTTCATTACGTTTTTGTCTATATATGAGCCAGTGATTTGGACTATTACTGAGTTTAGCCTTTTTGTGGATTCTGTTGCGCTGTCTCATCCCCAATCTTATCTTGCTATTCATCCACGGTTTGTCTTTTGGTATAACTCTTACATTTTTTTTGTGGGATGAATTTATGCATTTCATCATTTATTTCATCTTTGATGATCTCATTTATAATATTAGTGTCTTCAATTTTATTTGTTCTGTCTGTCCAGTCAATTAAGTTAAGTTCATTCTTAATGGATTCATAATCTGCATTATTGAAATCCCAGATTGTTTTGGTAAAGGATTTTTCTCGTAGTGATTTAAAGTTAATTTCTAAAATGGATGGGCAATGATCACTACAAAAGTTGGGAAGAACATAGCTAGAATGGACAGTATCAATATTACTAACAAAAATTTGATCCAATAGTGTTGAGGATGTTGATGTAACCCGAGTTGGTTCATCTATGGCATTATACAACCCATATTTATCAATAATTCTTGAAAAAGTATGACTATGAGGTATTGTAGAGGTCTAAATTAATATCTCCAAGAAATATAACATTAAGTCCAGTATCAATACATGTATCGCAATATAATTCCAGGAGATGACTCTAGAGTTAGGGGGCCTGTATACACAAACACCAAGAAATTTGTTGTTCTGCACAGTTACTTCTATGCACATTGATTCAATGTTTGCACATTCAAGATCAGTTCTACATTTAACAATAAGATTATTTCTAATATAGATCAAAATACCACCCCCATTGCCTGTTAATCTATCTTTTCAGAAGGGGTGTGGGTCATAAAAATTGTCAATCACGAGGTCTGAACTACAAATTGAGTTATTAAGTTTAGTTTCAGTGATACAGATAATATCTAGATTACCAAGCTCATGATATAATAGATCAGTTTTATATCGTAGTGAGTTGACGTTTATGTTAGCTATTGAGATATTTTTATACTCATATTTAGTGTTATCAGGTCCAGGGTTTGGTTGAACATCAAGGCAGATTAGGATCAGGTAGCGCAACACAACCATCAGGAATATGTTGTTATTGAAGAAAAGATTCACTGGTTTAATAAAAGTATTGATATGTACAAGAAAATGTGATGGTTCATTAACCATTATCAAAGGGCTGATTACATAATATAATGAGGAGGCATTTTCTTGTACAATAAGGAGAAAAGTAGTTCATACTTATGGACAACTTTGTATTGCGTACAGTAACAATATGTTAAAGGTATTGGACTCCAGGTAGTAACCATCAAAACAAATACAAACATATATACAAACATATACAAATATACTAACTATAAAACTTAAAATCAGGATGCAAGAGTTGGAGGATTCGAGAGATAATGTCAGTCATCATTTTTAATTACTACTAGTACTATATGTACTAGTACCTATACTGTTACTGACTGGGGTTGGGGGGATATACTTTTGAACAAAACATGAATAAATAAATGGCAACCGATAGATCAGTCGTTAAAAACGACAAATGGTTATGATTTGTGCAGGTTAATGTAATTTTGGTCAATACATAAATTGGTCGATGGGATCTATGACTATGACGCATTAATATTGACATATAAGATGTACAATTATGACGTATTAATGTAAACACACTTCTTTGGAATGGTTTGGTTATAGTTTAGCAGATATACTACAAGTACAGTCGTATGGGACTACTCTAGTATACGCAAATATTTGCAATGGTTATTGACACAAGATAGTTTCTTACTATTTTGAAAATTGTTACCGGTGAGATCATTATAAATATAGATCAAGGTGTAATGCTTTCTCTAATGTATTGATACCAGTTGCATTCGTAAAGCATTAACTGACCAATATAAAGGTTTATCGGATTGAGGAAGAAACTTGGACAGTGAACGTGTGAGGTTTGCGGATTCATATTATAACAAAATTGATAAAAAAATCAAGGAGTTAAAAATAACAAAAACATGTATTATGTATTAATATGTATAGAAGTAATTTCTACACTTTGGGCAGAACTTATTATTTAGGAAGGGGAAATGTTTACACTTAATATCATGACCAATGATTTTTCGTCAGATATTAATATAAGTGAAGTGTAGTTATGAATTATAATACATGCTACCATTATAAAAGGAAGTTAAAGCATAACATATGATAACACATAGCTTCTATTACAGTAACATACAATTTGGACATGGATAAAGAGGCATTAGAACTGAAGGTGCATTACGGTCTTATATGTGAAAAACAGTGAGTTGATATGTATATTGGCTAGTCAGTGGATTTTGCTCGATTGGAGCCATTGTCTCATCTTTATACGAAGAAATTGATAGTACCAAGATGTTTGAACTTATACAAGTTATTATAAAATAGTGTCACCTACCTTCCAAAAATGCTTTGTAAACAGAGGAATCTTGTCTGGCTAGCTTAGGAATGGCAACTGCTACAAATACCATCAGTAAGCATGCTATCTCATATTCGTTGCCTTTAGCTTCTGTAATTTAATATGGATTCAGTTAAGAAAGGTTTTTTTTATCAAATCAGGAGTGGAATAAAGCAAGATAAATACAATGTGAATTTTTCTAAATACATGTACAGCTATTTATCTCCCCTGAAGATATTGTTTACATATACTGGTAACTAGAGTCTTGTGAAGTTGTCTACATAAAAAAAGAACCAGTAGTAAGTAACAATACTCTACCAAAGGTTGTGGGGCACATATTTGCAGTCTCATGAAATCCAGTTTAGTACTTCTCAAAATGAAGATTAAAATGTGAAAAGTTTATGGTCAATAAAGACAAATGATATCAAAAGCTCACATGGACCCTTGGTCCAAGTCGGCAAAAAGCTTTTCATTACTGGTTTATTCAATGAATTAATGATGGTTTACTAATACAATTACTCACCACCCTTTTGTTGCCTTAAAGCATTAATCAGAGTCGGATCAACATCACAAGTTAAACCTGCAGCAGACGACATCTCATTAACTACCTATAATCAAAATCAAATTTGTTTAATTTGAAAGATTTTGAAAATAATTTTCGTAATTTTCACACTAGGACGAGCCACTTTATTCCCTCAGATGCAAAGAAAAAACAAAACAGCAAACAAAATAGGACCCACCATTCAGTTCATGATGCTACAGAAATGTAATTCGAAAATTTTTTTGTTTAAATACAGCATTGTTGAGAGATGATCTATGTAAATGAAATTCCCAACTATTGTGAGAATGAATCTGATCTGTGTAACAGAAAGCTGTTACAAATCAATGTCACAGACAAATACACTCATGTGTAAAGTCCCCTCCACTACTCACTTATGTAAATATATATTTTTTAAATATATAGTCACCTATACAATTCTGCCAACTATTCTTGTGGAATCTTTGAATTTGTTACTTTCCTTTATTACGCATCATCTCAAAAACATTTTATTTTGCACTTAATAACAAATGACATCATATATCTGTAAATGGAGACTAATTTGGACTTCTACATTTGTGAGTTACAAGGAATAATACTCCCACAATAGACTAGATGGGGGGCTCTCACCAGGCTGTTTGGCTTACTTCCCCTGGATGCCATCAAGTACATCTAGCTGAAAAATTGCTGAAAAAACCTCATACTAAGACTTAGACATTTTGCAATTGGTACTCCTTGATAAATATCATGACACAATTCAGTTAAAAGGAGTTAAAATAACAGTTCACACCAAAATAACTAGCGAATTGAATTTTCTATTACTGTACCAAGAACTAAAGAGTCAGACAAGATAAACTAGCAGTATATATTGAACAACCTGTGAAAAAGTCTTCAAATGTCTTCAGCATGGCAAAACCTTTTATAAAATTCTTTATTGGTAGAAAAGAAGTTTAAAAGATTTAATAAAATATAACCTATATACTTAAAATTGAATGTTAAATGTTAAGAATTGTTTGTTTAGATACATCTGATATTAGGAAAAACAATAACACTTAACAGAAATCGTTAGTCATGCTTTAGTTGTTTATATACACAACTTTTTGAAATTAACTTTTAAATTAACAAAAATTAACAGAGTTTATTGATTGTTAGCAAAATGCAAATTATATTCAAGCACAAAAATAGCAAAAAATATTAAATTAAAAACACACAAAGCAAGTAGGAGCAACATAAAAAATCTGAACTTACCCTATGCTACATGAATTTCTGAGAAAAAGTTAGCTTACTTACTTACCAAATAACTATTTATTTGTTCTCAACTCTGTGATTAAAGTGCGCTTATGTATATTTCCTTAAAATTAAATATCTACTTACAAATAGACTGAAGGAAGTTAAAATTACACACAAATGGAAGGAATCACACGAAACACATTTTTTCAACATCCGCATAAGAAGCATAGTTCATGCAGCACGTACTCGACATGAAGGACAAATACACGAAACACAAAATTAGAAGAAAGACTGCTAAAGAGAAACAGAAATTCTCAAGAATTCTGAGAAAATGTATAATGCAACAAAACTTCTACAATCAGGCTAACAAACAAACAAACAAACACACCAACCTGCTGTTTCATTGATGAATGCTGAATAATGAAAGGATTTTATTTTAAAGCTATGCATAATGGAAGGATTAGGCAACTATATTACACAAGACACTACTATACACCATCTCAATTAAATATCCATTTAAAGAATATTAAGAACCATAAAAAGAAGTTTCAATTTCTGAGCTGTTTAATTATATATGGGTTTATCAAAATTAATGGAATTTACTGTTTTTTTCATTTCTTAAAAAATTGTAATAGGTCAATTAAAATTGTTTAAGCCAGATGGTAACAATGAAACTTGAATGTGTTTCAATTGGATAAAAGATGGTCAGCTGGTATTATTCATTATTCTACAGTTATTTGACATGGGGGCATTATCACGATGTGATAACACCAGTGGACATTATCATCTCCAGTAACAACCAACACAAAATGTTTATTTTAAATTGTATTTATTAATGTGAATGAAGAAAAAATGTAATTTGAAGTTTAGAAAATGACCTATGAAAAACACCCAAGAATTATATATTCTAATATGACGTGCTTTAAACGTTTTGAGACCAGCAATTGTTTTAAAAAAATTATTTACTTGTGAGTAACACGCGACGAGGAGGGCGTGTCTTTAAGAGCTGTTCCAATTACAAAACTGTAACTCCCACCGGAAAGCTATTGCATATGACATATTAATCTTATAAATAGTGACATGCACTATAATTATCCATTGCAATATATTGTGTGTTACATTGGCGGAACAGCCAGTTTAGGCATAAATGGTGTTGGCTATAGGTGCATAAATATACTAAATGTACCGTCATTGTCTTGTTAGAATAGAAATAATTCACAGAGTTTGTGGTTTATTATTGTTTTACAATAGGATGGCCATTTATGTCGTAAAATAATGCGCCCTTTAGGCTTGGGCATTATCAATGTTTCAGGCAATACCACTCTCCCTAGTGCATTCAAGATATCATGACAATGCCCTCTATATAAGCAACTATTGGATAAATAAAGTTCGCAAATCAAATAAAACTGGACACTTAATTCCCTAATGCTAAACGTATTTGAACAGAAGCAAAAAAAGACCAGTTTTAACTGGTTTTGTTACACCCAAATGATTTCCAGACAAAAACGTTTTTCCAAATTCCTGACAAGCATGCAACCAATAACAACACAGAAGCAGTTAAAATCCTCCTTACCAATATCCCGACCTTAACTTAACACACCCCCCCCCCCTTTTCTTTAAAAACAAAAATTAAAGAAAAGTCACTGGTGTGGCTAAAAACCGCTGAAAGTGATATAAAATCTCTTTCAAGTAAACAAAATCATTTAATCATTTATTTACAACATTTCTCTATACCATTCATAATTTTCCAACAAATTAATAGTTATCATTATTAGTTTGTTCCCTTGCATCATCAATAAAAATACGGTCCTTAGGTAGTAACCATAGATAAGTTCTGTACATAAACAAATATTGGTAAATAAGTTATTTTTAAGTACAAGCTGTAATTAAAACCCTAACGAAGCAAGAGATTTATTTTCTAGTTACGTATTGGTTATTTCTATTATATGTAGCTGTTATTTTTAATGTTTATTAAATATTTATATTTTATTTATTTGTAATTAATGTTTATTGGTTATTGTTATAAAGTAAATACCAGGAACAATAACCCTGTTAATTATAATGTCCAACACAGAAGCCACCCCATATTTAACAAATCATACCTTTTTGAGAGCAGATTTAACCTAATTAATTAAACAGATTATATACAATACAGCAACCATGGATTTGGGGTTTTTTAGTAGTCAACAGTGGCAGGTTAATATAGTGACTTTGGATATTGTAAAAATTAGTTAACAGACACTTTCCAACTGTAAATTTTGCAATAAAAAAAGACATCTTCTCCAAGGAGTGTTTAGTGGAGACAAGCCAAAAATTTGCTCCCCCCCACCCCCCTATATAATTTATCTGACTTTGTGTGTGTGTAATAATCACCCAGGATGGTATTTTAAGCACAAAGGTACATAAATATTATACACCACTAATTAAGGTAACATTTAATCTGAAAGTGTGATCCACAAATACTTTCTATTATAGAATTCCAGTCCTTTTTCACATCCCAAATAAACAATTGCTATAGTGAATGATGGCAAATTGTTTGTTGTTTGGAAAAGTTTGCATTCAGTAAACATGTGTTTCAAGTAAACATTTGGCAAATACCATAACACAGAGTTATCTGTAGTTGCAGTAAAGTAGATTTGTAGTTATTTGCTCAATTTGTGAAATAAAAAATCAAAGACTGGCATGGTCAATTATACGAACACTAATTGTTGCATATGTAGATATGCTAACTCTGTAAAACTCAACTGCAGTTTCATCTATAGCTGTGTAAACAATTCAAATTTTTTTTATTAGTACATGTAATCGTTTGGTAAAGGAAATGTAGAAATTTATAAAGGGAAATAACTTACTCAAGGAAGAAAACCTCAAAGTTTATTTTATTATCTCCCCTGCTTTATTCTGCAAAGTTTTTGTGTCAAAATGACCAGGTATTTCTCTCCAAAAAAACAGTGTCAACCATTATACTGAAACTACTGCATTTGGCATAAACTATTCAGACAAACAAACAAAATCTGTTGACCTCCAATACTCAGTGTATTACTTCTGTTTATCATTGTTGTTACTTGAATGAAACAATTAAGACTTATAAAAAGACAGTTTTCGGACTGACCAATTCCATTCAGCACTTCCAAAACAATTTTATGCTAGATTTTAAAAAATATTTTTGTTAAAAAATAGGCAAAGTAAATTTTTACAAAATGTTTCTTAATTTTCTTTTTAATTGACTCCTCATGTACCTAACCACGCTTAAATTCCGGGTTACCAGGCTAAAGCAACAAACTATCTTATAAGGATGGCCTTGGAGATAGCACTTGATTGAACATTTTTAAACAAGTGTGAACTGTGAGCATTAGCATTAGTGATACCCCCGCTTTCCCAAAAATTTTGCATGTGTGTCAACTATGTGCAAAAATCTAAGTATTCTCTAAACAGGAAGTAGATGACCAAGGAAAATAAAATCACTTTAGACCATATGGCATGATAAATACCCAAGTTACATCCTATAGTTGCTTTGAAAACTGCGAAGGAAATTTTGCATGTATGTCCACTATGAAAATCTAAGTATTCGGTAAACAGGAAGTAGATGACCAAGGAGCATAAAATCGCTACACACCATATGGTACTATAGGACAAAGCAATATGCAAAATATCAGGCTTCTGCTTCGTATAGTTGCACAGAAAACTGCGACAGAAATTTTTAGTTAGGAACAGACGGACGAACGAACGGACGGACGGATGGACGGAGAGACAAGGGTTAAACAGTATACCCCCTCTTCTTCGAAGCTGGGGTATAAAAATAATTTGGCTTTAAAAGAAAACTTTTTTGCAACATAATCTTCAACCAAATTCATGCTTAATTCTATGGTCTACTTTTAATTTCATCCCTTTATCTTAATTGTATGTGTTATCTAATTTTAGTCTGCTGTAATAATAAAAAAATATCAAATTATCTAATAATCTATTATTATTATTATTATCTAATAATAATTACTGTTTTAATTCTATTAGACAGCTCTAAAATCATTTTACTTATTTACATCTATAAACAAGACAATACCTAACCTGCATGTCTTTTGTACTGGGTACAAAATGTTGTAAATCTTTTATAGATGCCATCAAAAATGGAATTCTGTCTTCAAGTACCTACAAAATAGTTGAAGAAAATGTAAAAGCATGATAAGATGACTACCCGAAAGCTAAATAAAATATTTACTTCAAATTTATCTGAGAGACAACCCTTTTGAATGACCCTATTAGGTAATTACTGCTTTTAGATAATCACTTATTTTGATTAGTTTAATGTTTGTTACAACTCCTGCAAGGAATATTTCAGCTTTATTCTGAATGAAAAAAGTAAACAAACAATAAATTAAATGGAAAAAGGAATGGACCCATGGAAACAAAACTTTTAATTACCACTGGAAAAGTATGGAGTATTGGGTAGGGAGGAAAAATTTAGCATCTTTTAGCAGCTATAACTATCCTACTTCATTAGAAATCTACATCTTATCATTCAATCAGCGTGGCACTGTCCAAACATGCTACCTAATATGGTCCATGATCAGAATTTACAATAAGAGGGTCTCCCCTATCTATTTGGAGATGAGCTGGGCTATGTAGGTCAGGTACTGGTAACCCTCTCAGTATGGCCACAGCCACTTACTTTGAGAGACCAATTTTTCCACATATCTGATGTTTTTTTTTATTTCTTTACTAAGATAAACCTAATTCATGCAGTAATATAGTCATTCCAAATTTACTGCCCAAAAGGTTTCTATAGATGCAAGAAATAAATGGCCTTAGCAGAGCTGTTACAACTTTTAAGGATTCTAACCATAAAATCTCTTCAACATTTGAATTATTTGTTCTTTCAATATTTTTGGTTTGAACACAACTAATGAGTCTAGAATACAGAAAACGTGGGTCTGACATAATTAATTTTATAACCTTGGTATCTTTGATGCCATTTTCTTTATTAGCATTTCTGCCAATTTCCATCATAATATGTCACCTTAATTGAGCTAAACTTGGTCGTCTTTCTTTTTTTTTTTTTAGATACAGTAAAAAAATTAATATTGTAACAAATTTCTAAGGTATATTTTAATAAAAGGTCTATGGAGGTGTAGTAACTTTGTTTTTTATTCGTGTCAAAGCAGTTATCAGCATTCAGATAAAGAAAAAACAACACTGATTCTATTTTTGAACTTTCATCCTTCTTTCCCTATACTTTTTAATACAATAGCCCTAAAGTCATACAATTAGATTTATACATTCAACCAATCATAATTAACTTTGCTCATTATGTACAAATATTTTTTGCATCATGTACATGTAAATATTGTTAAAAGTCTTTTGTAGCAAGTTTCAAAACATTTGGACATCTACTTTCTAAGAAGATTTGTTAAATTCAGCTTATCAGATCCAAGGATTGTCGGCCATCTTTCTCATACAATCATATGGCAATCAGAAAACTTTGAAAATACATCACTTGCTTTTAAGTTACAAAACATTTCAACCAGGACCTTCATAATAGAACATTTTTTAATTTAAACCAATCAGAAACAAGTATGGGTCGTGTCAAAAATTTCCTAGCATTTGGTGCTGGAACAAAATGTATGTGTCTGACACTTGTGCTTTATTGAGTTCAATGACAAAACAGTGAATCATGTCACTCTAACTGGATACAGTATTCTAACTCAAATTGAGCACTCCTGGCACCATCTCATAATGCTGCCTGCTTTAAAGCAGAACAAGTGTGGACTGTGAGCATGCTCACAAAGGGATACCCCCCGCTTCGCTTTCAAGTCCAATTATCTCCCCTTAATGATATCCGAGGTCAATAAAAATCCTTCATGCACATCTACATATAATGTACTTCCTTTATGCTAAGTTTCATTAAATTTCATCAAGCGATTTAGGAGGAGTTGCGCTTACAAGGGATGTGGACAGACAGACAGACAGGTTGATTCCTATATACCCCCCAAACAAAGAAGGGGGGTAATAAAAATACCAATTTTCAGGGATTTGGTTTGACCTGACCAGGTACAGAGTCTGGATCCATAAAAGAAATTTTAGCTGGGCTGAAATATTGCTTGCTGGAAGTCAAACATCAATTTAACCAATCTTATCTTCCGTTTCAGCCAATCAAAACTTAAGATTGCCTTAGTTGTCAATAATGATTAAGAAAATTCATAGACTTGAGAAGAATATTTAATTTTCATAACTCAAGACCTTCTAGCTTTAAAGCAGCATGCGAGCCATTGTGCCGCAGATGTGATTAACTTTAACTTACGTCTAATAAGGCTTCCTGTGCCAATTGTCTGAAGGACAGCAACACTCCAATTATTGTCATTCTCAATAACACACTGTCCACATCTGAAACATTTATATAAAAATTTAATCTCACGTTTTTTTCATCACAAATGTATAAAATCACATATCTATGACAGTTGTTGGAATTCAGTTCTCACTAACTGGTACCTTGATTCTTGTAACCAGATTGTTAAGACCAAAGTAACTTGGCTACTACCTCAATTTCAACGTGACAACTGTTTCTGCCAAAATACAGCAAATTAGAAAGTAATTACTATGAAACAGATATATCATTAAAGTAATTAAATCATCAAATAAATTTTCAGATTTTAACAACTATAATAAATATCCCAGTGGGTAAAACACAATGCATATACAGTGTAAATAAAATTGTGAATTGTGAATTTCTATTAGCTATTTAATTAAAACACAGATTTTAGAAATAAGCTAACAGTCAGAATTTTTAACTGTCTTCACAACAAGTTCCCTATTCTATTGGAATAGCCATATACATGTATGACAATTTTCTTTCTGTTGCTAAAATACATATGCATTATAGCATATTGCATATTTTACATTGCCCCCATACACCTGTCAGAGTTTTTATAAATAGTTTGTAAGGTTACCTGAATCAATAAAAGTCATTCAATGCAATAAAAAAAGCCAGGTCACATGACTATTACTTTTAAGTACAAATTTTTTTTAATGTATTTATTAATGAATATTAAAAAAAATATCTATTAAATTTATATTTTGTATTTAGACTAAATGTTTATGAAAGGTAGTTTCCTTCTTCAATTTTCATTGCTTGAAATTACTGATTTAGGTAGAAAATAACACTAAAAGATTTGCTAAAAGGTACATTTCACCATACAACTTCGCCAAAATAGGATGTATGAACTTGAAAACCTGGTCATGTGACCTTGGTTTGGACTAAATGACCTTGGTATGGATTGAATGGTTCAATTAATGATCAAAATATAAGCCAGTATTCCATGATACGAGTGCTGTGTAATTTGCTATATTAAGCATAATATTTCCTGATTACAATTTATGCATAATAATATTGTATAGAAAGAACAAGTCCTTATGCGATATGTTAAAAAAAAATTCTACACTGCACTAATGTATCAGTCAACTTATATCATCAGCAGACGTCTATCCCATGTTTTCATTGCATCAACTTATATCATCAGCAGACGTCTATCCCATGTTTTCATTGCATCAACTTATATCATCAGCAGACGTCTATCCCATGTTTTCATTGCATCAACTTATATCATCAGCAGACGTCTATCCCATGTTTTCATTGCATCAACTTATATCATCAGCAGACGTCTATCCCATGTTTTCATTGCATCAACTTATATCATCAGCAGACGTCTATCCCATGTTTTCAATGCATCGATTTATATCATCAGCAGACGTCTATCCCATGTTTCCTTGCATTTTCATCTGACAAAATTTGAAACATAAAACAGATGGCTTTTCTTTGCCTGTAGCTGCCAGGACACTCAAGTTACTTCCCCCTTGTAACCTATCTTATTACTTAAACCAGCAAAATGATTGAAGGATGTTCACTGCTCATGTCATTGGGTTTTTTTCAGATTTTGGATATCCCCTGGTTTTATCCATTTCAAAGTATCACACTTGTCTGCTTATTGAATCCAAGTTTTCTTTCCATATTCTATTACCAAAATCATAAGCTGACTGAGAAATTTGAATAAAATTTGTAGATTTCATCAAGGCTTTTAAAAGACAAAAATCAAGAGAAACCTATTTCCTACCAAATTTTCATAGAGCAGATCTAAACAAATAAGCATATATTTACCAATAATTATTTTTTGCTTGTTCTGGTATCAAATAAGCATATTTACCAATAATTATTTTTTGCTTGTTCTGGTATCAAAGACCTTACAAACTATTATGACCTTTAGAACCTTTATATATTGAATATGACCATTGAACATCCTTAAGGCTCATCCTTAATTTGCTTATTCTTCCAAAAAATGGCAAGAGGAATGTGCAAAGTGATGGTGCAGCAAGTTCTTATCAAGCTATCAAGAGTAGCTGTGTGTGCTGTCTGTCTGGAAATCCAATTTGAGGATTAGCACTAAATATAGATTGGGAAATGCCCTTTTGGTTATGTCATCTACAAAAATATCCTGGGAATTCTCTATTTGGACAACTATAAATAGACTTACTCTGTACAAGGCTGTGATATTCTATTGATGACAGGCACAAATGAAAAATACATCACAAAATCAAACAGCCATGCAAAACAACACAAAATCATTCAAAACGACACTGCATTTTATCTTTTATTGGCAAAATCATATTGAAATTCAATTCAAATTAGAATGAACATTGAAATTAAAATTAAATAAATATTAAAATAGTTAATTTGAGCAGTTATAAATTAAATAAAGATGAGACATAAAAAATACAAATTGTTAATAAAATTGAAAAAAAACAAACAAAATAACTAAACAGAAGAATAAAATTAACTTAAAATAAATTCAAATATTAAATTAATTCAATAAAATTATAAGAAATACAGCCCAGTATAAACATACACTGAACATAACAATACATTTCAATAGATTAAGGGAAGAATTAAGGATGCAAGGATAGAACAGGGTCCAATACAACATCAGCATTTTGTCAGGAAACAGTTTAGGTAAAGTATCTATAATACTTACTGACATGGCAAGGATCTGGTATACTTCATTATAATAGTGTGTGAATAAAAGTACCAATTTTGTATCGTTTGTTTGAATGAGTTTTATGCCACTTTTAGCAATTCTTGACCTATATCTGTGCATACAGTTTAACCGGGTAAGGAGGCCAACAGTATTGGGTAGACCCAACTTGGACAGGAAAGCTGGCAATCCTGGTCTATTAAGGTTGGAGCAAGCTTTTAGTGCTTTTAGTCTGACTGTTGTATTATCTTATTGATATATTATACTGCAGAGTAAATCCGGAGTTGATGACCCAGATGCATAATGTCTGAATTGACACTTAAAAGTTCTACCAAGGGTTGTCTTCTCCTTTTACAAGCACTGAAAAACTGTTGGTCTTATAAGCATGATGCGTTAGTTAAGATTTCCTTCTGAGTTTGATACTACACACCATAGAATATTATTTTAAGATCCAGTGTATGCTTAAGAGGACCACTTTAAATTCAGAGATTATCTGTTTTGAATTTAGCAAACACAAAAAAAAAATAAATACAAAAAAAAAAAACAAAAATACCATAAACATGCACCAAATAAACCATGCTTTTTTCATTCAATCTATATATAGGAAGAAATAAACATGTATGTTTCATGCTGTCTGTCAATCACATCCTCTATACCCTTACCAGTTTTCTAATATATATATTGTGTACAAGAAATGTTATTATTTAATTCTGGTCACAAGTACACCTACACACTGATAAACAATAAAGCAAACAAGTTTTCCTTCCTATGGAGGAATTTAGCCCTGACTTCAAATACAAAACAAGAAACATGGCCATGCCACAAAACCAGGTTTTCAATGATTTAACAATTAATTTCAGTAGTAGACTAAGCGGACTCTGTTTTCTGTGTTTAGGAACAGTGACCTTGTTCATGATCCGACTGGCCCCATATCCAATCCCAAGCTAGGTCTTCATGTAAGCTTGCTATATCCAAAGTTTCAGCAAGATTGGTTATCTGAACTGAAGTTTTTGACCGTAAACTGTTTTTCTATTTTAGTAACAGTGACCTTGAACTTGATCAGACTGGCCCCAAATCCAATCCCCCCAAAGAACGCCCGCCATACCCTTATCTAATAACCAGGTTTTTCGTTGGAAACCTGGTTAATGACTTACATAATATAAATTAGATCACTGCCCTAAGGGAATAAAGAACTATTCTGCTTGGGAGGTACCAGTACCACTGCCATAAAGGACCATCATTCTTGGTAGGGACCATTGGAATAAAGGAATCAAGGAACACCCTTCCTGGGAATGGCCACTGCTATAAAAATTACAGGACCATGCTCCTTAAATTTAACCACTTCAAAGTTTAAAACTTAGCAGCCCATGTCAGGCTCAAAACTCCAATGTTGACATGCTGCTGAACTTCTCCATAATTTTTAAACCACTTGACCGGTGTGGAAAAAATCTTCTCATCACTAGTGAATTTGCTATTCTCATCTGTTGTCTGATTGGTTTTAAATAATTAACGTCAATAAACAGAATAATGATGTCATAAACAGAACAACTTCTATTTACTGTGTTACCATAAAAATGGGGTTGGGAGAATTTGTACTTGGATTTCGCAAATTTACTACTTTTTTTTTAAATTAGACAAACATCCAAGGCTCGGACTTAAAGTACAAAAATTAACTATCAAGAGTGGAGAAACACGATAATTCACTGGTACAAATGTATTTTAAGATCTTATATTTTTCTAATGATCCTGAAAACCAGCTAAATAAACTTGTATGTATAAGCCACGGAAAATGTTGCATACAAAGAATAAAGAACACAAGATATGGTAAATCGAAATCTTTGAAAAAAGATTTATCAAATTATATACTTTATGAGTATAAGCTAACGAGTGTAAGAAGCTGGTGATTAATTTAACATAAAGAGTGCTGTATTAGAAAAACTGCTCATTAAACAAGATAGAAACTGAGTTTGATAATATGGGTCTATATTACAATGTAGATAAAAACTATATCATAATAAATAAAAACTCCATATTTTGCATACGTTTAAATGACCAGTGCCGTCTTTATTCAAGGCATATATACAAATAATGAACAACAATGACGCCAAAAAGGGGAAAGTAAAGTAGAAGGTGCTAGTAATGTAAACAGTTGATATGTTAATATTGCTGTATATCATGGAGTTTGATCTTATATTGGTGGGGTACAAAGAATGGCCTGCTGTATATCATGGAGTTTGATCTTAAATTGGTGGGGTACAAAGAATGGCCTGTTGTATATCATGGAGTTTGATCTTATATTAGTGGGGTACAAAGAATGGCCTGCTGTATATCATGGAGTTTGATCTTATATTGGTGGGGTACAAGAATGGCCTGCTGTATATCATGGAGTTTGATCTTATATTGGTGGGGTACAAAGAGAAAAGGCCTGCTGTATATCATGGAGTTTGATCTTATATTGGTGGGGTACAAAGAATGGCCTGCTGTATATCATGGAGTTTGATCTTATATTAGTGGGGTACAAAGAATGGCCTGCTGTATATCATGGAGTTTGATCTTATTCAATCAGTGATGTGCCAAAATTATTATTTAGTTGTAAATATTGTGTGCTTATGTTTAAGAATTACCATGTATCCATGAAAATTCTTATTTTCACCATTTTGAAGTTGTAGGTAAATAACAGTATTTCGTTTGTGGTACTTTTAGGCAATTGTCCTGCCAACTAAATTTAGTCTTGTTTTTCTAACATGATGTCAAATACACTATTTGTTTGTGATAAGATTAGGAGCCAAAATCTTTAACCCCAAAATTGGCTAAAAAATTGCCTTTATTATGTTTATTTTTTATGTATTTTGTCATTACAGGATAAAACAATATTCATACAATGTCAGAAAATACATAAAAGGCGTATTTGTATTTGCTATGCATTTCTACCCTGTTTCGGAGGCTCGTACACATAAACTTAATATTTCTAGACAATTAAAAAATATTTGATGTACTTTTATATTTTTATAGTTATGACATGCTAAAAATTATTTTTTAATGTGTTTTTTTTTACCTCAAAAAAAAAAAAAAAAAAATAGGGATCCGAATTAGGGACAGAGTTAGCCAGGACAGCAAACCTGCAATGTACATTGATAGATTTAATATACAATGATTTTTATCCACCAAACAATAATCAGAATTTTTCTTTCAAAAGAAAGCAGAATATTTTCCCCCAGAAATACAAATAAATATAGTTGGTTTAAAAAATAAATATCATGTTAGGTGTGATTGCAAAAGCCTGAAAGTAAATATGATTTATGCCCAGCAGTTTTTGTAGGAATTTTTTTTATCTAAAATAAAACCTGTATCACTTTCATAATTCTAATCTCTAAATGATCTGTTCACCAATTAAGAGAGAAATAAGAATCCATAAAGCATTCTACACCATGACTATTCAGGCAAAACAATAAACAACACTCAAACTTCATGCCAATTTCTACTGTCTTAAAAAAAATAAATCCATTTCATTCATGACAGAAGACATTTCCTTTACAGCAGACGACATTTCAATTGCAGAAGACTAAAGCACATATTAATCTATGCACATGCTGGTGCACTTGCATCACTTACCTGATGAGGTGTTTTTGTTATCTAAAATTTAAGTGAAAAATTCTGTCAATATTTTGTCCACTTTTTTACACACAATACTTCATCAAATTCATCATGGACAAAATTAATACAAGCGCACAGAACTATCCAAAAGTTATACATTTTATATGGAAGATAATTATTTATTATTTTCCTTTTTAAAAATCCAGAAAAACATATTCATGAACACAACAATATAAACTTTTCTACCAACATAGCACTAGAAAGAACATGCACAATTATTATACACTTATAATATTTTTAGTGATAAACTTGTATACTGGTAGTATACTGTAGTATATTTGAAGTTCTAATCGGATTGGTTCAAGCCAGCAATTGAAACCCTGATTTTGTCTTATGTGATCTGTTTTTTAATTCTTTTTTGTTGTTCTGTTTGTGATGAATTAAATTTTGGGGTTAGTGTTTGCTCTACTTGGAGATTTTTGGTATTAGATAACAGAGCTTGGTTTATAACACTGACTGCAACTCTGCAATATAGCTGAAATATAACACACTACAGTTAAAACCAAATAATGATATGATTGGGAACAAAACGAAATGACACACCTGCCCAATCTTCAACATTTTTTATATAAATTTTCAAATTTAGGATGAAAATAATAAATTCAATTGTGAACAAAACACATTAAAAATAATTATACATGCAAATAATTAGAAATTATATATTATGAAATCTGTATAGTAAAAAGTTAAGAAATATATATCAAATCAAATTTTCAAGTATTTCCAAAAAACAAATTTATAATAAACTGAATGCAGATGATGCCATCTTGTATTATATAGCATGATATATGAACACTACAGCAATGGTGGGCTCGTCCATGGTGGGCATCACAATGACATATACCTTATTTGACCTCTTCTTTTCTTGCACCCGCCACCCCCCACCCTCCCTTGTGGATTGGTAGATGGTCGAAAAAGCAATATTATAAAACTATAAAAACTTGATGTTTCGACGCCCACTTCTCATATTCATAAATGACAACAGATGTATTGATATTGATGTTAAAAGTAAATCTTTTTTTTCTACTTTTCTTTATCTCTACTTATCTCATTATTACATTTATGACATAAGTTTATTATAACATTGTTGTTGTTGTTGTTTGTTGTTATGGATGTAACATCATTACATCTTTTTGTCATTTTTGAATATATATAAATATACTGCTAAAATAATGCAATTTGATTATTTGCAAAAAGAAATATGTTGTTTGCCAAAAAGTTATAATAAAGAAAACTGCAAGAAGCATTCCAAATCAAAGACGATGTTTATTCTACGTCCTGGTACCCAGTACAATCTACATGCAGAGCTACCATGAAAGACACATACCAGTAAATTAACACAATTGTTGTCATTAAATGAATGTTATATACAGTCTAAAACTCTGTTGATAACAGTAAACAAAACTTTCCTAATTTCAAAGAATACACAATTTATTGCAGACTTCCCAAAAGTTGAAATCTCTGAGAGGTCAGGCATATCAAACATTTGTCTGACCAAACAAATTTTTGCTGGATAATACCTCAAATTTACTGAGACTTAACATTTTGGGGGGAGATTTTGTCTGATAACTAAGAAAACAATGCCTGAGTAGAGCAAAATTTACCTGTCAGGTGTTGTGGTCATTTACCTGTCAGGTGTTGTGGTCTGTCAGGTGTTGTGGTCATTTACCTGTCAGGTGTTGTGGTTATTTACCTGTCAGGTGTTGTGGACATTTACCTGTAAAGTGTTGTGGTCATTTACTATTCAGGTGTTGTGGTTATTTACCTGTCAGGTGTTGTGATCATTTACTAGTCAGGTGTGGTGGTAATTTACCTGTCAGGTGCTATGATCATTTACTAGTCAGGTGTAGTGGTCATTTACCTGTCAGGTGTGGTGGAAATTTACCTGTCAGGTGTTGTGGTCATTTACTAGTCAGGTGTTGTAGTCATTTACCTGTCAGGTGTTGTGGTCAGATTTAGAGATGGCTGACACTGTGTATACTTCAAATGATATTTATAAATATTTAGAATTAAATTAATATTTAAGGTCTCATGCAAAAGAAAAATTTTATTTATCAGAATACAAAGTTAAAAATACATACCCCATATTCAGGACAACATTTAACAATATGTCTGACTTATATTTTAGGAGGTCCAAAAAAATATTTCAAAATTCACTGAATACACAGCAAACTTTTGTGTATAACTAATCAAGGCATGCACAATGTTAACAAAACAAAAGGGCAAAAATAATACACGAACCTTGATAGATGCGACAGGCAAGAATAATATGGATGGGTCACAGATGGGCTTCAATTTGATCTCATGAATTATCAAAAAAGATCTTAAATGGCTATTCCATTGGTATAGGTGAGTTGGATGGAAACTGAAAACCTAAGAGAATTATTTGATTGATTGATTGATGTTTGCTGCCATGTGCAACCAGCATTATTTTAGCTATATACAAGACGAGAACAAGTTAATATACAATAAATCTACAGGGATCAGGAATGAAGCAATGGGAAGACAATTTGGCTGCCACTGGAAAAGTCAGGAGAATTGGGTAGGGGCAGAAAATTTGGCCTTCTGTGATGACTACAATCAATGTGACTACTCATTTCCACTATGGTCCTCGGTCAGGATTTCCAGATTATGACTTGACAATAACCACCCCCACCCCTATCCTATCTGCTGCTGGGCAGCTCTGTGGTGTAGAGTACTGGGAACCCTCCCAGTATGGTCCCAGAAAATTTCTTTGTAGTGAAGAAAATAAAATAGATAATCCATAATGTCAACGTTAATCACATTTCAAATTAAAACGTCTTGTCAAAACATAAACTATTTTACGTTATACCTTTTAAACTCAAAAATTTCATAAAAGAACAAATTAAAACATTTTTTTTTCAGCTATATCAGAGACATATAATTACACGCAATTATACGTTTCTGGCTATATATAGGACACCAGTTTACTACATACAATCCAACGGCCTTACAGGGAACAGGGCATTTTAACCAGTGAGTACAATATTAAAGTAAATTGGTAAATCTGAAAAGAAAACCTGCTGTGAACCCCTTCACTACTTGTGTTGTGACCCAGATTATACACAAAAATGCAAAGAAAAGTAGTTCACACATAACCAGAACCGGCTACAAGCACAGACAGAGAAAAGAGACAACATTCACTTCTTACTTGCTGCTACTTTGGGTTCTACAGAAATCAGTAAAACTATGTATATTAGTGAATATTCTACAATGCTGGAAGATAGACTGTGATGAAAAATGACAATAAATGTTTGTCTACGACAAGAAAACATTTGTATAAATCAGTACCACAAACATTTCTATAAACTAATAATTATTGTAAAAGCCAAACTTTATCTGTAAGTAACCAGGTAAAAAATGGAAATTTACAAAAAGATTACGGTTCTGAACAGAACATAGTCCAAAATCTAAATACATACTATAAACATTTAATAATCAAAACTGAACCTTGCATGAACTTCAGGCATCCAAATCATTTGAATTATGTCTAAACAGGACTGAAAATATTCATCATTTTACATTTTCATATTTATGACCTGCTGTCAGAATACAAATATATTAAATCTCCAACATGGTGATTTTACAATGACAAGTTTAACAATTGTTAATCATTAAATTTAATCTGCATGATAAAAAAATTGGGCTATTCCACTTCTTAAATCTATGTCTTGGTGGATACTCATTCTATTTCAAATATTAAAGCCATTGGTTTTGAGAACTTTATTCAGCATTATGAAAAAGTGTAATTCACATCACAATTAGCTCCCCTGATACAGATTCCTTATTGCAATATTATATCTTTGCTGACATCTTTGCTGTCCTGACTGTGCTAATGCTCTCTGATGATACCTTATCCCCACTTTCTATAACTTTATACAAACATTAAGGAGATCTGAAAGTTAATCCCACAATAAGGCGTGTCCCATCCTCACAAGTCAGGGTTTCTGTGTCTACATGCGTCCACGAAACCCTGACAAACTTAGCCAGGAAATTCCCGGGCTAGAAGACTTTCAAATGACGTCAAACCTTCAAAATATCAACTAATGAAATCCCTTGAAAGAAGCAATACGGCGAGAAAATACATATAGTAACAAGAAAACTTTTGATGCAAATGCAAAAGTTCGCCGCCGATTTATTCTGCATTCTGCCATCCTCACAAGTCAGGGTTTCTGTGTCTACATGCGTCCACGAAACCCTGAAAAACTTAGCTAGGAAATTCCCAGGCTAGAAGTCACTATTTTCATTGGCTACATCATACCTGATTGTAGCCAATCAAAAGCTTGCTTCATTCACGACTTGGTTAGGGGAATATCCCGATGTCGATTGTAAATAAACCAAACAGATGTGTTGCATAGACCATGTGAAAATAAGTATATTTTGTACATTAGTGTTAATAGTTTGTTATTACCGCGTTATTTATTAGTTGCATTACGTTTTCTTCACACTCAAGAATTAGTAAGAATGACTACTGCCAAACACTTGCTTCTTTCAAGCAATTTCATTAGTTGATATTTTGAAGGATTGACGTCATACGAAAATCTTCTAGCCTGGGAATTTCCTAGCTAAGTTTGTCAGGGTTTCGTGGACACATGTGGACACAGAAACCCTGACTTGTGAGGATGGGCGTGTCCATACAAAGCTTCTGACAAAATTTAAATATTGTATCATTTATCATTGCTGAGAAAAATGAGATGAAAATTGGTCTCACACTCACGAACATACTAACAAACATACAGACCAAAAACAGTATACTCCCTATGCCCAATGGGGTATAAAAAGACCAAAGACTTATACCTTTATATCATACCAATTAATTAATAGTTTAAAATACTTTTGCATTTAACCATACCATTTCATATTTTCCATTGAAGCTGGTCATTTTTTTGTTTAACACCACTTTCAGCAATTTTTTAGCTATACTGTGGTGTCCAGTTTATACTAGGGGAGGAAGCTGGAGTACCAGGAGAAAATTGGCAATTGATGTCAATTAAGATTTTAGTACCCAGAGAGTCTTGAACCGGCAAACTCAGTTTTGACATGCATGAGATCATTAGAAGTAACTACTGGAACTATCGTCCACGGAAACCCCAAAAAGGTCAAATAAGCAATAAATCTCTAGTTTCTGGCATGTAACTACTGTAACCAATCGTCCACCGAGACCCCAAAAACGTCAAATAAGCAATAAATCTCTAGTTTCTGGCATGTAACTACTGTAACCAATCGTCCACCGAGACCCCAAAAAGGTCAAATAAGCAATAAATCTCTAGTTTCTGGCATGTAACTACTGTAACCAATCGTCCACCGAAGCCCCAAAAAGGTCAAATAAGCAAAAAATCTGCTGACATATTTAGAAGCCAGACTGTAACTACCTTAATGTTTTTTTTTTTTAAAGTTACACTTACAACAACAGAAAAAGTTAGCATTACTTTATGTCTACACAAGATATTCAAGATAACACATGTCCGATTGTAAGTATAATATCTAAAAAACAATTTTATAAAATTATACGTGTAATCAACACATGACAATGTGTGATTCACTGCACAGATACAATAATCTCACATACATTCAGCATTCAAACAAATGCATTATGGTGCATTTCCTATGATTAATAAATCTATTTCAGTAATGGTATTCTACATCTGACAGAACTACTGCTATTTAAAAATTCTACAAGTTAAGAAAATGAATTACCTACACGAGCTAAAGAGTAAAATTATTCATAGTTTCATCAATACGGTAGTATACATCAGTACTATTTGTTTGAGTGACATGGCACATGCTGTCCAAGACCTTCATCTATTTTGTTTAAAGTCCTTTTTCAATTTTAATGTATTATTCATGATATTCAAATTTATCATGATATACAAATAATTAAAGTGTATACTGCGTTACTGATGAATCAATAGCTACTACAGTCCAGGTACTGATCTAAGCTTACTTGTTAGCTGTTTGTACAGATCTCTCATCACTTCTGGCTTGTCATAATTGGTTCTCAGTTTCTGCAACACATCCTTATTACTTATTACCAGTTTCTGAAAAAAGTGGTTAGAAGTACAAGATACAATTATTAAAATTTGTTGTCTAATGGTTTCATTTTGATCATTTGAATGGGGTTTAATGCCAATTTCAGCAATTTTAAGCTATTGCCGGCAAGTGATCAATAGTAGAGGACCAACTACCTTAACCACTCTGCCACAAAGGCCCGATCAAGGTTTAGACATAGTGATGTAACATTACAGGTTAAGAGATTTTGCACAAATAGGTGCTTGATTGATTGAAAGAATGATTGTTTTCTATGAAATCAGTGCTCCGTAGTATAGGTTTATACACATTGGAGTAGTTTTCTATGAAATCAGTGCTCCCTAGTATAGGTTTATACACATTGGAGTAGCTTTCTATGAAATCAGTGCTCTGTAGTATAGGTTTATACACATTGGAGTAGCTTTCTATGAAATCAGTGCTCTGTAGTATAGGTTTATACACATTGGAGTAGTTTTCTATGAAATCAGTGCTCCCTAGTATAGGTTTATACACATTGGAGTAGCTTTCTATGAAATCAGTGCTCCGTAGTATAGGTTTATACACATTGGAGTAGTTTTCTATGAAATCAGTGCTCTGTATTATAGGTTTATACACATTGGAGTAGCTTTCTATGAAATCAGTGCTCCCTAGTATAGGTTTATACACACTGGAGTAGCTTTCTATGAAATCAGTGCTCTGTAGTATAGGTTTATACACATTGGAGTAGCTTTCTATGAAATCAGTGCTCTGTAGTATAGGTTTATACACATTGGAGTAGCTGTGTACATTTAGACAACAATTACAACTTGACTAAAACAAGCAAATTTCGGTCATGTGAAATGGCAATTTACAAGATATTTAAATGCAAACAGCTTTGAAATCACCTTAAAATGAGCTAATAAATGTTTACAAATTTGTTTATGTGAATTTCACCTCAAATGATTTAAGTGATTAATGACAAGAATAATTATTTCTGTTTACCAAAAATGAGGAATAATGGCCAAAAAAAGTTAAAAGTGAAGAAAAAACAAATTAAATTCCACTTCAAATTATATTATTAGTTGTATACTGACCTTGAGTTCATCAACCTGGCTAGCAACATGGCTCATCAACCTCTCTCCCAAATACTTCATGCCAAATGGACCAATCAGCTCAGCCAATGCCCTTAACTCTGTTAAGTCTGCATATTCCTCAGCCGCAATCAACTGGTTCCCTTCACATGGTATACTGACAAATGCTTTGTGGTTTGGTGAAAAAACAACAGGACTTTGGCCTGCATTGACTGTTACTCTGCGTAACAAGACTTCCAAATACCTGAAAATGACCAAAAAATATTTACTACTGTAAACAACATTTTAACTAAAATTTATAACTAAGAATGATGAGTTGAAAAAGATGTAAAAACATTTAACTACCAAATGCATGAGGTTTTATTTTATTATACTATGCATTGCTCAGAAAGAGTTCAAGAATTTATTCCATTATTCCATGCAATGATCAGATAACACTCGTTTCAGATTTTTAACTTAAACTACAACACTTACTCCAGAAAAGTTACAATGTGGTTTTATAGTAAACACTGGTATGATATTCTATTTATAATTAAGGCAGTTTAATAGGGAGCAGCAAAGCTGTCAACAAACAGCAGTGAGCATTACATCATTCTGTATCAATTGATCAAAATCTGATACTGATTTTTTTTGTCTGGAAGTTACCCTTCATATGTCATTCTTGTGAAGTCAGCAACTTCAGAAAATATGTCATGTGACCACAGAAATTCAGATGCACTGTTAAGGTGCTCAGAAGAAATGCGATGAATCATTTGCTGTAATTTTCATATTACAAATATTTGATGTGAATAATGTACGAAACTAACAGTTATCTCTGAGGCACAAAGGTCCATGATAATTGTAGATTATGGCACAATGGTCCATGATAATTGTAGATTATGGCACAATGGTCCTAGATAATTGTAGATTATTTAAGTTTTTTTTTAAAACAAGGAACCTGTGAGCTACTGCTCACACAGTATACCCCTGCTATTCACATCACTGAATTGACGAAGTCGGCAAACAGGAAGTGGATATGCGACAGACCTGAAATCTGTACTTGCAATATAGGAACACATGGTAAGGTCACATATAAAATTTCAAGTGATTGTGAAAAACATTGCTGAGAAAACTGTTACGAAAGTTATGTTGCGGACGGAAGGACTGAAGGAGGGAAGAACGGACAGATGGGCAGAGGTAAATCAGTATACCCCCTTTTCAAAGCCATGAGATGAGATGGTTTTCTCTGCAGTAACTAAGGAGATAATCTTTTTTGTGTGTATTGCTTACACTTACCAGTTGGTATAGTTGACAGTAATGGTTTTCTCTCCAGTAACCAAGGAGGTAATCTTTTTTTTTTGTGTATTGCTTACACTTACCAGTTGGTATAGTAGGCAGTAATGGTTTTCTCTCCAGTTACCAAGGAGATAATCTTTTTCTGTGTGTATTGCTTACACTTACCAGTTGGTATAGTTGACAGTAATGGTTTTCTCTCCAGTAACCAAGGAGATAATCTTTTTCTGTGTGTATTGCTTACACTTACCAGTTGGTATAGTTGACAGTAATGGTTTTCTCTCCAGTAACCAAGGAGATAATTTTTTTTTAGTGTAATGCTTACACTTGGCAGTTGGTATAGTTGACAGTAATGGTTTTCTCTCCAGTAACCAAGGAGATAATCTTTTTTTTTGGTGTATTGCTTACACTTACCAGTTGGTATAGTTGACAGTAATGGTTTTCTCTCCAGTAACCAAGGAGATAATCACAGTAATGGTTTTCTCTCCAGTAACCAAGGAGATAATCTTTTTTGTGTGTATTGCTTACACTTACCAGTTGGTATAGTTGACAGTAATGGTTTTCTCTCCAGTAACCAAGGAGGTAATCTTTTTTTTTGTGTATTGCTTACACTTACCAGTTGGTATAGTAGGCAGTAATGGTTTTCTCTCCAGTAACCAAGGAGATAATCTTTTTCTGTGTGTATTGCTTACACTTACCAGTTGGTATAGTTGACAGTAATGGTTTTCTCTCCAGTAACCAAGGAGATAATCTTTTTCTGTGTGTATTGCTTACACTTACCAGTTGGTATAGTTGACAGTAATGGTTTTCTCTCCAGTAACCAAGGAGATAATCTTTTTCTGTGTGTATTGCTTACACTTACCAGTTGGTATAGTTGACAGTAATGGTTTTCTCTCCAGTAACCAAGGAGATAATCTTTTTCTGTGTGTATTGCTTACACTTACCAGTTGGTATAGTTGACAGTAATGGTTTTCTCTCCAGTAACCAAGGAGATAATCTTTTTTTTTTGGTGTATTGCTTACACTTACCAGTTGGTATAGTTGACAGTAATGGTTTTCTCTCCAGTAACCAAGGAGATAATTTTTTTTTAGTGTAATGCTTACACTTGGCAGTTGGTATAGTTGACAGTAATGGTTTTCTCTCCAGTAACCAAGGAGATAATCTTTTTTTTTTGGTGTATTGCTTACACTTACCAGTTGGTATAGTTGACAGTAATGGTTTTCTCTCCAGTAACCAAGGAGATAATCACAGTAATGGTTTTCTCTCCAGTAACCAAGGAGATAATCTTTTTTTTTGGTGTATTGCTTACACTTACCAGTTGGTATAGTAGGCAGTAATGGTTTTCTCTCCAGTAACCAAGGAGATAATCTTTTTCTGTGTGTATTGCTTACACTTACCAGTTGGTATAGTTGATAGTAATGGTTTTCTCTCCAGTAACCAAGGAGATAATCTTTTTTTTTGGTGTATTGCTTACACTTACCAGTTGGCATAGTTGGCAGTAATGGTTTTCTCTCCAGTAACCAAGGAGATAATCACAGTAATGGTTTTCTCTCCAGTAACCAAGGAGGTAATCTTTTTCTGTGTGTATTGCTTACACTTACCAGTTGGTATAGTTGGCAGTAATGGTTTTCTCTCCAGTAACCAAGGAGATAATCTTTTTTTTTGTGTATTGCTTACACTTACCAGTTGGTATAGTTGGCAGTAATGGTTTTCTCTCCAGTAAAACTGTCAATGTGTTGTGTCTGTTGTGGAAGTACACTGTTAAATATCCTGGCTATGTCTATGTTCACTGCAAACAAAGATATATAGCTCCAAACATACAATAATACATTCAAAATGTCAAATCCCATAGTATTCCCAGTCTTGACAAATTTTGCAAATTACCATTTATTACACATTAGTGCTGTTCCTGAAAATACTACAAACCCCCCAAAAAGAAATGAATTTTTTTAAACCACAAGCAGCCATGTAAATAAATTTGTGAATTATAACCTAACACCCACATTTCATTAATATATTACCAGTGACCTACAGTTAAGAGCTTTTAAGACAACAGCTTCAATCACATTCTTTAAAAGCTGCTCTCAATATTATTATTTGATCAACTAACAAGTAGTAAAATCACTAGGGTGTTGACATAAAGATATAAAGAAATCACATGTCAAAATTTTAATTTATCCTATATGGTGTACATACAATAGTTTTCTAGTCCCTGTAAGACATTCATTATAGATTTTACACTGTTCAGTAATTCGGATGGTTTGGCTATCTCTGAGGTGTCTGGGTTGTACATCATCATACCAACCAGGGCTCTGGAATAAATTGCTATTATGTTATTTTCAAGTAATCTGCTTTCGAGTCAAAAATGTTATAAGAGACCACTTAATGAAGAGTAAATCATCGTCATTATCAAAAAGCTGTTTTAAAGCCATCTTAACTGTCCTTTCCTCTAAACTGTGGTCTTATAAGAATAAAGGGGCCTCGGTGGCCAAGTGGTTAAGGTAGTTCGTCTACTATTGATCACGTGGTCTGTCAACACTGAGATTGCGGGTTCGAGCCTCACTGCAGGCACGGTGCAATCGACTCCAATATTAATTGACAAGGATTGCCAGTTTTCCTACAGAAGGTTCGGGTTTTCTCCGGATACTCCAGCTTCCTCCCCAATAAAAACTGGATGCCCTGATATAGCTGAAAAATTGCTGAAAGTGACACTAAACAACATTCAAACAAAAACAAAAAACTTATAAGAGAGAAGGGGACTTCTGTATAAGCCTTGCTATATAGGTGATAGAAACAAGTGCTAATATTCACAATACCCATGAAAGTATTCAAGTTATAAATAATAAAGAACTATTTCCACATGTGTCCAAACTTGTCTATTCAGTGTCTTGATCCCTTGATGTTGCTTAATGAGCAGCCTGGGCAATATTCAGAACAAGAAGTTGCACATTAGGAAGTAAAATAAACATGGATTGAATGTTTGCTTATTGTTCAGTGGGCATTATTTCAGCTATATACAGTAAGAGAACAATTTTACATACAATAAATCAAACGAGAAGGACAATGGAAATATATTTTCATGCAACTGATATTCATAATAGTGAAATATTGTTAGAATTTTAAACAGAGAAAAAAAATTGTTAAAAAACTTGACTTACTTGTTGAATCTTGTTTCCAGATGTTGCAGGAAAAATTCCCTGGGAACAAATCCATGTTCCCATACCTGTATAACATTACAGTAGTTAATAGCATAACACAGTTCCGTCAGTGCCATGTGCAGTTTATCCATTCTGAAATATATCATAACAAGACAGTCATCTCTAACACCAACGCAGAGCTGTTTATTTCTGATTAAGGGAGAGACAGAAGTACCCAAAAAAACAAATAAGACGAAATAATTTCTGGAGAAAAAATAAGAATGGATTCCTAAAATGAAAAAAAAACATTTGCAGTCAATGATTATCTACCCTGAAAATACCAAACTAATGCTTAATTCTACTTGAAAATATACATGAGGATTGAATAAAAATAAACACACAATCAATAAATATTTCTCATTTTCAATGCATCTTATTGGCTGGCGACCTTTGATGATCCATAAGCCATGTCACAGAATAATAAACTTGACAAAGTAATGCCCAAACACTAATTTGACACAGCTGTACTAACTGATATTCTAATATGATGTCCTTCAAATGCATTGGAAACAAACCTCTGTTTAAATATTCAATAAAATATGGCTGTTCCATCCATTTAAAAAATCACACCCCTATGTGCTTATGCAGTTTTTTTATTATTCCATATTGTAGATTTGTATTACGAAAATCCAATAGAAAAAATGTTTCCACGATAACTACGTTGTGTTTTCAAGAGACATTGCGTTGTTTAAAACTATTTTAATGGTAATCAGACTTTTCCAGCCTCTGCCGCAAATGATGTTTTACTGTATGCACAACCGAATTTCAAAATACTGATAAACTGTTCAAAAAATTAAATTTGCACCATTTTGGATCTACAACAGAAGCATAAATTCGACCAAATGCGGTAAGCAGTTTTAATTTGTCATGCAAAAACAGCAACACAAAGTCACAGACTGATGTAACGGAAGCATTCAATTTTGTGGTTCTTTCTTCTGATTGTTAAATTATATTGTTAATGTAAATAAATATGTTAGTTTGTTTTTAATATATATTTCTTATTTTTTTCTACCAAATTTTACACGAGAAAAATAATATTATTTTGTAACAAGGGAGGATCTCTGAAATTGGAAAAGCCAAAATAAAGCTTTACCTATGTAGACGCGAAATATAAAATTTCTATATTTTCATATAAAAATCGAAATAATTCATGGCTGCCCCAATATTATGGATTATTTAAATATGGGTAGCCATTATATTCATGATATTTTACCACTCGCTAATGCTTGTGACAAAATATTCATTAATATAATGCCTACCCATATTTAAATAACCCATAAAATTGGGGCAGCCATGAATTATTTCTTAATTAAAACAGCACTACCTTGGAAATTGTCTGAGAGACATATATGATGCAGGCACTCCACTTTGAAAATGCTGTATGATACATGTACTTGATAGTAAAGATGCATAACCTTGTAAATGTTATTTTGTCTGGGAGACATAAATGATGCCTCCACATGTGTTTGGAGGAATATCAAATAGTATAGACTAAAATGTGTGTACTAGAAACAAATGTCTACCTTGTTAGATTTCTGATTAATGGCAGTATAAAGTTTTAGCCTTAATGTACAAGTATAACTATTGTTTTGATGAAATTTCCTAGTCCAAGGCCCTTAATTTATGTAAAAATCAGCGGAGCTGAATTAAATGTAAACTTGATCTATAACTTATTTCTTTTGACTAACATACCAAAAACCAGCTAAATATCTACAAGCGTTTACAAAAAAAGTTTGGAAAACATATGGGATGGATGGAAATAGGAACAGACTAAAATGGGTAAAACAATAACCCCTCAAACAGTTAGTTACATGGGCATAAAAATAATTCATAGCATGCTCACCCTTTCCCAAACCTTGTAATGGAATAGCCCTACAGATGATTAACAAATGATGAATTTAAACTCCTAATAACACAAGTGAAAAATACCTGGTAAAGTTTTCCCGATTTTTTCTGGCACTTTCATTGCCAGGTTTGACTGGTTCTGCTACAGTCTTCTTCTTTTTGTCCTGAGGCCTTTTCTTCTGAGCAGTCTGGATGATTATATCTGCACTGTGTTTTGGTAATAACTGGTCAAAATAACACATAATTACATAAATTAAAAATTAAAATCTGTTTTCCTTCCTTAAATGGGGCCTCAGTGGCAGAGTGGTTTAGGGAGTTATCATCTACTATTAACCATATGAATGTAAACACTGAAGTTCCCATTCAGTCTCACTGCAGGCAGGGTGTGTTTGGCTCCAATCTTAAATTGACAAAGATTGCCAGTTTTCCCACCAAAGGTTGGGGGTTTTTCTCCGGGTACTACAGCTTCCTCCACACAAAAAATTCTGGACACCATGATATAGCACAAAAATTGCTAAAAAATGGAAGGATTACATTTTTTTTTACATTTGAATGCAATTTGTATGCAATTTTTGTTTTCTAAACAACTGTACTCTTGATTTCATATTTTAGTTCTTACTGGCAAAAAAAATCTAAATCGAAGTGTTTCCTATAGTACAAGTTAAATCAGTTCTAAGTCTAAGGGGTCAAGGTAGTTCGTCTACTATTGATCACGTGGTCTGTCAACACTGAGGTTGCAGGTTCGAGACTCACTGTGGGCAGGGTGTACTTGACTCCAATCTTAATTGACAAGGATTGCCAGTTTTCCTACCGAAGGTCGGGGGTTTTCTCAGGATACTCCAGCTTCCTCCCCTTATAAAAACTGGATGCCATGACATAGCTGAAAAATTGCTGAAAGTGGCGTTAAACAATATTCTAACAAACAAACAAACAATAAATTTGAAGCAAATCACATCTTAACTATAAATATGCACAAGTCACCAAGCCTACTTTCCCTCAATAACCATTTTCTGTACAACAATGCTAATCATGAATCCATTAAATATGCTAATATAACATTACAATTTCCAATAGAAAATTATCCTACCGGGTCCAGTCATCACACCATATAATCTTAAAGATGGAACAGTCAAGGTCAACACTTAATTAATACTACAGTCAAACCTCGATAAGTCAAAGTTGCGGGACCGTAAAATATATATCGAGTTATCCGAAGTTCGAGTCAACTGAGTTTAGGGTGTGACGTCATTTTCATTATGTGGTTTAAAAAAATCTAAGGGTATTTATTTCATGTACATGTATATTGGTTTCGAACTTTGGCATCACTTGTTTTGTCAATGAAACAATACAAATTTTTTTTTACGTAATTGACAATGCACAAGTCAACAAAAATAACAGAATGTCTTAAAAGAAACGAAGGGGCCCGGTGGCCGAGTGGTCAAGGTAGTTCGTCTACTATTGATCACGTGGTCTGTCAACACTGAGATTGCGGGTTCGATTCTCACTGCAGGCAGGGTGTACTAGACTCCGATCTTAATTGAGAAGGATTGCCAGTTTTCCTAACGCAGGTCAGGGTTTTCTCTGGGTACTCCGGCTTCCTCCCCCAATAAAAACTGGACGCCATGATATAGCTGAAAAATTGCTGAAAGTGGCGTTAAACAAAATCAAACAAAACAATCAAAGAAACGAAACTGGACCACATACATCATTGATCAGATCAAAAGAAATTTTCAATATTTATCATTTTTAATTAAACATGACAAAATAACTCGGACAGTAATTAGCGGATCATCAATTAACCTTAATAATGCATGTACTGCGCTTGGATTACCAATTCGTTTTATTAAATTGCCAATTCAAATTGTACATGTAATAGCCAATCAAAAATTGTGTGTACTCTATGATAGGTGTTAAAAATAAACAATCACGAATTAAGTAACAAGACAAAATACAAATGAAATTGTTAGTTTTGACATCAATATCGAGAGCAAAATTAACTTCGAGACAAGGAGGTTAAAATTACACTAATTAATATTGTCCGGACTACAAAACTCCATCAAGTTATGCGAAATATCGAAACAACAGAGATCGACACATCCGAGGAACAAATTCATTCTTGATATGGGAAAAATGTTGGGACTTAAAACTTATATCGACATAACCAAGGTATCAAGTCAACCAAGTTTGAGAAAATGAGGTTCGACTGTATACCCAGTTACCTACCTTGTCACTCAGCATGCACTGCTCCTCACAGATAGCTGTTATGACCTGGTTTACTTCGTCTGACATTTCCTTTAGGAACCAGTGAGTGTACTGAACACTTGTAGTACCAATGGAATGTCTCTGATAAGATTAAAAAACTGACAGTTTTCAAGGGTTCCATGAAAACCTAAAAGTGTATACTGTACATTTTTGTAAAAAACAAACTCTGACACCTCATTTCAGGGGTATAAAGGTTCTATGGAAACTAGCTAGAGAATGGTAAAGTCTGTTTTGACAGACAGCTGCTGCTTAAATGCCCCACTCTTTGTAGGTGAAATTACTTAAACGATTGACTGGCGATGTTGATGTCAGTTATAAAATACCTCATTTGAGAGAATTCTCCATTTTTCAAATTTTTTTGTGGAGCTCTATTTTGTTAACATAAAATAAATGCTTTAATACCAAGGAGTAGGCCCACCCTGGCCCCACACCCACTATAGACATCACTTCTGGCAATTTCTCTGCTTTCTTATGGAATCATATTTTTATTAGCAAAAAAAAAGCCAGACTGCCCAAAGAAAACCCCAATCTTTGGCATTAAATTGTTTTTTGTTTGTTGGTTTGTTTGATGGTGTTTAACGCCACTTTCAGCAATTTTTCAGCTATATCATGGCATCCAGTTTTTATTGGGGGAGGAAGCCGGAGTACCCGGAGAAAACCCCCGACCTGCGGTAGGAAAACTCCTTGTCAATTAAGATTGGAGTCGAGTACACCCTGCCTGAGAATCGAACCCACAATCTCAGTGTTGACAGACCACGTGATTAATAGTAGACGAACTACCTTGACCACTCGGCCACCGAGGCCCCTGGCAGTAAATTAAAGGTATGTCAATGAAGAAGGACAGAGAGTTTGAGAAACAACTGGATGCTTCCTATATTAGTTTAAAAATTTAATCTTTCATATTTTGGTATATGAATAGTTAATTTTCTTAAACATTTTTGGGATGTAGATTTTTCCTTATTGTTTGGTGCACTAGTTCAATTATTCCCACCTGTTACCAATGATGTTAGATATTCATGATTAGGTTTGTTGCAACTTACTAATACATTGATATACTTCATGCAAGCTAGGCCAAACAAGTGTGGACTGTGAGCACTTCGCTTTCAAGTCCAATTATCTCCATTTAATGATATCTGAGGTCAATAAAAATCCTTCTCGCACATCTACATATAATGTACTTCAATTATGCTAAGTTTCATTAAATTTCATAAAGCGGTTTAGGAGGAGTTGCACTTACAAGGGGTGTGGACTGATGGACAGACAGACAGACAGGGTGATTCCTATATACCCTCCAAACAAGTTTGCGGGGGGGGTGGGGGGTATAATTAAATCGCTTAAGAATAATAATTTGTTCACAATATTCAATTATGGAAGTGATGTATGTTGAATACCTCCTCAGGACAAAGTTCATGTGTAGCGTTCATAAAGTGTGAACATATCATAGGAAACACAATACTGTATCTGTGTTGAGCTGGAAACTCCATACACTGTTTGAACTGGTGCTCATAAATCTGTGTATAAAAACTGAAAAGACAATAATTCATTGGCAATATAGATACTTACAGTTAACTAACTTAAAGTAAATTCAAATTGTGAATCTTAAAAAACACTCATATTACCAGTGTTATCCTGATTTTAAAAGCTGGGACTGTTCCCAAAACTGTATTCCCATTGATACATCCCCCCATTTTTCACCTCCGAAATGATTTGCTGGTTGTTAACTTGGTCTCAAGATAAAAATAGCTGAAAAAATGCTCATCCAACATTAAACAATCTTTTAATCAGTCTAAATTTGTACTTTAATAAATGTATGTATTTAAGTCCAACCATATTTAAGGAATATTTCAAATTTCTGAACAGGTTATACAATATAATTTATTTTGGGTCTATTTATGTCTAATAAACCGCAAAGCGTTTTTATGAATGGTGTAAACAGACCAAAACCATATTATATCATTTATTACTTATAACTTAGTTTAAACTATAAATCTTCACAATTTTAACGTTAAAAACAGCAACGACGTCATAGAACTATTTGAATTTTAACTACATAAGAATAGTGTTTGTGACCAAGGCAAGTTATATGGTATAATATGGTATCAGATTTAAGCTTACAAGGAAAATTAAATTATAATGTTTCATAATTTCTCAATGCATATTAGAGACTTCTATGCAGTCATACCGACAAAGTAACTACGTATAAGTCTCAAATTTTATGTATATTTAAATCGCTCTGACAAGTTTGATCAACCTCACCTTGCCAAAACTGCAACAGACAGAAAAACATATTCTATTATTTTCTTCTCATACCTTTTTCTATATATAAATTTGATGACAATAAAATTGCTATTTCCAAGGTTTTCAACCAATCTGTATACAAACCTTGATTATTGACCGGTCAATAGTACCTACAATGTTCTATTGACCGGTCAATAGTACCTACAATGTTCTATGGACCTGTCAATGGAATCTACAAAGTTTATTGACAGTCAATAATAGCTACAATGTTCTATGGATTGTTTAACATTACTTTGATTACATTTCCCCAAGGTTTTCCATATTTAGTGATAAAGGCATAGCCTATTGAAATTTATAGGAATTATGTTGTTGGTAATTACCTAGGTTTTTCATAACTGAAGATAAAGGCCTGGCCTGTTGAAACTGATCAGAAATTTACTGATTACTTATCACACAGTTTTCTTTACATGATTTCTACATACCATCATATCTTAATTGTCCTATTTCAAAATTTGTTTAGTATTACACAATTATTTTTAATTTAGGTCGCTATCTGGATTATACATTTCTGAGGGCTGAGAAATACCGATAGCAACAGCATATCACAGTACATAACTGTTGTATTACATGAATAAATCACACAAATCCTCATTTATCCTAGTAAATCTATTAGCAGCAGACGTGACCAATCAAAAACACGCACAATTTTATTCATGTAATAAAATTAAACAGTATCTCTGGATATAGCGAATTTGTTTGTCTTTCAACAAAACTATTTCCCTCCACTACCTCATCGGAAAATAATTGGTGTTTCAAGACAAACAAAATCACTATACCCCTCAGTGTTGTTTACTAACTGTATATTTTACTACTTGTTGACTACTACCCACTCTCAATAGTTGAATTTTTAAGTGCTCAGCATACCTTGCTTATTAACTTAGTAAATGTAGCTTCTTGTCTGGATTGATATCACCATTGACAGAGTTGTGTGGTAGAATATATATTTATTTATTTTCTCAAAGTTCTGATGATAATGAAATAATTGTATTGTGGATCAAATAAAACAACCTACAGGATAAATCACAGATTCTTCCTAATCATCACAATGACATTTATCCACAAATAAAGTCATATTAATTAACAATTCTATAACGAGTCGATAAATCTAATATAAACAGGGTAAATGGATGGTAACTGTTCCACTAATAAACTATTAGAGAATACTAAGTAGATATTAAATGAAACAATGTATTGTGACATTTATCCAAACTCATTATGTTTAAATGCACCCAATAATAAAAAATCAAAGAATGTGTCCATGGGACACAGATGCCCCTGCTAAATGAAGTCCCAAACAGGAAGTAGTTGTCCGACAGGTCTGAAAGTCACTTAGGACGTACAACTTGTGATACCGAACCACCCTGCCAAATTTCAAGTTGTTCTCATGTACGGTTTCTGAGAAAAGCTTGACGGAAATTCATACGGACGGACATGAGTAAAAGTTAATGCCCCCGACATGTCATCGCGGGGGCATAAAAAATAATTTTAACAGTGTACTGTAGTAACTTAAAGCTACCCAAGTGGTCTCAATTTGTTTACTCACCAATATATAGATAAATCTGATGTTTCTACCAGCATCTGGTCCAGGCAATCTACCATTTTTGTATGAAAACTGATCGTGTTCATGTGTTTTGCAAGATCAATGTGGTCCTTCAAAATTAAAGCTGCCTTTCCTACACTAGTGTATGCCTGAATAAGAATAAAAAACATATCTATATATAAAACTGATCCAAGCCAGTAGTTTATGTCAGTCTACTGTGAAATACTTTTTATTCGTGGGTATCAATTTTCATGGTTCTCGTGGAGGCCTCAGACCACGAAATTAACGATCCAACGAGGAATAAAACTTCATTAAGCGATCCGAACTTGGGAATAACAATCTGAAAATGTCCGAAATTGGTTATTTATTTGTAAATGTAATATATATGATTTTGTGGTTCAATAAACCGAATTTTCAGCTCAACATCCATCTTAAATTATTATGTAAGCAGATTTCATGTTGGAATAGTGTTTCTATTAAATGTAGGTTACATTTTATTTAACGAGTATGAAGAAACATTGACTTCCGGCCAAGGAGGACAGATATAAGGTGTTCATATTCGATGTTAAAAAGTAACAAATAATTATCAGAAGTATGAGTTTGGTTCCTCCTTTAAACATAAAATAATAAAATAAAATATTTAAATGATAAGCTTTATTTAATCTGCATTTGTGCATATCAACGACACACTATATCAAACGGCTGTTGTGATAATACTGATCATGGCACAAATGACATTAAATTACACCTTTGTAATATTTGTTTATTGCTACTCTCAAATGACCTTCGGCTTCTTTTAATAACAATTACAGAATTAAATAGGCTCAAGGTATTTTTAATTGCAATTAATCAATTAATGCATTACTGAGTTTATAATTAGCTATGGATTTCAATTGTAACCACGTGCGTAAACAACACTATGTTATGAAACTGTTTTGTCTTCTTTATATGTTAATATTTATTATCAACAGTGAAAGTATTCTGTGGTAATCATTTATTTTGATCGCTACTTCACTTTATTGCATTTTCGGAAACCGTCGGTCCACGAATTTAAGAACCCACGAAAATGTAAAATTTCAATGCATTTGTCCTTTCTGTAAATTGCATTTTGTTAATTTTAGGTTGGTCCTTTCAGTAATTAAGGCTTTCCACTTTCCAGTGGAAAGACTTATTGCATTTTGTCTGTTTCTTATTATTAAGGCTTTCCACTTTCCAGTGGAAAGACTTATTGCATTTTGTCTGTTTCTTATTATTAAGGCTTTCCACTTTCCAGTGGAAAGACTTATTGCATTTTGTCTGTTTCTTATTATTATTATTATTATTCTTATTATTCTTCCGCCAAGTTTTGTTATCCCATTATAAATTTTGTTTCGCGACATGTCGTAAAGACATTTTGTACTATGAATGTATGAGACATTACGCATTCGCAGTTAACCCTGTCACACCGAACACTTTTTCTTTACGGAGTTATTTCCCCTGTCATAAAAATCTTGTGTGCAGATAAACTTTTAAACCGTAAAAGATTTCGCAATGAAAGTTGTTGCAAAATGCTCAGCTATTGATCACGACAATTTGTTACATATCGCGCAAAGTATTTTGACGACTCCTTGTAGGAGTTATTTCCCCTTATTTATTGGAAGTACATTTTGTACCATAGTAACTCATGAACCAGAGATGACAGTGACTAGATATTTCACAGTTGGTCATCATTGACCTTGACCTTGAAAAAGGTCACAAGGTCAAAGGTCAAGGTCACATTCTAAATTTTGACACTGTGGTGTGTGCGATTCTCCTCCTGAACCATAAGAGATACAGAAATAAATCTTTTACCAAAATGTGTATCATATTAAGGTCTTGAAAGGTCACTATAAATGATTTGACTTTTGAAAGAGTTATCTCCCCTGGATCAATTAAATATAGTGTATATAGCGTTATCTCAGTAACTATGACAGATATTTATATGAAACCTTATATCATTAGTCATCATTGACCTTGACCTTGAAAATGGACACAAGGTCAAAGGTCAAGGTCACGTTTGAAATTTTGACATTATCTTGTCATCGCTATTTCTTTGAAACGGTAAAAGATAGCTTATAACTTATAACGGATAAAATGTCGGCCTCATAAATGCGCAACTTTTTTCTATTTAAAGGAAAAGGATTTGACTTCATCTTATAGGAGTTATCTCCCATTACAACCATTGATATTTACTTTTTCATTGATAAATTATTAACTATTGATAGTAGAGGCATGGGGACTTCACCAAAGACCATTATGACCCTTGACCTTGAAAATAGAAACAAGGTAAAAGGTCAAGGTCATCTTATAAATTTGGGTATTTATGATAAATACGCATTTCTTCATAATTATAAGACATATTGACAAAGGATCTTCACTGTTGGTCCTTTATTGACCCTCAGCATGGTCAAGGTCATATTGACAGCAGTCAAGGTCAAATAATATTTTTTGGAAATTCTGCTTTTTCGTGTATATAAAATTGTAAATACAAGTAAATGATTTGTTTTTAAAGCATTGAATATGCAAATATCAAACACTTGGTAGTCAAGGTCATTTATCACAATTAACGTCCTATTTTTTTACCTTTTTTATTTCAAAAGATATACGAATGGTTTTTCTTTCTTTTGTTTATTTTGAAAAGAAGATTCAATTTCCATATAGCCAAAGTCAATGTCATTTATGCAATAAGTGGAAAGCCTCTCATTTGTTCGGTAGAACCAATGAACTTATATTATTTATTCTTATTATTCTTCCGCCAAGTTTGTTCTTTTCCCATTATAAATTTTGTTTTGCGACATGTCGTAAAGACATTTTGTACTATGAATGTATGAGACATTACGCTTTCGCAGTTAACCCTGTCACACCGAACACTTTTTCTTTACGGAGTTATTTCCCCTGTCATAAAAATCTTGTGTGCAGATAAACTTTGAAACCGTAAAAGATTTCGCAATGAAAGTTGTTGCAAAATGCTCAGCTATTGATCGCGACAATTTATTACATATCGCGCAAAGTATTTTGACGACTCCTAGTAGGAGTTATTTCCCCTTATTTATTGGAAGTACATTTTGTACCATTGTAACTCATGAACCAGAGATGACAGAGACTAGATATTTCACAGTTGGTCATCATTGACCTTGACCTTGAAAAAGGTCACAAGGTCAAAGGTCAAGGTCACATTCTAAATTTTGACACTGTGGTGTGTGCGATTCTCCTCCTGAACCATAAGAGATACAGAAATAAATCTTTTACCAAAATGTGTATCATATTAAGGTCTTGAAAGGTCACTATAAATGATTTGACTTTTGAAAGAGTTATCTCCCCTGGATCAATTAAATATAGTGTATATAGCGTTATCTCTGTTACTATAACAGATATATACATGAAACCTTATATCATTGGTCATCATTGACCTTGACCTTGAAAATGGACACAAGGTCAAAGGTCAAGGTCACGTTTGAAATTTTGACATTGTCTCGCCATCGCTATTCCCTTGAAACGGTAAAAGATAGGCAATAACTTGTAATAGGTAAAATGTCAACTTTCACCTTGACCTTGCCCAAGGTCACAAGGTCAAAGGTCAAGGTCACCTGGGTTTCAGTACAGCGACATGTGAATTTTTGTACCTTTGGATTCGCTTTGTTTTTTTAGCTTGCTACATGTCGCAATAAAATTTGATGCCAGGCATGGGCACAAACATGGGGAATTTGAGGGCATTCCGCCAGCTTGCAAAAATAAAGGGGGGGGGTGTTTCTAAGGGACCCCATAAGAATGTAGTGTGCAGATTTCATCCTAGACCACAGAGAATGGTGAAACAAAATGGACGCCAAATAGTTCGGGGATCGATGTCCTTGAATTGTCGCTACAGTAGAAATCATCTGACGAACGATAAAAAAAATTCCAGGTCATGAAAGTTGAAGATAGGTTTTTTATGCAAAAATCGCGATTTTCAGAAAAACCATAAATCCTAGCCTTTCGAAAATGGCGCCAATCGATTTAGAATGTCGATTTTACCCCAACCAAGTATCTCGGATGTGCATAAATGTCAACAAAATCGAAAATCGGCAGAAAAAATCAAATGTCGAGGCCCCATCGGTACCCCCTAGATTTCAGCGGTTGAATGTTTGTGCATTGATAAATCCTTAAAAAATACATCTGAATTATGTCTTCATGAGTTGTTCTAGCTGAAACAAACATTTTTTCTACTTGAGCATTTATTTTGAAATGACATCGAGTGTCGTCCGGTAAGCACGACTGCTGTATTTTACCGAACAAAGAAACGGTTTCCCTATTACAATGAATTGAAAGTAACATTCCTTTGAATTAAACTGTCAAAATAGCATCACTGTTGACGTCGCGAAACGTAATTTTGATGATACTTATATGTATATCGCGATCATATGTAATATATCCATGTTATCTGTCCAGCGTCAGCCCCCCAAGTGAACTGATTAAAACTAAGTCCACGATAATATATATCGCCTGGTCACGTGAAATCAGACGCTGACCACTCAGATCAAAGCGTTCTATATGTATTTCATAAATAAAAATCATAGAATTTTCTCTCTTTCTTATTTATTTCATTGGTAAATACACGAAAACAATATAAAATGTCTTTGTATTTTAAATGTAGAAAACACATAGTAGATATATATACGTCAAAATTTGATATGTCATTAACAAGCTTCCGTGGCGCAGTGGATAGAGCGCTGGGCTGGCAATACTGACATCCTGAGTTCGATACTAGGATGTGACCAGTAATTTTTGCATAGTTTTCTGCTACGTTTCACGTATATTTTGTGCAGTTATGTACTTATATATAGAAAAAAACATTTTTTTTTACGCTGCGGTGTGAAAAATGTCGCTTGATGTGGAAAACATGATTTTTTCTTCCGAAGGAAGAAAGGAACTTTAATTATTAAGGCTTTCCACTTTCCAGTGGAAAGACTTATTGCATTTTGTCAGTTTCTTATTAAGGCTTTCCACTTTCCAGTGGAAAGACTTATTGCATTTTGTCTGTTTCTTATTATTAAGGCTTTCCACTTTCCAGTGGAAAGACTTATTGCATTTTGTCTGTTTCTTATTATTATTATTAAGGTCTTTCCCCTTTCCAAGGGAAAGACCTTACTGTAATTCTTCTGATTATTATTTTTTTTATTATTATTATTATTATTCTTCTTTTCCGCCGCAGTTGTCAAAAAAGTGTCTTGACGCATCGCTTTGAAACTTGGCACACTTAACCGGCACTGACCGGGCTCGACCTGAGTCACCCTGCGAAACCGAGCTATTTTTAGAAACGGAGTTATCTCCCCAAACACTGTTTTAAACTTCAACTTTTAAACCGTAACCGATATCAAAATTCTAAGGTGTGGAAATAGTCACCTGACTCCTGACAATGATTAATCACGCAAAAAATTTTTTTTCGATCAACTTCCTGTTTACGCGATTTTCACGCAAAGTTGGTCGAAAATGTCAAAGTTGTTCGATTTCCACAAAAATTGGTTTCCAAGTAGATATGAGGGTCCCAATTACATCTATCGGAGCAAAATTTTTTTTTGGTCAACCATTTTCAAAATGGCCGCCATTGAAATTTTGTTTTCAATATAACTCAAAAACTATACAAAATTGAAGCAGACAATATACCAGAAAAATGTTCCTCTCCTTGCGATCTACATTTGATATATAGGGTTGAAAACTGTGTGACAAACCGTTTTCGAGGTTATGGCCCTTGACAGGTTTCGGCTAAATTTTGTTTTCAATATAACTCAAAAACCATAAAAAATTGAAGCAGACAATATATTAGAAAAATGTTCCTCTCGTTGAGATCTACATTTGATATAAAGTATCGAAAACTGTGCGACTGACCGTTTTCGAGGTTATGGCCCTTGACAGTTTTCGGCTAAATTTTGTTTTCAATATAACTCTAAAACCATAAAAAATTGAAGCAGACAATATATTAGAAAAATGTTCCTCTCATTGAGATCTACATTTGATATAACTGGTCGGAAACTGTGCGACAAACCGTTTTCGAGGTTATGGCCCTTGACAGGTTTCGGCTAAATTTTGTTTTCAATATAACTCTAAAACCATAAAAAATTGAAGCAGACAATATATTAGAAAAATGTTCCTCTCATTGAGATCTACATTTGATATAACTGGTCGAAAACTGTGCGACAAACCGTTTTCGAGGTTATGGCCCTTGACAGGTTTCAGCTAAAGTTTGTTTTTAATATAACTCAAAAACCATAAAAATTTGAAGCAGAAAATATATTAGAAAAATGTTCCTCTCAGTGAGATCTACATTTGATATAAATAATCGAAAACCGTGCGACTAACCGTTTTCGAGGTTATGGCCCTTGACAGGTTTCGGCTAAATTTTGTTTTCAATATAACTCAAAACCATACAAAATTGAAGCAGACAATACATGGGAAACTGTATCGGGATCACTAACAGAATTCATATATTATCAAATATCATATTTTATGACCGGAAGTGACATTTTGTCCATAGCAACCAACTAAAAGTCCTTAGCAACCATACATTTTCTCACTTGGGACTGCTTGCTTTGTACACAAAAACCATAGCAACTAACTGTAAAGCCATTAGCAACCATATACCTAGACATAGCACTAACAAAATGCAGGGAAAGACCTCACATTTGTTCTCGGAACAAATGCGTTTTAATTATTCTTATTATTCTTCCGCCAAGTTTTGTTATCCCATTATAAATTTTGTTTCGTGACATGTCGTAAAGACATTTTGTACTATGAATGTATGAGACATTACGCATTTGCAGTTAACCCTGTCACACCGAACTTCCCCTGTCATAAAAATCTTGTGTGCAGATAAACTTTTAAACCGTAAAAGATTTCGCAATGAAAGTTGTTGCAAAATGCTTAGCTATTGATCGCGACAATTTGTTACATATCGCGCAAAGTATTTTGACGACTCCTTGTAGGAGTTATTTCCCCTTATTTATTGGAAGTACATTTTGTACCATAGTAACTCATGAACCAGAGATGACAGTGACTAGATATTTCACAGTTGGTCATCATTGACCTTGACCTTGAAAAAGGTCACAAGGTCAAAGGTCAAGGTCACATTCTAAATTTTGACACTGTGGTGTGTGCGATTCTCCTCCTGAACCATAAGAGATACAGAAATAAATCTTTTACCAAAATGTGTATCATATTAAGGTCTTGAAAGGTCACTATAAATGATTTGACTTTTGAAAGAGTTATCTCCCCTGGATTAATTAAATATAGTGTATATAGCGTTATCTCAGTAACTATGACAGATATTTATATGAAACCTTATATCATTAGTCATCATTGACCTTGACCTTGAAAATGGACACAAGGTCAAAGGTCAAGGTCACGTTTGAAATTTTGACATTGTCTTGTCATCGCTATTTCATTGAAACGGTAAAAGATAGGCTATAAGTTGTAATGGATAAAATGTTGGTCTCATCAAGGCGCAACTTTTTTACATGAAAGGGAAATGATCCGACTTCATCTTATAGGAGTTATCCCCCATTACAACCATTGATAATTAGGTTTTCATTAATTACTCATCAACTATTGATAGTAGAGGCATGGGGTCTTCACTATAGACCGGTATGACCCTTGACCTTGAAAATAGAAACAAGGTCAAAGGTCAAGGTCATCTTATAAATTTTGGTATTTATGATAAATAGTCATTTCTTCATAATTATACGACATATTAACATAGGATCTTCACTGTTTGTTTGTCCTTTATTGACCCTCAGCATGGTCAAGGTCATATTGACAGAAGTCAAGGTCAAAACATATTTTTCGGAAATTCTGCTTTTTCGTGTAAATAAAATGGTAAATCTTAATAAATGCTTTGTTTTTAAAGCATTAAGTATGCAAATATCAAAAACTTGCTGGTCAAGGGCATTTATGTCAATTAACGTCCTATTTTTTATACCTTTTTTATTTCGAAAGATAGCCGAATGGTTTTTTCTTTCGATTGTTTATTTTGAAAAGAATAGTCAATTTCCATCAACCAAAGTCAATGTCAAGGTCATTTTTGCAATAAGTGGAAAGCCTCTCATTTGTTCGGTAGAACCAATGAACTTATATTTAAGGCTTTCCACTTTCCAGTGGAAAGACTTATTGCATTTTGTCTGTTTCTTATTATTATTATTATTATTCTTATTATTCTTCCGCCAAGTTTTGTTATCCCATTATAAATTTTGTTTCGCGACATGTCGTAAAGACATTTTGTGCTATGAATGTATGAGACATTACGCATTCGCAGTTAACCCTGTCACACCGAACACTTTTTCTTTACGGAGTTATTTCCCCTGTCATAAAAATCTTGTGTGCAGATAAACTTTTAAACCGTAAAAGATTTCGCAATGAAAGTTGTTGCAAAATGCTCAGCTATTGATCGCGACAATTTGTTACATATCGCGCAAAGTATTTTGACGACTCCTTGTAGGAGTTATTTCCCCTTATTTATTGGAAGTACATTTTGTACCATAGTAACTCATGAACCAGAGATGACAGTGACTAGATATTTCACAGTTGGTCATCATTGACCTTGACCTTGAAAAAGGTCACAAGGTCAAAGGTCAAGGTCACATTCTAAATTTTGACACTGTGGTGTGTGCGATTCTCCTCCTGAACCATAAGAGATACAGAAATAAATCTTTTACCAAAATGTGTATCATATTAAGGTCTTGAAAGGTCACTATAAATGATTTGACTTTTGAAAGAGTTATCTCCCCTGGATCAATTAAATATAGTGTATATAGCGTTATCTCAGTAACTATGACAGATATTTATATGAAACCTTATATCATTAGTCATCATTGACCTTGACCTTGAAAATGGACACAAGGTCAAAGGTCAAGGTCACGTTTGAAATTTTGACATTATCTTGTCATCGCTATTTCTTTGAAACGGTAAAAGATAGCTTATAACTTATAACGGATAAAATGTCGGCCTCATAAATGCGCAACTTTTTTCTATTTAAAGGAAAAGGATTTGACTTCATCTTATAGGAGTTATCTCCCATTACAACCATTGATATTTACTTTTTCATGATAACTTATTAACTATTGATAGTAGAGGCATGGGGACTTCACCAAAGACCATTATGACCCTTGACCTTGAAAATAGAAACAAGGTAAAAGGTCAAGGTCATCTTATAAATTTGGGTATTTATGATAAATACGCATTTCTTCATAATTATAAGACATATTGACAAAGGATCTTCACTGTTGGTCCTTTATTGACCCTCAGCATGGTCAAGGTCATATTGACAGCAGTCAAGGTCAAATAATATTTTTTGGAAATTCTGCTTTTTCGTGTATATAAAATGGTAAATACAAGTAAATGATTTGTTTTTAAAGCATTGAATATGCAAATATCAAACACTTGGTAGTCAAGGTCATTTATCACAATTAACGTCCTATTTTTTTACCTTTTTTATTTCAAAAGATATACGAATGGTTTTTCTTTCTTTTGTTTATTTTGAAAAGAAGATTCAATTTCCATATAGCCAAAGTCAATGTCAAGGTCATTTATGCAATAAGTGGAAAGCCTCTCATTTGTTCGGTAGAACCAATGAACTTATATTTATTATTAAGGCTTTCCACTTTCCAGTGGAAAGACTTATTGCATTTTGTCTGTTTCTTATTATTATTATTATTATTCTTATTATTCTTCCGCCAAGTTTTGTTATCCCATTATAAATTTTGTTTCGCGACATGTCGTAAAGACATTTTGTACTATGAATGTATGAGACATTACGCATTCGCAGTTAACCCTGTCACACCGAACACTTTTTCTTTACGGAGTTATTTCCCCTGTCATAAAAATCTTGTGTGCAGATAAACTTTGAAACCGTAAAAGATTTCGCAATGAAAGTTGTTGCAAAATGCTCAGCTATTGATCGCGACAATTTGTTACATATCGCGCAAAGTATTTTGACGACTCCTAGTAGGAGTTATTTCCCCTTATTTATTGGAAGTACATTTTGTACCATAATAACTCATGAACCAGAGGTGATAGAGACTAGATATTTCACAGTTGGTCATCATTGACCTTGACCTTGAAAAAGGTCACAAGGTCAAAGGTCAAGGTCACATTCTAAATTTTGACACTGTGGTGTGTGCGATTCTCCGCCTGAACCATAAGAGATACAGAAATAAATCTTTTACCAAAATGTGTATCATATTAAGGTCTTGAAAGGTCACTATAAATGATTTGACTTTTGAAAGAGTTATCTCCCCTGGATCAATTAAATACAGTGTATATAGCGTTATCTCAGTAACTATGACAGATATTTATATGAAACCTAATATCATTAGTCATCATTGACCTTGACCTTGAAAATGGACACAAGGTCAAAGGTCAAGGTCACGTTTGAAATTTTGACATTATCTTGTCATCGCTATTTCTTTGAAACGGTAAAAGATAGCTTATAACTTATAACGGATAAAATGTCGGCCTCATAAATGCGCAACTTTTTTCTATTTAAAGGAAAAGGATTTGACTTCATCTTATAGGAGTTATCTCCCATTACAACCATTGATATTTACTTTTTCATTGATAACTTATTAACTATTGATAGTAGAGGCATGGGGACTTCACCAAAGACCATTATGACCCTTGACCTTGAAAATAGAAACAAGGTAAAAGGTCAAGGTCATCTTATAAATTTGGGTATTTATGATAAATACGCATTTCTTCATAATTATAAGACATATTGACAAAGGATCTTCACTGTTGGTCCTTTATTGACCCTCAGCATGGTCAAGGTCATATTGACAGCAGTCAAGGTCAAATAATATTTTTTGGAAATTCTGCTTTTTCGTGTATATAAAATGGTAAATACAAGTAAATGATTTGTTTTTAAAGCATTGAATATGCAAATATCAAACACTTGGTAGTCAAGGTCATTTATCACAATTAACGTCCTATTTTTTTACCTTTTTTATTTCAAAAGATATACGAATGGTTTTTCTTTCTTTTGTTTATTTTGAAAAGAAGATTCAATTTCCATATAGCCAAAGTCAATGTCAAGGTCATTTATGCAATAAGTGGAAAGCCTCTCATTTGTTCGGTAGAACCAATGAACTTATATTTAAGGCTTTCCACTTTCCAGTGGAAAGACTTATTGTTATTAGTCTGTTTCTTATTATTATTATTATTATTATTCTTATTGTTTTTCCGCCAACTGTTTTTTCCCATTATAAATTTTGTTTCGCGACATGTCGTAAAGACATTTTGTACTATGGATGTATTAGACATTACGCTTTCGCAGTTGACCCTGGCACACCGAACACTTGTTCTTTACGGAGTTATCTCCCCTGTTACTGAAAAGCTTGTGTGCAGATAAACTATGAAACTGTAAAAGGTTTCGCAATAAAAGTTGTTGCAAAATGGTCAGCTATGGATTGCGACAATTTGTTACATATCGCGCAAAGTATTTTGACGACTCCTTGTAGGAGTTATTTCCCCTTATTTATTGGAAGTACAATTTGTACCATTGTAACTCATGAACCAGAGGTGATATAGACTAGATATTTCACAGTTGGTCATCATTGACCTTGACCTTGAAAAAGGTCACAAGGTCAAAGGTCAAGGTCATGTTCTAATTTTTGACACTTGGTTGTGTACAGATCTCCTCCTTTACTATAATAGATAGAGAACTGAAACCTTTACCAAAATGTGTATCATATTGAGATCTTGAATCGTCACTTTTTTTATTTGACATTTTTATAGGAGTTATCTCCCCTAGACCAATAAAATGTATTGTGAATTGCATTATATCACTATATCTCAGTAACTATAACAGATATATATATGAAACCTTATATCATTGGTCATCATTGACCTTGACCTTGAAAATGGACATAAGGTCAAAGGTCAAGGTCACGTTTGAAATTTTGGCATTGTCTTGTCATCGCTATTACTTTGAAACGGTAAAAGATAGGCTATAAGTTATAATGGATGAAATGTTGGTCTCATAAAGGCGCAACTTTTTTCTATTTAGAGGGAAAGGATCCGGCTTCATCTTATAGGAGTTATCCCCCATTACAACCATTGATAATTAGTTTTTCATTAATTACTTATCAACTATTGATAGTAGAGGCATGGGGTCTTCACTATGGATCATTAGGACCCTTGACCTTGAAAACAAATACAAGGTCAAAGGTCAAGGTCATTTTCTAATTTTTTGTATATATTATAAGTAGTCATATCTTAATGACTTTAAGAGATATTGGCATAAAATCTTCAATGTTGATCACTGTTGACCTTCAGCATGGTCAAGGTCATGCTGTAAAAGTCAAGGTCAAAGTCCTTTATAAATGTTTTTCATGGTACTATGTATTTTGAATGGCTTCTTCTTTTAATGCTATTGCCTATAAGTAATATTTACATAGATTAAAAGATCAGTTTTCAAGGTCATTCAAGTTTTCTTACGTCCTATTTAATGACCTTTCTTATTGTTAAAGATATCTAAATAGTTTTGTAATAATTTTTGTTCTTATTAATTGCTATAGACAAATTACGTATGTTTCTTAGCTTTTTGGTTTCAAGGTCATTTATTTAAGGTCTTCTTTTGAAGTGGAAAGCCTATTAATCGTTCTTTAGAACGATTGAACCTATATTTATTCTTATTATTCTTCCGCCAAGTTTTGTTATCCCATTATAAATTTTGTTTCGCGACATGTCGTAAAGACATTTTGTACTATGAATGTATGAGACATTACGCATTCGCAGTTAACCCTGTCACACCGAACACTTTTTCTTTACGGAGTTATTTCCCCTGTCATAAAAATCTTGTGTGCAGATAAACTTTGAAACCGTAAAAGATTTCGCAATGAAAGTTGTTGCAAAATGCTCAGCTATTGATCGCGACAATTTGTTACATATCGCGCAAAGTATTTTGACGACTCCTAGTAGGAGTTATTTCCCCTTATTTATTGGAAGTACATTTTGTACCATAATAACTCATGAACCAGAGGTGATAGAGACTAGATATTTCACAGTTGGTCATCATTGACCTTGACCTTGAAAAAGGTCACAAGGTCAAAGGTCAAGGTCACATTCTAAATTTTGACACTGTGGTGTGTGCGATTCTCCGCCTGAACCATAAGAGATACAGAAATAAATCTTTTACCAAAATGTGTATCATATTAAGGTCTTGAAAGGTCACTATAAATGATTTGACTTTTGAAAGAGTTATCTCCCCTGGATCAATTAAATACAGTGTATATAGCGTTATCTCAGTAACTATGACAGATATTTATATGAAACCTAATATCATTAGTCATCATTGACCTTGACCTTGAAAATGGACACAAGGTCAAAGGTCAAGGTCACGTTTGAAATTTTGACATTATCTTGTCATCGCTATTTCTTTGAAACGGTAAAAGATAGCTTATAACTTATAACGGATAAAATGTCGGCCTCATAAATGCGCAACTTTTTTCTATTTAAAGGAAAAGGATTTGACTTCATCTTATAGGAGTTATCTCCCATTACAACCATTGATATTTACTTTTTCATTGATAACTTATTAACTATTGATAGTAGAGGCATGGGGACTTCACCAAAGACCATTATGACCCTTGACCTTGAAAATAGAAACAAGGTAAAAGGTCAAGGTCATCTTATAAATTTGGGTATTTATGATAAATACGCATTTCTTCATAATTATAAGACATATTGACAAAGGATCTTCACTGTTGGTCCTTTATTGACCCTCAGCATGGTCAAGGTCATATTGACAGCAGTCAAGGTCAAATAATATTTTTTGGAAATTCTGCTTTTTCGTGTATATAAAATGGTAAATACAAGTAAATGATTTGTTTTTAAAGCATTGAATATGCAAATATCAAACACTTGGTAGTCAAGGTCATTTATCACAATTAACGTCCTATTTTTTTACCTTTTTTATTTCAAAAGATATACGAATGGTTTTTCTTTCTTTTGTTTATTTTGAAAAGAAGATTCAATTTCCATATAGCCAAAGTCAATGTCAAGGTCATTTATGCAATAAGTGGAAAGCCTCTCATTTGTTCGGTAGAACCAATGAACTTATATTTAAGGCTTTCCACTTTCCAGTGGAAAGACTTATTGTTATTAGTCTGTTTCTTATTATTATTATTATTATTATTCTTATTGTTTTTCCGCCAACTGTTTTTTCCCATTATAAATTTTGTTTCGCGACATGTCGTAAAGACATTTTGTACTATGGATGTATTAGACATTACGCTTTCGCAGTTGACCCTGGCACACCGAACACTTGTTCTTTACGGAGTTATCTCCCCTGTTACTGAAAAGCTTGTGTGCAGATAAACTATGAAACTGTAAAAGGTTTCGCAATAAAAGTTGTTGCAAAATGGTCAGCTATGGATTGCGACAATTTGTTACATATCGCGCAAAGTATTTTGACGACTCCTTGTAGGAGTTATTTCCCCTTATTTATTGGAAGTACAATTTGTACCATTGTAACTCATGAACCAGAGGTGATATAGACTAGATATTTCACAGTTGGTCATCATTGACCTTGACCTTGAAAAAGGTCACAAGGTCAAAGGTCAAGGTCATGTTCTAATTTTTGACACTTGGTTGTGTACAGATCTCCTCCTTTACTATAATAGATAGAGAACTGAAACCTTTACCAAAATGTGTATCATATTGAGATCTTGAATCGTCACTTTTTTTATTTGACATTTTTATAGGAGTTATCTCCCCTAGACCAATAAAATGTATTGTGAATTGCATTATATCACTATATCTCAGTAACTATAACAGATATATATATGAAACCTTATATCATTGGTCATCATTGACCTTGACCTTGAAAATGGACATAAGGTCAAAGGTCAAGGTCACGTTTGAAATTTTGGCATTGTCTTGTCATCGCTATTACTTTGAAACGGTAAAAGATAGGCTATAAGTTATAATGGATGAAATGTTGGTCTCATAAAGGCGCAACTTTTTTCTATTTAGAGGGAAAGGATCCGGCTTCATCTTATAGGAGTTATCCCCCATTACAACCATTGATAATTAGTTTTTCATTAATTACTTATCAACTATTGATAGTAGAGGCATGGGGTCTTCACTATGGATCATTAGGACCCTTGACCTTGAAAACAAATACAAGGTCAAAGGTCAAGGTCATTTTCTAATTTTTTGTATATATTATAAGTAGTCATATCTTAATGACTTTAAGAGATATTGGCATAAAATCTTCAATGTTGATCACTGTTGACCTTCAGCATGGTCAAGGTCATGCTGTAAAAGTCAAGGTCAAAGTCCTTTATAAATGTTTTTCATGGTACTATGTATTTTGAATGGCTTCTTCTTTTAATGCTATTGCCTATAAGTAATATTTACATAGATTAAAAGATCAGTTTTCAAGGTCATTCAAGTTTTCTTACGTCCTATTTAATGACCTTTCTTATTGTTAAAGATATCTAAATAGTTTTGTAATAATTTTTGTTCTTATTAATTGCTATAGACAAATTACGTATGTTTCTTAGCTTTTTGGTTTCAAGGTCATTTATTTAAGGTCTTCTTTTGAAGTGGAAAGCCTATTAATCGTTCTTTAGAACGATTGAACCTATATTTATTCTTATTATTCTTCCGCCAAGTTTTGTTATCCCATTATAAATTTTGTTTCGCGACATGTCGTAAAGACATTTTGTACTATGAATGTATGAGACATTACGCATTCGCAGTTAACCCTGTCACACCGAACACTTTTTCTTTACGGAGTTATTTCCCCTGTCATAAAAATCTTGTGTGCAGATAAACTTTTAAACCGTAAAAGATTTCGCAATGAAAGTTGTTGCAAAATGCTCAGCTATTGATCGCGACAATTTGTTACATATCGCGCAAAGTATTTTGACGACTCCTTGTAGGAGTTATTTCCCCTTATTTATTGGAAGTACATTTTGTACCATAGTAACTCATGAACCAGAGATGACAGTGACTAGATATTTCACAGTTGGTCATCATTGAACTTGACCTTGAAAAAGGTCACAAGGTCAAAGGTCAAGGTCACATTCTAAATTTTGACACTGTGGTGTGTGCGATTCTCCTCCTGAACCATAAGAGATACAGAAATAAATCTTTTACCAAAATGTGTATCATATTAAGGTCTTGAAAGGTCACTATAAATGATTTGACTTTTGAAAGAGTTATCTCCCCTGGATCAATTAAATATAGTGTATATAGCGTTATCTCAGTAACTATGACAGATATTTATATGAAACCTTATATCATTAGTCATCATTGACCTTGACCTTGAAAATGGACACAAGGTCAAAGGTCAAGGTCACGTTTGAAATTTTGACATTATCTTGTCATCGCTATTTCTTTGAAACGGTAAAAGATAGCTTATAACTTATAACGGATAAAATGTCGGCCTCATAAATGCGCAACTTTTTTCTATTTAAAGGAAAAGGATTTGACTTCATCTTATAGGAGTTATCTCCCATTACAACCATTGATATTTACTTTTTCATTGATAACTTATTAACTATTGATAGTAGAGGCATGGGGACTTCACCAAAGACCATTATGACCCTTGACCTTGAAAATAGAAACAAGGTAAAAGGTCAAGGTCATCTTATAAATTTGGGTATTTATGATAAATACGCATTTCTTCATAATTATAAGACATATTGACAAAGGATCTTCACTGTTGGTCCTTTATTGACCCTCAGCATGGTCAAGGTCATATTGACAGCAGTCAAGGTCAAATAATATTTTTTGGAAATTCTGCTTTTTCGTGTATATAAAATGGTAAATACAAGTAAATGATTTGTTTTTAAAGCATTGAATATGCAAATATCAAACACTTGGTAGTCAAGGTCATTTATCACAATTAACGTCCTATTTTTTTACCTTTTTTATTTCAAAAGATATACGAATGGTTTTTCTTTCTTTTGTTTATTTTGAAAAGAAGATTCAATTTCCATATAGCCAAAGTCAATGTCAAGGTCATTTATGCAATAAGTGGAAAGCCTCTCATTTGTTCGGTAGAACCAATGAACTTATATTTAAATTGAATTATTAGGTTTTTGTAAGGTTTATCTCCCTTTAATTTCAAATTCTAATGCCACCTCAATGTAATAACAAATCTGATTGGATGATTAGCAGTGTAAAATCTATTGCCGGAATATTATAATGCATGCTCATACAAAGTTTAATATCATAATATGCCAGTGTTGATAAATAAAGACCAAACCTTTTTCATTAAAACTAAGGTCTTAAGCATGTGATGGTCTCTGGAAATGTGGATATTTTTGTTAATGAGCACTGTATAAAAATTGAGGGATTAATGTAAAATTACTAACGCCAGTAAACATTCAAACACAAAGAAGAAATAAAATTATTCCTGTATACATGTTACAATTTGACCATGCAACATATTTTTTTCTGTTACATGTTTAAGCAAGCAACCAGTCAATCAATCTATTTATATAAATTTACGGTGAATGCACTCATTTTATATGGTCTGAGAAAAGCTACTGTTTTGATGATACATGATATCAAGGTTATTCGATGAGAACAATCAGAATATTATAATTGACAGAGTATTAAAATTTGTGGTTTGCCTTTTCTCACGAATGTATAAAACATAGGATCAAAAGTCAAGGACTTTTTACTTTATTGTTTGTTTCGTGGATACCTACATATAGGTGTCTTCCATGTAAAGAGATTTCAAGTTATTTAGTTAACAGTAATCCTCCTTAATAAATTCTCCAATACCAGAGGACATGCCATCAACAAAAGCCACTTCCAAAAATATCTTTTGATTCTTTCTTCTGGGACCATACTGGGAGGGATCCCAGTACTCAACCCAGAGTTGCCCAGGTGGACGATAGGGGAGGCCCCCGTATTTGGAGGTTTTCAGATTACAATAGGGAAAGCCTAATGTCAGACTGTAGTGAGTACCATGTTTGGAGAGTACCACGCTCCTAGTGTAACAGGCCACTTTTGTACAAAAAGAGTAGGCTCAATGTTGCCAGTAAAAAAGACTAAATTCTCTGTCCTACCAAATACTCTATACTTTTCCTGTGGCAGTCAATATCGCTCGATGTTATGCAAACATTTAATCCTTAAGTCAATATAATTTTGCTTAACAAGAATATCCCTATACCAGAGGCCATCCTACCATGTATAATGGATGATAAATACTTAGAGCAACTGTATATCAGTCAGTAATTGTTTTATTACATGAATAAAATCACTGTCTTCTTTGATCAGAAAAACAGAGGATGAAATCACTCAATCGTACTTTTTGATCTATTTGAGAGAAAAACCAGGTCAATACTGGATTACGTTTAACCTCTCTGCAGCGTAAATCATGCAGCTGACAAAAATTTCCATATTTTGATATAATTTTAGTACTCTTACGATTTATCATGACCCAAAAGTTGTTTTAAGACCAATCAAAACACGCAAAATTCTATACATGAAATAATGTACAATAGCTTCTATAGTAAAACAGCAATTCTTAATTAATGTGAAATTATGATTATTAGATTTGTCCACAAAAAAGCATAAAATTTGTGCCTGGGATGTTAAGCAAACAATCAATCAATCAATGATTATAAGGCAATATATCAACAAAGGGAACTGCATACGAAATTACCCACTAAAGTTTGGTTATTGTATAGATAGACAAAAAATCTACATAATTAATTTGTATCCATATCTAATTAGATAAAGTATTAGAACTAAATGAAAATATTACCTGTAGCCTGAACCAATCCAATCTTATTCCTCTGAAGTCAAACAATACATTTTCTTCCACTATAAAAAAACAGAAGTATTTAAAGAGTCTACTACACACATATTCATATAAGGTTACACAACACTACAAACTACAAATCCTTACTTTTCTCATCATTTCATTTATTTCCTAAAAAATCCATAATTTCCTTAAAATTTCTATTATTATAATTATTATTATTATTATTATTAAATGCTATCAATAAGATTCTATACAGAAGAACATTATAACCACACTATGAATGTGAGTCTGGTCAATATTTAAAGACCGAAAACACTTTTGAATCAGCATTGTTATAAACTAGATTTAAATTAAAATAATATTTTACACCAAAACGTTTGTTAATTCTTTCAATATTTTCAGAAAAATGAAAATACCTTAATATAGCCGAAATACTGGTAGCTGGAAGTTAAGCAAGCAACCAGACAGTCAATCAAATATATAATTGTACTGCAATTGTTATCTGAGACAGTTTTTGTGCAAACATGTTGACTGAAAAAAATCAACATTCTAAATTATACTGCAAAATTCTACACATACAACATACAACATTGTTATGTTATGTTACAAATATTCCTCGTTATACAATAAAATAATTTTAATCAATAATTTTTATAAAGAATAAACATACCTTGTTTCACTGTAAGAGTTGCTATGGAGTTGTAGAGAGAAGATAAAATTATGGATTCATCTTCTGGACAAACTGCTAAATTCTAAAAATAAAAACAATGCAATTGGATAGAATGTTTTTACTCCAATTGTTAAAAATTTTTCACGGAAAATTATGAAAACCAATCAGAGGAGTCCTACATAATAGTACTTGAAAGAAATTGCTGACCCATGAGTTACGACTGCAGTACATCAATGAGCATATGAGTTACGATTCTCATATTTCATTTTCTCTGTAATAAACCAATATTATGGCTGAATTTTTTTAGTGCAAGCATCGTGATTCAATAGTTTTTAATTTGACATGTCACAGATATACTGTCTTCAAGCTGACCAAACAATGTCACCTGACTCAGATATACTGTCTTCAAGCTGACCAAACAATGTCACCTGACTCAGATATACTGTCTTCAAGCTGACCAAACAATGTCACCTGACTCAGATATACTGTCTTCAAGCTGACCAAACAATAATCACACTACTAAATCTCCCTTATACTTTTAGGCAGTCATAACCAAATTAATTTCATGTACTGTAATTTAATAAACTACCAAGTATTTCTTTTGTGGCATCACAATGTATTCAAATAACGATAGAGAAAACTGACAGGTAACCATGCAGGTAGGGTGGAGCGAGCCAATGAAGGTGGTAGGCTGCAGTGTTGATTTGTATAGGTAGACAAGTCAAACCTTCTTGTTTACTCAACAAACAATTCCTACCTTGACCCTATTATCCACAAATTCGGTATTTGGGTGATCGACAGAGAACTGGGATATGTTAGTGAAATCAGTGGACAGCAACAGGAAATTTGAGTGGGGGGGTATAATAGATTGGGGTAAAATTAGCTTTGCAGAGGGTCACTACGGATCACTTGTAAAGTGATTTACTGAATTACTTAATATTTAACAAGCAGAGTGTACACCTATCGTCCCCATCAAACAGACATCCACTTTTACAATAATTCATCTTTATTTTATAATGATTTTCTATTCATTCATGAATCAACATGACTGAGACCAAAACCTGACAAATATTGTTATACATGTAGTATTACCTGTATCAGCTGATTCAACATGACTGAGTCAAAACCTGACAAATATTGCACAAAATATCTCTGCAAAACCTGGTTGTACTTCTTTACTAAACCTGGAAAAAAACAAACTTTGTTATGTGATGTAATTATTCTTTTGTGTACCTCTGGCTAAGGCTGTAAATTTTGAGCTTTTGGTTGTCATGTTTTCTCTGCTTTGAATTTTATAAACACTGTAAAATTATTTATAGGATAATCAATTGAGCAGAGTGAATATTGAAAATATGATCACGAGTTTAATCTAGAATGCATTTCAGCACAAGTGATCATATACATATGTAAGTTTACTAGCTTTCCTTGTCCTATACGGTTGTGTTTTTCTTTGTCTCCCTCTTTCTCGCCCTGAAGGTCTATGAACCGAAAATTCGGGCCCATCTTTATTGATGTTGGATTTATTATTTTAATTTTTAATTTTAATTTTTATTTGTCGTTTCGATTTTACCTTTTAACCTTGTGGCGTACATGACCTTTATTACTACTCTTATGATCATATTTTTAATATTCATGATGTGTTGTTATCTTGTTTCTTACATTGACGAATATTTAATATGTCGCTGAAAATTTAGAGGTACTGTGTTTTGAATTTTCTGTCCTGTTAATGTTTACTAGTGACGTCGTTTAGTACATTAATTGTGACGTCACTTCCAGGGATCACATGTGATTTACCAGAATTTATTTCACTGAGAAATCTCTGTATTTCATCGCTGTCAATGTAATAATAATATTTAGAGTGGTTTTTTTTTACAATACTTTAAGGTAAGTAAGATACACGATACCCAGTAAAACATATCCACAAATGAAGTGTGCATTCCAAATTAAATTACAAAAAACAGGACGCAAAAAACAAATTGTATCATTGTATACCGACAAATCACACCAATTATTTCACAGTAAATTAACATTTGCTCCACAAATGCATCCATGCATGTAAATGACAGGTATCAGATATAATAGCAAAATAGGTACTGTCTTCTGCAAATGATCTGAAAAATGACTGTTCCAAAGTCTGGAAAAATAAGAAAAAAAATCCTGGAACATATCCATAATAGCAGGTGCACAACTTCAACACATGTGCAACCTTTCTGTTTTGTTTCAGTGATCTGGGTTGAAAACTGTAGGAGGAGTTGATTACACGAAATAGATACCCTATATTCCCCGCCCGCCCAACTTCACCATACTATAATCCGGGTTTGCACTTTGTGCAACCCGGCCAAAATTGTTTTCATACTAAATGTGTTCTATTTTTTAATGTTACACTTCATTATATTGTTATAGCCTGGAATGACATCTTGCATATTACCCTGTTTCAACTATGCCCGGTTTCTGCGCTACAAAATGAGCCACTCAAGTGACATTTTTGTTTCATCATAAGTGAAATAGGTTTCACAAAGCATGAAATTGAACATCGCTTGATATCATCTCTCGTTTTTTAATTTAAACAACTAAAAAACTTGCAGTAGACTAATTTATTATTTTGTTGAATTTAAATAACTGGAGATGATATAAAGCGATATACAATTCTCACTCATTGTAAAAGATATAACTCTACCACAAAAATGATACCATATTTATTTTAGTTCAAAGTTTAAAAACTGCCAAAAAATAATACCTACCTGCAATCCAGAACTCTAAACAACTGATCAGGGAAAAACAATATTTTTACAGTACTGTAGAGGTATTTTTGTATACCATTAAACAATTGACAGCCACAAATAATACAAAATCACTATAATGAAACCAAACACTTAAAAAATCAACAACCTCTGAATAACAAACATAAATTGTAATCAGAATATTTAAGATATTTGCCAAATTAAACCTGTTAAACCTAATACCTGTATATTAAGGACAAGAATTAAATGGATTCAGTTTAGGCAACTTGCATTGTAATTATATACTTTTGATGGATCGATTAAAACGATTGATTGATTGATTGATGTCTCATGAGCAGTATTGAGGCTATATTGTATATACCTACCTCTCAATTCTTCCATAAAAAACAGCAATTCCGGTAACTGTCTGTAAACAAAGGAATACAGACCTGAGTATACTGTGGCATAATTAATGTTCACTAGTATTCATTTTCCCAAAATTAAACAAATTCAAGTGTCACATTCATTTCATAGTCATTAAAATGGAGGTGGTTCCAGACCAATATACCAACAAACCTTTGTTTCTCTCTGGATGGGTTTTTGATGCAACTTACATGTACAATAAACACCCAATAGAACATTTTTTAAATGACCAATGTTCAAAATAAATGAACATTTAAATCAGATGTTGGGGGGGGGGGGGGGGGGGGGCGGGGGCTCATTTACCCAATTCAACCCTACCACATAATGTCCGAAATGATTTTTATAAGCCAGTATTACTTTGTATTTGTACTTATGTTTTTTGTTTTCCGTTACTTCTCGGTTATTCTGTGATTAATTGTGAGGTCTTTGTTCGGTTCATGTTCTTTTGATAAAAATTAATATTCCATTAAGTAGTAAGACACTAACAAAGGTATGTGAAAATCATCCTTGTTTAAAATTATAACTTAAATTTTGTACAGGTGTACAAAGTAAAGTTTTACCTGTCTACAAAGTCTTCCTGGGATAATTTCATATTATGACTTTGATTGTCAAAGTAAAGTTTTACCTGTCTTCAAAGTCTTCCTGGGATAATTTCATATTATGACTTTGATTGTCAAAGTAAAGTTTTACCTGTCTTCAAAGTCTTCCTGGGATAATTTCATATTATGACTTTGATTGTCAAAGTAAAGTTTTACCTGTCTTCAAAGTCTTCCTGTGATAATTTGATATTTGTGACGTTGATTGTCAAAGTAAAGTTTTACCTGTCTTCAAAGTCTTCATGGGATAATTTGATATTGTGACTTTGATTGTCAGAGTAAAGTTTTACCTGTCTTCAAAGTCTTCATGGGATAATTTGATATTGTGACGTTTGGAAGGAGGATTGTCAAAGTAAAGTTTTACCTGTCTTCAAAGTCTTCATGGGATAATTTGATATTGTGACTTTGATTGTCAGAGTAAAGTTTTACCTGTCTTCAAAGTCTTCATGGGATAATTTGATATTGTGACGTTTGGAAGGAGGATTGTCAAAGTAAAGTTTTACCTGTCTTCAAAGTCTTCATGGGATAATTTGATATTGTGACTTTGATTGTCAGAGTAAAGTTTTACCAGTCTACAAAGTCTTCATGGGATAATTTGGAGGAAGGATTGTCAAAGTAAAGTTTTACCTGTCTTCAAAGTCTTCATGGGATAATTTGATATTGTGACTTGATTGTCAAAGTAAAGTTTTACCTGTCTTCAAAGTCTTCCTGGGATAATTTGATATTGTGACGTTTGGAAGGAGGATTGTCAAAGTAAAGTTTTACCTGTCTTCAAAGTCTTCATGGGATAATTTGATATTGTGACATTGATTGTCAAAGTAAAGTTTTACCCGTCTTCAAAGTCTTCATGGGATAATTTGATATTGTGACATTTGGAGGAAGGATTGTCAAAGTAAAGTTTTACCTGTCTTCAAAGTCTTCATGGGATAATTTGATATTGTGACTTGATTGTCAAAGTAAAGTTTTACCTGTCTTCAAAGTCTTCCTGGGATAATTTGATATTGTGACGTTTGGAAGGAGGATTGTCAAAGTAAAGTTTTACCTGTCTTCAAAGTCTTCATGGGATAATTTGATATTGTGACATTGATTGTCAAAGTAACGTTTTAACCGTCTTCAAAGTCTTCATGGGTAATTTGATATTGTGACATTTGGAGGAAGGATTGTCAAAGTAAAGTTTTACCTGTCTTCAAAGTCTTCATGGGATAAATTGATATTGTGACATTTGGAGGAAGGATTGTCAAAGGAAAGTTTTACCAGTCTACAAAGTCTTCCTGGGATAATTTGATATTGTGACGTTTTGAGGCAGCATTGTCAAAGTAAAGTTTTACCTGTCTTCAAAGTCTTCCTGGGATAATTTGATATTGTGACGTTTTGAGGCAGCATTGTCAAAGTGAGGTTTTACCTGTCTTCAAAGTCTTCCTGGGATAATTCGTTATTGTGGTGTTTGGAGGGAAGTATGTCAAAGTACGGTTTTACCTGTCTACAAAGTCTTCCTGGGATAATTTGATATTGTGACGTTTGGAAGGAGGATTGTCAAAGTGTCGTAATAACCAGTGGATCTCATCTCTTGTAATCGACAGAGCTTGCCACACATACAATGCCTGAAATAAATAAGCAATAATCTCATGAAACAAAAAACGGAGATTATTAAAGGTCATTCATATTTAATACATGTATAATGAATATTTTGTGCTATTTCCTGGACATTTCCATAGCTACAAGCATAGCAAATATATCTAAAGATCCAATCGTGTTCTCTCTAAAGCTAAACTAGAGTAAAAACACCTGTGAGCAATGCTCACCATTGATACCCCCCGCTTCACAATTCCTTTGAAAATTCAGGTGTTCTTAATTATGAAATTGAAACTTTATCTAGTTAAACATGAAGGCGAAATTGCAGATAATACATGTAACCCTCCCCAATCCCCCAAAGAATGGCATCCCCTATGTCAATGACTAAGTCCATGTTTTTCTATGGGAAACCTCCAATAATATTCTGATCAAAATGTTTAATATCCAATGCACAATGGCAATATGTGAACAAGATTCTGTATAAGTTTCAACAAATTCCATTCAGTCCCATTATGTCCATTACAAACTCCATGTTTTTCTATGGGAAACCCCAAATATCATTCCGTTCAAAATGTTAAATATCTCCTGCACAATGACACTATGTGACATGGATTCTGTGTAAGTTTCAACAAATTCCATTCAGTGGTGTAGGAATGAGTTGCACATAAGAGATGGGTATCCCTTATGTCCATGACAAAGTCCATGTTTTTCTATGGGGAAACCCCAAATATCATTCCAATCGAAATGTTATATATCTAGTGCACAATGGCAATATGTGACAACATTCTGTGTAAGTTTCATCAAATTCCAGTGTAGGAGGAGTCGCACATAAGAAATGGGTATCCCCTTATGTCAATGACAGTCCGTGTTGTTCTATGGGAAACCCCAAATATCATTCCGATCAAAATAATAAATATCTCCTGCACAATGGCACTATGTGACAAGGATTCTGTGCAAGTTTCAACAAATTCCATTCAGTGGTGTAGGAGGAGTTGCACATAAGACATGAGGACCCCCTTAGGTCAATGACAATGTCCATGTTTTTCTATGGGAAACCCCAAATATCGATCCGATCAAAATGTAAAATATCTCCTGCACAATGGCACTATGTGACAAGGATTCTGTGTAAGTTTCATTAAATTCCATTCAGTGGTGTAAGAGGAGTTGCACATAAGAGATGAGGGCCCCCTTAGGTCTATGACAATGTCCATGTTTTTCTATGGGAAACCCCAAATATTGATTCGATCAAAATGTTTAATATCTCCTGCACAATGGCACTATGTGACAAGAATTCTGTGAAAGTTTCATTAAATTCCATTCAGTGGTGTAGGAGGAGTGCACATAAGAGATAGGGACCCCCTTAGGTCAATGAAAAAGTCCATGTTTTTCTATGGGAAACCCCAAATATCATTCCGATCAAAATGTGAAATATCTCCTGCACAATGGCACTATGAGACAAAGATTCTGTGTAAGTTTCATCAAATTCCTTTCAGTGGTCTAGGAGGAGTTGCAAATAATAGAAAGTGTAACGGACGGACAGATGGACACCATGAACACTATATACCCCACGCTTTTCAAGCGGGGGGTATAAATATAAAGTAGATATTTGATTTTATTGAATATTAAAAATTGAATACTAAACAATTTTTTTAAAGTTACACTATCTTTTCCAATTGTTTGTTTGGTTGTTTTTATGGGGTTTAACACCACTTTCAGCAATTTTTCAGCTATATCATGGCATCCAGATTTATTGCTGGAGAAAGCAAGTACCAAGTGAAAACCCCACCAGATGGCATAACCAACACACCACACTGAAATCTCCTACATCATCACTTAGTGAGCAATACATACCTTTGGTCCTAACAGTCCTGGTTGATCTGCATAAATCTGTGTTAGTTCTCTTAAAGCAGATCTTAGAAACTTTCTTCTTTCCTTGTGTATTCCTGGACTACAATTATAAACAAGAATTGAAACATATAAAATATTTGCTCCTCAAAATACACAACAAAAAAACTTTCTGGAAAACATTATTTTTTATGACTTTTGTGGATTTGGGATATTTTTTCATTCAGAGTATTGTAGAACGAATAATCGTACCATTGCTCTATTTTTTATTTTTTTGGCGAGGGTACGAATTTAGTCCCATTACTGGTAATGTAGCAAAGTGGGAGTGAATCACTCCCGGCATTTTGATTTCAAAAAGAAGTTGCATTTATAACTGCCGTGGTCAGTCTTGATATCTTTCAACAGTGTTACCATTTTTTTATCGGTTTCGTGTTTAAGATCGATCATTATTGATACGTGATGATAGTTATTGAAGTTATTAATAATCCCCTCTGCTTTGTGTATGAATTCACATTCTTGTCTCTGTTCAATTACGTTTACTACAGGAAAAACAATGAGAAACCCGAAACTGTATGGTGTATTGCATCATGGGGAAAGTATATGCAAATTACTGGATTCTTGCTACAGATTGGTTGTTACATTATGCAAATTAGTACCATTATATTAAAATAAGGTCACAGTATCCATTAATACGGAAAAATGATCAACATAGCATTTTCCACGTGCATCTTCAAAGACGAAAAAAGGAAATTTCTTTAATAAAGATCGTTTCCCATTATTTTCGCCATGTCTCAAGCTTTGATAACAAAAGATGAATATTATGTTCGAATTTTGTATAAATAGACTGAAGGTAGAATTTTTTATTTGCTACATTATGAGCAATAGGACTAAATTATGCCGTTAATTTGACAAATCACAATACTAACTTCGGATTATAACGGCAGTAAAATTCGGCCTAAGAGTATTGGTCCTCAACATTTGGTCTTAAATATGTTTGGTTTGAGCTCAATGAAGCGTATCAGGCATATTAAAGTTGATTACCTTGGTATCTTGAATCACTTTTATTTTTTATTTTCTTTTTTAAATCAGGGGTCATCACACTCTAAAAAAAGTATTGAGAGCCTAACAAGGAAAAAAAGAGGCCCTGATGGGGGGAGCTTTCAGGGAGATACTGAGGAAAAGTCAGAGAGACCATAAAAATACTTAATTTCACAGTTGTTACATACTTTTTTCTTTTATTTATATCAAATTGTTTATAATTGTGGTTTTCCAGGATTGTTTATCTTGCATTTATAACCATAACACACTATGATTCAGTTTTTTTCTTTTTTTTTCATTATTATTCATGGTAAGCAATAACATCAGACAGAACATATCTTTATCATTAATCATTGAAAAAAAGCACCAGATACAGCAACTAATTTTCTATCGATTTCAGTACTTTTAGCCATAAAAGGTATTAACAAATAAAAAATCTACTAAAAATACAAGTAAACATGTAGATGTACACATAAACATCATACATGAAATTGTATACAACATAATAATCCTAACAGTTTGTTATTAATATGCCATGTTTATCTTGGCAAAAATGTCCAAAGAATATAAATAGAATAACATTACATTAAACCCAGAAATAATTTTTCTGTTCAGCACACTTCCAAAAAGCTGTACTGAAACTAAACTGCTTCGTGGGACACCCAACTTCAGATCAATAATGACTTATTATCTTTCAATTGCAGCTTAAATAGTTATCAAGGAAAATAGTTAAAATTTAATAAACTTTAAGCTTCAAACCAATTAAAGTGTGTTTATCAAACAGTTAAAAATTTTTCATTATGAGCCATTGTACTGTTCTTTTGTCATTGTTCACTTCCGGTCATTAGACATATCCAGAATATAAACAAATGGCCAGTAATCCATTTGAAACACATAAATCGTTTGAACAAATGGGAAATATGGAAATTCTTTGCAGTTTTTAGTGGAATTACATTCATATGTAACAGCTGATTCACTTTCAAACTAAATAAAGTTGTTAGGAAAAAGCAGTGTTTAAACATACACAAATTCTGCAGAAATAAATATATTTTGCTAGAATACTGACTTTTGATTGGCTGGAAAATATAATTTCTATTAGAAGATGGAAAACAAATTTGATCATCATGGTGACATGTGCCATTCGACGTCATATAATACTCCACGCGAAACTAACAGTTTTTGTATTGATCTCTTTTGAAAAAATATCCAGTTACAAAAATAAAATTGTTGAGTTTATTCTATTGTTTGAATTTATTTATAAGTATTACCTACAAAAAATATTTTCTCCATCGAGGGATAACAAAATTTCCTTTGTACACATTTAATACAATGCGCTACATGGATTATACAATGTGCAAAACAGAAATTTTGTTATCCTTCGATGGAGAAAATATTTTTTGTAGTTAAACCTTAAATAAAATAATGAGTATTTTCATCAAATATACAAGAATAAATCTTACATTAGCCATCAATAAGGAAACTATATTTAATGAATTATTTATCTTGATTTCCTGAAAAAGATATTTGATTTTAAATTGTTTCCTGCTGTTGTGACTTTCCTTAACAGAAAATAAGACAAATCTAATCCAATCAAATCAACTTCCTGGATAAAAGAAAGAACCAACTAAAATTACTCTCTAAGTACTTACGATGTCTGTAATGCACTAGTTTGGAAATCTCTTACATCATCAATTTTCTTTTTCATATTGTGTCTGCAATTAAAATTCTGCATGATGGTATGTGTATTTCATTACTACATAAAGGGAGATAATCATACAACAAAAGGTCCTGGGTTTTATCCGGGTACTCCAGCTTCCTCGCCCAATAAAAATTGGACGCCATGATATAGCTGAAAAATTGCTGAAAGTGGCATTAAACACCATTCAAACAAACAAACAAAAAACATAACAAGATTTTGAACTGTAGTTTACTATAAATACATGGACTTCACAGTGCCATTGTATTTAAATTTACAACCTTAGCGGATAACTATCAAATATAAATTCCCAACCACACCCAATAGTTTTTAGAATGGGATACACCCACATGTATTTTTGGACATTAATTCCTACGTATAAAGCTTATATAAAATAGAAAACATATTTACTCAACAATCTTCATCAGTTCATATAACTTATCTGCATGATAATACTCTAACAGGTCTCAAAACAAACTCGGAATCTTTAATTTCTTTATTATTTTAAAAATGTTTTCAATAATTTTTAAAGAAAACATGGTGATATTAAAGATATTATTTAGAAATTAAAGAAAACACTCAGAAATTGACAATATATTCAAATTTGTTATGAGGATATGTTGGAATTTTATAGTAAAAGTAAAGGACTCACAAAATAACAGATCTCACTAAATAACAGATCTCAATCAAACATAAGAACCCCAATCAAAAGAAAGAGGTTCTGCATACAACATGGTTCCTGACACTGACAGGAATAGCAACTCATTCTGCTCAAATCATACTTCTACAATTTCAAACTTACCCTTTAATTGTTTCAAAGAAAGCTACAATATATCCATGGATGTGAATGACTTCATCTCTACACAGCTGTATAATGTATCCAGACTGTAACGCTTGCTTCCATAAATCCCAACCTTTTGGTTCTTGTAGATACTGGTAGCACAGCAGTAAACCAACTGTAAAACAGTCAATTTACATGTAGTTAGCTATGAAAACTTGTAGACTTGTTCAAGATAAAAATTAAATGTGATATCAGAATTCTTAAAATCTTAATCGCTACCCGACATATGAAATTAACATTTTTCTATCAGATATTTCATCAGACAGTTGTAAAACTGCCTAATTGAAGCTAAATTTACCTGACAGGTCATGTGATCAGGAAAATTTAGTGATGACTGACACATTCAGAAAGATTATAGTTTCGCAAAACAATCTAAGTGCTCCAAACAAGTCAACTATCTGATAGATAGTTTTTGGACACATTGATTGATTTATTATGCTACTATGAACATGACAATTTATATTTGAACATGATGAAATAATTTATAAATAATGTATTAAATAATGGCTTCCATCTAGCTCATGTTTACTTTGGAAAACTCACAGCCATTTTGTAAATCCTGCATTTAGAATTATTGTTTACATGTGCATGTGCATATCTACTTACATACAATCCATTTCTCCATCGTGTCTTGTGACAAATATTCACATTGTATCTGAAAATATTAATGAGCAAAGTTGCCTCAATTTTTAAACTTTAATATAAAAGATGTTTTATCAATCAGTCTTTATGCAAACTCATTAATTACAATGTATATAGCATATATAAAAGTTACCAAATAAAACAAAACCTTAATTAAGACCATCGAGAGTAATTTTATGTCTGTGTGAGACACTCCAAATCAGCGGAATAAGCTTTATTTGTTGGACTTTTCCAAAAGGATATAACCAACTAAACAACAAATTAAAATTTTAAACATGTCTATCTGTGAGCTAATGCTCACTAGTGATACACCTGCCAAAAATATTCGGTAAACAGGAAGTAGACGACCAAGGAGCATGAAATCGCTAAACACTATATGCCACTATAGGATAAAGCAATATGCAAAATATCAGACTTTTACATGCAATAGTTGCTTAGAAATCTGTGACAGAAATATTTGTAATGGATGGACAAACGGACGGACAAGGGTAAAACAGTTTACCCCCTTTTCTTCGCTTGAAAAAGTGTGGGGTATTATTATTTTTTTTTTGTTCTCCAAGATACCAGTCATGTAAATGAATAACATAATTAATGCTACATAACAGCATCAATAATTAACGTAACAAGGAACAAAATCAAGAATAATCTCCCTTTTACTAAACAATAACTTTGTTTATTTAAAACATACAGCCAACAGTTATTCTTTTACCTTCAAGTAGTTTATGATTAATAATGAGATGAGAAAGAAACTCAAAATCTGCTGATGGTTTCCATGGCAGTGAATGTAGTTTTTGTTACATTCTTGCATTAATGCAACAAGAAAACTCAGTAATGGCCTCCCTTAGGACATGTTATTTTAAGGTTAAATTATATTTATTACTCTATTAGTTTTAAAATATTTATAGTGGACCATGTGAAACCTTTCCTGTGTATGAGTTGGTGTTGGTGAATGTAATTATGTTTTTTCGAAAATGAACTGTCCCATTTTGAATACAGTAGCTATTTTTCTCTGTGGAGTTTATTCAATGGGTACTTTAATTCTAATCATTCATTGATTACTTTTGATGTGGAAAATTTTTTTACACCTTTATAGTTTTAATAACATTTTTAATTTGTAATGTCACGTTCAACACAGAAAAACACATGGTATTTCCAAAAAACTTTTCTTCTGTAACTTCCGCAGTTATCTGACCACCTACATGTATGTTCAGAAAAAAATGAAAAATTTTCCTGAACTCAATTGGTACATGGCTGACACATTAATTAGGATCCCCTCATTGTGCATCAACTGCAAAGAAAATTTTTCTTTGGGGTTATTTTCTTCATTTTTGCAATTTAATAAATCTCCAATTTGGTACTGCCAACAACTCCTGTAAATGTGGTAACATCTTATGGAACTTAAATAATGCAGTTCCATTGTATAACACTGCTCAATTTTTATTTTTTTTGTGTACAGTCATCAATGTGCACTCAGAAACAGCGTTTTTCCAATATCTATTTTTAGATAATTCTTTACACTGTTATATTGTTCTTTGTGAAATATAGTCTGTTTCACATACCTAATAGTAGCTTAATTCTGTATTGTCTGTTTCAATACACAGCATGAGTTTTTTATATACTTAATCGATGCCCCTTTCGGAAAAATGCAACACCATATTTATTAGGTCAAATACGGTATTGCCAACTTTTGCATGTGATGCAAACAATTCATTTTTTCAGAAGGTTCTCTTGACAGATTTTAGGTACCATGTCAGTTAAGGGATTCCTCATTATTTTAGCATGTTCTACAGACTGATGTCAAGTTTGTCTGACTACTTACCATGTCACTGATGGGACTGTTCATTATTTTAGCAGGTTCTACGGACTGATCTGAAGTTTGTCTGACTACTTACCATGTCCGTGATGGGACTGTTCATTATTTTAGCAGGTTCTGCCAATAAACTAAGCATCTGTGTAGATCTCATCAAATCAGCTGGTATGTTACGTTTGGGATATATCACATGAAGTGACATGATGGCTGGGATGACAACCTGAAAAAATGTTTGTTCAAGTCAAGTATACTGTTTAGTAAAAAGCCTATTAAACAATGTTTATATATGTAGAAAACAATACCTATATAACATACATACTTCATATACAATGTCATCAAATATATTAGGGTATAAAGTTTAAAATGCCAGACACAAGTTTTGTCACCAGTGACAATCATTGAGTTAGAGAGCAGACCAGGCGAATTTGCCATTTTTTTAAAACATCAAGCCAGAATGTTTGCTTTTAACTAGACCACCATAATGTGTTGTATTTGTATAGTGCTGTTACTCTGTTCAGATCTAGATCTACCAATCACACATCAGCCAGTCTATCCTCCAACTGTCTATCCCAGTTTGACAATCACACATCAGCCAGTCTATCCTCCAACTGTCTATCCCAGTTTGACAATCACACATCAGCCAGTCTATCCTCCAACTGTCTATCCTGGTTTGACAATCACACATCAGCCAGTCTATCCTCCAACTGTCTATCCCGGTTTGACAATCACACATCAGCCAGTCTATCCTCCAAGTGTCTATCCTGGTTTGACAATCACACATCAGCCAGTCTATCCTCCAACTGTCTATCCTGGTTTGACAATCACACATTAGCCAGTCTATCCTCCAACTGTCTATCCCGGTTTGACAATCACACATCAGCCAGTCTATCCTCCAACTGTCTATCCCGGTTTGATGGCGTAGAACCAGCAAGGTACAATTTTAATGTCTCTGGTTAATTTCACCAAACTTTGCAGGGACTGAACAATCTTATTATAAATGCAGAATGTCTGTACCAATAAATTTTTTTTTGTGTGTGAGCAAACATGACTCACATTTCAGAACTATTAAATCTTTTCCGTGTTTTGATCCATGCTTTCAACTGGCTTTGTTTCAAGCACTTACTAAACTAACATAAATCAAGAAATTTGGTCAAAATTTTAAATCTAAAATTTATAAATAAAATGTTTGATTCTTGCACATAATTACTGAATGATCTCCAGTGTTTTTTCTCCAAAACAAACCATCACAAGAAGCATTTTATTATTACCCTGGAGTGAGGAACGAATTCTTCCGACATTTTCTTCATTGGATGGTCATAGTCTAAAACCATTTGTCCAAGTCGAGGAAAAGATGCATCACTAAAAGTAAATGAAAAACTACATATAATTAATGTGTACAATTATCTATCAATTTTACTTTATAAAATTTATGGCAGCCATTAAAAGACTGGTTTTCTTTTGAATCAGGGGTTTTGCCACTTTTAAAAATTGTTCAGCTGTATTACTGCACCCTTTTTTTACCAGAAATTTCACACAAAAACAAGAAAATAAGCACACTGACAGTTTTATCAATATGAAAAGTAGATTTTTGAGGACTACAAGTGTACATTTACTAGTAAGTGTAGGATTCTTAAATGTCAGTATAGAAAATGTTTTTATTACATTGACACAGGTGAAAATGTTTTTATTACATTGACACAGGTGAATATGTTGGTATTACATTGACACAGGTGAAATACAGAGATTGCTGAGCTAAATAAATTCTGTTAAATCACATGCGATATAAATTGAGTTCTTTTACTCCCTGGAAGTGACGACACAATGAATGTCCTAAGCAACATTGCTAGTAAACATTAACACAAGAGAACATTCAAAACACAGTTCCTCTAAGTTTTTGGTGACATATTAAATATTCGTCACTGTAATAAACAAGATAATCAATAATGCATCATAAATATTGAGAATATGTCACTCGTGCTGGAACAAATTAAAGATTAAACTGTGCGCGGAACAAGTTCTGCACACTTATTTAATCAGATGCATTCTACAGCACTTGTGATCATATTTTTAATATTCATTCTGAGAAACTGTTTATCTCATAATTATTTTTGTTATAGATACATGTATGCATTTTTTTAAATGACAACCTTACAAATTTTCATTATTTGCTGCAATCACTCATAAAGCATATCCACCCTCATATTACTCATTAAAGTCACACAAGGTTATAATAAAAGTACACAAAAAATACAGAAATTAGCCTAGGTAAACATACCCGATTCATGAAGAACCTAGGCAAACTTACCCAGATCCATGGAGAAACTCATGTGCCACATTGAACAGTGATAAGACCAATCTTCTGTCATCAACTTTCGACACCAAAATCATTATTGAAACATAGGTCACCATCAGGTCAAGGTACTGTTTGGTAAGGTCATAGTTCAAAGCCTGAAAATTAAAGTATAATTTTATCCAAAACATTTCAATGCTGAGGTACATGTATTTGTACACAGTAAATCTGATCATAAGGTGACAGTGTGAATACAGGTGAAACTGTATTAAATGTATTTCAAATGATCGATTGATGCTGATGAGATAAGATAACCTAACCCTAACACAACAATGCTGCCTCCAAAGGCAGTTCATAGCAATGTTAAGTAACATTATCATATCTACACTTTTTCAGAATTATTAAGAAATTACAGCAATTTTCCAGCTACATGTGTGCAACTCAACAGTTTATACACTGAAATAACTAGGGTATCCCACAATTTAAATTAGATTAAACATCTGATTGTACATTATTTCCGGGGGTCTATGTTGAAGGCTTTGGGTACATGTACCATATTTGTAAAAATATGTAGACTACATTTACAGTATATAGCTGATACATGTATCATAAACTGAACATAATCAATTTGATCACAATGGTAGACATAATTTTACATATTTTCGTATACTGTATGCTAAAAAACAAATTACTTCACATAATTTTAATTTCTAGATCTACAATTCATATATGTTTAGCCTATTTGATATGAGAGCTTATTTTTGCGATTTGTTTCCTTCCAAAAGGTACTGTTGATTTACTTGTATTTGTGGGTACCAACTTCTGAGGTTTGAGAAAAAAGAGTGTGTATCGAGGATGCCTTGATTTCAAAATTGGTCCCATTCCAACAACATTTAAAGTGTGTTTCTCAATGAGTACTGAAATTGGCTGAAATTCCCCACACATGCATAAAAAATGGCATTGGATGAATCCAGAGAACATAGCTGTGTACTTACAATGTCCAAATGAACTTGACAAGCATCGATAGTTGTCAGTAGATCAACCACATGGTCCTGCAAAGTACAAACAAATTAATTAGGCACTAAGAATTGCTTCAATACATATAAAGTTAAGACTTTCATGGGCAGTACTTTACATGTTCAAATATAGTTTTTCATTATCAGTCCAGCAGACAAATAGCACCTCTTGAGACAGCAATTTTATGCACAGAGACTAATGAATTGATGTAAGATGTACTGGTAAGTAATAATTCCACATGAATGCGTAATAAGATATACATATAAACATAGAATGTTGTTCGATTTATAGGTATTTTTTAATGTACCATTCTGAAAATATAATGCAATACTTAGTAAAATAAACTGTCACAAAGTACTTGTATAATGTTACTTTTCTTCATCATCATGTTTGAATCCTCATTTCATTGAACAAAAAATGTGAATTAAATTTGATTTATAATGAAAATTATAATTTCTGGATAAGTTGTATACCTTTGTTTGGTACATTTTATGGACATAAAGTGTAAACCTCTATAAACATTATACAACATAACCGGTTGACAAATCTGAAACATTAAATCTAACAATTGCAACCAAGAGACATTTTGTTTAAAATGTAATTATGTGAAAATCTTCAGTAAGAGGCTAAGAGATATTATAGACATTATTTTCCGTATGTAAGTACCTACCTTAAAATCCATGATGTCAACAAAGGTGTAGTAATACAGTGACAGAGATTTGACCACATCAGCTTTGATATTTTGTACTGGTGTCAACTGAAAAATAAACACTGAAATTAATCACAAGATCTTTTTCAAATTTTGAGGATTTTTTTGTAAGATGTGCATCTTCACCGACACCAATCAATTCTCACTAATTAACTTAATGCCTTTAATTAAATAAAACAGGTACATATCAGTCCATGTTTGTTTTGCTCTTTCTGGCTGCACTGTCCACATCAACAGGTTTTGGTACAGGGTGGGCAAAACTTCCATACTGGTTACCTGCCCACCATTTGGCAACTGGTTTCATGCCAACCCTTTTGTTTTGTTTTTTTTTTTTGTATGTTTGAATGATGTTAAATACCACTTTCAGCAATTTTTCAGCTATATCATGGCATCCAGTTTTTAATGTGGGAGGAAGCAGGGGTCCCCCGAGAAAACTCACAACCTACTGTAGATAAGTTAAGATTGCAATTAAGAATCTTAAAATTGGAGTATAGAAGACCTTACTTTCAGTGAGAATAGAACCTGCAATCTCAGTCTTTACAGACAACATGATCAACTACATGTACCTTAACATCACAGCCACTTAGGCTACTTTACCCTTTGAGAAGTACATTCTCGTATTCTATTGGATGATGAAAATAGCAAAAATGAGTAAACTGTGAAACTAAGTTTACAGTTTATGAAAGATTGCAAGAATAGTCCACCTTGCTACAGGACTGCCATATGAAGAGTAATGGCATACTTATTACCTGTGACCTGCTGATAACAACTTACTGTGGAAGACTTTGTGTCTATGTTTGGAAACTTTTTGGTCAGATGTTTAAACACTTGGTCCAGTGACTTGTCTGAAAGGAAGGATGGCTTGTTTTCAGGATTTCCAAGCATCTAAAAAATAAACATACATGTATATTCTTGCATAAAATTGTCTCCATCACACTACAGCTCAGGTCGATGTTGTCTGTTCCACATGATATGATTGGATTATTTATACACTGAAGCAGACATGCTGGTTTTTTTTTTTTACTTATTAGGTTAGCAAATAAAATCCATCGAAAAAAGAAATTAAAACCTTGATGTCCACTATTTTTAACTAAATACAAGGTCTAAGTAGAATTAACAATTGGTGGACTGCCCAAAGAGGTTAAGTAAAAACTAATGCAACCTGGAGCAGAAGTGTATCACTGCAATAGTTTTAAAAATTATTTAAAGGGTCAATTATAAACTGCAATGAAATTGAACTATATACATGTAATATTTTATACTTGAAGATCAATGGTGTTTCATAAAATTTAACTTTACATGTCAGAACAAATACTTTATGCAAATTTATCATAGACAGCTATAACTTGCTATTAATTGAAAACTATCAGTGACATTAAAAAAAAACAAACTTAAATTTAAAAACTACTTTTCAAAAACTTATTGGTCAGCACAAATACTAACATTAATACATGTATGATAAAACTTGGTTAAACTTAGTTAATGCATGTACTTAATTTGTCAGGGAGGAGGGTCTTATAATTCTATGCACTTAATTACAGGGAAACATGAAAATTATATCACTTTTTTATTTTCTGTAACTGGTATACATATATGACATTACGATTTTATTTCACTGAATCATGATAAACCCCTGTCCCCTTTTCCTTAGACAAAATGAGGTTTACCATGGCAACTGATTTTATTGGTGAATTAAGCAATTCTTATTGAACACAGTTGCTGAATATCTTAATCAAAAATCTCAATTTAAATTCAATACACATATTTTGTTAATTTACAGGTTTTTTTATACCTAAGTTTTTGTCTACTCCACTAACTCTCTCATTTGCTAGTCTAAAAAGTCTTCTTTATTAATCAATGTTTTTGCGGTGGGGGTGGGGGCTTTATCTGGTGTAGGTTTTAGCTTAAACAAGTTTCATGATACATTTCAAAAGAATGGCAACATAAAAAACAGAACAAACAACTATTTTAATTGAATAGGAATATAAACAATGAACAATGACTTGGAAAGTTTAAATGTCAGCCAGCTGGTATTACATTCAATTTTTAAGGACATACACATCCAAGGAATTTCCAATCATAAATGAAAAAAAAAATTTGAAGTAATAAATTCTATAATATATAATATTATTATTATTTAAAACAATCTTTTTTAATTTTTCTGAAGATTTTTTTTTATTCTTTCCTATTTTGTGACAACATCCTACAAATATTAGTATGTAGATTGGTGACAATTTCCTGGAGTCTTATCAATGTTAGATTTATTAAAGAATATGAATGCAAAAGACAAATAAATTCAATGTCTTCCAAAAAGAATTCAATAGTAACAAATTATGCATTGATTGATTGTTTAATGCTTAGCATCCAATAGAAAACATTGACAGCTTTAAAAATATACTAAATCTTCCAATATAGAAAGCAATGGATAAAACAAAGTTAACTTTTAAAATTATTTTAAAGTCTGGGTTGTCACGTTGCAATCAAATGATATAAAAAGAGAAATTAACAGGCTACAGCTCAGGTAGATTTTGTTATTTCCATGTGCCTACAGTGGGCCAAACTTTTCCTTGTCTACCACTCCCATCCTTTTGACTGTTTATTTATTTCTTTCACATTATCACATGCATAATACATAAAAAACAGATACATATTAATGTTCACTAATTTCTAGCTATGTTACAATAGGTCAAAGTTATATGGACACTGCTGGGCTGCCCACTGTGGACAGGTGGAAAATGTATTTTGAGACGGTAGGGCTACCGACTGTGGATAGGTGAAAAATGTAATTTGACACTGTTGGGCTGCCCACTATGGACAGGTGGAAAATGTAATTTGGACACTGGTGGGCTGCCCACTGTGGACAGGTGGAAAGTGTAATTTGGACACTGGTGGGCTGCCCACTGTGGACAGGTGGAAAATGTATTTTGAGACGGTAGGGCTACCAACTGTTTGACACTGTTGGGCTGCCCACTGTGGACAGGTGGAAAATGTATTTTGAGACGGTAGGGCTACCGACTGTTTGACACTGTTGGGCTGCCCACTGTGGACAGGTGGAAAATGTATTTTGAGACGGTAGGGCTACCGACTGCGGATAGGTGAAAAATGTAATTTGACACTGTTGGGCTGCCCACTATGGACAGGTGGAAAATGTAATTTGACACTGTTGGGCTGTGGACAGGTGGAAAATGTATTTTGAGACGGTAGGGCTACCGACTGCGGATAGGTGACAAATGTAATTTGACACTGTTGGGCTGCCCACTGTGGACAGGTGAAAAATGTAATTCGGACAATGTTGGGCTGTGGACAGGTGGAAAATGTAATTTGACACTGTTGGACTGCCCACAGTGGACAGGTGTAACATGTACAATCTACCTGAAGTGCAGTGTACATGTATTAACAAATAATTAATATTATTTGTTTATCGTTTTAAAGAAATTAAAAAAATAATAATAATAATAACAAAACACGAAAAAATAACTGACAAACAGACAAACTATTTTTCTAATACAAAATCACATGCTCACAACAATGCCATCTACTTACAGACATCTGTTAGGTTGTGTGATAGAAAACAAACTGTTAGTAAACATGGTAAATAACATTGTTTAAACGACAACATTTTTTCAGCATGTTTAATGTTGATGTGAAACAAATCATTTCTGTAGATAAGAGTTTGATATATGAACACTGAATGAATAATTTAAGACCTGTTGATTTCAAAAAATTAGTATCCAGTGGGTGTTGCAAGCAGACATCGTTTAAGCAACACTTGATATTTTACACTATTTTCTAGTATCTGTGCATGCGTTTTTCTGTATCTGCAACATTCACATATTTGAAATTGATGTCAATGATAAACATTATCAGAAATATACCTACTATAACAAGACATGTACAGCGTCCATTTAAGCATGTTAGTATTCTCACCAGGGACTGTGGTACTGTGGTGCTATCTGATCTACCACAGCACTTTAACTTCATGCCGTGGTGCTATCTGACAGAAACACTTTTCCCCCTTTTCTTGTTGTATTCTTTATTCAATTGATTAAAGTTGTAGATAACTCCATCATAATAGCTTCTTTTTAATAAACAGCCTAGGTATATTTTACTTGGATCAGTTTAATGACATAGATCTATCATCAATCGTGTCTATAATTGCCAGGAACCTTTGATACATTAACAGGTGATAGAATAAACACCAAATAAAATGTTTATTGAAATTATATATTAAATACATAATGTACATTTTTGCGTTGTTTTACACGAGTCTGAAACTTATGCTGATACGTCCATGTTTGTGTCTTAAAAAAATCAAACTACAATGGATTTCACTTAATCGCATACCTGTAAATTGCATAATTCCCTTAATTGCATAAGACTTCAAAACACCAAACCAGTTCCTATACTCTCCATGTTAAAAATTTCTCTTAATTGCATGAAAATTATTAAGAAATTCAAAAATTCCTGTTAATTGCATAAAATTACCAAGAAATGGAATTACTACATGTCAAAAACTGACATTTTCCTAACAGGTAATTTAGAGTGTCTTGCACTAGAATTATCAAATCATGTTTTGACAATTTTTTTTTATATTGTAATTGTTTTTACAAGAATTAAAGCATTAGAAAAGAGTCACCTGAATTGTTTTATGGATAAACACAGCTTTTAATTAGACAATAAAAGTGAAAAGTTCATATTTTCTGTTAAAAAATTGCCTTTCTGTTAATCACATATTCCTGTTAATTGCATATTTTTCTCTGACACATGGGTTATGCAATAAAGAGGAATCCACTGTATATACTGAACACACATCATTCACTTTCAAACAATTCTGTACACACACACACATGTATCACATTTCCATACAAAAATTAATGCCTTCACTTCATTTCATAAAATGACAAAATAAAACAAGAGAGACATGCGCTTCCAATACATATAAGCTAACCAAACAAACTTCCTTAATGCTTACATCTTGTTTGCATTGTAAACTTTTAACAAATGCCTAAACAAAAACAAAACAAAAAATACAATTTTCCTGTTTAATGATAGTAAAACAATAACAAGATGGTAAGCTTTGGGACTGAACATGCAGACATAACTAGTAACCTGTGAGCTAAAAGATATACTGGTTATTTTTTTTAAAAGATGTCTACAATTAATTATTTATTAAAGAATTTACACATGAAAGTGTTAAAATAAATTAATATCAACAAAGTCATGTTTGCTTATAATATAGAACTTTCAAAATATAACTTTCATGTATGTAAAATTTCTGTATCAAAAGTAAAGAATGATTTGTGAGATGTAAACCAACAGAGGCATTAGATATTCATATAAAAAGATAAAATATGAAATAATAACATTTTTTTTTTAAATAAAAGCAAACTAGAGGCTCCCAGGAGCTTGTAATCGCTCACCTGGAGCCCAAATGACATTAACTATATTTAAATTTTTGAAATTTACAGTTTCAGTCTAGATGTTATAGCTTTTTTAAGTTACTGTGCAAAAACTAAACATTTCTTCAAAAATTTTAGTTAAGTACAATAACTCCTATAAGGTGCCATCAGACAATTTCTGAAAATTAAATGGTTTGTTGGCCTTGCCCTTTAGGGTAATTTAGACATTTACAGTTTTAGGTGTGTTATAGACTAATTTATAATACAAAAACTGTTCATTTGTCCAAATTAATAATTAAAGGGCAATAACTCCTATAAAGAGTCATCTTGCAATTTTGGACTTTAGAAGCAATCATTTGTAGGCCTTGCTTTGCTGATCATTTATGCAATTTACAGTTTCAATCTAGCTGCTATAGTTTTCATTTACTAGCTATTATAATTTTTTAGATAATGATAAAAAACGTGTGTTGACACCCATGTTCCCTGGGTACAAATTTGAAACTAGGAACCTAAGGATGATTGTGGCCAAGGTTTGAAAATTGGCCCAGTGGTTTCAGAGAAGATTTTTGAAAAGTTTATGACGGACGACGGACGACAGATGCCAAGTGATGGCAAAAGCTCACATGGACCTTCGGTCCAGGTGAGCTAAAAACTGCATTGGGGTGGGCTTTCAGCATACATGTAGGGTCAGTGAACAGTAGAGGACATACATGTATCATCTTCTTAATATCTGTGTTTAACTGTTTGACAGCACATAATTATCATATACATGTAATGACATATGTGTCCTAAAAAAAGTCCATATATTTACCTATTTTAAGTTTTGCATGATTTATCTCCCCTTTTACTTAAAAAAACTACGACATCATCACTAGAAGACTATAGCTATGATATTCAAATAAAGATTTTGCATTGTTTTTGTATTCTGTGTCTAAGCCAATTAAATTGTCATCTAATTAACCTCACTAGTAGACATTACTATAGCCATGGGCAACAGGTGAGTTTGAATATTAGAACAAGGATGTCAGTAAGCTTGTGTAATCAAGCTATAAACAGCTGGGGTTCTACAGACGTGACAACGTGTTTTTTATATTGCCCACTATATACCGTGGTAGGGTTTTTTTCATTCAGAAATTCACCACCATAGGCCACGGTGGTATTCTGCGGTACATCGTGTTCTGTCCACTACATATCATGACCCACCGTGTTGACCACGGTGGTTTTCAATTTCCTTTCATGCTTAGACAATGAAAAAATTTAAACGTTGCAATTTAATTTAGAGATTTGTGTTAAAATATGCCATTTTAATACGTTTGTTTGAAAACGAAATTAATCTGCGTTCTTGCTAATTTATTCAGAATACGAGAATACCTTATAGTTTATTGTCACTGATTTAGATTGACAATTATTCCCTTAAAGTGTTCTAAAAGGTTAGAACAACGCATTTTGCCCTTAAAATTGTCAAAATATTTACATCTTTGCTATTCTATCGTCAAAATTTCCCTGTCAGCGCCTCTGACTAATGTTTCAAACGTTTGAACTTTTACCGGATGTAACTTGTGTCACACCTTAAATCGATCGATTTCCTAGAAGTATTGTCCCGTCATTTAATCAAGCACGTGCTCTCAAACATTTCAATAAAATTGTATATTGTATAATTTTATAATTAACAGGTGAACACGCGGCTTCACATTTTTAACGGTAAAATAGCACATTACACAATAAATACGAGACTTGTAAAGAAATACAAAATAAATGCGAGACTTGTAAAGAAATTCGTTTTAAAAACTTTAAATAAATTCAATACAACTTACAATGTTACATTTTGATTTTTCAAATTTTCTAAATTATCACTTAATATTAATGTCGCAGAATAAATCGTTCCACGAATGATTTTATACCAGATTCATATTCGGTGTTGAACCACGTGTACTGAAAAAATCGTGATATAGAATCAACCTTAATAGTCGTTTCAGTGTTAAAAACCTGACACATCATCAACTTTTGTTGTAGAAAAGACTTTAGTAGCATTCTTATAATTTCTATTATATTACGACGAGACCTTATGTCCGCAAATAAACGTTCGTAGCGGCGCACAAAAAAAAACTACCCCCAAAAAACAAAACAGAACAAACAAACACGCTGTTGTGTAAATTCGTGCAATTATTTTATATTAATATGAGTGTGGACAAATCAGTCCTTTCATCTTCAAAAATAATTTTATTCCGATTTGTTTTGTTAACAGACGTAAGTAACTATGCATATTTTATTGTTTGATAAATGTATCACAATACAACAAAATATCAAGAATTAGTATTTGTATTTAGAGAACTAAGGCAAGTCTTAAAGGGGTCTGATCTCGCGAACATTAATCTCAATAAATACTATGTCATGCAAAAACACCCAAACTTCGAGTTAATTTTAACGGGAACTTTATACATGTAACATGTCTGTGTCCATTTGAAAAATTGTCAGTTTAGTGTAGGGTATAACTAGCTCAGAAGCACATCACTACTTTTTTTTATATACATGTAAACCTGTTATATTAATTGTTATAGTTTAAAATGCCACTGTCCAAGGTAAATGTGTATTTAGAATTGTGTGTACATTATCGTAAGACTTCATTCAACCTTGTGAAACAGGCGCCTGTACCATATCGTAGTTAAACTATATTGTATGTGGTGATTTCTATAAACTTTTCACATATTTATTATTCTTGCTGCATGTTGGCTTCATTTTAGTAATTTATTTGTTGTATCCCAATCTGTTAACGAATTTTATATAATGATACGTGATGTAAACTTTTGTCTGCATTTGTTAAAACAACTCTGGTTTTAAATACCAAAAAAAGAAAAAGATCGCCACTCAACTGCCTGTTTTCTGTCCAACAGGATTTATAATTGATTAAACAGAGTTCGTGTACAACTTCAGGACAATTCGTTATACGTTGTATTAAACTAAAAACGTAATGTGACAATTCAAATCCAGATAATTTACCAAACTTGATCAGGGTGATATTTAATGCATGACACTTTGGAAAGTTGTCAGTTTGACCAGATGTAGACAATAGATAATAGACAATATTTAATAGCATAAACACATTTACATTAAATGGTTATGGCACAAAGAATAAGCAGAAATGTCAATAACAGTTTATAATTACAAACATAGCCAGGGCTCACGCTGGGTCAAAATTATAGGGAGAAGTCACTTCTCTTTTGGGTGGCTGACAGGGAGAAGTGAGGATAGAACAGGGAGAAGTGGGTGGAAAACAGGGAGAAGTGGGTGGAAAACAGGGAGAAGTTGCAGTATATGTCGCGAAAGCGTCCTGTTTACTTTGTTTTTTTATTAATTAGTGTTGGCAATTGCATTTTTATTATGTTTTTTTAGCAGTTTAATTTATTGAGGATACAGTATCAAAGATTTGATTTTAACTATTCAGTATACTTATTTCACACATTTTCAAAAATACATATATTAAACATAACAATAAAAATAGAATCAACTGTCACAAAACTGTCCATTAAAATAAATGTTTCTTTGTCATTGATACACTATTTGATTGATTTATAATGAAGTACTATTAGAACTAGAAGAAGAAAATTACATCATTGTGACACATAATATATTATTTAAAATTGTAAAATTCACTATTAAAAAGTATTTAAACATATTTAACTTAAATTTGTTTTAAGTAACTGCCAAAATATTATTTTTACTACGTGTCTATCATTGCATAACTCATTTCACCAGTATCAGCGTAGTATATTTGCAATCTCCGGCACCAAATTCATATCCGGTCCGGAAATTTTCACAAATTCTTGTGCTCTGAACTGGTTTTCGGTTATATTGTAAACCTACGCTTTATATACCAAATAAAAGTTAAAAGGTTACCAGTTCAACTTTGGCGCGTAAACATAATAAACATGACGCGTTATCAAAAATATGAAGAATTCTTACCAAAATGGGAATAAAATTTGAAAGGCGACATTAGGCGATTCTACAAAATGAAAGGGCGACTTCACTTCGCTTTTGAAGATGATCGACGGCGAAGTGAGACCACGATAAGGCGACTTCTTCGCCCGAGTCGCCCTCCAACGCGAGCCCTGATAGAAAATGTTTTTATTACATTGACACAGGTGAAAATGTTTTTATTACATTGACACAGGTGAATATGTTGGTATTACATTGACACAGGTGAAATACAGAGATTGCTGAGCTAAATAAATTCTGTTAAATCACATGCAATATAAATTGAGTTCTTTTACTCCCTGGAAGTGACGACACAATGAATGTCCTAAGTAACTGCCAAAATACTATTTTTACTACGTGTCTATCATTGCAAAACTCTTTTCACCACTATCAGCGTAGTATATTTGCAATCTTCGGCACTTAATTCATATCCGCTCCGGAAATTTTTGTGCTCTGAACTGGTTTTCGGTTATATTGTAAACCTACGCTTTATATACCAAATAAAAGTTAAAAGGGTACCAGTTAAACTTTGGCGCGTAAACATAATAAACATGACGCGGTATCAAAAATGTGAAGATTTCTTACCAAAATGGGAATAACATTTGAAAGGCGACATTAGGCGATTCTACAAAATGAAAGGGCGACTTCACTTCGCTTTTGAAGATGATCGACGGCGAAGTGGGACCACGATAAGGTGACTTCTTCGCCCGAGTCGCCCTCCAACTCGAGCCCTGATAGCAATATTAACATGGCGTGACAGCGGTGCTAATTTATTTATTATACTTTTAATTGTGTTTTCTCATCTGCCAGCATTCTTGTATAAATTTAATAAAAGTTTTAATAATTGGGTAGGAATTGTTATTTAGAAGAAATTTAATTTCTTTCATTGTTAGAGTATGAGGAAACGGATGTCCTAGTAGATTTTTAAGTTTTTCAATAAGGTTATTTCTTGGATTGTTGTAATGAGGACAAGTTGATAGAAAATGGAACTCGTCCTCAATGTTTTTATTATCACAAGAGAGACAGATGCGTTCACTTTTTTCAGTATTATTATATCTTCCTCTTTCTATAGCCAAGTTGTGTGAACTTAAACGTAATTTCCAAAGGATAGATCTTTCATTCTTAGTTTTACAGAGGTCTAAATAAGCAGGGCGTTTAGTTGGTATAAAAATTTTGTGAAAGAAAGAAAGTTTGCTACTAGCTTCTATAGAGCTGTTCATATTTTGTTTATATTGATCATTCATTCTTTGTTCAATTCTATTTAAGCATAGATCAATATTATTTATATTGAGGTTTAAATGGTTAAATCCTAATTTATTTAATAAATTTTTAATGTTGGACATCCATATACTTGTGTCTTTGACATAATCAAAAATGGAGTTATTGGTTACAAGTTTTTAAAACTTTTATATTTTTAGGGGGACACTTTTGTAAATGCTTACAAACTTAATTTCTTGTCATATAGTGCTTTTTTTAGGGAATTGAAAATTTAAAACCTCTGTTGCATTTAGTACTGTAAATGATGCTGCTGTCACACAGATTGTCTAGTCACTTATTTTTTCTATAGCTGGTGTTAACAAAATACTGGACAAATTATATAACACTACCAAATCAATCTGTGTGACAGCAGCATCATTGTGTAATTTTGATGTACAGTATTGAGTGTAAATGAAACAGGTTTTAAACTTTCTGTTCCTGTTTTAACGTCTCGTAACAAACCTTCTTTATATTGTAAATACGGGTTAACATTCCTCGCCCTCTATCGTTCATAATAGTCAATTTTTCTGCCAGCTTTTGCTGGCTTGGCATCATAGCTCGAGACATCGTTAATTGTGTAGTCTAAGCTCTCCAAAATATTAATATCTGTCAGCCATTGTACTTCCTCATGCTAAACTTCCGGTTCAAAAATAAACAAGAGGTCATCTTGGTCAGAGTGATTTCCCTTGTAATCAGGTGTTAAAAGTGCAATCCCACATAACTTCACACAGATTTTTTCTCAATAAAATAGCGTCATTTTAGCGGTCCGTAGAAACACCAGGTTGCAAGTCAAATCAAACCAACAAAAAAAGTCAATTCGGGATGTCTGAAGAGTCAGATCGGCACCAAAAACGGCGGCTGTTACATTATTTACTTTTTACAAGAAATGGTTTAACAGGCAAAATTTAACGAAATCTTGAAATAATAATTTAAAAAAGATTAATTAATAATTATTTATGTCGATAGAGATTCTTTGAAATTTACAACTGTAATTATTTTTGTCTTTTTTGATAGTCACATCACGGGGGGGGGGGGGGGGGGAGTGTAACTAATGATACTTTTAGGTACAGATCTGCGGACGGAGATTTAAAAACCCACCCTATTCATATATTTTCGGACGTTATAAAACAGGACATAATCATATATTGAATTATCAAATCAGTCCTATTCATATATTTTTTTACTGCACATCTCCATTGACAAAATAGTACATTCACTACTTAAATGATCAAGTGATGTTAATGGGAACCCTTTTCTTGTAAAATCACTGTGGTTTACATAGGCTTTACATGATTATTTAAGATGAGAATTGAGGCATTGATAATTTAGATATTTAGATAATTTACAACTACCCAATGATATATTTTTCAATTAAAAAAGCTACATATTCATTTATTTTGGAGAGGTAAAAAAAGTGACCCATTCGGGCCGAACATCCATATTACCTTATATATACCAAGTTAACCCGGTATCGTAACGAATCGCCCCACTCTCGAGTCGACCCATCACGAGTCGCCCCATATTAATAACGAGTCGCCCCACATTTAATAACGAGTCGCCTCACTCAGTAACGACTCACCCCACATATGTAAAATATACATAATATAAGTTTATAAATGTAATATTTTTAAATATATTTGATCATATTTAATTAAATTTACAGTATAATTTTTTTTAATTTGCATATATTTTAGTGCTAGGTGTTTTAATTGACGGTGGATCTCTGAGAGTAAAATGAACTCGTGTTCACCTTTTTAATTAATTGTGATAAACAGTTTTAAAAGATGAAAAGTTAACCGATGTAGTTAATATTGTAATGAAGTAATTAATTGTCTAAAAAAATGTCTTTAATGTCAAAATTGTCTGAGATTGGCATATGCTACAGATATTGGTTTTTGAAGAAGATTATTGTAGCATGTACCTTCACTTTTTAATTTAAAATAGACTAACATTATTTACATAAAATTCCATTAAAAAGATATTTTGCATCCAAATGATCAGAATTTTTACTGCTAGTATGCAGTAAGGTTTTTTCCTAAAGCGTATGTCTGTCCCCTTTACATATTAACTACAATGGTTGTTTTTATGGTCTCTTGTTAACTGTCTTAGTTTGAATAATCAAGCACGTTAGAAATTTTTTAAAAATAATACAACCTTTTAAACTTTTAGAAAACTGTTTACAGTAGTATGTATAAAGATTAACAGTATTCTACAATTAAATTTACAGGCAGCATTTAATAGCTTTACATTTAGAGTACAATTTCGATTAATTAAAACACCGAGCAGTACAATATACAAAAATTTAAAAATTTATACTATCATTGTATTTATTATATTATAAAGTATTAAATGTATAATTTTATATTTTACATATGTGGGGCGAGTCGTTATTGAGTGGGGCGACTCGTTATTAAATGTGGGGCGACTCGTGATGGGGCGACTCGAGTGGGGCGAGTCGTTACATTACTGGCTAAAAAAATGACTGTAAATACCAGTTGCAGTCGTTTTTCGTCTGTCACGGACTGAGATTGACTGCAAATGACTGCAAAGATGTCTGTAAAAGACTGTAAACGTTGTGTCAGACAATAATTTTTACTGTGGCAGTCATTTTATGCCTGTCACAGACATATTTTGTCCGTCACAGACATTTTTTCCGTTCGCGCAGTCATTTTATGTCTGTTACAACGGCATATCCGTTGTATCAGTCAAAAAATGTCTGTGGCAGTCATTTTTTCCATTGACTCAGTCGAAAATCGTCTGTTACAACGCCGTTACCGTTGTATCAGTAAAAAAATGTCTGTCACAGACATTTTCTCCGTTGTATCAGGCAAAATACGACTGTCACAACGCCTGGTAATTATTATTGTTCATTTATTAACTGCCGTCGATTAATATTTTTTATTTCACTTGTTTTATGAAAATTTTCGGAATTAAAAAAAATATCTCTTTTTGGAAATTGTACGTTCGCACAATTACGATTACAAATGTTATTTAAATAGTAATGTTAAAGATAAATGTATGTTTAAATAAATCTGTTTCTAAAAAATGAAGACTGCTGAAAATGTTAGCATTTGTTCAGTCCTTATTTATAATTATTATACTGAATTTATCAATGGTTTACTTACACATCTGGTGAAATTAAAACCCGCATTAAAGCCATAACAACGATTGCATTGGAAACATTTGTACAATAATGTTTTCTTAGAACACGGACAAAGTTTTAAAAAATACATATAATAAAATCGCCTATTTCTTTAATTATGGCGGAAACTGTTAGTATTTTATTTAGTACGGATACATACTTTAAATTGTGGCATTTTAGTCGTTATATTTTTTCTGTCTTTCAATATTAAATATTAAAAAAAACTAAAATTGTGTTTGTTTTCTAATCTACTGTCGTTTAAATGGATCTGGTAATTTAGTTACGACTATAAAATTGTACATGTACAATTAAAAAGAATGATACATGTTGTTAATTAGGTTACAGGTAATCTCGCCTCGCCGCCTCACTGATCAAAGATAATGTGTATAATACATTTTGCGACATGATCCGGTATTTTTCCGCGACCATGCAGAACAAGGGTCGATATTGTGTAATATATAATAATGTAATAAATACATTTATAGTTATGGATGAATGGGTACTGTCTTCTAAAATACCTGTTCCTGCCCCCCCCCCCCCGCCCCCCCGGTGGTAAATTATGAACTTTGTACACACAAAACACTAATTGTAAATGTGTACTTTTCTTATTGTCAACTTTGACAAGCAATGGAGATCATTAAAATTATTACAAAAAAATGCCCCGGAAAGACCCGACGATCTGTATAATATATATAGCATGCAACTGAATCGAGTGCGCCGTTTGCTTTTAGTCGTACAATATTCTGTCACGCACGAAACATAATAAGCAAGAGAATTAAACTACACAGGGACTTTAGAATTACTAGCCCATCGGTATAGTTTAATAAGAAATGAAATTATTACTTCAAAATAATTTTAAAAATGTATTTTTGAAAAAGTTGTACACGTTGTTGATACAATTATTTCTACTTGTAGTGGAGACCCTCTAGTTGTAGTGTTAGGGTTAGGGTTAGGTCATCGTACGGAAAGCCTGACCGCTGACCGTAGTGGGTAACGTGTTTGAAGATTGCCACTCCCCTAGCACGATAAAGCCCCTTTTGAAGATTTGAAAAAAGAGTAGGCTCATTGTAGCTGCTACAAAAGGCTAAACTCTCCGCCCCTACACAAAACTTCATACTTTTCTAGTGGCAGTCTAAATTGTGCTACTTGTGTCCCACCCCTCCCCCTTTTTCCGTTGATTAATTGTTTGTTTACTTAGTCTTGTCTTTAATATCGCTGAAATACTACTCGCTGGACGTAAAGCAAACATCCGATCAAACTTATCTATCTATTTCGGTAATAATTGGATATCACATCGTTAAGTTTGAATTCTAACACATTATTTATGCGATTTCATTACCACACTTGGACTATTGATTTATTAAAAACAAACCTTTAATATATTTGAAATGTGTAAGTTTTCATATTTTAATACACGCTAAATATTTATTGTTTCAGCAATTTTTCAGCTATTTCATGGCGTCCAGTTTTTATTGGGGGAGGAAGCCGGATTACCCAGAGAGAACCCCAGACCTGCGGTACGAAAACTGACAATCCTTGTCAATTAAGATTGGAGTCGAGTACACCATGCCTGCAGTGAGAATCGAACCCGCAATCTCAGTTTTGACAGACCACGTGATCAATTGTAGACGAACTTCCTTGACGACTCGGCCACCGAGGCCCCCTAAATATTTATTAAAGAAATTAAAAGACCGTGTGCACAATAATATACTTTAGTTTTTTTTTTAATTTCCAATCTAATTAAAATTAAATCTTTCACTTGCTCCCCCCTTTTTGCTATGGTCGCTGCGTGTAGATCTAACAACATCCCATTACAGGTCACGTCAGGGGTCATATGCATTGATTTTCTGTTAGCCAATCAGAATCGTGCCTAGAAAATCTTAGGGTATACATTCGGAACATCGGCAAATCGGCTTTTTCCATTCCACGCCAAAGTGTACCAAATGTAATACAATACGTCAACAAGATTGTTACCGAGATGTAAACACACCAAATTGAAGAAAATTTTCTTACAAATATGGAATCCACTGAATAAACAACGTCATGAAAGTTATACATACGATCCTAAAATCACAATGTGTTTTTTATTTGTGGAGTTTCATTCGTGCAAATCGAAGCTACACCAGCCGTACCAGGACCAGGTGGAAGTGAAATTGAACGGAACTCGGAAGCATTTTTACACACTGGAATCGGGCTGAAATGCTTTGTATTATTAAAAATGAAGGTAGATGTCCCCCAGTTACAAAACTAACTGACAGCCTCCCATTTAAATTTAAACTGTCATCGACGAAGATATTGACGGAAAAACGGCTTTTGGATCATGCGGTTTATATCGGCCTTGATTATAGTTTATACTTGGATAAATACGTATTATTTTAAACAGGAACAGCAAATATCACTCACAGACATGAATATTTCTTTAAAAAAATATGAAGGACATGGCTAAAAAGTGAAAAGGATTTAGTGACAAGAAAACCAAGTTGGTCATTAAAATGCGATGATTGCTCGCATATGATAGTAAAACTTTCGGCATATCCTTTTTAATTTCCCATTTGACAAAATTAGTGTTCCAGATGTGATTTGATTTCAAATTCATGGTAGGGTATGTTGTCCAATTTGAATTTTTTTTCATGCTACTTTCATCAAATTCATGACCTTCAGTTATTAGGAGGAACCCGAGTACCTAGAGAAAACCCCAAACCTTCTGCTGCCTTGTGAATTAAGGTTCTCGTCAACCACGTAATCAATAGTAGATGTACATTCAAGAGTCAACCCCCGTTTTACTTTGCTAAAAAGTAAAAAGGAGGAAACATTTAATTTTAATTTGATGGAGTCAAGTTTTCATATTTCTTGTTAACATATGTACACAAAATGAATTATAGGCCAAAAAGACCAATCCAGAATGACTACCTTAAGCAGGCACAGGTGGAAGGATTCTCACGTGCAACACATTTACAACATGTACATTACTAAAATGTGAAATATGGCAAATGAATGTTAAATATATGCCTATACTAGTTTAGTTTCCACAATGGAGGTCAAATGCCCCAGTCTCTGGCTTCAGTGCATCAAGTATTCGTCTACATTAATTTATTTGCAGTACACGAGTAAAATGTGTTTTGTTCCCATTGGGGACATGCAGATTTTTGGCTCGTTTTTTCGTCCACCCAACCTCAGGTTTACCTTTGCATTGAAGCATTGTTTAGGAAGATGACATCACATCTTTATGATACTTGGCACACAGTTACAACATAATGATATCTCTTCACTGGCCAATTTTTGTAGTGTTGTGCCAAATATTTCTAGCTTGAGTGAACTTAGAGAAGAAAAAGGGGTGTGTTTACCAATATGTGTTAAGCCAGACTTAAATGTCATCGAGACACATTTTCTCATTTTCAAATTGTATTCAGGTGTATGCAATTAAAGCCCGACTTGACAGAAGTAATAACTTTCAATTGGTAATGTAGTATACACAAGTGCAATTCCGCCTACTGGTCTGGAGTATCTTTGTTATGTGCATTTCTTATTTTTAGGGGTCTTGGTCTTCTCTTGATTACAGAGCCCTTTGTGGCTGAGTGATTAACAGTCATTTTACTATTGATAAAGTGCCTGTCAACACTGAGGTTCTGGGTTTGAGTTTCACTGCAGGAGGGTGTGCTCAACTCCAATCTTAACTGACAAGGATTTATAGTTTTCCTGCCTTTATACCAATTATTGTCATGGTTACTTAGGAACTGACCTAATCCAATAACTTTAATGTAGTACTCATCATGAGCTTACACTGGACCAAATTTGATTTAGCTAGGTCTTAAGCTTACAAGATATAAAACAAATATAGTGTTTATGTAGTCGCAAGATTCCTATGTTTCGACTCCAGTCCCCACAGGCAAGACAATAAAAACTGGAAACTGATATAATTGAAAATTTGTTGAAACTGACGTTATATCCCAGTTGGTTACATGACTGTTAACACTGGGGTTGCGGGTAGGAGTCTCATTATGGGTGGGCTCAAATCCAATCTCAATTTACAAGGATTACTAGTCTTCCTACAGAAGGTCAGGGTTTTCATCATGGTACTTCAGATTGCTCCACCAAAAAAACTGGATGTGACTATATAACTGAAAAATTGCTGAAAGTGGCATTAAATACCTTTCAAATAAACAAACTTATTTCTACAAGTAAATTTGGTATGGTAGTTGATAATCATAAAGGTACATACAATTACATGTATTTGATGAAAAATGTTTGCTTGGTACCAATAATTGGTATATGGTTTCATACTTTGTTTATTTAATGTTTCTGCTGGACTTTGTCATATCAGTGAAAAAATTTTCTGAATATTAGTAAACAATATACAATCCATACAAGTAATTATATTTTATTATTGATCTGCATCATCATCAAGTAATACTGAAGATTTGTTTTCTTCATCTTGATAGCCAGACTAGTTGTACTCTCATTTATCATCATCAGACTGCATACGACATTAGAATCGGATGAAACATATGTTGCATTCTTTGCAACTGCATTTAGCAGGCATTCCACTTTCATTTTATTCCAAGGTCTTTAGTTCAGATGTACACTGCATTTATAAAATTGTTTGTCAAAAAACTATCATACGACAGTTTTTGTTTTCAGGATATTTTTTAATTTCAAAGTCAGTTGATGCAGATGATAGTTTTAATATAAAATAAAAGCAACTGAAGAATTCCAATTTCTTCCTGTCCATTGTACATTGTCCATGCATAAAATATAGGTACATGTATATCACTTTGAAGTGCAACAGATGATAGATTTTTAAAATACCATTCTTTAAGGTACTGTCATCCATCTACAGTGTAAAAGTCATGACACTGACATATCAATATACTGATATTTTTTTTCCTTTCAACTGTTTAACTCATTTGTGAGTATTTGTGCGTAGTACATGTAGCACTTTGGACCAGAACAGAAAAGCCAGCTATAATCATCTTCTTCCCTGTAATAAGAAAATAAGAACTTACATTTCATATAATAGTCTGTAAAGTAGAAATTCTTTATGTGTATCAATTTTATTCCCTATTATTCAGTCAACTGCATACCTTTAGAGGAAATGGTTCAATAATTTTAATTCAAAGTTACAAATTGATGAGCACCTTTAATCATAGCCAATGAAACAAGTTTACAAGTTGTCCCTATGCTGTTATAAATCAAGGTACATGTATTTATCTAAAAATGGTCACATCATAAATGTAAACCATATTGAGTATTGTGAATAATTATTAAAATGCAAAATTTTTTAAACTGCATGTCACTGCACTCTTTGAGCAAAGCTTTTTCAATTCTTGATATTGCATTTTAATTACTTTCATACAGAATATAAGAAAATAAGAACTTACATTTCATATAATAGTCTGTAAAGGTACAAGGAGGGTTTCATTCCAAATGTCCGGAAATATTCCTTTGTTAAAAATGAAATTAAACAGCTTTTGTAAAGGTTTCAGAATTAACTGAGTGCCAGTGTTGTATGTTTATCATATGTAATTCCCCTCCCCCTTTTTTTCTTGTTCGTGCCTTATTGTGAAAAAAGTTCATATTTCGTATTTAATTAACGTACTGACCTTTCTATGCTGCCTTTAAGTTTTGAACATCTGTTTACTCGATTCCATAACTTGAATCCATAAGCAATATCAAAAGCAGACCAACATTTGTTCATCTTTCTCTTCATTGGAATGTAAATGATACAAATTGAAGTGGAAAGAATTTCCCTAACGCTTTTGGAGGAACGGCAACGCAATCCTTTTCTTTCTCTAAACAATCCAACATCATTCTTTTAGTTCTCGAGTACTAAAATAGTTGTAAAACTTTTCAGACCGCAAAATGCATCGGACATCGCCATTTTGACAGTAAAGCCTAGTGTGATATGCAAACCAGTATTTGATTGGTCGAATCACTCAACTCGAACTGAAATTTGATTGGACGATCAAAATTAACAATTTTGACCCCTGACGTGACCTGTAATGTGATGTCGTTAGATCTTACAACGCAGCGACCAATAACAAAAAGGGGGGAGCAAGTGAAAGATTTAATTTTAATTAGATTGTTTAATTTCAGTTCTGAGTGTCGTTTTTTTTAAATCTGAACTACAGAATTATTGTTAATTTTGTTAATTACAATAACCGAATACAATACAGCATAAAATCTTTTCTCTGTCAATCAGAAATTCAAAATGGCCACCATTATGGACTTGGATTAACTTAGGACCCTTCAGAAGAATTTTCAAAGTTTCACCCATTTTAAAAACTGCAAAGCTGGTTGAAACCTATAGTAAATGAATGTCCTCTTTAAAGTTGATATTTTTTAATTGATCAGAAATCCAAGATGGCTGCCATTGCAGGAATTAATTTAATATAGAAACATTTAAGAAAATGTATGCCTAATCTGAAACCATTCAACCAGTTAAAACCATTGAACCAGTTGGAACCAGTTGAAACCATTGAACCAGTTGAAACCAGTTAAAACCAAATAGTAATATCCACTGGATGGTTGTTGTTTATATCGTTTAGGAATGGAAATTTGCTGCCATTACAGGACATCTTTGTGCAGAAGAGAAAAATAAGCCTCCAAGTTTGTTTTTGTCTCGTGTAAAATATATAGATTGATTGATTGGATGTCTGCTTTACGTCCAGCGAGCAGTATTTCAGCTATGTTCAGGGCGGAAACAAGTTAACAAACAATAAACCGATGGAAGTAAAATATTTAGTTATATTTTAACCTCAAATATATATACCTCCTTGTTAAAATGTTACTTTTCCTTATCTCCTTGACTAGTCTTTTTTCACAATTTATTTAATCTCTTAATTAATTTATAAGTTTCCTCAGTGGCCAAGTGGTTAATATATTTTATATTCCAATATTGATGACATGCCTTTCTACACCAGGGTTCAGGTTTCAGTGTGGGCAGGGTGTGCTTGAATGCAGCTGGATTGCTAGTTTTCCTACTGAGATTGAGGTATTTTCACAAAGTACTTTGGCCTCCTCCCTCAATAAAAACTGGGTGCCTTTATAAAGCTACAGAGAGTGGCATTAAACACCATTCAAACAATCTAACTTGATATGATTGTAGAAGGTATAGGTCTAAGCTAAATTTATGCTTTAGAAGTTTATGAAGTTGTTATTATTCAGATTTTCAGAAAAACAATGTATGATGTTCAAGTACACTAAACATTTTTTTCATCTGTCATGAAACTGTTTTACATCATCTTTTTTTATATTTAATAATGTACCAAGCCAAAACACCTGTGTATTACTTTTAAGAATTGGTATATCTTAGGTCTCACTGTTTCTATCGTATATTGTATCATCGTATATTGTTTCGAGCATCTTGCGTATATCGTTCGTACATCATTCGTGCATCGTGCGTTTTGTTAACTTATACGTTACAGGACTGTACAATTTTTTGAATGTTTTCTGAATGAAACAGTCATTTGCATGCATCTGTTCTTACAACTTGCTGATCATAACCTATTATCAGCAAGGCCCACAGAGATGGATACCAGCTAACTGTTTCTTCATATTTTCCCAGACTTGTGAACTTCTTCACAAATTTTACTACAGACTGGTGTAAACGTTTCCTACAGTTTTCCACCCAGATATCTGAAACTTCACACATAGATTGCACACATATTGCAGTTGTGCACCTGCTATTATGGAACTGTTCTAGAAGTTTTTTAGAAACTTGGTGATTTTTTCGTTAAAATTTACAGAAGATGGTACCTATTTTGAGTCATGGTCTTCTTGACAGATTTTAACACAGACCCTTAACTTTAAACTATTCCTAATTTTTTAAGGCCCAGCCATTTAATACTTATGTAATTTTTCACCATTGAATGGTGTCCACACTTGCTTTTTCCTCCAATTAATCAATTATGGAACATTATTGTCTATTATTTCACATGATTACTTTTACTTTTAATAATAGGGGCATTGGTGGCTGAGTGATTAAGGTAGTTTGTGGACTATTGATCACATGGTCTGTCAGCATTCAAGTTGTGGAATCGAGTTTCACTGGGGGCAGGGTGTACTTGACTTGAATCCTAATTTACAAGGATTGCCAGTTTTCCCACCAAATGTCTGGTATTTCTCTGGGTACGCCGGCTTCCTACCCCAATAAAAACTGGATGCCTTGATATAGCTGAAAAATTTCTGAAACTAGCATGAAACACCATTAAAACAAACAAACAAACTAACAATAATAAACAATCATGTTTATAACTCCAACCCTAATACTGAAACTTATGTTTTTCGCGGGGTGTGTACATTCATACGACCACTTAACAAGTACTTGAAATAAAGCAAGATCATAATTCATAAACAAATATTTATTAACTAAAAACAAAACAAAAAATTTACAGGATGGCAATTGTGGACATACACAACCATAAAATCCCCTTTTTTTGTACAAAGGGAGATAACTCAAACATAATTCTTGAAACTTGGAAAATGAGATGAAACTTGTATAAGTTAGCTAAAGTTTTATTGATATAGCCAAATACAGATGCTTGCAACTGTAGTCACCAAGTGGTCCTAAAGTGCACCATGCCATAAAATTGCACAAAATTTATGCAGAGTTGTTTCCCATTGTAGTCTATTTTGGTTTAGTTGAAAAAAAATTGTTTTGCCAACAAGTTGATATATTTGATAAAATGTAAAGACATAACATCAGGTATTCGTACTGGTCACCTGAAAATTTGTTACGGCTAGGTTTTCGGCGTTATTATTGAAAGATTACGTGCAGAATAAAAATATTTTTGGGTATAACATTAAACTATAATAATTGCTAAACCACTGTTGACTTTTTAAAGAAATATATTTAAAAAATGTAGTATTTGTGATAATTCAAAACCCAGATTTTGCAATTTTTTTATATGTCCCGTGTAACAAATATATGGCATAAACAAAGTTTGTGAATGGGGTGCAGCTTTTATTTTTACAGCAAACTTATAAAATTGCCACGTTGAAGGTCCATTAAAATTGGAAATAAAGAATTATCTTATCTTCTCTTATCTTAATTAGTTGTCCCACATAATTAGATTTGACAAAACTAGGGCGTCATTGGCAATTTAGCCTGCAGAAGTTCAGATAGTCTGTTTGTCCCATGCACCATTTATGAAGCAATCAAATGCATGGGAAATAGCTAAAAATAGCAGCTGGTACAAAAATTATTTGTCATGTAAATGTTATTTTCGCATAGATTAGGTTTAGTGAGTTTCATGCTCGCTGTGTCTAATTTTATTAACAAAGACCGCTTTGACTAAAGGTGAAAAAAATGTCACACTTGAGATTTTTTCGGCAATGAAAACATACACACATATATTTAACATATACCAATTACCCTTTAAAATTAAATTACAGCAGTAAAACTCTGGGTATAAAATGTTATTTAAATGTATAAAAAGTTTTAAAAAAATATCAACAGTTAATATAATGATGGAAAATATTACAATACATAACGTTTAAAGTACAGGTGACTAAAATGTCACAGATGCCATTTTGCGTTCAGTATACAAACGATGCATGTACTGTATTTCAACAGTAAAATGAATAAAGCCGTTAAGTAGCAACTACATCTAACTAATTGTGTAGTAAAATTATAGTATATAAGAACACAATACAAGAATCCGACTTCTAAATTTAGGTGAAAAATTAAGCTAAGAAAAAAACATGGATGGTATCTACTTGACTATTCAGAAAACTGTGGATGCAATGAAAACCAAGTTCAGCAATTATATTTCCAGCGGACTGAAGTGTCGATTTACGTTTCTATAATATATAGACACTCGGGTACTAGAAGTTGATGGTGTTAAAAGTTTACCAACCTTCTGTATGTTATTACGGAAAATTATTTATCGTAGGTCCAGACTTAAAACACCATTTTTATACCCTCCCAACGACATGTCGGGGGGCATTAAGTTTTACTAATGTCCGTCCGTCCGTACGAATTTCCGTCAAGCTTTTCTTAGAAACCGTACATCAGAACATTTTGAAATTTGGCAGGGTGGTTCAGTATCACAAGTTGTACGTCCTAAGGGACTTTCAGACCTGTTATTCCCCTTGAACTGTTTTTTAGCTCACCTGGACCAAAGGTCCATGTGAGATTTTGCTATCACTTGTCGTCCGACGTCTGTCGTCCGTCGTCTGTCGTGCGTCGTAAACTTTTTCAAAAATCTTCTCCTCTGAAACCACTGGGCCTATTTTTTTCAAACTTGGCCACAATCATCCTTAGGGGTCCTAGTTTCAAGTTTGTACCCAGGGTGTTGATCAACAGACAAATATGGCCACTGTTACTAGAAATAGAACATGGGGGTCAACACAGGTTTTTGATCATTATCTAAAAAACTATAATAGCTATAGAGAAAACCGTTACTTCAAATTGATCAGCACATTAAGGTCTACAATAGTTGCTATTAGTGCGAAGTTGTGTATTGGCATCTTGTAGGAGTTATTGCCCTTTTTTGACTAATTTTGTCAAAATTTTTGGTATTTACAATATAACCTGAAAACTATACGAGGTAGAGTGAAACTGTAAATGGCAAAAATGATCAGCAATAAAAGCCCTACAATTCACTTGATTGGTCTGAAATTGTCAGATGACTCCTTATATGAGTTATTGCCCTTAAATGGTAAATTTTTATGAAATTTTCCGTTTTTGTCCCGTAACTTTAAAACTATAACAGCTAGCGTAATACTGTAAATAGCAAAAATGATCAACAATACAAGCCGTACAATTCACTGTATTAGTCTGAAATTGTCAGATGACTCCTTATAGGAGTTATTGCCCTTAAATGGCAATTTTTTTTTTAATTTTCCGTTTTTGTCCTGTAACTGGAAAACTATAGCAGCTAGATTGAAACTGTAAATTGCACAAATGATCAGCAATTAAGACCCTACAATTCTTTTGATTGGTCTGAAATTGTCAGACAACTCCTTAAATAAGTTATTGCCCATAAATGACAATTTTTTATGAAATTTTCCGTTTTTGTCCTGTAACTTAAAAACTGTAACTGCTAGAGTGAAACTGTTAATAGCAAAAATGATCAGCAATACAAGCCCTACAAATTACTATTTAAGTCTGAAATTGTCAGATGACTCCTTATAGGAGTTATTGCCCTTAAATTGCAATTTTTTATGAAATTTTCCGTTTTTGTCCTGTGACTTAAAAACCATAACAGCTAGAGTGAAATAATAAATTGCAAAAATAATCAGCAAAAAAAGCCCTACAATTCATTTAATTGGTCTGAAATTGTCAGATGACTCCTTATAGGGGTTATTGCCCTTAAATGACAATTTTGTTATGAAATTTTCCATTTTTGTCCTGTAACTGAAAACTATAGTAGCTAGATTAAAACTGTAAATTGCACAAATGATCAGCAATAGAAGCCCTACAAATGATTGCTTAGTCCAAAATTGCAAGATGACTCTTTATAGGAGTTATTGCCCTTTCATTATGAATTTGGACAAATGAACAGTTTTTTAATTATAAATTAGTCTATAACGCACCTATTAGTAGAGTAAAACTGTAAATTTCTAAAGTACCCTAAAGGACAATGCCTAAAAACCATTTAATTTTCAGAAATTGTCGATGGCACCTTATAGGAGTTATTGTATTTAACAAATTTTTTGAAGAAATGTTTAGTTTTTGCACAGTAACTTAAAAGCTATAACAACTAGACTGAAACTGTTAATTTCAAAAATTTTAATATAGTTTAAGTCATTTGGATTCCAGGTGAGCAATTACAGGCTCCTGGGAGCCTCTAGTTCTAAAATGACATCGTGTTACTCAAACTGACACAAACACTTAACATTATGTCAAAAAAAATTGTGTTCAGTTTAAAAAAAAAATCTAGGTGAGACGGAATAGCTGCCATCACTTAACGAATGTTTTGTATTGTTATTAAGTCAGTTTAATTATTAACTCTTTATAGACATTGCTCTGAGGCCCACCCCCTTAGTCACAGTCTAATAACTTAGAAGTAAAAACAATTTTATGTGTTTTTTTTCTTGCATAACACCCTCTATTACAGGCAGTATGTGATAAATTATATTGAATACACTTAAATATATATTTTTGGAATGTAGTTTCCTGTCAATAGGGTGTTATACTGAGAGGAGTGTGATATATTGAGTTGACCTTTCTTGGTGCTGTATTGTTGCAACCAATCATTGTCTAGAATTTGGAGTAGTTAGGAATAGATTGGAATAACTCATGTAAATTATCTAATACAATTTCAGATTTTTGTATGATGTATAATATTAATATTTATTGCTATTTTGTTTATTTTTTATTTGGTCATTGAAGCTTAGAAAAAAAGTATCTATCACAAGTAAAAAGGTGAGACAAGAAAATATCAAACCTAAGGGCTGATACCTTGTCCATGCTGAGGTTCTGCAGAGAGATTCGACAAACAGGTATGTTTGCCCATGGTTTGATAATTTCTTAAATCAGCTGTCCATGAGTGATTTGATGCTTTTTCTCACCAGAGTTCCAGATTGGTTAGGAATAGCTACAGTATACTTGGTAGCTATTTAAGTATATGCAACTTGATGTCAATGAGGTAAGGGCATAAGCAAACAATCAACAATCAACAGTCCGGACCATTACAGAAAATTGTAAATTTACGATAAATTGTAAAATTACACAAAAATGTAAATTTACATAAAATTGTAACTTTTCTACAAAAATTACAGTTTTTCGTAAATTTACAAAAAAGTGTAAAAATCCAGAAAGTTACACGAACCTGTAATGGGAATTATTACATTTTTTCGTAATTTTTCATAAAGATTACGTCGCATTTTTAAAAATAAGACTTCCGGTTCTGTTCAAATTTATTTTTCTCGATTAAATGAATTTTCCTGGACTGTTGAATAATTTTCCCTATATCTACAATCATATCAGTAACAGAATATCGCATTGAGGTTAAAGCGAATTGCCTATTTCCAGAGCGAATTACGCTCAAATATTGTCGATAAAAAACACGTGCTCAACACGTGTTGAGAGATAACTCTTCAATGATTGTAAAGCTATCTTGAATTACCTCCCTTCGATCTAACTTGTATAATCCCTCATTAAGATTTTATTTGCTAGTGGTTGTTTTTATTCGAAAAAATAATTAAACATCATAAGTTATCTATCGTTCTAAGTAACAGATGTGTTTTTCACCCCACTTTGTTTTGTCTTCATCCCACCCTCTTAAAAATATTTATATTGTCAGCTTTATCAGGACAGTCTATACTAAGTAGTATAGATTGTCCCTGGCTTTATGTTAGTTATGGGTTTAACCTGCATATATTTGTAAGTTAAAACTTTATTGCAAGAAAACCCTTTTACCACGAAAAAGCCGTAAATTTGTTATTTTTACAGCAACGATAAAATAACTTAGCCGATACACGTACCAAAATTCTAGAAAATAGAATGGAAGTGTTCATTGTTTTATAGACGAACATTTATCATATTGACCAGCGAACAGGATACTGACCACTTAATTTTCTATAAATATGTCATAAATTGCAATGTACTAGTTGAAATCCTATTTAGGTGAGCAAAAGACAGTATATAAGGGGGGGGGGGAGTGTTTGAAGGGGGAGGTTGAGCAAGATCTTTTCTGTTAACGTATTTTTGGAAATTTGTACACTGTTTTTTTTTAAATAAAGCAACTGTTAACTGTTTTCAAACATTTAGCTGTTATCTGTTTTCCTAAAAATTGACATTGTTCTTTACTGTTATAATGAAAATAAAAACCCTGTTTGCTGTTAACAGTCAGAAAAATGTTAACTGCTTTACAAATTTTGTATTTGTTAATTCATTTTATTCACCACTTTTTTAATGTAATTGAGTCTTCCTGTGAATACATAAGGATCAAATACTAGTAACTACGGAAATACTGATTAATGTATGCATTTTCTCGCCGTAGCCACTGCGATAAGATTCTGCTGTTATCTGTTTTTCGATTTTTGAACTCACTGTTTTCTGTTTTCTCATGTAAATTGTTGTTATATGTTGTTATTATTTTTAATTTACTGTTAATATCTAGCCCCCCTCCTTTTCACCCCTTATATACTTAAAAGTCACAAGTTAATTAGTCGTGATACGAGTTACTAAGTATATACAATTTTTACCAGAAACTGAAAAGGGTGGTGACTTTTACTAGGTTTATCGATCCTATTTGTACCATTAGCGTTGCCTATGGAAGCGCATTTCTGCCAACAGCAGAAAAATCAACATCTCCTAATATCCTAATATGAAAATAGGCACTACCTCCGACCACTATAACAATACGTCTGCTTCGTTTAGTTAGTGAATAATTTCGTCTCGTTCATACACCAATAAACTCCTATAAAACAACTTTTATTACTATAATAATTATGGGATATTGTAATCTGCGGATACAAATTAAATAGTATGAACCAATGAATCGTCTTTCCTTTTCAATTTTCATTATAAGAGGTGGACGGGTTGGCATAAATTTAGATGGCAAAAAATAATTGCAACACATTATCAGTTATTTGTAGCGACAAAGTAGAAAACTGTTTATGCTTTTATTGCTTTACGTGAAAAATAATTAGCTTTGACCATTATAAAAAAATCTTGTGTGCCGTCCGATATTGCCCATCGTATTATTGCAGCGATATCCCTTCTACAAATATTTTTCCTCCAGTGAATTCTTACTGGTATCTCAATTATTCACAATAAGATAATAATGGCACCTGTTTAACATTTCACCCGTCCGAAACTCAAAATCCTCTCGAAATCCAAAATATTAAAATTAAAATATTAAACATCGGTATGTTTTGTATGAAAATAATATTATTTTACATGTGTTATGCTATAAATTATGATTGACCGTTATTCAAGTTTTTTTACCTCGATGGAAAACATAAATGTGTTACTTAAAATTACATCGTTCAATTTATTTGATTCTAATCTAATTAAATATAATACTCGAATATACACAAAAGAAAAAAGAGTAAAGTTAAAACTGCTTTTAAAAGATGTTCTATTTTTGGTAACGAAGATCATCTTGTTTTGAGGGCGAAGCTATATATCGGGTAAAACTTGGTAACGTACTCCAAATAAATCATCCATACCAATTTCAATTTCTGTTAATTCAGAAATTTTGACTGTCCACGGGGTCGCGATATGGACCAAGAAACTGATATATGGCCCGAGCTGAATGCAAGGGAATTTGGATTGTCCATGTCATGACCCGAGGGTTGTCCAATTTTGCCATCAGCAACATCAACTATTCTGTTATTATTGCACTGAAGAATCATAAATACATTGATAAATTTTTGCATGTAATTTTTTGCGGTTTTTCTTTTTTTTTTTTGTTTTTTGATAAAAGGTCCGTTTTTTCTTCATCAAATATTTATCCGTGTAGTGTGTTGATATTTTACTAGCCATTCATTGAAAAAGAAAAAGGAAGGGAAATAACTGTAAAATTTAATCCATAGCTAGCAGTCCGATTTTCTAATATGGATTGTTAGCTATCAGGCCATATGAGAAAATCGGACCGCTGGCTTTTTCGCATTTCTTTATGTCAGCTGATCGGTTGTTAGCTAATCAAATGTACTAATTTATTACTGATATGCAATAATATTAGTGTACACTCTGCCCTGCGGGCAGGGTATACTCGACTCCAATCTTAATTGACAAGGATTGCCAGTTCCATACCGAAGGTCGGGGTTTTTGCTCCGTGTACTCTGTTTTCCTCCCCTTCAATAAAAACTGGACGCCAGGATATAGCTGAAAAATTGCTGAAGTTGGCGTTAAACAACATTCAAACTTAAATACATCCAAAATATTGTTGTCTGTCAAAAATTCACTTGTCCGTCAACTGAGAAAATTTGATTTCAATATTACATATTTATTCATTGATCAAGTTCAGCTAACGGTAAAATAAGAAAAAATCAACGGTTTAGGTATGTACAACTTTAAGGATGCGTTGAAGAATTCCTTAACGTACATATCATCGGTCTTGTGAAAGTGGTTTAGAGTGGGTGTTAATAAAGTTGAACAGAAAGTTTGACAGTGAAATAAATACAGAACGAATCGTTGATTGGGCTCGCAACCACTTGAAGTCGATAAATGATGTGCAAGACCATTGAGTTCGTATGTCCTTAAAGTAGGATCTCGTATACTCGATATTTCTAGCATCATAAACTTTAGCATTTTGTTTTTTTGGTTCAGTAAAAATATTACATTGTAATTTTTCTTGCAGTGACCATGGCCGTGAGAAAACGGGGGGGGGGGGGGGTTGCGTACCTCTTTTATAAAACAACTTTGTTATGTTACCTAGAATCGAAATACTTTGTAGCCATCGTCAGTATGAATTATCGAACCTATCAAACAAAGTTATGAAAGCGCTAATAGTGCCCAGAATTGTACTATTTTTAAACATTTTTTTTTATCTAGGAGGGGCCACGTCCCAGACCCTCCTCCGCAACACTTCCTTTGCAGAGAATTCTAAACTGCAGACGGCCATGTGGTGGAGGTGTTTGAATTTATCCTCAATCCTATTACCAAATAATTCCAATTTATAGCCTTAAGTAAAACGTTAAACTATCAAAGTGTTTTATGCCTTTATTATTATTTGTTAAGCTGTTGGTTGGGGGAAAGGGGGGGGGGGTCGACCACTAAATTGTAATTGTTTAATTTCTGCATGTATACCTGTTCACGAGTGTAATGTCTGGTTACGATACATCTCCATTAAAAGTTTAATTTAGACATACCTAGATCTATCATATTTCAGTAAGCAAGTATCAATCTCTTAGTTTAAGTTAAAACAATTATATTTCAATATAATATCACGTCTAACGTTATGAATCGATAATCGAGCGATCCAGTTGAAAAAAAAGAATATTGAGTGATGTTGGGTACGGCGAATACACCTTGAACAAATACATGTATCCATCAAAGTTGGAGAAATTTTCTCTAAAATTGTGACAATCCGAAAAAGACTTATATACCTTGTTCATTCAAACATATTGCACTGAAGACATGAAAGACATGAGAGTCTATGAGTCTACAGGTTTAAAGGTCTACATGTCTACAGATGGACATGTATGAAAGTCTGTATAGGCTGGTTTGACATATCTACATGTCTTCGAGTCTATATGTAGACAAGGGCATATGTCTTTAGCCTGACATTCATACAGGTCGAAATAAGCAGACATGTTCGCAGGGGAATAAGTACACAGGTGGACACATATTTGAACCAAAAACAATTTTAAACTTTGATTTAAAAAAATAATTTCATTTTATATTCAAAATTATAAATTTCTACACAACATCACTTTCTTTGACCCGCGACGTCACCGTTGACGGCAAGCTGATATTGATGATCTTAATATTGACGACGGGCAGATTCGATGACTGATACGCGTATCAGCCCGTCATCAATGATAACATCATCGATATCAGCCCTTCGTCCAGATTTAACATTTAACCACAACCTATGTTTCAAAAGAGAAATATTAAGCAAGAAAATTGTCATATACGCGAAGTCCAATATAAAGAAATAGGTCTTCGGCTAAACTGTATGATAAAGACTTTATAACACAGGCTTTTCAATATCAGATCCTATGTCGTTCATCGATTACGACTCGACTTTCGCCTCAACCTAATATAGGAGTCTAGGAATAATATGGGACCTGATATAGAAAACCCTGTGTAACATGTTTATGTGTCTTTAGTTTGATACGTCTATAGGTTGAAAGGTATAAGAGTCTATTGGCTGACATGTCTACAGGTCTACTAGTCTACAGGTCGACGGGTATATATGTCTATAGGCTGACAGGTCAGCAGTTTTAAGAGTCTACAGGTCAAAAGGAATATATGTCTATAGGCTAATATCTCTACAGTTCTAAAGATCTACAGGTGGACATGTATATGTCTATAGGCTGACATGTCTACAGATCTACGAGTCTATATGTAGACGATTATTTATGTCTTTAGGCTGACATGTCTACATTTCAGTGTCCACATGTATATATGTCGATAGACTGAAATAAGGGACAGATCTAAGAATCTACAGGTCAACAGGTACATGTATTAGATGTCCATATATAGGCTGGCCTAACATGTCTACTAGTCTACAGGTAAATATGTCTATTGGTTGGCCTGACATGTCTCCAAGTCTACTAGTCTACAGGTGGAAAGGTATAGATGTCTATAGGCTTACATGTCTACAAACCTACGGTTATATATTTCTATAGGCTGACTAATGTTTACTCGACTACTGGTCTACTAGTCTACAGGTCGACATGTATATGTCTTTAGGCTGACATGCAGTTCTAGGACTTTACAGGTCGATGTTTATTTTTGTCTACAGGCTGACATGGTATACAGGTCTACTAGTCTACAGATATATGTCTTTCGGCTACAGGTCGACGGGTATATCTCTATGGGCTGGGCTAACAGGTCAACAGTTGTGTATGTTTATACGCAAATATATCTACAAGTATACAAATTTATAGATGGACGGGTTTATATGTCTATGGCTGGGCTGGTATGTTTTCAGATCTAGGCGCTAACAGGTCAACAGGTATATACATCTTTAGACTGAAGTCTACAGTGCAAAGAGTATAAAGGTCGACATCCGTATATGTCTATTGGCTAACATCTTTACAGTTCTAAGGGTCTACAGGTGGACATGTATATATATCTATAGTGTGACATCTCTACAGATCTACGAGTGTACAGGTGGACGGGTATATATGAATATAGGCTGATATATATGCGAGTCTACAGGTCCACGTAAATATAGGGGTTACATATCTACGGGTTGACAGGTATATATGTCTATTGGCTTGTCTAAAATGCATAGAGATCTATTATATGAGTGTACAGGTCGACGATTGTATCCGTCTATAGATGCGGTGACATTATAAATAGATCTTCGAGTTTAAAGGTCAACATCTTCTACAGTTCTAAGAATCTACAGATCGATGTGAATATTATTAGTAATATACGTTCATATCTGTAGATATGGAAATTTTAACACTTGAAAGCCAAATTACATCCCGAAGTCGAGGGTTGTACAGGGTGCTGAAGGTGTTAAAATCTCCATATCTACTAATATGAACGTGTAAAAGGAATTATCCCGATTATAGTCTGAAATAATGTATTGTTAGGTAGTGTGACACCGCAATTGCTGACTTATCGTCAGCAATTGCGGTGTCACACTACCTAATAATACATATAAAAGTAACGTTTTCTTCGTGAGAAGAAAGGGTGTTCTTTGCAAAATGTAGGGTACTACCTTAGATAGAACCCTACAGTAGTCGACATATAAAGAGTTTTTTGTTGGATTCAAGTAGAAGTTGACTAATTTCATTTTGGCACTGAATGTCATTAGCGTAGACGTCATATATAGTGTGATGTCGATGTAGATTAAATGCATATCCTTTTTTTTTTGCTTTTCTGTTGTAAGTAGAATATATTTTGATCTGTTTTCTACGATAAACTTTTCTGTATTGGAAGCTAACCGTTTCGCCGTTTACTGAAAACGTCTCGAGTGAGGAAACAAAAAATTACCTGAAAGAATCACAATTAATACTATTCTTAAAATAAGTAAAAAGAATTAAAACGGTAAAAGTTAAATGTCCGTTCAAAAACATTGCATGATGTTAAATTATCACCTTAAACTGTACATATTTTAACACTTTAATCTATATGTTCTAAATAAAGGGCAAAATTTCAATTAACCCACTTTCCCACGAGGTCAGTAGACTATAGAATTGCAGATTTATTACCGCTTTAATGATGATTTTTATTTTTAAAGTTCAGTGTTAGGAAGTCATCGTGGCGATAAGTTTATCTGTGCGAAATGAAATTTAGCACAATACAACAGCAATAATGAGAATACGAATACGAAATGTATTTGTTCAATTATCGAACTTACAGCTACAATACGTTATTGATTCTAAATATAATCAACTTTGATCAATTTAAATGTTTGACAGACTAGAACAAGCAATAGACAATAATGAGGAATAATCACATAGACTTATTTCTTATTCCAATATTTGAAACTTTTACAAATATTGCCTAAACTCTTTAGAGGTATTGCCTTTTTTATTTCTGATAAAAAAAACAGCTACATATGGTATCATAGAGTCTGGAGCAAATAAATATATTTATATACATATATAACATTATTTAGGGATGAATATATATGCTTAGACAATAGACAATAAAATAGATTCATCGTCTACTTGTTTATGTGCTCAAAAGCAATATTTTGCAAAAAGAAAAAAAAACTTCAATTGTGTTTAAATTGCGAATCAAAAAATCATTTCTGAGGCATCTGAATTAATGCTTAAACTCACTTACGATAACATTGTAACCAGGTAACGACGGCTATTTTTAATCAGTGTCATACTATATGTTTTATCATAATTTGGAAATGGTGCTTGGTAGATATAAAAGTATTCCCAGGGAACAAAGACTTTGCAGGTTATGTAAAGTCTTAGATGATGAAAATCATTTCTTTTTTAATTGTCAAATTAATAATGATATAAGGACTAGTTTTCTTAGTAAATTATCCAATATAAACTTAGATTTTAACCAGCTTGACTCTTTTAATAAACTTATAACTATATTAAATCGTGATATGAATGTTTTGCCCATTATTATAGATTTTATAAAGCAATCTTTGGAGTTGCGAAAATAAGATCCATACTGGTCAAATCCATACATACTTGCAATTTGTTATCTTATGTCAAAATTTGTTACATGTGAATATATGCTTGTATGTTATATGTTTTGTTAAAATGTTGTATTGCTATAGCCTATTTAGGTTATTTTGTTTGCAATAAATAAGATAATAAGATATATGATATATCATACATTATAAAAATATACACTTGTGTAGACATCAAAACAGATACCATCGATATTCAACTCTAAAATACGACAATTTTGTTTCCCCACTCTGCCAAGTCATCAGAAATTTGTCCGGATAAAATGTTGCTTTATCTCTCGTTTTGAAAAATATGTCATTGACGGACTAGACACATTGGATCAGAATCGTTTCTATATCAATTCACAAAGGGATTCCCTGATTAAATAACTAGCTTTTGACCAATGTGATTGTTCATTTCCTCCTATTTTGAAAACTCTTTATGTTTCCTGGTTCCTTTACTCAATATGTTTATATAAAGATATGAATCAAACACAAATCTCCTTATTTACATTGATCATTGAAAGACAACGAAACCACAAAATGTAGAAATTTGTGGTAATTTTTGTGATAATAAGTACCAATTAAAATTAAGGGTCGTCCATAATTGTCAACTATTTTCCATAGTGTTTAAAAAGCACACTTTTTCAGACCCCCCCCCCCCACCCCCCACTTTCGTCGAAAAGTGCACATCAACAATTTCTATACTTGAGGGAAAGATAATGGAAACTGATGGAGTACTAATTACTTGTAACATCATGTGTCACGCTGATAACCACAGTATCTTCCACCTATTTCAACATTAATTTCGAAAGGCCCTTTCCTGTGATAACCATCTTGTTGGGTTGTTGATGATTTAACAATGCTTAATTATGGACTTTTGCAAAGTCTGCCAAAGATTACTTATACACAAATCGAATCACTATGGAATAGGAGGCAAAAGAAACAGATGGATCGAGAGCCTTATCCATAACAGTAGTCAGTCAGACGTGTTAGAATGTGAAACATCAAGCCCAATACTAGTGGAGTCAGGCTTTCCTCGGGGGATCAGTTTTTGGATTCAGTCTGTTTCTTTATTACGACATGCCATAACCTATAAGATCCAAGACCAGACTATTTGCGGACGATAACAACTCACCTACAGGAAGTTTTAATAAACTGGTTGCTGGTGAACAGACATGGGAAATGCGTTTCCATCTGGAGAAGTGTAATGTCTTCATCATATACAGAAAAAGCAAACAATAATAAAGAATTACATTCTTCATTGTTTCAAAATTAGCTAATGTTAATACTGTTAAGTATTTAGGTGTTTCAATAACATCAGATACGAAGTGAAACCAGCATATTTCATCTACAATAAAACTTGAAACACCATCACATTTTCTGAAGCGTAATATCAACATTAGACATGCAAACATCAAAGAAAAAGCCTATATGTCTGTATTAAGACTAACCCTGGATTACATTCCTTCAAAATACCATCATGTAACACAGTCATACGAAGGAATGCTTCCCAAGAACCATCAAGAACCTTAGTCCGAGAATGTACTACCGTGAAACGATGTTTTAGACTAGGGCACGCGCGACAAAAAAGCGTTAGACGGGAGAGGATACTCTGACTACAAGGACTGGAGTGGGTGCCCACTGATTTCGGAACTTCTCAGAGTTTTGAAGTTCTAAACTCAAAATTCTCGAGGAATTGGCAGTAGCATAATTTATTAAACAATTATTATTGTTATACATAATCAAGAGAGAAGCACAATGTTACGTCATTTTGGTAATTGTGGACATATTTTCATGGTTTTCCTGGTCTTAAAATGTGGCCCTAAAAATAGAATAATTGTTCAGTCTCCAAATACTGGTAACGAAATTAAAAAATGTAATCGCAGACTCACCTATATATGCCTCTGGGTGATCGAAACTGGCGACATCCCGGTAGTCCGACAACCAATAGTCCGACAGCCCATTGGTCCGACAACCTAATAGTCCGATAATCCTATAGTCCGACAGGCCAATAGTTCGACAATATGCAATACTATAAACCTTCAGACACAATCCAAAGAACATTAAACGTTCTATAAATGCAAACCTAACTAAGTTGGTTGTTTGGTAGGAATTTCTTAATATTAGGAATACTAGCTATGATTTGGTTATATTACATGTATATGTTACAGGGAATGTGTGTAATTAGGGCTGATTTTTTTCTTCATCATGGAGTTGGTGGGACAGGTATAAATGTGCAAATGATGTTAGTTCATAGGTTGGTGCATATACGTATAAAGTTTCGTGAAGACTTCCTTCGTGCGTGCCCCTAGTGGTCCGACTCAGTGTCCAGCTTATTGTAAGAGATCGACTATGGCGCTTTAGCATCTGATGGCGGTTACCAGACCACGGATCAATTAAGGAGTGTACCCTAGTTGGCCAAATAGGTTGATCTTCGTTCTCTTTAAAATTACTGTTCCTTTGTTTTCTATTCCAACTTCATATTTCTCTTCATTCCATGTTCATTGGCCGAATTTCCGGATTGTCAATGTCGGGCGGGCGATCGCGGAAAATTTTGTTCGAAGCAGTATTCTCAGCCACAACTATCAAGGGTTCTTGATATTTGTGATGCAGCATCAGCGTGGAGTCCTATACCGTGGGATTTAATTTCAGGCCTACTTCCTGTTTAACGAAATCCGGCTGTTCTTGACTTGGACAGATTTTTATGCCCACGCGGCGACATATAGTTTGACTCATGTCCGTATGTTCGTCCGTCCGCCCTCACGTACAAATTTCCGTCAAGCTTTTCTCAGCGCGTAATAATCGTACATGATAATGACTTAAAACTTGGGATGGTTCAGTATGACGAACTGTACGTCCTTAGCGACTTTCAGACCTGACGGACTTCTACTTCCTGTTTAGGGCCAACAGGGGCATCCGTGTCCAATAAACACATTCCTTCTTTATTTATTTTTTTAAACGTTTTTCAGGGCGTACAAGACCAACTTACAAACCCGCTAAACCTGTACGTAAAGTAAATACATGTATGAAACAAACGTACGGACGGATAAACAGACCCAAACGCTATATATACATATATTCCGGTACGTAGGTGGAGCATAGAAATTATATATATATAGATTTCGTCCGACCTAATATGTGATAATTTGTTAGACTATTGTGGGTTGTCGGACTGTTGGGCTGTCGGACTATTGGGTTGTCGGACTATTGGGCTGTCGGACTAATGGGTTGTCGGACTATCGGGTTGTCGTACCATTGGGCTGTCGGACTATTGGGATGTCGGACTACAGACGTGTAACTAACTCGAACACGTAACCGCAGTGTTGACAGACCACGTGATCGATAGTAGACGACCAGTATCTTAACCACTCACACTCCAAGGCCCCAGTTTTATCATAGTACTTAGATAAGTCGAATAACAGCATCATATACAAATCAAATAACGTCATGGCTTAATTTCGAAAGTTAAATATTAGAATCGAAATAATTTATGAAAGTCGTTTCTAGTATTTTTTTATACAGTCAAGCTCTGAATTTCTTGCTATACATTTACTGTCGAAAGATAATTATACGTGCACGATCATCGGAAACAGTTGCACATGCAAGGTGTACGGTGGTAAATCAAACTTTATTACATACACCCGTGTATTTTATTATCCCTTTTTTCTCGACATGTATTGTTAATATTTTTCTGGCTAATAAATGAATAAACAAACGACTCTTCATATTGAGATAAATGATTTTATCTCTATTTCTAACATTGTTTTAGCCGATTTTACTAGTACGTTCTTTTTCTGCGTCTACAGTTCAGTGTAATTGTATGATTGCCATCGTTATATTGCAAAAAAGGTTTAATCGAGCAAACTAACGATGTAGAAAGTACGCTCTGTTTCTGTCTCGAAATAAAATTGTAGATTATAAGGCTATAAGCTTTTTAATACGACTTTATATGTATGCATTCAAGTTTTAATCAAATGATAATTTACTTCTTTAAGAACTTTGCGGTCTCCTGTGAATCTCTCCCTTTATAACTGGATGTAATTTGGGGACGCGGAATGATCCGGAGCCGCAACCCCCGCCCTTTTATGCTGTTTTTAGCTAATAGTATAATACATTTTAACGAAATGTTTTTGCGATTGTCGTTATTGCCACACAAAGACATCTTATAAACATGTATTTCTAAATCAATTATAATGTATTTTTATATAATTTAATTTGCTTTGTAAGTTGAACTTGCGTGGCCTTGACCTATTCTTACGCCGTTAAAATTCAAATAGTTCCATGACGTTTTCAACGTTTTTACCATTAAAATTGTAAAGATTTATAGATAAAATTAAATTATACGGAATATTTCAAATTTTTGAACAGATTATACTCTATAACATGGTTTGGGTCTGTTTCGCGGTTTATTAGGCGTAAACAGACCCAAATCGTGTTATTTCGTATAACCTCCTTAGAAATTTGAAATATTAATTAAATAATATAATTTTTTTAACTTTACGTGTGCGATTAAATTAGAAACAGAAAAACGCATCTTGAATAAATTTGAGTTATAATACTACAAGAAATAGAACAAAGTGATTATTGGCTGTGTTATCTAGCTGACAGGTTGATGTGTATAAATGTAGTCATGGTATTTGATTAAGAAAACAGATTTCAGTGTTTCAAATTGCTGAAATCTTTTCCTTCTCTACAAAATAAACACCACAGCAGACATGGATTTACGATTAACAAGTATTTTATGATGTAAATGCAGTCTGAATAGAGAATAATATTCCTTTCCTGATGTTAAACAGGTTTTAACGCATTAACTATTCTGTACTATTTGTGTGAATACTGCATTCTAAATAATCTAAAGCATGTTGATTAAAAATACATTGAAAAATAATCGAAGACTCCCGATCTTCTTAAGGCCTGATACATTTTGTTTAATATCCATCAGCTGGGTGAATAAAAACATAAATTTGGTGTTGAGAAAGATTTACCTGTAACATTTCAATTAGTCTATCATTAATATATTTCGACAACGGTCTTTTTTATTGGCCATGAAAAAAAACGATGGTTTATCCTTTCTCTAACAGTTCTGCTAGTATTTGTGTTTTATGTTTTCACAAGATATTAACGAAAAAAATTATTAAAAAAATTATTTAACAAGCAAACACAAATGCAAGCTTGCATTTAAACGATTAAAAAATCTACTTGTCAAACCAACCTCAAACCTATTCTAAGGACAGGAAATCGTTTGCAACTTTATGTGTATTATAGCTAGAACGGAAGTTGCGCTGGGGTTCCAAACCCCTACTTTTAGCTCACCTTAGAGAAGGTCGAAGTTTTTATAAACTGTCCCTCGCACGCCTGTCGGTTTTTATTTTCTCTTGCATCTTTAACCTTCTTCACCAGTCTAAACCATGTTTGGCATAATTCAACCTTGCTTAGTTCGCTTACAATCCGATACCAACCTGAATTGGATCATTTTTTGTTGTTGCAATTATAACTAATATATAATTCAAGTAGTCAATGTTTGCGTCATTTTTGATTGGTCGACAGTTATCGTTCGATGAACGGATCTAGTGTATGAATACATCTTGCAATAAAGTTCGTTTAATAAAATAAAAATTAATCTTAAATGGGTGGAATCATAAGGAATAAAGGCTATTATTACGTAATTCGTCGGTGCATGAACTCGTCAAATCAGTCACAAACTGTACATGAAGCCCTTCATGCACCGATGAAATTCTTTCTCCAACAAAGCTTTTATTAATATATTACTTTATTATCCCACGAGAAGGATTGATTGATTGAGCATGTCAGCCACGAGAACAAGTGAACAAACAATAAATCAATGGGGTAAAGGGATGGACAATCAAAACAAAATTGTGACTGCCACTTTAAAAGTAAGAAGAACGGGGTAGGGACTGCAACAATGACCCTAGTTTCTCCGAAATCTACAGAAAGGATCTTGACAGTGCAAGAAGCTTGGCCATCAACAACACGTTACCCACTTTGATCTGTGGTCAGACCTTCTGTATTATAACCTGACAACCCCTCCCCAACCGGAAGGCCTTTACTGTTCGCAACCTGGGGACGTTTCGGGCAGCTCTGTATGAGCACCGGAAACCTCCTATTATGGTCCCAGCTCACGGAACTAATGTATGATATAACCCGAGTTTTCTGAAAACTGATACTGCAGATCTGGGCTAATTTTAATCGAATATCACAGTACTTTTTTTGTCTAGCCCTTTTGAATTTGTGTCAGAAATTCATGCCCTCTAACAAAACTGCTGTCTGTAACAGAAATAGTTTTCAAATGCCTGCGTTTATTTTAAAATATTACGCTTTTTTAAAATTCTCAAAAGGTAAATTTGCCACAAGTCACTTTGAATTTTTTGCTATTAGAGAGATACACCTTTAATATCAACATTTCCTATGCTATCAGCTGTGTACAAAGGGACTTGTAAAGTCTGCAGAGGCTGTGACCATATTCCAGTCACCTATAAATAGAACACATAAACATTTCAAACCTTCAATATTGAAATATAATAAAATTTAATTGGTTCCGATAGCAGTTTTAATTTAACATGTTGTTTATAGTCCTGTGTCATATTACAAAAAACTTAAGATAAACTTTCAATGTTCCTGTGGTAAAGTTAAAGTGATCATAGGTGAATTTTTGTTATAGTATGAAGTCGGGTGTAGTGGATCATCAAGTTAGAGTTCGAGTTGAACTTTGATTAGAGTTCGAGTTTGAGTTATAATTTGATTAACACTTATAGTTGATAATCTGAGTTAACTGCAAGTGAAATTAATATTTATCTTTGTAGTTATAGTCATTATGTTTAAGTCACCTCTTTTTAAAATTAATTTTTTACGGGGACGCTGTTACAACTTACATCATAATATCCCTAGAAGATGAGCAACGCTTCCTTCTGGATTGTAAAATAAATAAAACAAATATGAACCACTCTGTTTATTCAAATTCAAAACAGATATGAAACAGTAAAATATATTCTCTGTCCTAATGAAGATTATTTTGTTGTTTGAATGGCGTTTTAACGCCACTTTCAGCAATTTTTCAGCTATATGATGGCGTCCAGTTTTTATTGGGGGAGGAAGCCGGAGTACCCGGAGAAACCCCAGACCCGCGGTAGGAAAACTGGCAATCCTTGTCAATTTTTTCAGATTGGAGTCGAGTACACCCTGCCGGCAGTGAGAATCGAACCCGCAATCTCAGTGTTGACAGACCACGTGATCAATAGTAGACAACTACCTTAACCACTCGGCCACACATGCATAACATCACTTTAATTAAAACTTTCTGAATTAAAGTAACGTCCCTTCTGCGCGTTTCACCAGCAAAACAGTCCAGATTTGTCCCTAATCATTTATTTTCTAGACAGGAGAATAAAAAAACTAATTGATAATTGATACCCCGGCTTCCCTTATGTCAATGACAAAGTCCATGTTTTCTATAGGCAACACCAAATATCATTCCGATCAAAATGTTAAATATCAGGTGCACAAAGGCACTATGTGAACAAACTCATGTAAATTGCAACAAATTCTATTCAGTAGTGTAGGAGGAGTTGCGCATATGAGAAAAGTGTAACGGACGGACGGACATCACTGTTTAGCGGGGATATAAAAAAGCGTTTGCATGCTCCGTACAACACAGGCCCTTCTTCACATTAATCAAGAGTGGAATTACATACCCATAGAACTGACTGATGTACTCAATGGTAGGGCGTGTGCTATAGCTATAGCGGTGGGTGGACATACAAGATACTAAATTTCAACAAATTTTGATAGAGTAATCGGAATTGTTTACGGAAACACAGTGTGTCTAGGACCCCACTGTTTTAGCAATTTAATCAAGACACAATCTTATCATCTAAACAAATAAATAAATTTCCATAAAATGTCAAAATTGTTTAATACATGTGTATTTAAAAACTGCGTGTCTTGTTTTTCGTTAGTATAAAATTGAGATGTTGAAAACAATGATTAAATGGGAAGCCAAACAAAATAATCAAATGCTATCGTATTAACACGTTCTATAAGGCTTAAATAACAAGTTTACAATTTGACCTAGCTTCAACAACAAACTATGCTCGGAAATGCAATTATTATCTTTAAAATATTTAGTGTAATCGTCACAGCTGTTCAAGATTCTACATAACTATGGAACTCGAATTACATTGATCATGTTTATGGACATATCGTGATAGGCAGTTCACGTTGATGATAATGATGATTAATTGGTTAAATATTAGATTAGATAGATATCTATTAAAGTTGTAACATGTTGTAAGTTGTGTGTCTGTGTTTGTCTGAAAAGTCACGACAAATTTACAGAATATCTCGAGAATTTTAATTAAAATGATGTCTTACATGTTTAAAGGTTTTTATTAATTTAGTTAATTCACTCTAGATTTCAGAGATTTCGTAATACATTATTTGCCCCTATTTACAATAATTCTCTCTGGGATATTTTAAAAGTCTTACGTGTGAAGAAAAAATCCATGTTCTGTTTATTTTAAACCTATTTAGAATTAGTTGTACATGCCATCTACGTTTCTAAATAGTCTTACATATTTTTGTCTATTTCTTCCTCTTTTAGATTGATACAATAGTATTGTGTTGTCCATGTCATATGCCGAAATACGTCCCAAGGTTAGAAGACATAATGGGTGACAAAGGTCGTTCTTACTCTGAATGTCTTTCGCGATTACAAAAAATATATAATAAATTTCAGTCCAATAAGCATTGATAAGATTGGCCGATAATACTCTTTATTATAAAATTCCAAGAAATATTTTGTTATTTCATTTATTTAAGTAATTATATTTACTTAAATAATATCACAGGAGCAACATTATAACAAACAACAATAACTTTAAATGATTACATTCAGCAGGGACAGTCTATATACTATCTATTAGTATAGACTGTCCTTGCATTCAGTAGCGGTCCTATTTATCCTTTTTACAGACACTGGGATATTCGCTTTTTAACATTTCGTTTAAGTTATCAGTTATTGCAAAACACTCGGACACTATATGTTTTTTGAGACTATTTTATTATTTTAAGCAAGCTTATGTATAATTTGTAAATAATACTTTCAATTTAAAGGTATATTCGAGCCTGACTTTTGGTATGGTATGCTCGACTCTAAACTTAATTGACAATTTTGCCTGTTTTCCTGGCAAAAACATCGGGGTTTACATCTGGTATTTTGGCTTCCTCCCCCAATAAAACAATTGAACTCCATAATGTAGCTGACAAATAGCTGAAAGTTGAGTGAATCCTCGTTAAAATAAACAAAAACATAAAGAATGCTTCTAGAGTAACTTCACCGGAAAAAGGAGAACATATAAGCACCGGAAATTAATAATGAAATCACAAGCAAATGATATAATAAGTTATTTAGGGACCGGTAATTATTTATCTCCCAAAGGTGGGGGGGGGGGGGCGGCAAATTCTAATTTATTAATGATAAAATATTACTGACCCGCCATTTTTATATTTGTTAAAATCACTGACCCCTCTCTTAGAAGTGCCATAAACAATCTGACCCCCCTCTAGGATGCATTTGTTGTTTGCCCTGAAATGTATACATACAGAATACTAAATTTATTCCTATGTCATACCACTATGGTAAAGTTGACTTTTTCATGACCCCCCCCCTCTGGTTGAATTACTTAAAAAAATAGTGACGACCCTCCCTCTAATAGTCAGCTAAATAGTGACGACCCATCCTCTCATAGTCAGCTAAATTTTGATGACCCCCTACTTTTTTGCCGCCCCCCCCCCCCCCGGAGATAAATAATGACCGGTCCCTTATATAAGAAAGGGAGACATCAAATCAACAAAATTCACTCAAAAACATGAAAATATTAAAAATCACATAAATTCATAAAAAGCAAAGGAGAAAAAAACGACGACATAAACCACTGGCTAAGAACAATCACATAAATTATGTGGCAGGGTTGTTTCTGTTAGTTATCGCGATCCCACGGCTCACCGTTTATTGTTATACCCAAAAAAGGGTCTTAGCTAGAAAAATTAAAGTGTATAGGCACACACCCTTTCGGAGAGGGGTCTCGGGGCCGCCCAAGGCCCCCAGCAGGTCCAGTGAAGAGTCCAGGGGGCGAAACCCCCCCCCCCCGGAAGCTCCTACAGAAAGGCATTGATTGTGTTTTAAAAATTAATATGAAATTGTGATGTTAAAGTCTTTCTTGAAGAGGAAATTTTATATAAACAACATTTTAAAAATACGATTGATGAAAAAAAGCCGAATCTGAGTGTAGGCACGTGCCTACTCTGGCATCACATAGCTACACCCCTGCCTAACAATGCATTAAAATACATTAAGTTGTCAAAACCGCACACTTCCAATTAGTGTAGTACGAGTACTAATAATTTACACAAATAATCAAAATCAAATTCTTTAACTATTTAAAATTTACAAGTCTTATGTTGATTGAACACTTTAAATCATTGTATAACCTTGTCAGGGAGGATTCATGCGGGGGTGTGGTGGGCGAGACCCCGGAATTTTGCAAAAGCATAGATAACGGGAGGATCATGTGGATTTCAAAGAACAGACAAATGCACACAATGTTAAGTCCGATAAGCGACCAAAATAACTTTGTAATTGTTAAGGTTCCATGTGTTTTCATGGGATTGCCCCTCGTGCGATTTACTCAACGATAATAATCGAATGTTTTATTTGTCAATCTTTAAAGGGCAAGACATGAACCTATAAATAAATAAAATAGTAGGATGAGTCGTGAAATAATAACTTTCTTACTATCAGTGACCATATCAAGAACAGAGTTGTCACCCCTAAGAAAAATTTGACTGTATTACACGGGAGGCAACTGCTACTCAGCGTAAATTTTACAAGAAACTGTAAAGTTACAGTTTCTTGTTATATTACAATTTTTTGTAATTTTACAATTTTCTGTAATGGTCCGGACTGATCAATATTATACAATTAATGACTTTGATATAGATTGCCATCAGGAATTATCAGCCAAAATGTAATATTCACCGAGCCACTAGATGAGGTGAATATACTTTTTTGAGGGCTGATAAATCCTGATAGCTACCTTATATCAAAGGTTTCTTTGTTTACAACGGTTTCTATAACAATTTTTATTTTCTTGTTTCAGATCGAACGGCAAGGACAAGGAGACGGGCAACGAGACGGTCAAGGTCAAAGATAAGGGCAATGTCAAAGGAGAGGCAGATCATGAGGTAGGTAAACGTAGTGTTTGTAGGGGGGAGGTTTCTTTGTTTACAACGGTTTCTATAGCAATTTTTATTTTCTCGTTTCAGATCGAACAGCAAGGGCAATGAGACGGGCAAGGGCAACGAGACGGGCAAGGGCAATGAGACGGTCAAGGTCAAAGATAAGGGCAATGTCTAAGGAGAGGCCGATCATGAGGTAGGTAAACGTACTGTTTGTAGGGGGGAGGTTTCTTTGTTTACAACGGTTTCTATAGCAATTTTTATTTTCTTGTTTCAGACCGAACAGCAAGGGCAATGAGACGGGCAAGGGCAATGAGACGGTCAAGGTCAAAGATAAGGGCAATGTCTAAGGAGAGGCCGATCATGAGGTAGGTAAACGTACTGTTTGTAGGGGGAAGGTTTCTTTGTTTACAACGGTTTCTATAACAATTTTTATTTTCTCGTTTCAGATCGAACGGCGAGGGCAATGAGACGGTCAAGGTCAAAGATAAGGGCAATGTCAAAGGAGAGGCCCATCACGAGGTAGGTAAATGTAGTGTTTGTAGGGGGAGGTTTCTTTGTTTACAACAGTTTCTATAACAATTTTTATTTTCTCCTTTCAGATCAAACGGCAAGGGCAATGAGACGGGCAAGAGCAACGAGACGGGCTAGGGCAATGAGACGGTCAAGGTCAAAGATAAGGGCAATGTCAAAGGAGAGGCGGATCATGAGGTAGGTAAACGTAGTGTTTGTAGGGGGGAGGTTTCTTTGTTAACAACGGTTTCTATAACAATTTTTATTTTCTCGTTTCAGATTGAATGGCAAGGGCAATGAGACGGGCAAGGGCAACAAGACGGTCAAGGTCAAAGATAAGGGCAATGTCAAAGGAGAGGCCGATCATGAGGTAGGTAAACGTAGTGTTTGTAGGGGGGAGGTTTCTTTGTTTACAACGGTTTCTATAACAATTTATATTTTATCGTTTCAGATCGAACGGCAAGGGCAATGAGACGGGCAAGGGCAACGAGACAGGCAAGGGCAACGAGACGGTCAAGGTCAAAGATAAGGGCAATGTCAAAGGAGAGGCCGATCATGAGGTAGGTAAACATAGTGTTTGTAGGGGGGAGGTTTCTTTGTTTACAACGGTTTCTATAACAATTTTAATTTTCTCGTTTCAGATCGAACGGCAAGGGCAATGAGACGGGCAAGGGCAATTAGACGGTCAAGGTAAAAGATAAGGGCAATGTCAAAGGAGAGACCGATCATGAGGTAGGTAAACGTAGTGTTTGTAGGGGGGAGGTTTCTTTGTTTACAACGGTTTCTATAACAATTTTTATTTTCCTCGTTTCAGATCGAACGGCAAGGGCAATGAGACGGGCAAGGGCAACGAGACGGCCAAGGGCAAAGAGATGGTCAAGGTCAAAGATAAGGGCAATGTCAAAGGAGAGGCCGATCATGAGGTAGGTAAACGTAGTGTTTGTAGGGGTGAGGTTTCTTTGTTTACAACGGTTTCTATAGCAATTTTTATTTTCTCGTTTCAGATCGAACAGCAAGGGCAATGAGACGGGCAAGGGCAACGAGACGGTCAAGGTCAAAGATAAGGGCAATGTCAAAGGAGAGGCCGATCATGAGGTAGGTAAACGTAGTGTTTGTAGGGGGAGGTTTCTTTGTTTACAACGGTTTCTATAATTTTTATTTTCTCGTTTCAGATCAAATGGCAAGGGCAATGAGACGGGCAAGGGCAACGAGACGGCCAAGGGCAACGAGATGGTCAAGGTCAATGATAAGGGCAATGTCAAAGGAGAGGCCGATCATGAGGTAGGTAAACGTAGTGTTTGTAGGGGGGAGGTTTCTTTGTTTACAACGGTTTCTATAACAATTTTTATTTTCTCGTTTCAGATCGAACGGCAAGGGCAATGAGACGGGCAAGGGCAACGAGACGGTCAAGGTCAAAGATAAGGGCAATGTCAAAGGAGAGGCCGATCATGAGGTAGGTAAACGTAGTGTTTGTAGGGGGAGGTTTCTTTGTTTACAACGGTTTCTATAATAATTTTTATTTTCTCGTTTCACATCAAACGGCAAGGGCAATGAGACGGGCAAGGGCAACGAGACGGTCAAGGTCAAAGATAATGGCAATGTCAAAGAGGCCGATCATGAGGTAGGTAAACGTAGTGTTTGTAGGGGGGAGGTTTCTTTGTTTACAACGGTTTCTATAACAATTTATATTTTCTCGTTTCAGATCGAACGGCAAGGGCAATGAGACGGGCAAGGGCAACGAGACGGTCAAGGTCAAAGATAAGGGCAATGTCAAAGGAGAGGCCGATCATGAGGTAGGTAAACGTAGTGTTTGTAGGGGGGAGGTTTCTTTGTTTACAACGGTTTCTATAACAATTTTTATTTTCTCGTTTCAGATCGAACGGCAAGGGCAATGAGACGGGCAAGGGCAACGAGACGGGCAAGGGCAACGAGACGGGCAAGGGCAATGAGACGGTCAAGGTCAAAGATAAGGGCAATGTCAAAGGAGAGGCCAATCATGAGGTAGGTAAACGTAGTGTTTGTAGGGGGGAGGTTTCTTTGTTTAAAACGGTTTCTATAACAATTTTCATTTTCTCGTTTCAGATCGAACGGCAAGGGCAACGAGACGGTCAAGGTCAAAGATAAGGGCAATGTCAAAGAGGCCGATCATGAGGTAGGTAAACATAGTGTTTGTAGGGGGGAGGTTTCTTTATTTAAAACGGTTTCTATAACAATTTTCATTTTCTCGTTTCAGATCGAACGGCAAGGGCAATGAGACGGTCAAGGTCAAAGATAAGGGAAATGTCAAAGGAGAGGCCGATCATGAGGTAGGTAAACGTAGTGTTTGTAGGGGGGGAGGTTTCTTTGTTTACAACGGTTTCTATAAAAAATTTTATTTTCTCGTTTCAGATCGAACGGCAAGAGCAATGAGACGGGCAAGGGCAACGAGACGGTCAAGGTCAAAGATAAGGGCAATGTCAAAGGAGAGGCCGATCATGAGGTAGGTAAACGTAGTGTTTGTAGGGGGGAGGTTTCTTTGTTTACAACGGTTTCTATAACAATTTTTATTTTCTCGTTTCAGATCGAACGGCAAGGGCAATGAGACGGGCAAGGGCAACGAGACGGGCAAGGGCAATTAGACGGTCAAGGTCAAAGATAAGGGCAATGTCAAAGGAGAGACCGATCATGAGGTAGGTAAACGTAGTGTTTGTAGGGGGGAGGTTTCTTTGTTTACAACGGTTTCTATAACAATTTTTATTTTCCTCGTTTCAGATCAAACGGCAAGGGCAACGAGACGGCCAAGGGCAAAGAGATGGTCAAGGTCAAAGATAAGGGCAATGCCAAAGGAGAGGCCGATCATGAGGTAGGTAAACGTAGTGTTTGTAGGGGGGAGGTTTCTTTGTTTACAACGGTTTCTATAGCAATTTTTATTTTCTCGTTTCAGATCGAACAGCAAGGGCAATGAGACGGGCAAGGGCAATTAGACGGTCAAGGTCAAAGATAAGGGCAATGTCAAAGGAGAGGCTGATCATGAGGTAGGTAAACATAGTGTTTGTAGGGGGGAGGTTTATTTGTTTACAACGGTTTCTATAACAATTTTTATTTTCTCGTTTCAGATGGAACCGCAAGGGCAATGAGACGGGCAAGGGCAACGAGACGGTCAAGGTCAAAGATAAGGGCAATGTCAAAGGAAAGGCCGATCATGAGGTAGGTAAACGTAGTGTTTGTAGGGGGAGGTTTCTTTGTTTACAACGGTTTCTATAATAATTTTTATTTTCTCGTTTCAGATCAAACGGCAAGGGCAATGAGACGGGCAAGGGCAACGAAACGGTTAAGGTCAAAGATAAGGGCAATGTCAAAGAGGCCGATCATGAGGTAGGTAAACATAGTGTTTGTAGGGGGGAGGTTTCTTTGTTTAAAACAGTTTCTATAACAATTTTCATTTTCTCGTTTCAGATCGAACGGCAAGGGCAATGAGACGGTCAAGGTCAAAGATAAGGGCAATGTCAAAGGAGAGGCAGATCATGAGGTAGGTAAACGTAGTGTTTGTAGGGGGGAGGTTTCTTTGTTTACAACGGTTTCTATAAAAAATTTTATTTTCTCGTTTCAGATCGAACGGCAAGGGCAATGAGACGGGCAAGGGCAACGAGACGGTCAAGGTCAAAGATAAGGGCAATGTCAAAGGAGAGGCCGATCATGAGGTAGGTAAACGTAGTGTTTGTAGGGGGGAGGTTTCTTTGTTTACAACGGTTTCTATAACAATTTTTATTTTCTCGTTTCAGATCGAACGGCAAGGGCAATGAGACGGGCAAGGGCAACGAGACGGGCAAGGGCAATTAGACGGTCGAGGTCAAAGATAATGGCAATGTCAAAGGAGAGACCGATCATGAGGTAGGTAAACGTAGTGTTTGTAGGGGGGAGGTTTCTTTGTTTACAACGGTTTCTATAACAATTTTTATTTTCCTCGTTTCAGATCAAACGGCAAGGGCGACGAGACGGCCAAGGGCAAAGAGATGGTCAAGGTCAAAGATAAGGGCAATGTCAAAGGAGAGGCCGATCATGAGGTAGGTAAACGTAGTGTTTGTAGGGGGGAGGTTTCTTTGTTTACAACGGTTTCTATAGCAATTTTTATTTTCTCGTTTCATATCGAACAGCAAGGGCAATGAGACGGGCAAGGGCAATGAGACGGTCAAGGTCAAAGATAAGGGCAATGTCAAAGGAGAGGCTGATCATGAGGTAGGTAAACGTAGTGTTTGTAGGGGGAGGTTTCTTTGTTTACAACGGTTTCTATAATAATTTTTATTTTCTCGTTTCAGATCAAACGGCAAGGGCAATGAGACGGGCAAGGGCAACGAGACGGTCAAGGTCAAAGATAAGGGCAATGTCAAAGAGGCCGATCATGAGGTAGGTAAACATAGTGTTTGTAGGGGGGAGGTTTCTTTGTTTAAAACGGTTTCTATAACAATTTTCATTTTCTCGTTTCAGATCGAACGGCAAGGGCAATGAGACGGTCAAGGTCAAAGATAAGGGAAATGTCAAAGGAGAGGCCGATCATGAGGTAGGTAAACGTAGTGTTTGTAGGGGGGAGGTTTCTTTGTTTACAACGGTTTCTATAAAAAATTTTATTTTCTCGTTTCAGATCGAACGGCAAGAGCAATGAGACGGGCAAGGGCAACGAGACGGTCAAGGTCAAAGATAAGGGCAATGTCAAAGGAGAGGCCGATCATGAGGTAGGTAAACGTAGTGTTTGTAGGGGGGAGGTTTCTTTGTTTACAACGGTTTCTATAACAATTTTTATTTTCTCGTTTCAGATCGAACGGCAAGGGCAATTAGACGGTCAAGGTCAAAGATAAGGGCAATGTCAAAGGAGAGACCGATCATGAGGTAGGTAAACGTAGTGTTTGTAGGGGGGAGGTTTCTTTGTTTACAACGGTTTCTATAACAATTTTTATTTTCCTCGTTTCAGATCAAACGGCAAGGGCAACGAGACGGCCAAGGGCAAAGAGATGGTCAAGGTCAAAGATAAGGGCAATGTCAAAGGAGAGGCCGATCATGAGGTAGGTAAACGTAGTGTTTGTAGGGGGGAGGTTTCTTTGTTTACAACGGTTTCTATAGCAATTTTTATTTTCTCGTTTCAGATCGAACAGCAAGGGCAATGAGACGTGCAAGGGCAATTAGACGGTCAAGGTCAAAGATAAGGGCAATGTCAAAGGAGAGGCTGATCATGAGGTAGGTAAACATAGTGTTTGTAGGGGGGAGGTTTCTTTGTTTACAACGGTTTCTATAACAATTTTTATTTTCTCGTTTCAGATCGAACGGCAAGGGCAACGAGACGGCCAAGGGCAAAGAGATGGTCAAGGTCAAAGATAAGGGCAATGTCAAAGAGGCCGATCATGAGGTAGGTAAACGTAGTGTTTGTAGGGGGGAGGTTTCTTTGTTTACAACGGTTTCTATAACAATTTATATTTTCTCGTTTCAGATGGAATGGCAAGGGCAATGAGACGGGCAAGGGCAACGAGACTGGCAATAGCAACGAGACGGTCAAGGTCAAAAATAAGGGCAATGTCAAAGGAGAGGCCGATCATGAGGTAGGTAAACGTAGTGTTTGTAGGGGGAAGGTTTCTTTGTTTACAACGGTTTCTATAGCAATTTTTATTTTCTCGTTTCAAATCGAACAGCAAGGGCAATGAGACGGGCAAGGGCAACGAGACGGGCAAGGGCAATGAGACGGTCAAGGTCAAAGATAAGGGCAATGTCAAAGGAGAGGCTGATCATGAGGTAGGTAAACGTAGTGTTTGTAGGGGGGAGGTTTCTTTGTTTACAACGGTTTCTATAACAATTTTTATTTTCTCGTTTCAGATCGAACGGCAAGGGCAATGAGACGGGCAAGGGCAACGAGACGGTCAAGGTCAAAGATAAGGGCAATGTCAAAGGAGAGGCCGATCATGAGGTAGGTAAACGTAGTGTTTGTAGGGGGAGGTTTCTTTGTTTACAACGGTTTCTATAACAATTTTTATTTTCTCGTTTCAGATCAAACGGCAAGGGCAATGAGACGGGCAAGGGCAACGAGACGGTCAAGGTCAAAGATAAGGGCAATGTCAAAGGAGAGGCCGATCATGAGGTAGGTAAACGTAGTGTTTGTAGGGGGGAGGTTTCTTTGTTTACAACGGTTTCTGTAACAATTTTTATTTTCTCATTTCAGATCAAATGGCAAGGGCAATGAGACGGGCAAGGGCAACGAGACGGTCAAGGTCAAAGATAAGGGCAATGTCAAAGGAGAGGCCGATCTTGAGGTAGGTAAACGTAGTGTTTGTAGGGGGGAGGTTTCTTTGTTTAGAACGGTTTCTATAACAATTTTTATTTTCTCGTTTCAGATCGAACGGCAAGGGCAATGAGACGGGCAAGGGCAACGAGACGGTCAAGGTCAAAGATAAGGGCAATGTCAAAGGAGAGGCCGATCATGAGGTAGGTAAACGTAGTGTTTGTAGGGGGGAGGTTTCTTTGTTTACAACAGTTTCTATAACAATTTTTATTTTCTCGTTTCAGATCGAACGGCAAGGGCAATGAGACGGGCAAGGGCAATGAGACGGTCAAGGTCAAAGATAAGGGCAATGTCAAAGGAGAGGCCGATCATGAGGTAGGTAAACATAGTGTTTGTAGGAGGGAGGTTTCTTTGTTTACAACGGTTTCTATAACAATTTTTATTTTCTCGTTTCAGATCGAACGTCAAGGTCAAAGATAAGGGCAATGTCAAAGGAGAGGCCGATCATGAGGTAGGTAAACGTAGTGTTTGTAGGGGGAGGTTTCTTTGTTTACAACGGTTTTTTTAACAATTTTTTATTTTCTCGTTTTGTACGTAAGATAACAATCAATTGAGTCCTAGTTATGGCCAAAAAAATTTTGAAGGGATAACATCAACATAAGTGTGACAAATTCTGTTTAAGTAGCTTCAAATAATGCTTGTTTTCATATTTGGGGAAGTATTTATGAACAAAATTAGTTGCATTTATGTTGTATATAGTACTTTTTTGGAGAATTATTTCTCACTTAGCATTCACACACAGTAACTTTTTGGAGAATTATTTCTCACTTAGCATTCACACACAGTAACTTTTTGGAGAATTATTTCTCACTTAGCATTCACGCACAGTAACACTAAACTTTATTTGTTTTTTTTTCAGAAAGATGTACATATTACTTCTAGTTGGACCTGATGTGTAGCCGATTACAGGGACTGGTGGACCTGATGTGTAGCTGATTACAGGGACTGGTGGACCTGATGTGTAGCTGATTACAGGACTGGTGGACCTGATGTGTAGCTGATTACAGGACTGGTGGAAAGCTTACTTTATTGTGATGGACAATTCTAATGTTTCATGTAAATATTACTTCTAGTTGGATTTGATGTGTAGCTGATTACAGGACTGGTGGAAAGCTTACTTTATTGTGATGGACAATTCTAATGTTTTGCAAAATGTGATTTGATTTGAATGGTGTATAAAGACAATTTGATGTGTTGAAAGTCATTAAAATTGTTTCATGTATCAAACTCATTGACAAGTTTTTCAAAGATGAATGATATATTCTAATGTTTTAAATACATTGTTTCCATTAAGGGGGTTCAGGACACATACACTGAAAAAAATGTATCATTGAGTTTTTTCAGACTTGCCATATAGTTAGTTTTTTAATTAAAATTAAAAAATTCAGTGGAACTCACAGCTTATTTCCATGGGTTGCTGCACAGAAATTTTAAAATTTCCTTTCTAATAGATTGTACCGAGAAGAGAATTCAAAACTCCGTCCAACTGATACAGAAAGAATGTCAGCAATTGAAAGAAAAAAGGTATCAAAGTAAATTTTTGTCTATTGAAATATAACTAGTCAAAAAAATACTGAAAATTGGGATTTTTTTACCCGAATTATCTCCCTTGTTACAAATTTCCTTTTTCATTTTTTGTTCTTGCTATTTTGCCTATACTAAACTCGTTTTAACTAAAACTTCGTATTTAAACCATCAAAAAATTGGTGTTTGCATTGTTTAAGATTTTTTAATTGTAAGAAGATTAACAGTTGATACTAAAAGAAATATTGACTCCACAATGCAACATCTATTCTTAAATTTTCAGAAAAAATGGCAGATGGTGTCCTGCATCCCCTTGAATAATTGTAATAAAGTGTGCAATTTTTAAGGATTCTCTCTATACATAGATTGAACGTCCTAGCATGTTTAATTCTTAATAGTTGTTTAAACCTTGAAAATGTTTCGAGTTAATAAATACCCTTGAAGCAATTTTTAAACCCAGTTTCTAAGATTTTTCTAAAATGATCAATGAACTTTTAAATTTCATTTCCACTTACTGACCTAAAGGACCATGTAAAATATTCTTATTACTTGGTGTCTGATGTTGACAAATTGACTGTAAAAACTTCAGGATAGCTTTAGAGACTCTTGATTGTCGCTTGGTATTTCATTGGTTAAAATACCACATGCTGCAATTTTCAGAAAAAAAATCATTTTGACTTAATTGCTTCTGCTTTCATTTTCCTGATTAAAATTGATAATGGCTTACTTTCAATTTTAAGGACAAATATTGATCAGTCAGTATCATTTATAATCCATAACAAAAATGCTACATTCTCATCCAACAAAAAATGTTGGTTTGGGGCATGGGGTGGGTGGCGGCTGCATTTTATTTTTTAGTTTTGGGGAATTTGAAAAAGAAATAATGGCGAGGACAATGTTTTCTTTTTAATATAAATAAAATTAAAACTGGAAGAAACATGAAAATTGAATATCACAGAACCCAATTTCTGACACAGCAATGCAGATTTTCATCAGTGGTAATTTTTTTCAAAATGTGTCTTTAAAATTTTGATAATGGGGTGCATGCAGGTAGGGAATATATAATTTTTTTATAATGCTCTAAACTAATAAAAAAATTGTTAAATGGTGTAGTCTTGTATACAAGTTGATTTGAGGTTGAAATGACCAAGAAAGAGTTGTTCACTTAGGCCTTCAGCCTCGGTCCATATTGCTTTCTCTGGTCCATTAAACGTCATATTAACTTAAAACAAAAGACTATGATAAATGTTTACTGATGAGAATGTAGGGTAAATATGCCTTTAACTAATAAAAAATCATTATGTAATAAAATAATTAGTCTTGTATATAAGTTGATATGAGGTTGAATGGACCAAGAAAGCGATGTTGACTTAGACCGTCAGCTTCAGTAGACCATCACCCTCAGTAGACAGTCAGCCTCAGTAGACCAGCCTTAGTGGACTGCCAGCCTCAGTAGACCATCAGCCTCAGTAGACTGTCAACCTCATTAGGCAGTCAGCCTCAGTAGACCATCAGCCTTTGTGGACTGCCAGCCTCAGTAGACCATCAGCCTCAGTAGACCGTAAGACACAGTAGACGATCAGCCTCAGGGGACCGCCAGCCACAGTAAACTGTCAGCCTCAGACCATCAGCCTCACTAGACCATCAGCCTCAGTATACTGTCAGCCTAAGTAGACTATCATCCTCAGTAGACTGTCAGCTTCCGTAGACTGTCATCTTTAGTAGACCGTCATCCTTAGTAGACCGTCATCTTCAGTAGACCATCAGCCTCAGTATACCGTCAGCCTAAGTAGACTGTCATCCTCAGTAGACCGTCATACTCAGTAGACTGTCATCCTCAGCAGACCGTCATCCTCAGTAGACTGTCATCCTCAGTAGACTGTCATCTTTAGTATATCATCAGCCTCAGTATACCATCATACTCAGTAGACTGTCATCCTCAGTAGACCGTCATCCTCAGTAGACCATCAGCCTCAGTATACTGTCAGTGCATTGTCAGCCTGAGTAGTCTGTCATCCTCAGTAGAGTGTCAGCCTCAGTTAATATTACTTTCTTTGGTCCATTAAACCTCATATCAACTTAAACACTAGACTATAATTGTATGTTTATTTAACTATGTTTTTTTTTAGTGTAAACCTGATCAGAGCTTATGTTTCTGTATTATGTTGTTTTAAGTTTTAATTGAATCTGATCTGGGTGCCGTTTCATAAAGCAATAGCTAATTAACGTGCTCACTATCCCATGCAATTTAAATGGGATAACATGCACATTGAGCTAACCATCGCTTTATGAAACGGCACCCAGAACTTATGTTTCAGTATTATGTTTATGTGAAAAGCTTATCAGGACTTGTGTTTTCTGCGCTGTTTGTTTTATGTCAAAACTTATTAGAGCTTATTTGTTTTATGTGTAAAGCTGATCAGGGCTTATGATTACGGTTCTTTGTTTGTTTTATGTAAAAAGCTGATCAGGGCTTATGATTACGGTTCTTTGTTTGTTTTATGTAAAAAGCTGATCAGGGCTTATGTTTACGGTTCTTTGTTTGTTTTATGTAAAAAGCTTTTCAGAGATTATGTTTACTTTGATGTGTTTGGAATTTAGATAACTAATCCCATTTGTTTGACTGATCAAAATCTTATTAGTACTTATATACTTGATATATAAATTGTATTATCAATTGTAATAATTTCATGATTTATAACTCGTACAATGTATATGCGTCTGAATCATTGTTGTTTGTATTGTCATTGCCCCTTGAGGGTCCATAATTGGTCAATAAACTTGTATTCTTGTATGAGAATTTCAATTAAAGTTGATGTGTATAGGTCTGGTGTTTTTGAATAAATATAATTTTTTGTAGACTAACTTATATTTTAATGCCTGTGTCTTTGAAGATGGTGTTTTTTAATTCTGCATTCGGAATTTTTCATCTTATCATGATGTGTTATTTCATTTATTTAAGAATCCGAAATTCAGGAAACTAATGTACAAAGCAGTTTCAGAATAGCACACTCTTCCCTTTCAAAGACTATGGTGGCCGAGTGGTTAAGTAGTTTGTCTACTATTGATCATGTGGTCTGTCAACACCTATGTTCTATAGAAAGATGTATTTTTCAATTGTTTACTGTTATCTGACAGAATAAAGTGAAAATTACAGCATTATAGCTGCAGTGGCTGAATTAATAATATCATTGACATACAAACTTTTAGATAACAAAGTAAAAAATCAACACTTCAATTGACAACGGCCTCTTAATTGTTTGCGTATTGGGTAAACTATTGACCTCTTTTGCTCTGACTCGGGCACCAAGTTTCGTTGAGTAATGGGAGACCCCTCAAAATGAGCGAAATCATTTCACTAATATCACATTAAATTTTCGGGGTGTCATGTCAGATAAAATTTTTCGCAAATTTAGAAACAAGTGTGGACACAGAAAAACGTCTCGCCTACATTCCGGATCAGCGGCCTGTATATGAAATATTGTCACCATACCATGCATAGTTACAGGGGAACAGCCTAACCCAAAACCTTTAACATAGTCACTGGACCGTGAAATTGACGTCAATGTCAGGTGGAACCTACCAGACTATAAATAATTCATCAACTACCTATATACCAAATATTGTCATCCTACCATGCATAGTTACAGAGAAATTGTCGGTAACCCAAAAACTTCAATGTAGTCGCTGGACCGTGAAATTGAGGTCAAGGTCAGGTGACACCTACCAGACAGTCATGTACTATATATATAGTCATCAGCAACCTATACACCAAATACTGTCATCCTACCATGCATAGTTACAGAGGAACTGTCGTAACCCAAAAACTTTAACGTAGTCACTGGACCGTGAAATTGAGGTCAAGGTCAGGTGACACCTACCAGACAGTCGTGTACTAGTCATCAGCAACCTATACACCAAATATTGTCATCCTACCATGCGTAGTTACAGAGGAACTGTCGTAACCCAAAAACTTTAACGTAGTCGCTGGACCGTGAAATTGAGTTCAAGGTCAGGTGACAGGTGACTGACTGGCAAGTACTCATCATTAGATACCTATGGACCAATTTTGATGGACCTAGGGCTTGGGCTTACAAATATATGAAGCAAGATGTCAAGTGTTTACGCCGCCGCCGCCGGATTCCCATACATATGTCTCGCCTCCAGCGACTGTCGTCGCAGGCGAGACAAAAATTATGGGTATTCAAGGAAACTCACAAACACCATAAAATAGTCCAGAAATGCATGGGCTTTGCACAATCAGCTGAAAAATATTCAATGCATTTAACAAACTATATAAATAAGTTTATTTATCAATTCTGTATGAAATTGCTTTTTATTATATAGATAGAGATGAAATATAGAATTTTCCGAGTGACAGAAATCACGGTAAATCACATGTGAAAATTATCGTTTATTTTCACTCTCGGGTTTTTTCCCGCCAAAAATGTCAGTTGGTTTTGTACTATACAAATATTCATCCGCCGTTCATAAAATTTAGGATTAAGCATTACAATTTTACGAAAACAATTTTGATCTATATAATAAATAGGATATTCAATTGGGCATCGTGAATATCCAAAATATGATCACTCGTGCTGCATAAAGCATCAGATTAAACTCGTGCGCAAAACTCGTTTAATCAGATGCGTTATACGGCACTCGTGATCGTATTTTGGATATTCAAGAGGCCCAATTAATTATCCTATAATTAAATGCAGCTCTAATATCTACATTCCATTGAATAATAAATCCACTGTCCATGCTACAGCTCGGCGCAGCCAAATATCAAAATAAGAACTAATTTTCTCTCCCTCAGTCAAAGGTCATTTACAGAGCCGTTGTCAGTTAATCGACATTTGTGACCATCAAAATGATTAAAATTCTCCATGTTGCATCAGGGAAATGATTGTTCTAACAGAACACTAGGACCGGCATGACTAAGGAATTATAGGTTTCTGTTTCTTATTAGCATGAGATTTAAAATGACTGTATAATGATTGGTCACACATATAAGCCACTTAGGGCTGCAGGTCTCATTGTGATAGGGGTTTTTACAACGGACTTGTTTCAACAAAATGTGAAAAAGCAAAATTGATCCTAACTAAAATTCAGTTACTTTTACAAGTTTATTAAAAGTGTTAAAAATAAAGATTGACAGAAAATCAGATAAGACTTTCAAGTGAAGTGGAAAATTTGTGAATGTAAATATTGAAGGTATTGTCAGTATCTTTTTTCGATATTTCTGTTATTTGTCTTGTGTATTATTTCCATGTCATCTGCCAAAACAGATGACATTCTACATTAAATTCAACGAAACAAAAATGTCAAAAAAGATATTTATTTAACAAATAAAATAATTTCATATAACATCTATGAAAATACAACAACAAATTTTCAAAGAGAACCTGGGTAACAATGATCATTATTGCAATACAGAGAAATTTACAACTTACTGACCGAATCCAAGATGTTAACAAGTTAACCATGGACAAGTAAACAAGTAAGATCCCATCTAACCTTTCTAAGAGTGGGCTTGATACAAATCTTAATTGACAAGGATTGCCAATTTTCCTACATAGGGTCTGGCATTCTCTCAGGGTACTATGACTTCCTCCCTTATAATAACTGGACGCCATGATATAGCTGAATTGCTGAAAGTTGCGTTAAAACACAATTCAAACAAATATATCTCTACTACAGCAAGAAAAGCTAGTTTCAATATATTTACATTATAACAGAAATTTTGATCATGTGAATCTGATATTCTGCTGAGCTGGTACATTAATATCATGTTAAGGTAAAATTCAAGATTTTTACAGAACATAAAGAAACATTAATGATTCCTGTGGATTAAATTTTCACATGATAAATTTCAACTTTTAGGAATTTCAGGAATTCAATATCTTGCTTCAACAAAGTCTTTTTTTACATCTTGCTCATGCTATCAGTCTTTTTTTGTTACAATATATATACAACATCAGTTGTTTTCCCAAATTCACATCTACATAGAAATGGCATGGACAATTTAACTTGATTGTTCATTTTGTTCCAATGAATGTTTTACTTCAGTATTAAAAGTGCACAAAACAAACACAACACATTATTTGTAAACAAATACAGTAAGCAATAATGTTATTTGCTATTTGTTTGAGCTCTTTATTTCAAAAGACAAACAACATAAACCTTTTATATTTAAAAAAGTTGACAAAATGTGTAGGAAAACTGACATAAAATCCGTGTTGTTAAGTTTCCTGATAGTTATATTCTCTTACTATGATAAACACTTGTTATTAAAAACTAGAGGCTCCTAGGAGCCTGTATCGCTCACCTGAACCTGAAACCAAACAACCCTTTTTTATCCAGCTTTTCTTTGCTATAAGGAATTGCCCAACACTTCTGCAAAAATCATTAATTTTGACCTTTTAAGTGAAATAACTCCTATAAGGAGGATCTTTTGATGGTTAGAGGAAGAAGGGAGGTTCACTTCAAATTTTCTGTACCTGTTATATTTTTTTAACTATCAGTCGAAAACTCCCTCGACCCCCCCCCCTTTTTCATTTTTTCTATTTTAATCCAACGTAGCTATGTAGGTAGTCAGGTGTCATGATTTAGACAATTTTGGTAAAGGACATCCTAAAGATGATGTATGCAATGTTTCAAAGCAGTCCTTTCATTGGTTTAAGAGGAGAAGATTTTTTAAAATCAAGTAAATTTGATTAAAAAAATGTTCAAAGAGAATAATTCCTAAATGGTTCATCAGACAATCTTGACCCTTCAGTCATTTTTGTAGCCCTCATAGAGCAGAACAATTAAGCAATGCTAACTTTTTCTCTAGTTCTAATAATTTTCAAGATTTTGAGGCAAAAATGGCAAAAATCATCAATTTTGACAATTAAAGGGCAATAACTCCTACAAGGAGTCATCATACAACTTTGACCCAATGGAGTGTTTTGTAGAGCTTTAGATGCTGAAGAAGGGAGGTCTCTTCGGTTTTCCTGTATCTGTTATACTTTTTGAACTATAAGCAAAAAACTATTTTTACCCCTCTGTTCTATTTTTAGCCATGGTGGCCATGTTGGTTGGTCTGAGGCCATGATTTGGGCAAACTTGGTAGAGGGCATTTTACTGATGATATATGCAAAGTTTCAAAGCAATCCCTTCAGTGGTTTTGGAGGAGAAGATTTTTGAAGAAAAGTTAACGACGACGACGACGGAAGACGACGACGACGACGGACGCCAAGTGATGGCAATAGCTCACATGACCCTTCGGGTCAGGTGAGCTAAAAAACTGGTCTCAATAATTATTTCCTAATTATAAAGTAATTTCAAGTTACAAAAATGTTATTACTTCTACTGTGAATGATCTTTACTCACACAAGGGCCATAGTGGCCGAGTGGTTAAGGTAGTTTGTCTACTATTGATCACGTGGTCTGTCAACACTGAGGTTTCGGGTTTGTCTCACTGTGTGCTGGGTGTACTTGACTCCAATCTTAATTGACAAGGATTGCCAATTTTCCTACAGAAGGTCGGGGTTCTCTCCGGGTACTCCGGCTTCCTCCCCCAATAAAAACTGGACGTCACGATATAGCTGAAAGTGGTGTTAAACATTATTCAAACAAACGAACAATCTTTACTCACACTAAGGTCTGTTTAATTAGAAATAAGGATTCCTCATGGAGGCCTTATTCGAAGTCAAAATTGCATAAATTGAGATACTTTTTAAGGAGCCACTGCAATGTTGCTGTTCATTTGGCTTCCTAGTTTCATATGAAATTGCCTGAAAATGTTATACAATAGAAATAAGGACTTCACATGGAGACCTGTTTGAAATATGACCAGCAAAAAATTAGGAATCTTTATACAGGACCTTTTACCCCTACTGCAATCCTGCAAAGCGGAAATCCATTAAGGGTTGTAGTTTTAAGAAAAGACATTGTAAAATTTCAGCTCATCGGAAATAAGAATAGGCCATGGAGACCGTGTAAAACTATGAGGACCCCACATACACATAAGCACCAAGTTACAAAACATTTGAATTTGCATCTACTTTGAAAAGAAACAAGAATGGGCCTTATTTTTTTAGCAATAAATAAAATAATGAATACCTGATGATTGACGTACAATGGAAACACAACAGCAAACTCAGGTGAGCTGAGAAGGGTTCCTTTAATCAGAGGTACAAATAACCATTATCCTACAGTATTGTTTGAAATCAATTTTGTTACCCAGGACTCAAAATAAAAACCACAATGTCTACATTAAAAAACCAAAGCAATAATCAAATTAACATATTATGTACAGCTTTTACAAGCTCAAACACTGAAGCTTTAATTCTACGAAATAACATATTATTTATAGTTTTATTAGCTGGAACATGTAGAGCATTAATTATAGGACTACGATGACATATCAATGCAAGCTTTATAAGCTGAAACATGTACTAGCTTAAATCTAAAAATAACATATATATTTTACAGCTTTATCAGCTGGAACAAGTTCGAGCTTTAATGCAAAGAATAACATTACATATAATTTACAGCTTTGTCATTATTTATAATGTATAGCATTGTATGTGGAAACAATAAGAATTACAAGTGCTAAAAGTACTAATGTCCAGGGTTGACTGTAGTCTGCAAAATTAACATTACATGATGTGAATCATTCAGCATTTTCAGTGAAAGGAATTTATTTATATATTTACCTGACCAAATCTTAATTATTTCACCAGAGATATACATATTTAGTTAAGCTTCAAATGAATCGAAATGTTTGCACAATGACAGAAATAATATCAATTCCAAAAAAGGAACTTTTTACACTATTATTACTTTTCCAGCATAAAACCATTTGTAACTAATAAAATTTAGTTTAGAGCATACCTCCTTCTTTGTTAATATTATTTATTTCTCTCTTAAAAATAATTCATAACTAAAAAAATGATTTTATCAGATACTTTTCTGATTAATAATGATACTAAAAATTTTATAGTAGAAATGTAACAATCAATAAGAAAGTACTGAAAAAATTGATTGACCCAGGCAGCATGTAATACACAACTGTAGTATCGAAGCTAAGTGAACATCTCCTCTTCAATTGGCTTTGATACCCAGACTCTCATCTTTTGATCCTTAAACTTCTGTAACATTACTTGTTTGGCTTGTTGAAAGTCAGTCGCCATCATTTTTGCTTTGTTATAATTTTCAGTCCGTAATAAGTCTTCCCGATGGAATTTCTGACAGACCTGTTTAAAGCTGTTGTAGAAGTTTCTCTTGGTGCATCTAGAAAACAAGTTTCCTTTCTCTATTCTGGAAGTAAACATAAGTTTTATATAACCAATCAGCATGTGAGCATTTGTGTTTCATAATTGAAAAGTCTTAACGCTGTCTATTGACAGACAAGGCACACACTGACAGACTCTCATGGAAACACCTAAACACTGAAGTGTTCACATTGTCAAGGCAGACACTGACAGACCCTCACGGTAACAGCAAAACATTGAAGTTTTAACGCTGTCTATAGACAGACAAAGCAGACACTGACAGACTCACACGGTAACAGCAAAACATTGAAGTTTTAACGCTGTCTATAGACAGACAAAGCAGACACTGACAGACTCACACGGTAACAGCAAAACATTGAAGTTTTAACGCTGTATATAGACAGACAAGGCAGACACTGACAGACTCACACAGTAACAGCAAAACATTGAAGTTTTAACGCTGTCTATAGACAGACAAAGCAGACACTGACAGACTCACACAGTAACAGCAAAACATTGAAGTGTTAACGCTGTCTATAGACAGACAATGACAGACTCACACAGTAACAGCAAAACATTGAAGTTTTAACCTTGTAAAGGCTGACACTGACAGACCCACACCATGACAGCAAAACATTGAAGTGTTAACAGTGTCTATAGACAGACACTGACAGACTGACACGGTAACAGCAAAACATTGAAGTTTTAACGCTGTCTATAGACAGACAAGGCAGACACTCACAGTAACAGCAAAACATTGAAGTGTTAACAGTGTCTATAGACAGACAAGGCAGACTCTGACAGACTCACACAGTAACAGCAAAACATTGAAGTGTTAACAGTGTCTATAGACAGACAAGGCAGACCCTGACAGACTCACACAGTAACAGCAAAACATTGAAGTGTTAACAGTGTCTATAGACAGACAAGGCAGACACTGACAGACTCACACGGTAACAGCAAAACATTGAAGTTTTAACGCTGTATATAGACAGACAAGGCAGACACTGACAGACTCACACAGTAACAGCAAAACATTGAAGTGTTAACATTGTCTATAGACAGACAATGACAGACTCACACAGTAACAGCAAAACATTGAAGTTTTAACCTTGTAAAGGCTGACACTGACAGATCCACACCATGACAGCAAAACATTGAAGTGTTAATGCTGTCTATAGACAGACTCACACAGAAACAGCGAAACATTGAAGTGTTAATGCCATCTATACAGTGCAGACACTGACAGACCCACACCATGACAGCAAAACATTGAAGTGTTAATGCTGTCTTTAGACAGACAAGGACAGACTCGCACAGAAACAGCGAAACATTTAAGTGTTAATGCCGTCTATACAGTACAGACACACACCATAATATCTGACATCAAAACATCTATATGTTTTAAATAAAATTGATTAAGAAAAGTAGTGAATTTAAAGAAAAAAATGTGTCTCAGTGTCACTGATGTCCAACTCACCGCATATTGTTATTAAGCATGCAAAATTATGCACAGCCCTAAAGCATTTTCCCAGTGAAGAGATCTCATCATGTTGTAACTTTGTTCCATGTTTCATGAAGATGTAAAGTCATCTTCATAACAAAAAGCTTCAATGCAAACGTAAACCTGTTCATAAACGAACAAATGGACCAAAATTATGTATGTCCCCCAATTTTGTAAAAATAATGTCTGTTTTTTTTCAAATAGAGAAATTGCATCTACCAACCCTTACCCAGTATAGCAACGACCTTCAGTACCATCAGTGACCTCTGGTCTGTCGTCATAGTAACTCCAGTTAACACTGAGTGCTTTAGTTTTCTGTGTTTCTCTAGATGGATCACATGCTGTGATACGGCCTAACCATGGATGGTTTAACCTGTAACCTCTAGGTAACATAATGCCTACTTTTGGGTCATCACGATCCACACGGCAGCACATTGCTCGTGATAAATGTCCATGGTCATAAAGAAACCCTAAATGAGGTAAAAGAAGTGTTAAAAGCAATGCTGAAGTAAAGTCAGGTCTGACTGGATGGCAAATTCCATAAAATTTAAGAACACAGTATTCAAGGCATTTATATTGGTTGATGGGTGTTAAATTTTGGAACAGCAACACTTTTCCAGTACAGCTATTTTTACTCACTACTTTAAACTAGAATACTTAATACTGTATGCCAGGCTAGTTATACGAACCTTTATTTGAATGGAATACCCTCAAAATGGAAGGAGACTAACTGTTTTACAACAAAATGGAAGGAGACTAACTGTTTTACAACAAAATGGAAGGAGACTAACTGTTGAACAATGAAATGGAAGGAGACTAACTGTTGTACAATGAGTGTTGTAATTGATATGTTCTCATCAACAAGCACCGAGTGCTCCAATGTCCTGATTATTTCCTGATAATGTCGTAAAAAATTTCTTCATATAAAAATATCCAGGAGTGCATTACAGAAAAAGTCATAAGTGTAAAATACATCGTAAGTGCTGACGTCACAATTAATTTCCTTGAGATTTTCCAACACTTTAGATTTTACACAGAATAATGACCATTAAGAAGTAAACTGTTATTTAAAAATGATCACATGATATCTCAAATAATCCTACATTACTGAAATCTATAACGGCAAGAAACAAAAATTGTTAAAAAATTTATGTAAAACAGGATAAAAAGGTTGTTCACACACCCTAGATATGGCATTTTTCAGACATACATTTATGTTAATTTGGGACATCAGTTTTATTGGTGAATAATTTAATTTGATTTGTAATCTGAATTTTGATTGGCAAATTCAAATGTAGAAACCCATATTATACCATATAACTTGCGTTGGTCACGCGCACTATTCTTACCCTGTTAAAATTCAAATAGTTCTATGACGTCATTGCTGTTTTTAACATTAAAATTGTCAAGATTTATAGTTTAAATTAATTTGTAAGGAATATTTTAAATTTCTGAAAAGGTTATACGATATAATATGGTTTGGGTCTGTTTACATCATTCATAAACCGATTCGTGGTTTATTAGGCGTAAACAGACTCAAACCAAATTATATCGTATAATCTGTTCAGAAATTTCAAGTATTCCTTACATAAATCAGTAGCACCTTTAGAAATCTATCATCATTTAATATACTAGTAATATAATACCACTGAGAAAAAAAAGGCCCTTTAGATCCAACAATTCTTAAACGTTTCTGATACAAAAATGATTGTCTCTACTCTCTAGATCAAGATTCTGACATTACATTACTGAATTTTAATGTTAATCAAGCTATCAAAAACCAATGACCAAATGACAAAGTGCATCATTCACATGATCAAGCCGACCACACCTTATGCAAATTCTGTAAAACGCTCATGAAATAAAGGCTAGTGTTTACCATAGTTAAATCTCCAACAAAACATGGGTTCTTAATGAATGAGAGCATTCATTTATTTAAAGCTCATTATGATTGTTAAATGTAGTTGCTATATTTTTGTGTGTTTGTTTCTAAAGTTTGCCAGTTTCTTGGACTTTGCTTTGTGGATTGTATTTTTTGACAGTTTGCTTTGTTTTTGGGTTTTTCTTTATTACCTTAACTTACCTAGTGTTAATGAATTCAAATAAATTGGATCAATAAAATGGCTGAGTAATGCACCCTGCATCCCAACAACATTCCATCGACATAGCTTATCGGAACATGACATTGTTCTTAATCTTTCTCCACGCAGAATTCCATCAAATGTCTGGGCCACAAAGTCTTCTTCCACAGGTATTGTACCTTCACCTGAACAACCAATAATTGTCAATGAAAACATTATGTTGTATCAAACCTTACTCTATAATGCAATAATGATAGCAAATTTGAAAAAATATGACTAAAATAATGAAGCAGATATGTTCTACTGATAACTTTGTATTTGAAAATTACTGTCTAAACATGCTTCATATATATGATTAAATGCATATTTTCGGTAATTCATCTATGTATGTCAACTCACTCACAAACCCATAAACAGCCAAAGGCAGTTATGATAAATTTGTGAGTGACGTTATGATAAATTTGAGAGTGAGTCGACCTCATTCATACATCAATTGATTACAGAAAATATGCATTTAATCCTTACAATTCTTCCAAATTGTTGTTAAATATTTACTATTTTTCCCCAACAAAAAATTCCGGTGTGTGACATGTGACACGTAGTAATATACACAACGAACAGTTAGATGAAGTCATGGTCAGTTTGGAGAGAATAGCTGGCATTGATAACATATATTTTACGATTTGCCAAGAAGCTTTACTGAAAACAAAAGAAGACAGAACGAAAAACAATATTTTTGTGAATTCCAGATACTAATGTTCTTCATTGTACTGCGGTTTATATATAACCTCATGTGTGACGTCATAGCTTTTCAAACGCAACGTAAACCTAGCTAGACGTTCCTTCATTAATACGAACAGTCAAAACAAAAGTTGTCATTGTTCGATGGATTTATCAGTGAAAATGAAAGGAGCAGTGCTGCAACATGGCGTTGGTGGCAAAGCCGTGCATCTTGCTCATCTTGTTGATTTGTTGTGACTGAGAAAATAGAATATAGTTTTACAGCTATTGTGTGTATTTGAAATGATTTATTTACTTGAATTTAATAGAAACGCAAATTTACAAGTATTATTTATATATGCCTTAACACTCGCATTTCGTCAACACTCGAACATTTCCCTTCATTCAGCAATGTAAACAATGAATGCAAATCAGAGGTGCTGTTAAAATATTTTCTTGAATGTATTTCTCTAAACAAATGATTCCATAATAATAAATGTCTTTCCTTTTAAGCAATACATCACTCAAGACATTGTACACAACACATGGCCATATTTCTTTACATTTAGCAACAAAAAAGTAGTTCCCCAACAGTCGTTCATGAAAGTATGAACGGATCTGGGAATTACTGGTTTAAGGCCTTTTAACCAATCAAAAATGACTATAAACATAAACAAATGTATGATAAGTATATTACTATAACATATTGTAGGATAAGTAGACTTATACATGTATCCAATTGTATAAATTTAAGCAAATAAGATATGTTTCAACTAACACAAAAAAATTTTAAACCAAACAAGATATTCAAATTATTTTTGGAAAATATTTTTTTTCAATACAATGTTTTCATCTGTCATATTGTATTTTCATTTCAGTCTTTGTAAAAGAACTGACAGAAAGGAGTAGGGGTGATAAAGGCCATTTTTGGCCCAAACTCAAAAATAGTTGTTTCTAGGCTTTTATGTTAGTTCACACATAGTTTCAACATTAAATTGCATTTTTACTGCAAAAAATCATTCATTTTCATTTTTGGGCAAAAAATGTCAAAAATGAGGAAAAACTGAGGATTTCTGGACATTTTAATTTTAAAAGAACTTACATACAGTTTTCAATTATTTTCAGAACAAGTTTATCAGAATTACCCATTTTTATAATATCATAACTTTATTTTAGATATACTTAAATTGTAAAATGTATTTTGGGGGCAAAAAATGAAAAAAATGAAGAAAAACTGAGGATTTCTGGAAATTTTAAATTAAAACGTACTCAAACAAAGTTTTCAATTTTTTAAGCACAAGTTTATCAGAATTACCTTTTAAGTTCTTTAGTTGAAATATGTATTTATTAGGCAAAAATGGGAAAATTACAAAAAAATCTAGGATTTCTTGAAAAAAATAACAGCTATTATATATTCTAATGCAGTTCTTGATGTAACGTCAATTCTGATTGAATAACGTGAATAATTTCATGGCATAAATTCCACCATTGATGCCATCAAATTTTAATGCAAGTGCAGATGTTATTTCCGGCAAATAAAAAATTCCAATTTTAATCAGTTACAATTTTTTTTATTGCCGTAGCATTAGAATGGAGATAACTGTATTGTATTTGAAGATTTGCTGGCATCAGTTGGTGATTTGATGGTCGGAAATATCCGTTTACTGGCTCCGCTTACGCGTCGGCAATAAACTCAATTTCTGACCATCAAATCACCAATTGATGCCTGCAAATCTTCAAATACAATACAGTTATCTCCTAAATATACTACAGCTATCTGTCGAACAATATTTTCTCAAGTTTTACACTACTATATCGTCATATAATTAGATTCTAGTTATATACAAGTTGCTATTTTTACTTTTGGGCAAAACGTGTGAAAAATCATAAAATCAAGAATTTCTGGAAATAATTAATAGCTACAAAAATCAAATGTCAACTGAGACAATAAACAAGGGTTACATCATTCCTGTACGACAGAAATTTAGTCCTCGCTTTTATCAATGTCCTCAGGGACAGGAATATTTTTGGCATCAAGTAAATACTGTCCCCTATTATTGATGCGGAACTGTTTGTTGGCTTTGCCGACCATAACATTAATACCGGATTACAGATGCCATATGTGGGCACATGTCTACTACACAAGTAATGACGCACCTAAAGTGGAAATCAACACCTCATACCTTCCATCTGCATCTATATGTTCTTCAGCATATGATTTTGCCATTTTAATCTGATAAGACCATAACGTTAAGTTACGCAATTCATCAATATTTATTTGACTTTTCCCTAGACATGACAATGAGTAACTTGATGGGTGTCTGGTTAGAGGCAGGCACTGCTTACTCATCCGCAGCACCTGAGTGCACCCATGGTTTTTATTGGGTTCGGGTTACTCTCTTTCTGTTTTTTGTGTTTTTGGTTTTGTTGCGTTTGTCTATATCCGGATTTGTAACTGTCCCTTGACTTTTGGCTCTTGTTGTTTGGTCGTTTTTCTTTGCTATTTTTTTTTATTTAAATGAGGGAAGACAACATCAATATCACTAGCATCAATTTTTGACCTCTTGTAGCTGCACTTATCTAATCCTTGCTCTGTAACTTCTGTGTGCAGTTCATTGCTGGTATTACTCAATGTGCTAAAGCTGTGTAATCTGAGAAATCTTACGAAAGTTTGTAACGGACAGAAAAGGTGATTGCAACGTAGCCCCCTCTCTAACGAGTGGGGATATGATTATTTATTATATATCTGACATTTCTTGTATAGTTTGTTTGAATGAATCATGTTGAACGACACTTTCAGCAATATTAGCTACATGTATATCATGGCGTCCAGTTTTTATGGGGAAGAAGCCGGAGTACCCGGATAAAAACCCCCGACCTGTGGCAGGAAATCTGGCAATCCTTGTCAATTAAGATTGGAGTCGAGTACACACAGCCCACAGTGAGACTCAAACATCCAATCTCCCTGTTGACAGACCACATGATTAATAGTAGACAAACTAACATAACCACTCTGTCATAGAGGCCCTGTTGGCACAATTGAAACAGTTTTCTTACACAACAGTGCATTTTTTTCATGTCTTTAAATATGTTTTTAAATATGGTTTTTCTAATGTTTATCGCACTGACTATCGAGATAATTGTGCATAAGAAATGGATCAAGAGTTATTTCTAGGATGCACTTTTCACTGTATCTTTGTACGTCTCTCAATTTTACTCCTTGGGGTTGGGTTAATTCCCCTAACAAGTAAAGAAATACAAACAATATTTATCCGCATTCAAAAGATATTAATATTAAACAGTTATGCAGGACTCAACAAAATTTGCTTAACCCTCATAGAAAAGAAATGGTACCGTAATAACCAAACATAAATCTTACTAGTTACTATTTTATGTAGAGAAGGTCAACAACAAACGTTACCTTTTTTTCTGAATTTATATGTACCTAATTTTCTATTAGCTAAACCTACAACAAAATTCAAATCACACTGTCATGCACTTAAAAATTATTTGGAAATTGTATTCTTTTGTTTTGTTTAATCAGATTTCAAGTACTATTTTTCAAGGTGACATGTTAACTTTGGATTTTTATCTATGATGACATTAAATTCACATATGAAGGGTGCCACGGCTTAGCTCTATGTGTCATCCCCCCCCCCCAAACCTTTTCCCCAATTTCATTTCCCTAGACTGTTGGTAAACATTTAGTATGCTTGCACTTCAATAATGAGTGATAAAATAAACACAGATGTAGTTACATTTTTGTTCTTTTCAGGTTTTCACAATATTTTTAGGTATTGTTTTGATTTATAAATAGAGGTATGTTTACTTTCGCTTTTGTGTCAGTATTTTTTAATTTCAGTAAAACACACATATTTGTTGAAAATACAGTGCGACAAAACAAATATTGGTTTGATAATTTCATGCTGTAATTTTTTTTTTGTCATAACATCAGTCTTGAAAAATATTGGAGTTGTTTTTTTCTTCTAAAAAATAAGAATAGAAAATAGATTAGGGAATTCCCAGACATTCTAGAATACACTAAAAGGTCACCTTAGGTCAACTTACAGATTATGAGGTTATTAACATTATTTAGAGTGGATAAAATCATCGAGTGAATTACATCTTCTTTTTGGTTTTTATGGACCTTTATGATGTCGTCTGCAAAATGTATTTCCGTGAAATAAAAAACGATGAAATCCTGGTCGCGTCAAAATGCTGATGGTCAAGATCAACCAAACAGCAAGGGGTTCTTTCTTTATTATACACAAATTAATTTATTGATTCAATAACTCTACACCTCTTATAACTTGAAATAAATGACTATTGCATGTTTTTTGTTATGAATTATTACTTCTTCTTCCCTACCTGAAAATGTAAACAAAAATGATCGCAGATTACAGCTACAATTCATTTTTTTTGGAACCGTGTGCATGCAAGAAACAACAAAATATTTAGACAGATTGAGCTCCTGACTAAAATAAATAACATATTTAAGTATGAAGTTGTTTCTTAGCTGCGCATGCACTTTGACATAAGTTTCTTGAAATTCACCCCGTTTTTGAGCAAAATCTAAAAATAGACGTTGATGCATGTGATACCAATGACGTCACAAGCAGGATTATGATTGATTTGGAGTGCATCAATTTGAAGCATAATATTTAAAGATGATATAGGCTGCAACTAATTTTTTTTCACACAATTTTATTTTTTCAGTAATTTTGGGCCAAAAATGGCCCTTATCATCCCTACTCCTTACTACATAAAATCCTAATAGGTGTATTATTAAAACAGATTTATACATAGCAATATAACATGTATCAGTAAACATGGGAGTCAGTAATTCGCTATAACATTTGGAATAATAAAGTTAGGAATTATACCTCTCGCATTTTGTTTCAATCGACTTTCTGTTGACCTGTTTTTGACATGAAAAATGTTGTAACTCGTAACATTCTTAGCATAAATTCATTATTTCATAATTACTTTATTCACTGAATAAGTGATATTAATGAACTTTTCTCATACTTGAATAACTTAACTTTTTAACATCATACATGTATTTTACAATAATACCATTTCCATTTTGTCCAATCAATACTTAGGTTGTATACAAATGGATGAAATAGGAGTGACAGAGAATGTGATCAAAACTTTTTCAAGTTCATAGTTTGGATTAATTTATTTTTCAGAATGTTTAAGAAGCATAGAACTTGGTTTCAAATTTACTTCAACAATATATGTGCTAGATCTAAATTTAATCAATTCAATTTTTAGTTTGAGTGAACAAGTTTTTTCATCACTTTCAGCATGTTTTAGTCAATTTAATCCAGTTTTTGTTTATTTGGTTTTTTGTTCAATTTTTCTTACCTCCTTCCATTTTGGTTCTGAGGACACCTTGGGCTTGGTTGGTGAATGTTGGCTGGTGAGTCTTATCATTTAAGGACTGTAGTGGTGAGTTGTTTGATTCAGTATCCCTGCAAAAAAAGTCACATAATTATTTACCATATCTTTTTACTGCCTTTATCTTCAAAGGATTAGGTAAGGTCTATGTGAACTATATGTAATGGTCTGACTGCCTTTATCTTCATAGGATTAGGTAAGGTCTATGTGGACTACATGTAAAGGTCTGACTGCCTTTATCTTCATAGGAATAGGAAAGGTCTATGAGAACTAAAGGTCTGACTGCCTTTATCTTCATAGGAATAGGAAAGGTCTATGTGAACTAAAGGTCTGACTGCCTTTATCTTCATAGGATTAGGTAAGGTCTATGAGAACTAAAGGTCTGACTGCCTTTATCTTCATAGGAATAGGAAAGGTCTATGTGAACTAAAGGTCTGACTGCCTTCATCTTCATAGGATTAGGTAAGGTCTATGTGGACTACATGTAAAGGTCTGACTGCCTTTATCTTCATAGGAATAGGAAAGGTCTATGTGAACTAAAGGTCTGACTGCCTTTATCTTTATATGATTAGGTAAGGTCTATGTGAACTAAAGGTCTCACTGCCTTTATCTTCATAGGATTAGGTAAGGTCTATGTGAACTAAAGGTCTGACGGCCTTTATCTTCATAGGAATAGGTAAGGTCTAAGTGAACTAAAGGTCTGAATGCCTTTATCTTCATAGCATTAGGTAAGATCTATGTGAACTAAAGGTCTGAATGCCTTTATCTTCATAGCATTAGGTAAGATCTATGTGAACTAAAGGTCTCAATGCCTTTATCTTCATAGCATTAGGTAAGATCTATGTGAACTAAAGGTCTCAATGCCTTTATCTTCATAGGATTAGGAAAGGTCTATGTGAACTAAAGGTCTGACTGCCTTTATCTTCATAGGAATAGGAAAGGTCTATGTGAACTAAAGGTCTGACTGAAATAATTTTACCTTTTTCTTTCATTCAGCTGACATTTCTATAATGCCTAATTAATTAATTTTAACACTTTTCGTAATTGTGGCATTGTTGACAAGTTTAAATAGCACAGAATATTATTTGTGATTGGTATAGGTCAAAACTGTAGTCCAGATAGAGCAATGAATACAACTAAAATGCCATGAAATGACATTTTGTTACCAAATTGATTCCAAAATTATTTACATCTGGAATTCAAATTTTTTTCAACAATGCCATCATTATGAATAAAGTGTTACGATCAATAAATACTATGAAATACTTTTTATTTGTGGGGTATCCGTTTGGTGTTGGTGGAGGCATCAGACCACAAAATTAAAAATCCAACAAAGAATAAAACTTCATTAACAGATAGGGACTTAGGAAAAACGATCTTTAAATGTTCGAGATTGGTCATTTATTTGTTAAAGTAATGTATGATCATTGTGGTTTGATCCATACCTAATTTTTAGCTCCATATCCATCTTATATGATTATGTACGCAGGTTTCAAGTTCGAATGGTGTTTTTATTAAATGTACATGTATAGGTATCATTTAATTGTAAAGAGTACGAAGAAACATCCACTTCTGGTCAAGGAGGGGAGATATGAGGTGTTCATTTTCGATGTGAAAAAGTAACAAATTATTATAGGAATTATGAGGTTGATTGCTCCTTCGAACATAAAATAATAAATAAAATATTTAAAAGATATAAGCTTTATTTTATCTTCATTAGTGCATATCAATGACACACTATATCAAAACGGATGTTGTGATAATACCGATCATAGCACAAATGACATTAAATTACACGTTTGTAACAGTTGTTTATTGCTATTCAACTCTTGTAGTGAAAACTGACCCTTCAGCCAGGGATGCTTTTTTTTTAATAACAATTAGAGAATTAAATAGACTCGAAAGTATTTTTATTTGCAATTAATCAATTAGTACATTACTGAGTTTATAATTAGCTATTGATGTCCATGTTGTTAAGGCAATATTTAAATGCAAATAATTAACTTTCTTTTTTTAAAAATATGATGTATTCTAATTACAAAATAAATACAATTAAGACCCTAATTAACACTTTAGTGTACAATTGTAACCAAGTGTGTAAACAACAGCATGTTATGAAACTGATTTGTTTTGTTTATATGTTGATATCTATTATTAACAGTGAACAGGATTATGGGTAATTATTTACTTTGATTGCTCTTTCACTTTTTTTTTGCATTTTAGGACACCGTCAGCACACGAATTTAAGAACCCACGAACATATACATTTTCATGAAATTTGATGCCCAATATGAAAAGTACTTTCACAGTAAGATGTTATTAAAATATAAAATGAACTGCAGAGACATAAAAAAGTATGTAGCAAACCAAGGAAATAGTTTAATAGCATCAAACAGGCTGTATGAATCACCCCCAGTCTACTCTATTACAGGTAATGGGACATATTGGTACATCGGAAAAGGTCAAAAAAAAAAGAAAAAAAGAGCTACATTATTGTAGCTAGACAACAATTGCAAGCTGAATATATTACAGATTTATTTACGGGTACCTTTACTGAACATTATTCTATTTTACTGTACCTTGGAGAAAATAAAGCTCCGTCTCCACAAGGTGCTGTTGAAATGTACAAATGAAATGTAATATTGTCCTTGACCTTCAGCTTTCCAGATCGTGATGGCTCCAAGATATCATCAGTAACATTGGATTGATAGGACAACAGTCGTCTATACAGGAATCTGTCAAATAAAACAAAAGGATTATAATGTAAACGCTATGTCCACATTGTTTTTAAGCTATATTACGGTGTGTTTTTTATCCCAGCAGTACACTTAGAGAATCTTCTACCTTGGGAATATGATTCAACAGTTTCAGAAAAGGAAGACTTTTTAAAATTTTTTCTCATAAGGTCCAATATTAATCCAAGTCCTGATGTAGTGGGCATTTTGGATTTCTGATTGGAATAAAAAACACTTATTAGTTTGTTTGATTGAATGTTGTTTAATGCCACTTTCAGCAATTTTTCAGCTATATCATGGCATCCAGTTTTTTTGGAGAGGAAGTTGGAGTACCCGGAGAAAACCCCTGACCTGCAGTATCTTTACTAAATTGGTAAAATTTGAATACAATCAGTCAACTATATTATAACACAGTGCCTGCAAACTCAACTGTCTACAGACAAGCACCAATTCTGTAGACAGGTAAAACATGCGACAGAAGGTACCATTGCCTCAGATAAGGTCAAAACAGGCACCAGACAGACTCATAATATAGTTTTAGTGCAAAAAAAACTGACACATTTGGAAGAGAACAGACATGAATACCTAATAAATCCACGGCGAGTTATAATTTCAGCATGTGAGTCATTGACCGTGTTTCCTTCCAAACTTAATTCTTTTCCAGTGATACAACGATTGCCTGAAATTAAACAATTTTAGATGAATTATGTCCATTCAACAAATCTTGCCTACATTTATCTCCTAAACCTCAATGTTGACAAGCATGTAATTAATAATGTATGACTAACTACCATAACCACTCTGACACCTTGCCAAGTACAAGAGAAGAAAGTGTGCATGTACCGTATTTTGGTGTGGATAATGCACACTTTTTTATGTTTTTTTCAGGTTTTCAAGAAGGAGGTGCGCAAAATACATCCCTAGACAGACGAGGATCTTTTTTTCAGTGCTTACAGTTGATGGCTTTTTTACCAAGATCGTCGTAATAAAAACAGCCTTAAATAAATATAGATGATTACTCAGTTTTTTCATATCAGCTTTATCATTCCAAGACTCCTATATTATGTAGAGGTGACAGCCGAGACCTAATATGGGTTTAGGAATGATATATGGGACCTGTATCATAATATCTTTATCATACATTTGCAGCCATCACTGTCAGTTTTTCTGTTTGTGTTTGAATCAACAAACGTGTTGATAATCTACTGATACGGCAACATACCGTTCAGCCAATGTATGAATATTGTTTACCAACAGACAAAATTTAATGACAGCACTGGAAGTAATTTTTGTTAGGCTTTAGAGTGTACACATTGAGGCCTTGATATGCATATCATGTCCTCTGATAAAATATGCCTAGGACACTTCTGCCTATACCACACTGACAAAATATGCCTAGGACAGTTCTGCCTATACCACACTGACAAAATATGCCTAGGACACTTCTGCCTATACCACACTGACAAAATATGCCTAGGACAGTTCTGCCTATACCACACTGACAAAATATGCCTAGGACACTTCTGCCTATACCACACTGACAAAATATGCCTAGGACACTTCTGCCTATACCACACTGACAAAATATGCCTAGGGCACTTCTGCCTATACCACACTGACAAAATATGCCTAGGGCACTTCTGCCTATACCACACTGACAAAATATGCCTAGGACACTTCTGCCTATACCACACTGACAAAATATGCATAGGACACTTCTGCCTATACCACACTGACAAAATATGCCTAGGGCACTTCTGCCTATACCACACTGACAAAATATGCCTAGGACACTTCTGCCTATACCACACTGACAAAATATGCATAGGACACTTCTGCCTATACCACACTGACAAAATATGCCTATGGCACTTCTGCCTATACCACACTGACAAATATGCCTAGGACACTTCTGCCTATACCACACTGACAAAATATGCCTAGGATACTTCTGCCTATACCACACTGACAAAATATGCCTAGGACACTTCTGCCTATACCACACTGACAAAATATGCCTAGGGCACTTCTGCCTATACCACACTGACAAAATATGCCTAGGGCACTTCTGCCTATACCACACTGACAAAATATGCCTAGGACACCTCTGCCTATACCACACTGACAAAATATGCCTAGGACACTTCTGACTATACCACACTGACAAAATATGCCTAGGGCACTTCTGCCTATACCATACTGACAAAATATGCCTAGGGCACTTCTGCCTATACCACATTAAAAAAATATGCCTAGGACACTTTTACCTATACCACACTGACAAAATATGCCTAGAGCACTTCTGCCTATACCACACTGACAAAATATGCCTAGGACACTTCTGCCTATACCACACTGACAAAATATGCCTAGGGCACTTCTGCCTATACCACACTGACAAAATATGCCTAGGACACTTCTGCCTATACCACACTGACAAAATATGCCTAGGGCACTTCTGCCTATACCACACTGACAAAATATGCCTAGGGCACTTCTGCCTATACCACACTGAAAAAATATGTCTAGGACACTTCTGCCTATACCACACTGACAAAATATGCCTAGGACACTTCTTCCTATACCACACTGACAAAATATGCCTAGGGCACTTCTGCCTATACCACACTGACAAAATATGCCTAGGACACTTCTGCCTTTACCATACTGACAAAATATGCCTAGGACACTTCTGCCTTTACCACACTGACAAAATATGCCTAGGACACTTCTGCCTATACCACACTGACAAAATATGCCTAGGACATTTCTGCCTATACCACACTGACAAAATATGCCTAGGACACCTCTGCCTATACCACACTGACAAAATATGCCTAGGTCACTCTGCCTATACCATACTGACAAAATATGCCTATAACATTTCTGCCTATACCACACTAACAAAATATGCTAGGGCACTTCTGCCTATACCACACTGATAAAATATGCCTAGGACACTTCTGCCTATACCACACTGACAAAATATGCCTAGGACACTTCTGCCTATACTGCATTGACAAAATATGCCTAGGACACTCTGCCTATACCACACTGACAAAATATGCCTATAACATTTCTGCCTATACCACACTGACAAAATATGCCTTGGGCACTTCTGCCTATACAACATTAAAAAAATATGCCTATAACATTTCTGCTTATACCACATTGACAAAATATGCCTATGACACTTCTGCCTATACCACACTGACAAAATATGCATAGGACACTTCTGTCTATACCACACTGACAAAATATGCCTAGGGCACTTCTGCCTTTACCACACTGACAAAATATGCCTATGACACTTCTGCCTATACCACACTGACAAAATATGCCTAGGACACTTCTGTCTATACCACACTGACAAAATATGCCTAGGACACTTCTGCCTATATCACACTGACAAAATATGCCTAGGACACTTCTGCCTATACCACACTGACAAAATATGCCTAGGGCACTTCTGACTATACCACACTGACAAAATATGCCTAGGACACTTCTGCCTATATCACACTGACAAAATATGCCTAGGACACTTCTACCTATACCATACTGACAAAATATGCCTAGGACACTTCTGCCTATACCACACTGACAAAATATGCCTAGGACACTTCTGCCTATACCACACTGACAAAATATGCCTAGGGCACTTCTGCCTATACCACACTGATAAAATCATCTATGTATGATAAAACACAATTAACTGGTTTAACTATTTATATTAACCTGAATGTAAATCCGATGTATGTTAACAAATTATTAATTGTAAACTCTATGTAGTCCATTTGAGCAAATTTATAAACCCAAATAAATAAATGCCAGATAAAAAGTACAATGATACTACATCCTATAATGGGCTACATATTATTAGTTATACTGGCAGTTGCTGACCAGATACAATGACATACACAGTAAATTTTATATGAAATGCACTAACTGTGTATATCTTGTATTAGGTCAGCGACTGCCTGTATAACATATATATCCCACCAACTGTCATAAACAAAGGAATTCAAGCAAAATCATTTTTTTTCTGTGTTTCAATGTCGCCAAGAATGCTAACTCAAACCTACTGACTGTGTATAGAAAATATGAGGTCACCATTTGGTGACAATCAGCCAATCTAGAACAGAGATACAGTACAGTCAACAGAATGCTGTGATTTTCAATGGCCCATGCATGGTTATCACGCAATATCCACTTATTTTTTACACACGCGTGGAAAAATTTTGAGTTTTTCAACTTTCCACAGGATACATGGATGCCGAGCAAAAACTCGCGCAATTTTTGCGTGGGTGTGATTCTACATGTTATCGGTATACATGAATGCTATTCAGTAAGAATTTGAATCTTAGAAATTGTTTATACAAGTACATGACGTGTGTTACATTTTCTTCTTTTGTACAAATAATATATTAGGGATACTTTTGGTTGACGAACAATTAAACGGGCCAGTAAATTTAATTATTTATTCAATTAAAACAAATACTGAAAAACATCGGCTGCAGTGCAGTTGCCAAAAAAATTAACTGAAATGGAAATTGTATACATCTAATACTGTGTATCAGAACAAAATCAATTCATTATTTTAAATGTTCAATACCCGTATCATAAAAGAAACTAATAATTTTCAATAAGTGAATAAGCGTGTAGAAAAAAAGAATTTTTGCAATTATTTACATTGTAACTCTAAAAACGGAAAAAAATCTTGTGTTTATTTATATTTTGCAAATAAATAGACATTTATTGCCGAAAAAAAGATGTGTAAATTTTACAGGTAAATCATTACTCGTTTTTTGAAGGGTGATTAACAGAATTAGCAGGTAAACAAAACAGGATGTTTATTGCAATTACTAGATCATTTGACGTCCACTTTGAAGTATTAATATTCCGACATTTTCAAAAGCTAATCGGATTGAAGGTTAATCATGTACTTTGAAATTAGAACGGCACGCCCCCTCCTGCCAAGGACAGGTATGATTTGAATACACCAAAGTGTCAGAACACAGGATGTAAGATTTTGAATACCTTTAGATGCCATGTCAGATGAAACGTAAAACTGACACGTTGGCTCAAAATATACACATGTAAAATTTTGGAAACTGTGTAACGCACACGCACAATAAATGTTACCAGTATTTATAATAATAATAAATGTTCTAAACGTGAAGGGAAATTTTGATGCGTGAAAACAGTGTATTTAAATATTTCATTTAAAGACCCTTATTTCTTAACTAGTCAACTTGGCAACGATTTTGTATAAAAAAAGTTTCGTTCAATAAGTTGCATAATCTGATTATAAGTTGAAAGTAGTTACACGAATAATTTTCAATTTAATTAATATTTATGGACTAAATTTATACGAATATTCGATGAAAAATGAGGTCACCATACCATTAAACTATCCTCCATTTAATTCTGGAAAATGATATTCGCATGAAGTTGTTGCTGCTGTGGACATAGTCTTTTTACGTAGAAGTCTTTAAACTGGTTCACTTTTTGTTACACAAATCGGTTTTTTTTTTGCTTAGATCAGGAATACGAAACGTAATCTTGCCACAGCCTTGTCTTACTAGTATATTACAACCTTCTGTAATTGGCCGTTTCCATTATTATCATACGCCGATACGGCAACTTAAAGGTACTTGGATGTCCAGGGATCTCAAGTATCGCCATGTAGTGATGAGATAGTGACAAGATGGCGGACTTCCATAAGTGCATTTGTTACACGGTAATATCAATGTAGAAACTTAACCATTGAAAATATAATAAAACATCAAAAGGCAAAAGTGTTTCTTTTTATTAGAAGAATAACAAATCAAATTTTCATTTTTTTGCAAAGTATCCCTTTAATATTAAAATGTAATTTTACGAGCCACACCCTTCATAGCGATAAGTAAAACATGGAAAGATTAGTATAACATGGTCAGAGTAAAACATACCAGGCTTGAGGTATTATGAGTTTTATTAATAGTATTACACGGAGGAAAGGTTTCCAAGTTTTGTTGATCATTTCACCCTGCAATACTATTCATAAAATTTCTTCACTATGCATAAATATTGGTTGATATTTTCATTTTGGGTAAGTTATAGCCTTTGGCGTCTTATTCAATAATCACCAATATGTTATAGATTCAGATTGTCTTTACAATTTATCTGAATGATAAGTCGTTTTCAATACATGAATTGTATGGTCAGAAAGCCCGAAGCATCCTCAACAGAATGGTACTATTCATTTGTTAAAATCTTATCATCTATACTAAACAGACATAATATTGTAAGACCAACCTCAAGTCTGGTATGTTTTACTCTGACAGTGTTATACTTATTTTACTGATCTTACCGTGTTTTACTTATCTCTATAAAGGGTGTGTGAGCTGGTCTAAAATGAGGAAGACAAGCATACAAGACATAACGCCAAACAAAAAAATATGTGTGTTTCCGGTTACCCGACCCTACCTATTTTTTTGAAGCCAACCCTACAGTTTTTTTTTGGTTTTTAACGGAGGTTACTTCGAACTGGAAAACTCCCGGTATTGTTCCGGGTTTTAGTTCTATTTTCATACTTCCGCCCCAACATGGCGGCTAAATGTATACATATTAACGATTGTAACGATATTGATAGCTCATTTAATGACTGTATTAGTCTAGACTTTAAAAGGCTTTATGATAAATTCTTGAAACTTACAAGCTTTACACCTACAAAGGTATAAAAGATAAAGGTCAAGATTTAAATTACTAACTTAACCAACCTACCTACCTATTTATAATTCTATGTAACCGGAAACGCACATATTTTTTTGTTTGGCCTAACATTTGGTTTGGATATCTGAAACATTTCTTACAATTAAGCTATCAATATATATTTTTTTAAATTGTGATCGTTCGGAAATCCAGTATTTGAAACTTAACAATAACCTTTGTTAGGTATATACATGTTTTTGGTAGTTTGTTTCTTACAAAGTATCTAATTTTTTGTTTTTATTTATTTCTTAAAGTAAATTTGCTTAAAGTAAGTAGCATTCAGCAACAATCGTAAGATCTATAGAGCCTTGAAAACCAAAATCAAAATTAATATACCATATATTAAAAAAAAAAATTACGGACATGATGTTTATTTTTAACACATCAAATGAAGAATACCTAAAGGAAGAAGAAAGAATATTTTTAGATATTTTTAATATAATTTATGACAAGTAACAATCCTGTAGCACCTGGAAAAGAAATATACATGTGGTTTTTAATGTATATATTATTAAACAAATATGTTTAAAACCGTTCATGTTACACATCAAATTTTTATATTGATTAATTTGCGTGGTCATTGCATCATCCCACGAATTGTGCGTGAACATATTTTTTGTGGTATTACCGTGGGCAGAATCCAGTTCGCGTGATTCCACCCAAATTCATCAAACCTACAAATGACCATGCATTTTCCACTCATTTGCAAATGCAGGCAAAATCACAGCATCACGCTGACTGTACTGTACTAACAGGAGGTAGAATATTGTTAAATTTCTAAGAAAATTACCTGAACCAATAGCAATAACAGTTCCTGTATCCCTGTCCGAAACTTTCATCACAAGTCCTGCTACGACCTTTCTCCCTGCAAAGTTCTCCGAAATAGAGGCTACAAGGGCATTGAACTTCTGGTGAGTAAGGGCGGCAATCTTGTCAAAGTGTGTCATTTGTGATGGATCAATTTTAGACACTGTTGAAGACTGAAAAGGAATTGTAACCCATTATTTAAGATAAATGTTATATTGGACCAAAACAAAAAAAAGATACATGGAATGATTGTTTGTTTGAATGGTGTTTAACGTCACTTTTTTCAGCTATATATGGCGTCCAGTTTTTATTGGATGAGGAAGCAGAAGTACCAAGAGAAAACCCCAGACCCGTGGTAGGCAAACTGGCAATCATTGTCAATTAAGATTGGAGTCGAGTACACCCTGACTGCAGTGAGAATCGAACCCGCAATCTCAGTGTTGACAGACCACGCGGTCATAAGTAGACTAACTACCTTAACCACTCTGCCACCGAGGCCCCGATAAATGCAATTAGATTTCACCTCAGACCTGGTGTCTGTTGTCTTTAAGATAAAGATTATGAACTATGCATGGTTGACGTTTTGATTACAAGTGATATTGCATGGCTAGCTTTTTTGGTACAAGAACGAAATCACAAAAAAATTGATTATCCATGCAATATCACCATATGTTAATGTTTATTAAAATATACACTTTAAAACTATTTTCTGTAGCAAAATAATGCCTAAATCCTACACCAAAATATCATATAATGAACATGAAAAAAAATTGCCTGATTATACATACTTGTAAATTAAAAACACCAATATATTAAAGAGACAAATAAAAGTGGAAAATTAACAGTTAAATGTAATAAACAATTAGTATGGCAGCTCACTGCATGAGATATCATGTTTTAAGAAACACTTAAAAGGAATATCTACCTCTTAGCTTATATCTACCTCTTACTAGTAGCTTATATCTACCTCTTAGCTTATATCTACCTCTTGGCTTATATCTACCTCTTGGCTTATATCTACCTCTTAGCTTATATCTACCTCTTAGCTTATATTTACCTCTTAGCTTATATCTACCTCTTAGCTTTTGATTGAATGATATTTTTATACAACCAATATAAAAATCGCTGAAAAATTGCTGAAAGTGGCATTAAACACCAACAAACAAACAAACAAACATAAAAATCACATGTTCTATTCAAAGTATGAACAGATTTATACTCACTGCAGTGTCCACATTGTATTCTCCTGAAGCAATTAATGTCCTCATCGCTTTGTCAGCAACCTCCTTTCTGCCATCTTTCTTATTGGTACATTCTACAGTTGCTAGCATCTTATCCCCTACATAGGCTGCCATTAAAAATCTAAAAAAGTGTGTTTTATTTTTATTAATCTTAGGAATCCCTCAATACGCCAAAAATGTACTCAATATGCACATTTAAGTAAACCAGAGGCTTCTAGAAGCCTGTCATTGCAAAACTTGGTCTGTGTGATTGTCATTGCTTTATGTGTGTAAGTGTCAGACATCGAATTTACCTTGGTGTATGAGATGGTCCTAACTTTATTTAATTTTGTTTAAGTCAGACCTTAGCTGTATTCGTTTAGGTCAGACCTCAGAGACTTACTTTTACCTGTGTGATGGTTCTAGCTTTATTTCTGTAAATCAAACATCAGATTTACCTTGGTCTGGGTAATGCTTTAACTGTATTTGTGTAAGTCAGACCTCAGACATTGACTTTTACCTGTGTGATGGTTCTAGCTTTATTTGTGTAAGTCAAACATCAGATTTACCTTGGTCTGGGTAATGCTTTAACTGTATTTGTGTAAGTCAGACCTCAGACATTGACTTTTACCTGTGTGATGGTTCTAGCTTTATTTGTGTAAGTCAAACATCAGATTTACCTTGGTCTGGGTAATGCTTTAACTGTATTTGTGTTAGTCAGACCTCAGACATTGACTTTTACCTGTGTAATGGTTCTAGCTTTATTTGTGTAAGTCAAACATCAGATTTACCTTGGTCTGGGTAATGCTTTAACTGTATTTGTGTAAGTCAGACCTCAGACATTGACTTTTACCTGTGTGATGATTCTAGCTAAATTTGTGTAAGTCAAACATCAGATTTACCTTGGTCTGGGTAATGCTTTAACTGTATTTGTGGTAGTCATACCTCAGATATTGACTTTTACCTGTGTAATGGTTCTAGCTTAATTTGTGTAAGTTAAACCTCATATTTACATTGGTCTGTGTGATGGTCCCTTCTGACACATTACATCAATTCTGGCAACACTGTGTCTTGATTGGGCATACTCCATCAAAGCACTGACTGGATTTTTATTTAATGCAGCAAAAGTTTCACTGGTCAATCCTAGACTTTGTGGACCTGCAGGTATTGATATTTGCGGTCTTCCCATCAGAGGTAGTGACTGTGGTTGCTGGACAACAACTCTCCTCTCTGGAGGTGGCAAATTAATCAATGATTGCAACCCTAACAACATGTGAAGATATAATCATCAAATTGTCAACTTAGTAGATGTGCAATCAGGAATCACAAAATGGCCTTAGTTTCTTAGTGGTCTTGACAAGTAGTCAATCTGATTAATAGCAGATCTTGAATTGCTCCAAACTTTATTTAAGTGATGCACATGAAAATCTCAGGAGACTACATTAGGGGTCATTCATGCATTATTCATGTTATTTTTATCTGTCTAAGTAATTATTTTTATTGTTTAATTTCTTGGCACAATAAAACCTGGAAAGATGGCTTCTGTTTTATTAGTTATATATTACAACACACATGTGATACATATATTTCAATTTGTCTAAACATGTGTTTAATACCAGTCAAACCTATAAATATACAAATCTCAATGACTGTGTTGGGGCCTTGTTGGCTGAGTGGTTAAGGTAGTTAGTCTACTATTGATCACCTGGTCTGTCAACACTGAGGTTACGGGTTCGATTCTCACTGCAGGCAGGGTGTACTCAACTCCAATCTTAATTGACAAGGGTTGCCAGTTTTCCTTCCAAAGGTCGGGGTTCTCACTGGTACTCCGGCTTCCTCTCCCCTAGACGCAATGAATAGCTGAAAAATTGCTGAAAGTGGCATTAAACATCATACAAACAAACAACAAAGACTCTGGGTCAATGGCATAGTAACATATTTTGAAAGTTAAGCTGTACATAACCTGATATCAATAATTAAGACTTACCTTGTGGTGCCTCTGAGTAACTGGTCTCTGGCTGATTTGATTGGAGTAGGCGCTGTAACCCCCGTTCTGCATCATCCATCAAAGCTGGACCACTAGAAATAGAGTTTCTCTCTTTTTCTACCAAAGCCATAGGAGAGGGTGGTGGTCTAAATGAACCATGGGATGATGGAGGAAACATTAACTTTTCTCTAACATGGCTCTCATTTCCTTGGTCAAATGTAGACTTGTCTTCATGTGATGATTCTACTGATGATGCTGGTAAAGAACTATACTCTGATTCAGAAGTTGTAGATAAAGTTATTAAGCTAGGTCTGACTGTAGAAGGATTTATACGTGAAGATGGGGTACTTTGAAATCTTGCTGACATTCTCAACAGTCTCTGTATTGGTGAATTTTGTGTACTTGTGTTAATCTGCATTAGTGGCACTGGTGCCCTGTTTTGTATTGTCCTTTGGGGAACAGTCAATGGCACAGATGCCTGATTACACAAAGAGTTGATACTTGGAGTATTAGTAACAACTATCTGACTATCACATGTAGAATTGGACCGTAGAAGTTCCATAGGTGTTGGTGGGGGACCAGATATTAATGGCTTATCTTTTGATTGTTTTGCACCAAATATCTGAGTTTGAAAACTTTTTTTACTTGTATCTTCTGCTCCAAGTTTCCTAGAAATATAATCAACACCTGCAGTTGTCATTATCCAAATACCATTTGTGTCTTCCTTTTTCACAAATTTTTTTTCAAGAAAAGATTCCAGTATAGACTCAACTTTACGCTCATCGAGATCTAATGACTTCTTAATCACAAACACTTTACCCATTTGACTTGGACATTTATAAAGAGATTGTAACACCATATCCTCGCCACATAGTGTTCCTTCCCCAATGCAATCACTCTGCATCCTATCGAATGAGTTTTCAAACTTAGGAGTTTGATTAATTGTAAACTTTATGTCATGCATAATATCTTCTTCATATGGTGCAGCAAAAATATTCTTTTTAGTCTCCATGTTTGTTGACGTATCACCAATAAAACTAGTTGAACTGGAATAAGAAAAAGAATTATCACTGCTGCTGGACTGGTGACTTTCTAAGCGTAACAAGCGTAGCTGTTCTTCTGTCATGTGAGCAATATCTACAGAAGACCCCATGGACGGACTTTCAAACACTGAGGACTCATCTACTTCCATTGATGATCTTCCATAAGGTCCAACTTCCCAAGTTGGAGGGGATTCAGTCACTTTTGTCACTAACCTTTTTGTCTTCATTGCATACAATGTTGGATTAATCTCTGACGATGTTCTTAATTGAAGAAATTTGGCTAAGTCAATTGTTTTTACAGGAGTGTCATGTGATAGAAGAATTTTTAAAATCTGTGGGAAGAATTCAGGATTGACTTTTATCTTGGTCTTCTGTGTCTACAAGATAAAATGTAAATATGTCAACTACACATATGTATAGCTAAATATATATAATATTTAATATTTACATTTATGTCTTTCATCAATATCTTTGATTTCTATTGGTTCAAACTGTTACAGATGACAATATATAATGCTGTCCATTTCTCAATGAAAATGACACTAATGAAATTCTTAACTGAAGTCACTTACATAAAATAACACAGTCTCGAAACAGTCTGCTGTTGATTATCTGAAACTGTTGATTCATACATGCTCCCATCCCCCAGAAAACATAAAAAAGGAGAAAATTCAATTGACATCTATTACAATTATACAGTTATGTTCATTTCATTTTACTTGTAGTCAAAATACAATGACCTGTCAGGTATTCCCCTTTCGTTTTGACAAGCATGGGGTCTGGACCCCTACTTTTGTGTTGGCAGTTTTATAAATGTTTATTTTTTGACGGCTTAGAAGTTATAACTAATCGTAAATCATGAAAGTTAACTGTTTGTGCGAATCTATCAAAAAGTTTTGAAAAAAGCCTTCTTTTTTTTGTTTTAGCATAACAAAATGACATTTTAACGGACAAATTTGGACCCCCCCTTTCATTTGAGGCTGCATCCGCCCCTGAGAAGTGATAAAATTCGGTAGGTATAGCTAATATAATGTGCTTATGAGACTTTTATTTAATATTTCTGTACTTACATACAAACAGGTGAACAAAGGATACTCATTAATTCAACCTTGTTTTCTTTTATTAATTATTACTTAATTATTGCATGGAATTAAAACGTTTTAATTAATTTGAATTGGTATGACAAGCATTGATATCGCACCTTTCACACCTTTTCAATTAATGATCAAAGGGCACGGGCTACTTTAATCACCTTGATTAAGTCTCTAATTACATAATTAATTATGATCTAATACTGTATGAATAGTGTTCAGCTTGTAAATCAAGAGAAAATTAAAACGGTGTGTTCCGGGAATGCCAACATTTTTAAAATCACATAATTAAGTTTTGTTGTTTTAGTGGTTAAAAAGGGGTACAACAAGGGGTGTTGATTATTCGTGTAATTAAATTGGGTATAATCATACAAATGTGCAACAGAGAAAAATGAATAAAAAAATTGTAACAAAAGTTTTTGTCAGGAATTTAAAATTACATGTATTTAAAACTTATTATTACTATTCTATTTAAGTAAAATAAATAATAAATAAATATTTTAGTTGAAAAGAAGATCTGTAACATATGTTTTCAACTAAACGAGCTTTGGGTTCTTGCTATATATACCCCTACTGAATACTTTTAGCAACAATCAAAGTAAATCATGGTTATGGCATACAGTTAAACTTTAAGTACATACCCAAAAGACAAGGAGGCAACAACTTAGGCTTTAATGGTTATCTTTTTCCAGGTAAAAACTACCCGTGGTGAAAAAACTTACTAAAAGTGTACCAGCGTACCCAGCCACTATCGACACTATTACTGGACTAGGACAGCACCAACACAGTCACCGTGCAGACCAAGCAAAAATCGTTGCCAAATACATCTTGCACCTGATATCGACCAAATTCAAGGAAGAAGTAAGACCAATACCAGGTATCTACCAAGAAGAGATGTGAAAGCTTAAAGATGACAAGTAGGACGACGATTCGAGAGAAGTTGTTGAGAAGATACCGACATTCAAGTCTGTAAAATCAATAGTGAACACAGCCCGACGCAAGAAGACACCCAAGTTACCCACAACGTATCGTATTATTACCTGTTTGTTATATTTTGCTATAAATGAATGTATTTATAGTGATAAAATAAAATTATAAAAAATATATTCAAAATATATTCTTTGAAAATATACAAATATCTATTTATATCTTATGGTATTTTTATGCCTAATATTTCTTAAAATCTGTTGTAAAAATTTATAATTTTGTTAAGTATTTATTGACTGAAGGCAGAATTTTTGAATTCACAATGCAAATATACAAAATACATGTACTATAACTCAATATAATTCATTACCACAGTACAATATTACACTTTTTACCTTTACAGTTTAATTACCCTGTATGGGGGACCCCTTAATCCTCACTAATGAGAGCATACACAGGGATCACCACAGCTCAAAATCCAAGGGTGGTGCAAGTCGGAAGATGATCCATTTCCTTACTCATAAAAATTTTAGAGTGACATTTATTTATTCATAATAGTGTTATCAGTCTTTGATTTTGTTTTCCCACTAGTGTTTTTGCTACCAGTCACAATATACATGTATTTTTGTATTTAAAAACTTCATTTTTTTAAGAATAAAGTCAAACTTTTAGTATGAACCTCAAAATTCAATGGTGGAGGAAACAAATTCAAGAGTGGAGGAGCACCGCCCTTGAATAGCCTGTGATGAACCCTGATACAATGTTCTTTGATCTTTCAAAATGTTGGCATTCCGGCACACAGCCTAAACATCAATAGTAAAATAATGATACAGTCAATTGTTGTTAATTTTTAGAGCTTTTTACCAATTTTGATACGAGTACTGTTCCCAGAGGAAGAAATTATATTTCAAGCGAGCATACTTTTATTGGAATCATTCTTTCATTGAATATCAACAAATATGAATGTCTTTGTGCTTGGTTTCATCGAACAACTTCGAATTTGGACTCCTTATCCATTACAAACTGAGAATCATCATCATGCAGATAGGAGGCAACAACTGTAGTGACAAAATATTCAGAAAAGAGAACAGTTTAAAACAGATGTTGAAGAACTTGTTGCTGCATGCCATACCCGTGGGGCAGCAGTACTATTTATGGCTGTACTAAGACGATCAAAACCAAGGCACTGCACAGAAGAGCCGCTGCAAATGACGTATTTAGAGAGCTTTCAAGACAACACCCAGCAGTCGGTTACTTCAGGCCTGTCAACATTTACCATGGCAGATGCGAAGGCGACAACAAAGTCCACTTAAGTGAGCTACAGCACTACTAGTATGTTGCAAGCTATCGGGAAAGGTCTCAGTTGGTTTGTCAACTATTTGGACAGACTTTAAATAATGACAGTTCTTCTCCTTGCAAGACGAAAGCCTTAAAGTGCCCTTGATGCATAGTAAACACCATTTTCCGGTTTACATATTTTTTCTAGTGTAATGTATTTCTCAACCAAATTAAAATTACACATGTATTTAATATTTTTTTACCTCTATGACACAAAGGATGCGTTAAAATATGATTTATCTATCAAAATTCTGGGCATTTCGGTAATTCGAAGTACAGACGTGACAACGTGTTTTTTATATTGCCCACTATATACCGTGGTCGTGGTTTTTTCATTAAGAAATTCACCACCATACGCCACGGTGGTATTCTGCGGTACATCGTGTTATGTCCACTACATATCGTGACCCACCGTGTTGACCACGGTGGATTTTCAATTTCCTTTCATGCTTACACAGTGAAAAAATTAAAATGTTGCGATTTAATTTAGATATTTGTGTTAAAATATGCCGTTTTAATACGTTTGTTTGACAACAAAATTAATCTGCGTTCTGTTTATCTATGCATTATACAGAATACCTTAAAGTTTATTGTCACTGATTTGATTGACAATTATTCCCTTAACGTGTTCTAAAAGGTTAGAACACCGCATTTTGCCCTTAAAATTGTCAAAAACTTTGCTATTCTATCGTCAAAATTTCCCTGTCAGCGCCTCTGATTAATGTTCCAACCGTTTGAACTTTTACCGGATGTAAATTGTGTCACACCTTAAATCGATCGATTATCTAAGTATTGTCCAGTCATCATTTTTTCAAGCACGTGCTCTCAAACATTTCAATAAACTTGTGTATTGTATAATTTTATAATTAACAGGTGAACACGCGGCTTCACATTTTTAACGGTAAAGAAATAAGCACATTACACAATAAATACGAGACTTGTAAAGAAATTCGTTTTAAAAACGTCAAAATCAATATACGACTTAAAATGCTACATTTTCCCAAATTTTCTGAATTATTACTTAATATAAATGTCGCAGAATATATTGTTCCACGAATGATTTTATACTCGATTCGTCGGTGTTGAACCACGTGTGTTAAAAAAATACAATCCTGATATAGAATCAACCATAATAGTCGTTTCAGTGTTAAAAGCCTGACACATCATCAACTTTTGTTGTAGAAAAGACTTAAGTAGCATCCTTATAATTTCTATAATGTTACGACAAGACCCTATGTCCGCAAACAGACATTCGTATCGGCGCGCAAAAAAAACCAACAACAACAAAAAACAAAAAAGAACAAAAGAAAACAAACTTACATACTGTTGAGTAAATTCGGGCCATTATTTTATATTGATATGAGTGTGGACAAATCAGTTCTTTCGTCTTCAAAAATAATTTTATTCCGATTCGTTTTGTTCATGTTATAACAGACGTAAGTAACTATGCATATTTTATTGTTTGATCAATGTACCACAATACAACAAAATATTAAGAATAAGTATTTGTATTTAGAGAACTAAGGCAAGTCTAAAAGGGGTCTGATCTCGAGAATATTTATCCCAATAAATACTATGTCATGCAAAAACACCGAAACTGCGAGTTAATTTTAACGGGAACTTTATACAAATAACACGTCTGCCTCCATTTGAAAAATTGTCAGTTTTGTATATTTAGCTCAGAAGCACATCACTACTTTTTTTATATAAACCTGTTATATTAATTGTTATAATTTAAAACGCCATTGTCCAAAGTAAATGTGTATTTAGAATTGTGCGTACGTCAGACTTCATTCAACCTTGTGAAACAGGCGCCTGTGCCATATTGGTAGTTAAACTATATTTTATGTGGCGATTCTCGTTTATAAACTTTTCACATATTTATTATTCTTGCTGCATGTTGGCTTCAATTTAGTAATTTATTTGTTGTATCCCATCCTGTTAACGAATTTTATATAACTATACGTGATGTAAACTTTTGTCCGCGTTTGTTAAAACAACTCTGGTTTTAAATACCAAATAAAGAAAAAGATCGCCGCTCAACTGCCCGTTTTCTGTCGAAAAGGATTTATAATTGATTAAAGACTTCAGGACAATTCGTTATACGTTGTAATACACAAAAACGTATTGTGACAATTCAAATCCGGATAATTTACCGAACTTGTTCAGGGTAATATTTAATGCATAACACATGCATCCGGTTGAACAAATATTCGATCTTCAAGTCTACCGGCACATTAAATCATTATTGATTATCAACAAATAAAATGCATGTACAAATTATTCTTAAGCACTGCTTTAAAATGTTCTCTTTTCATTCGGGTAACGATGTTTAAACCCGCAATCAATTAAATGACAACGTTTATGTTGTCATGTACCACCGCGGAGATATCGTGGCCGGACCCCTGTGGCGACATGCCATGGTAGACTGAACTCCCTCATATGCATCCACCGTGGTAAGATTACCTGAGAAGATTCTTAACCACGATAGTAGGCGTGGATATACCATGGTGGGTGATAGAGAAAAGGATTAACTTCCATGGTGGGTTAGTGTTTTTTATAAAAAACACGTTGTCCCCTCTGTATGGTCAATCATACAGAGGATCACATCATTTGCAGTACTTTGGTCCAATCACATGATATTCAGTGGCCATATTGATTATACGCATATTATCATTTTCTGTAATTCTCTTTTTTCGAATGTTTTTGGTTATTCGAGCTACCGGAATATTACAGTTCAACACAATTGTCATATACTAGTATAAGATTATTTATAGGTATGATGATTATATTCATAGAGAAAAATATCTAAAGAAGTGAATTATATATAGTTTAACTGGACAAAAATGTTTTATTACATAAAGACACAATGAAATATCCGGACTCAAAATTCTGTCGCAAAATCTGATGTTTTTCTTATAGAGAACACTCTGACATCACATGCAAAAAGTTTTGGACACTGACAGCAGAGGATTCTCTTACTACAGTGTTTCTTGTGTATGCCATGTTTAACATCTTATTACAAGCAACATCCAATACCAAACTTGAATTAAAAAGAAATAATAAAAATGTACAATTCGGCATGTGAAAAAAAAATGGTTACCTCCCCTTGGCCATGTTTGAGAAAATGAAAGTAGAAATGCTTCATACTAATTAATAATTTAAATTTAGCAGATTTACATATAAAACACAAAGTTACATATTCATTACTTTTGCTCCACTGAAACGGCCATGTATTCGGCTGTAAGGTTTAACTTTAGAATGGTTTTTCCTCATCGTGTTTCCAGCATACTTTCTTTTTAAGTTTAACTGCCAAGTAGGCGGGTGATCGTTGGTCTTTATTAATGTACCGTTGCGCTTCATGTGGTATAAATGTCGGTTTAAAGAACGCTTGTCAATTCTAACAACATTAAGTATTGCATTAGTGGTTGCTTCGTGTTGCTGTCGTAAGAAATCCAGAATTTCGTCCTCAATTCCGGAACTATCATCCATGGTATTATATAGATGGTCGATATTTTGGGTAGACTGATCCCGAACCCGAGACAAAATTCCGCGATAGACAGCGTATTTTATAAGTTTACGTTGTCGTATGAAATAATTTAAAGATTCAGATTTTAATATTGATTCTAGATAAAAATCTAACTCTTAATATTTATTAAAATAGTTTTTTTCTGATGCCTCGTAATGGCTGCAAAGTTATATCATAAATATTTAAAAAATATATTTTTTTATTTTTCTGAAGCAAAAAGCATTTGAAGAAAGAGAGTGCCATATTAACTTTTCTTCTACCCACAACTATTCTGAATTATTTAAACTCCAAAGTAAATGAATCAAACTTGTACATCAGTCCACGCAAAATGCATACATGTGATGGCACATATGAAGGAAAAAAACGCAAACTTTTGATCATGGAATTTGATAAAACTATCCAATATAACAACATTCTAATTTATTAAATTTCTGAATTATTTTGCCTTTTTAAGATATAATAATTTGAAATTAAGTTGAATTGTACAGTGAAAAATGCCGGGAAATTTTCTAGGCAATTGACACTTTTTCAAATGTAAAATCTTGTTAGAATTTGTTTTTTTATATCAAAATGAATGCATCTAAGCTAAAAACAAAATTTTTGATGCGCCGCCCACTGCCTGACCCTTAGCTAGAATACTATTAAAATAAGCATTGATGTGCACCAACCAATTAATTTGTCAAGATATTAAATTTTTCTGAAAAATATGAGGAAAAAGGGTGGAGGTTTAAATTTTCACTCTTCTTTTATACATTAAACCAGTCAAACCTGCCCAATATCTTTTTTGATTATTGATAAAACCAACCATTTACTTTTTAATATGTTTTAATTTCAGAGGAAAAAAATGATTTTTAAAAAGGAGGCAGGTGTGGGAACACAGGTCTCATGTTTTCTTTTTAAAGATTACCTGTCCAATAAAAGCCACATAACCAATACAGTCACCCCCATTCAGATCACATGTCTAATAAGGGTCATATTCAAAGAAGGACCACCTGTCTATTAAGAACATTATATATGTGTTTTCTTTTTTTTGCCTTTCTATGCAGGTTTAAACATACACGTTATACTTTTATGATTTTTTAAACAATTTGTTCCGACAAAATATCTATGGTTTACATGGTCATCATCTATTGTTAGGGCTTAAAAATTAATGTACTTGTAATAACTGATGAATTTGATTGTAGCACACCTTTGTGAATTTATTTTTGGTCTATACCAATGTATAGGGAGCACACCTAACCAACACGTAGTTGTACCATACATGGAGTTTTCAGGAGTTGAAAAACAGCAGGATTAACGATTAAACCAACATACATGCATATTAGATCATGTAAATCTTAACCTTTTCCCCCATTATAAATCTTCAAGTCAAAACTACATTATCCAATAACTGAGTCCGCTAAAAATTGTTCAAACACATTGAGCACATCTACACAACAAAATATTGTTTTCTTTGTTTGAATAGGGTGTATTGCCTCTTGCAGCATTTTGTTAGCTATTTCATAGCGTCCAGTGTTTTCTGGGGGAGAAAGCTGGAGTACCCGGAGAAAACCCCCGACCTGCGGCATTAATTTGTTGGCTATTTCATGGAGTCCAGTGTTTTCTGGGTGAGAAAGCTGGAGTACCAGTTGAAAAACCTACCTTCGACAGAAAAAATTCCTACCCATGCCCGCTGTAAAGCTTGAATGCCCAACCTAATTTTCGACAAGCACAGGACTTGGACATAGATCCCTTGCCCGCTGTAAAGCTTGAATGCCCAACCTTATTTTCGACAGACACAGAGGACTTGAGCATAGATCCCTTGCCCGCTGTAAAGCATGAATGCCCAACCTTATTTTCGACAGACACAGAGGACTTGGGCATATAGATCCCATGCCAGCTGTAAAGCATGAATGCCCAACCTTATTTTCGACAGACACAGAGGACTTGGGCATAGATCCCTTGCCCGCTGTAAAGCTTGAATGCCCAACCTTATTTCAACAGACACAGAGGACTTGAACATAGATCCCTTGCCCGCTGTAAAGCTTGAATGCCCAACCTTATTTCGACAGATACAGAGGACTTGGGCATAGATCCCTTGCCCGCTGTAAAGCATGAATGCCCAACCTTATTTTCGACAGACACAGAGGACTTGAGCATAGATCCCTTGCCCGCTGTAAAGCTTGAATGCCCAACCTTATTTTCGACAGACACAGAGGACTTGGGCATAGATCCCTTGCCTGCTGTAAAGCATGAATGCCCAACCTTATTTTCGACAGACACAGAGGACGTGAGCATAGATCCCTTGCTCGCTGTAAAGCTTGAATGCCCAACCTTATTTTCGACAGACACAGAGGACTTGGGCATAGATCCCTTGCCTGCTGTAAAGCTTGAATGCCCAACCTTATTTTCGACAGACACAGAGGACTTGGGCATAGATCCCTTGCCCGCTGTAAAGCATGAATGCCCAACCTTATTTTCGAGACACAGAGGACTTGGGCATAGATCCCATGCCCGCTGTAAAGCTTGAATGCCCAACCTTATTTTCAACATGCACAGGACTTGGGCATAGATCCCTTGCCAGCTGTAAAGTTTGAATGCCCAACCTTATTTTTGAGAGGCACAGGACTTGGGCATTGATCCCTTGCCCCTTGTAAAGCTTGAATGCCCAACCTTATTTGCAACATGCACAGGACTTGGGTGTAGATAACTAAAAGCCTAACCATGTTAAATGCTTGGCCTCCAAAGCCTTTAAAACGAACTAAAGGAAAACAATAACTTTGGAACTTTTGCATGTATGTAACAAATGTAAGTTGAGCACAAAAAGGATGCATGTGTAATTCCTTAAATGTAAGAATTCTTAAAAATCAGGCAGAGTTGTTACAACAGTGGTTCTAAGTAGAAAAAATTCTATGATTTTAATGAATTTCGGAAATTGCAAAGACTGCATTACAGTTCATTCTAAGACAGATTGTTGATGAGCTTTTTCCCTTTTCTGATAGATTTTAGATTTTATTGAATTATTCCTTATAGCCATAATCAAGGCAAAAAACAAGTGTTTTTGACATACTTTCAATTATACCACACACATTCATTAAAACCTACATTTTTATCACCATAAAATATCCTTGGTTCAAAGAAATGGCTGTATAAAAATAATTTAGTTAAAAATAAACATTGCTCCATATTTTGTTCATAATAACATGATAATAATATTGGATAATAATAGAATAACCTAAATGAATTTTATTTTAGAACCCCCCCTGGGGGGTTTGGGGGGTGGGTGGGGTTGTTGGGGGGCTTTTAACTCTGATATGTATTTTTCTATAATAGTCTTTCCATTAATTAAATGAAATTGTTAATTCAGAAATTGCATAATAGGTCTATAATTTTTGTTTTATTTATTTATATCTTATGTCATTTCTTGAATGAAATATTGATTCCATGCCAATTAACCAATGCTCCCTCCCACATGCTCTTCTTTACAAGATATAAAGATCTGAATTCTACAACTTTATTTTTAAAATGGGTAACTCATATAAAATAAAAATGATAAAATTATGGGTATTAAGGGGAGATAATTCAAGCAGTAAAAAATATTAATCATTATTTAGGAAAAAATTCAAGCTATAATATATTTCAAGGTTTAGATATAGCATTTCAGTCTTAGAAGTAAAAAGTAAATGTTTCTTTTATGGAAAATAGCAATGAAACCAAATAATCATCAAGAACAAAAAGTCAAGAGACATAACAAATCAAGATCTAAACAAACATACAAACCAAAAAACCAAAACAGAAAGTGAGTAGCAGCATTTGTTAAATACATGCATGATATGGAAGTAGTAGAGGTCTGTTTGAGACATTTGCATTCACATCTGTAATTATGAAGATTTATTTTTATTAATTGTTCTGAATTAGAGGAATATGATGACTTGGAATAAAAGAAACATGATCTCAATTTAAGGAACAGTTATACCAGCCATTAGTGCTTAATAAATGGCAGCATCTTTATGACCTCTTGTGATGTGTATATACTGTTCCTCATCCCAGTGCTCGACCCACATAGCTGCCTAGCACATCCCCAGATGGCGGAAAGTGGGGGCCCTCTCATTCTTCTTCTTCTTCTTTATGGTTTCCAGTTAGAGATTATTAATTACTGGTGTATATGTGGTCTATTTACAACAAAAATGATAACTGAAAATTTGTTAATTTAAGATAAAGGAAGTGCAATGAACAAGCGTAGCTGATTAAAATCTATGTACACGAGATGAATATAACTTAGTGGAGGGTGGAGAGGACAGCTGGCGTTAGCTGTTCTCTGAAGATATCAACAGAAGAGGATTGTATGATTGTAACTGGTAGGAGGTTCCATTGAGTAATTGTATGAGGGATGAAGGAATATCTATACGAGTCTTTGGGTGTGTGTATGTGTCTGAAAGATAGTGAGTGGTGCCGTCTAGTTCGTGAGTCTGATGGAATGAGAATTGTGCTAGTTGGTACAGCAACAACGTGATGTTTGATTTTATACATCATAACTAAGCGTGTTTGTAACCTACGTTCAGGTAATTGTGGCCAGTTTAGTGAATTTATCATGGATGTTTGTTTGTTTGTTTGATGGTGTTTAACACCACTTTCAGCAATTTTTTCAGCTATATAATGGCGTCCATCATGGGGAGGAAGCCGGAGTACCCGGAGAAAACCCCCAACCTGCGGTAGAAAAACTGGCAATCCTTGTCAATTAAGATTGGAGTCGAGTACACACTGCCTGCAGTGAGAATCAAACCCGCATTCTCAGTGTTGACAGACCAGGTGATCAATATGACGAACTACCTTGACCACTCGGCCACCGAGGCCCCGAATTTATCATGGAAGATACACTGCTGGTATTGTGGTATCGATTACAAGCATACCTTGCTGCCCTCCTTTGCACCATTTCTATCTTCGAGATAGATTCTGTAGTGTGCGGGTCCCATACCAAGCAGAAGTACTCAAGTTTGGGATGGACTAGTGCTTTGTATGCTTGACTTTTGATTTGTTGGTTATTTGTTTTGAGGTTTCTTTTGAGAAATCCTAAAGTTTTATTTGCCTTGGAAGTGATGTCAGAAATGTGTTGGTCCATTTGAGATTGGATTAAAGAGTGATACCAAGGTACTTTGCGGAAGTAACAGATTCTAGAGTGTGATTATAAAGAACATAGTTATGGCGGAGTGGTTGAAGTTTAGTTAATACAGACAGAACAGTACATTTATCCGGATGAAAGGCCATCAACCAATCAGATTTCCATTTTTACCATTTTGGATTTGATTTGTATAGCTGAAATACAGCTTGCTTGATGTTAGAATCATTCATTCATTCATTGGTAACCATTGTTCTTGTAAGCAACAAATGCACCTATAGTTACCAAGTACATTTTATTGCTTTCACTATTAATATTAGAATTTTTGTACAAATATTTAGTTGTTTACACAACAGACAGTAATGAGGTCACAATATGCATACTGTTATAAAGGTTACTTCATCACAGATATCAGCTTAAAAAATACTTTTGGATTTGGTTATCATATTATAAATATAAGGATGGATTGTAATAAATGAACCCATTTTGGTTGGTTTGTTGTATAGGGTTTTAATGCCACTTTCAGCTATATCATGGCATCCAGTTTTTATTTGGGGAGGAAGCTGGAGTACCCAAAAAAAACTCCTGACCCTCAGTAGGAAAACTGACCATACTTGTCAATTGAGTTTGCAGTCCAGCACACCCTGTGGAAGTGAGACTAGAACCAGCAACCTCAATAATTGTAGTAAGAACTAGTGTTTGGAGCAGGAGGTGCATTTTTATTGTATAATGAACAATCATTTCAAGGATAATATACAATACATGTCATAACACATACATAAAGTGGCACTGACTTCTACATATAAACAAATTGTCTATAATTTGATTAAATGAAATATATAACTAAAAAATAAAAAATAAGAACAAAAATTTTTCTGCCATTTTGGCGCTAAGTATTACATGTAATGGAGGTTTTCTACTTTCTCCAGTTCCCCTTCAATAATGGTCAATGACAGATTTGAGTTACCTCCCATTGCTCGCGTTGACAGACTACTGATCAATAATAGTACATGAATAACCACCTTAATGACTTAAATAAACCCATGATGGAGATATATTACATGATTTATTGATAAACAAAAATTAAATACAAATTTTGAACTAAAAATTAATTTTTAGAGTTTTTCTTGTAGAAAGGTAAAAACGTGGGAGTTAAGTATTGATTTCATTGAAAGAATATATAACTGCTATTTTATTTCAGTTAAAAAACAATCAATGAAACCTGTATGCTTCCCAACTTTATGATTGTCAAGTCTCGCCATGATGATGATGGGGGGTGGTTATGAATGATTGATTGGATGTCCGCTTTACGTCCAGCGAGCAGTATTTCAGCTATATTCAGGACGGGAACAAGTTAACAAACAATAAATCAACGGAAAATGGGGTTGGGATGGGTCACAGGGAATACAATTTTGACTGCCACTGGAAAAGTATGGAGTTTTGGGTAGGGGCAGAAAATTTAGCCTTTTGTAGCGGCTACAATGAGCCTGCTCTTTATGAAATCTACAAAAGGGTTCTTTATCGTGCAAGGAGCGTGGCACTCTCCAAACACCTTACCCACTACGGTCCGCGGTCAGGCTTTCTGTATTATGACCTAGCAACCCCCCAACGAGAAGGTCTCCCCTATCTGCCACCTGGGGACGCGCTGGGCTGCTCTGTGGGTCGAGCACTGAGAACCCTCCCAGTATGCTCCCAGGGGGTGGTTATGTTTAGAATAGCAACTTAATGCCCTCAATCGGAAATTGTTGTAAGTTTTTAGTTCTATAGACTTCACCATGGAGGTTGGTGGAAGCCCAGTCTTTGTGATACATGAAGAGCTCAGTCAGAATGTCTTACAAATGGCCGTCCTGCTAACATTGGCTTTTTCCAGTTCCAACATGGGAAGGGGTGTTTCTCCACTCTCACTGTCTATTTTAAAAAGGTAAATTGCATTTGATTCCCTTTTCCATGTAAACTTCAACTGTAAGCATTTATTTCATAATACTGCAAAAAAGCAATTATTAAATTTTTATTCACCAAAATTTCATATTATAAACAATAAAAACAACAAACTCACTTTATAAAACATTCACATTTTCAAAATTTTGGGAAAGTTCCTGAATCAAATCAAAATCCAACAGTTTGCTTACTCTTGACAACAATACCATTTAAAATGTTTAGGAAAGTTCCTAATAATCTTATCAAACATATGCCTACATTGTACAAAATTGTAAGAAAAAAAGTGTTATGGAAAGTTCCAGAAAAAAGTAAAAATCCAACTACTCTTGACAACCATACAATTTAAAATGTTCCGGGAAAGTTCCTAAAAATCTTATCAAATATATCGCTACATTCTACAAAACTTTAAGAAAGAATTGTTTCGGTAAAGATCCCAAAACAAGTCAAAAGCCAACACTTTTGTTTACTCTTGACAAGCATATCATTTATAACACTTCTGGAAGGTTCACAATAAATCATACGTTATATATCACGACATTTCTTGAAAAATTTAAACAAACAAAATTGTTTCAGAATGGTTCCTGACTCAATACAGAAACAAACATTTGGCTCACTATCCTCACAATAAATCTTCTTTAAAATTCCCGAAATATATATCACCACATTTCCAGAATATTTCAGTTTTAAATAGTTGTGGTGAAGTTTATAAATAAAGTCTAACTCAATGTTTTGCTGACAATCATAATATTTAAAACACTTCAGGAAAGTTCCTCAAAAGTCTCAAAAGTCTTTTATCCCAGTTGCAGTCCAGACAAATTGAAATCAGTTGCAGTCCAGATGAATTGGAATCAGTTGCAGTCCAGAGAAATTGGAATCAGTTGCAGTCCAGACAAATTGGAATCAGTTGCAGTCCAAACAAATTGGAATCAGTTGCAGTCCAGAGAAATTGGAATCAGTTGCAGTCCAGAGAAATTGGAATCAGTTGCAGTCCAGAGAAATTGGAATCAGTTGCAGTCCAGAGAAAAACTGGAATCAGTTGCAGTCCAGAGAAATTGGTATTAGTTGCAGTCCAGAGAAATTGGAATCAGTTGCAGTCCAGAGAAATTGGAATCAGTTGCAGTCCAGAGAAAAATTGGAATCAGTTGCAGTCCAGACAAATTATAAATTGTTCTTGTTGCTTTGTACATTTTCATTTTCTCATCAGCTGAAAACCGGTAAAAAAAATTATATATATATATTAGAAAATAAAAACAACACAGAATTACACAAATTGTCCACATAATTTAAACTGTTAGTGCTTTCCCCGTTATGTCGGCTCTTCAGACAGAAGTTGACGTTGTTGTTTTGTATTTGTATAGTATAGTAAGGTAGCATCATAGTATTATATAGTAACGTAATGTCATAGTATTATATAGTAACATAATGTCATAGTATTTATTATATTACAAATATAACGTAATAGTACTTTGGAAGTTGTACACTTGTACTTTCTATTTAGTTTCGGCCTAATGTTGCCAATAAAATATTGTTCTTTGGTTAATCGGAAGGCTTTACTGTTTAAGTGAATTTTAAAGAACGGAAAAATTCTAAAAGTCTTACCCCCCGTAATGATAAAAATGTTCACTACAGGGTGTATTCCGAACGGAGGAGTCTCATATATATATATGACTCTTTATATAATATTTTAAACTGCCTGTAATTGTGTATTTACACGATCCCAGTGGACTTATATTATTTCATCTCCCAATGAAAAAAATATTATTCCATCTCCCAATGAAGAATGTCTTAAACATTTAGAGTTAAAAGCTACTGATGAGTCTTAAGTAGACGAAACGCGCGTCTGGTGTAATGAATTTGTCACCTTGATAATTTTGATTACATCTTGTTGGAATATTTGAGCAAAGCCAAATAACAGCACGGCACGTCCCCGGTTAGTGGACTGAGAAGCAACTATAAAAAAAGTTTTGGGTTCATTTCAAATGAGAAAGTTTAAGATTAATATGTTATGATTGTTTACGTTATTTATTTATATTGACACTCAATGACTAAGGCCATTCGTTGGTCAGTCTGTGTCTAAATTTATGACAAGAAACACCGTCATTTGTATCGTTGCATAATCTTCTAGACTTGTATATTATTATTTTTTGTTTATGCTGTATCGTCATGTTTGTCGATCCGATACTAAATAAGTGTACTGGTTTATCAGAATTCTTTTAGACTCTTTATATAATATTTTGAACTGCCTGTATTGTGTATTTACACGATCCCAGTGGACTTATATTATTCCATCTCCCAATGAAAAAAATATTATTCCATCTCCCAATGAAGAATGTCTTAAACATTTAGAGTTAAACGCCACTGATGAGTCTTCAGTAGACGAAACGCGCGTCTGGCGTAATGAATTTGTCACCTTGATAATTTTGATTACATCTTGTTGGAATATTTGAGCAAAGCCAAATAACAGCACGGCACGTCCCCGGTTAGCGGACTGAGAAGCAACTATAAAAAAAGTTTTGGGTTCATTTAAATGAGAAAGTTTAAGATTAATATGTTATGATTGTTTATGTTATTTATTTATATTGACACTCAATGACTAAGGCCATTCGTTGGTCAGTCTGTGTCTAAATTTATGACAAGAAACACCGTCATTTGTATCGTTGCATAATCTTCTAGACTTGTATATTATTATTTTTTGTTTATGCTGTATCGTCATGTTTGTCGATCCGATACTAAATAAGTGTACTGGTTTAGCAGAATTCTTTTAGACTCTTTATACAATATTTTGAACTGCCTGTATTGTGTATTTACACGATCCCAGTGGACTTATATTATTCCATCTCCCAATGAAAAAAATATTATTCCATCTCCCAATGAAGAATGTCTTAAACATTTAGAGTTAAACGCCACTGATGAGTCTTAAGTAGACGAAACGCACGTCTGGCGTAATGAATTTGTCACCTTGATAATTTTGATTACATCTTGTTGGAATATTTGAGCAAAGCCAAATAACAGCACGGCACGTCCCCGGTTAGCGGACTGAGAAGCAACTATAAAAAAAGTTTTGGGTTGATTTCAAATGAGAAAGTTTAAGATTAATATGTTATGATTGTTTACGTTATTTATTTATATTGACACTCAATGACTAAGGCCATTCTATGGTCAGTCTGTGTCTAAATTTATGACAAGAAACACCGTCATTTGTATCGTTGCATAATCTTCTAGACTTGTATATATGTTGATTGTTGATTGGGGAACTGCAATGGGAACTAAATTTGCACCAACTTATGCAACATTAGTCATGGGATTCCTTGAACAAAATCTATACAAAAAAATCGAGAAAACATTAGGCATAGAGATGGCAAAATACATAGAAAATTCATGGTATCGGTTTTTGGATGATTGTTTTATAATCTGGACAAAAACAGACCAAAATTTGAAAACATTTAGTGGAATTCTAAATGACTTCACCCAGCCATTAATTTTACATCGGAAATAAACAATCAACAAATACCATTTCTGGATATCTTAGTGGAGAAAAATATTAATGGAGAAATTATAACCGACATTTACTACAAAGATACGGACACTCATCAATATTTAAATTTTAAATCCTGTCATCCTTCACATACGAAACGGAATATTCCATATTGTTTAGCACGAAAATTATGCACAGTTATAGAAAAACCGGATTTACGAAAAATTCGACTTGAAGAATTAAAGACGTTTCTGTTGAAACAAGGATACCCATTAACTCTTATAAACAACGCCATTGAAAAATCCACACAGATCCCGATCGCCGAATTTCGTGCTGCTAAAAATGTCCAACCGACAGACAACAGCTTAATTCCTTTTGTGGTTACTCATAATCCGTGCAACACAAATATATTCAATGTAGCTAAACATAACATTCCGATAGTTGCACAAAGTAATAAGCTTAAAAACTTTATAACCGATAGAACTTTACTCCAGAGTAAAAGACAACCTCAAAACTTAAAACGTTTATTAACTAAAGCACAATTTAATTCTTATTCACCTCGGACATTTGAAGTACGAAAATGCGGAGACAAAAGATGCGGAACTTGTGCGTACATTCACACGGGAAGTGAAATACGTTAGACGATGGAAGAAAAATTTACACTAACGCAGATATGAACTGTAAAAGTGAAAATTTAATTTATTGTATTCAGTGTACTAATTGTAACAAGTCATACATTGGTCAAACGAGTAATGCGCTAAAGCAACGGATGACAGTCCATCGTCAACAAATAAGAGACCCCCAATATCGAAAAATACCACTTAGTCAACATTTAGATACGTGCAGTGGGGGTCTTTTTAAATACAGGATTTTTTTTCCCGAAAGTGACTGTCTTTCATATTTCTCAAAAATCGGTAAAATATCGACATAATCCATGATGCCATGCTTGCAGTGGTTATTTCTTGTATAATGTCCCATCCTCAGTCCTTGCTGTGCATAAAATTTACAAAGAATAGAGTCCAATTCCCAAGGGTCTGCCATTTCCAAACTAACTGACATATCCGTTTCACATAAATATTTCCTAAAAAACCTAATCGCTTGCTCTGTCGATTTGCGAGTGTTGACAGCATCTCTTTTCTTAATGATTTCATTAATTTTTAAGTTAGTAATATCTGCAAATCTTCGCTTATTACCACCAGAACTATCTGTATTACGTTCACTCGATGATGTTACCATGTTTACAAACAACAACATAATCCAAACATCATTCAGAACGATAATTTTGATTGGTTCAGGGGATTAAACAAAGAAGATTTGATTTGCTATCGTATTTCTGTTGCAGGAAACAGCACGTGCTGGGTATTTTCATTCATAAATTTCTCACGAGAGTGCAATATGGTTTTTTATTGAGTAGAATGAGTTTTTTGCAAACCAATATGATGGAAAGTCACGTGTATTGGTTTAGGCCAATAGGAAAAAGGCAAAATATGTATTATGTAATAATTATAAGTAATCTATAAATAAAAACAACAATCTCGTTTAATAAGTGCTGGATCAGTCAGATGCAGACTGATACAATTACAAATAAAAATAATATAGTTGTCTAATAAAAATAATTATAACAACACTACTATGTACAAATAATATATATGGAACGCAATATTTCGCTCTACCAAAGAGCTTCATCAGGCGTTGACTGAATCAAAAATTTAAACAATAGAAAATGTTTTTGTTGTTCACTTTATACAAAAAATCTATGCTGATGCTGAGATATAAAATATTTTTGTTGTTCATATTACTGTTGGGTCATAAACATTTTAGTATTCTACCTGTGGATTACGTTCGTTCAATCCATCAGGTTCTAGCGTTTTTAATTGATGTATCCAAAATGTTTCTCGAAGTCTTCTGGTTGATGTATTCCACTTTGGGTTTTGATCAATAATTTGGAATTTTACAGTATCAAAAGAGTGGCCTGTAGTTTTAAGGTGGCGAGTTAGTGGACAATTTCTGTTTTTCGTGAAAAAGGAGCGATGGTTGTTAAGTCGCATATTGAAAGCTGTCTCTGTTTCTCCAACATACTGGATGTTACAAATCCCACAGGTCAGTATGTAAATACAATTGCTGGATTTACAGGAACAATTATGTAATAATTATATATATACGTCTACAAATTAAGCCCAACACTGTTAGAATTAGATTTTTAACACTGTCAAATTTTTGTATATATATATTCTTTGTGATGGTGATAAGATATATTATATGGTTGTCACAATACTTAGATGTTTGTATATATATAAAAAGCCTTCATTATATACAATCATATTTATTTTTAAATTTTAGCTGGATTGGTTGGATGGAGCCTTTGATTCAAAGGCCATTTTTATCTGCATCTTTAAAAGTTTCTGACATTGCTTGAAGTTTTTGTTAACCTTAGATCACACAATTATTTTAAGAGATTTATAATTCTTATTTAAACTAATCATACTGGTATGTACTCCCTTATTGGTGATTGGAAGGACTATAATTATGGTAAAAACTTCTTACTCGAGTGCAAATCTTGTGTTTTCATCTATCGGTCTTATTTTATGTTGGATGTTCCCCTAACACTGTACAATTTTGAATCTCATACGGGGACAACACAAATTCCACCAGGTCTATTACAAGTTTCTCTGGTGTTTTAGCAAAGGAAATGCACCTTTCTAGTGACGTTTTGTTTATTATAATACAGAATCTGGCATGGCCAACACAAGCAAGCACTGAAAAATAGGCAATTAACCGAATTCATATCATGCTCAGTAACAAAGCTACTGCAGTGTATATTAATTAATACATAGAAAACATATCATATATGTCAAATATAAGGAAACTATTTAAAATCAACTACATGTATATATAATAAAGATTGATGACAAAGTGAACATGTATACAGCTTCCAATTTTTCTTGAGCATTTCCATATGCTCAAATTGCTTTTGGCCATGAATAAAACACAGGTCGCATTTTAACATGTCAGAACATAGATTACTGAAGATGGATTACTTATCAGGTACATAATTATATAGTTATAGGAAAATCTGAAAACAAAGCTTATCCAGATTTGAATAATATTGGGAATACTGTTTTAAGCATTATAATGTGTGGTATTAGAACTTGGAGAACATGTACCATGCAGCACTAATTGATACATGTGAGAATATAAATAGAATTTTATACTGGTAGTTTTTCACTTCGCCAGTAGCACAACTAAAGCTTATCCGGATTCAGATAACTCTTACTATTTCTTGTTGTTGTGACAGATAGACTATAATCTTCTATTATTACAGTAGGCAATAAAAGTCTTGTCTGAATTCGGATAAGGCTTACAGTGTATAGATGTGATGTGCAAACTACAACCAAAATTTAGTCTTGTGAACTTGCGATAGCAATATAAAGCTTATCAGAATTCGGATAACCTGTTGAGAGAATTGTCATGATAGTTGTAAAAACCCTCCTTTGGTATAGTAGCCATATGAAAATTTATCTGAATTCTAATAAGAATATCTAATTATAAAATTTGGCATTTATAAGATTTTGGGATGATTTCAGCAAAAGTAAAAAAAATGCGGATGTTTTAGTAAACCTAATTATCTTTAAAAACAAATATGTAAAAACATTAATCTAAAACAATTTATTAATTGAAATACAGGGGTTCGAGGGGTTCGGACGAACCCGCCCCCTTGGACATGAAATTTTGATAAAAATAGGAAAAAACCAGCTGAAAATGAGTTAAGCACTATTAAAGTCAGAAAAATTTCAACAATCGAACCCCCCTTTACATTTTCGAACCCCTCTTGAAAAATTCTGGCCACGGGTATGATATAATATCATTTAAAGTCTGATAAGTTAAGGACTCAATACAACTTATGTATGTTACAACAAATATACACTCGTCAACTACAATCATGAAAGAAAAAAGCATTTACATATTTCATAACATATCTTCTTTCCATTGTTTTGAGGGAAAATATAACAATTAATCTTTTTCATAAATCTCACACAAATTGCCTGAAATAATGGGGACTTACATAACAGCCTGTATTTAGGAGACTTGTGGCTAGGTTATTTTGTAACGATATCAGATGCAAAATAACATATATCAGAATGTTTCCTTTGGATACTATTTTTTTGATACAGTTCCCTTTTTAATGTCCACTATTTAAAACCAAGTTATATATCCTATTTCATAATGCTTTGTATTGATAGATAACAGTTACCAACCTTCGTGTCTGAATTGATAGACGACAGTTACAAACCTTCGTGTCTGTATTTTTTTCTTGTATTCTCTTTCTTGTCAGTGCAGGTTCAAAAACCTCCTATAATTAAGAAAAAGTGTTAATACAAGACATAATAAAATTTGGCTATGCTGGTGAACAAAGCAACTTTTTCATGCAGACATTTTGAAGATAACTTAATTTGTACTAAGCACATCCATATGCATATAATATCATACATCTAAATAAAATTATGAGTCTAAAGCGTAAGTTATATAGATAATTTTTTACTAAATAGGTGGTTTTTATTACCATAATGGAAACAGGATTGTTTATCGCTCGCTGAAATGATTCCTTCACCACTAGTATCTTAAACAATTATTGCATAGACAAAAACAACTGAGTCCGCATCTTCAGATTTGTTACTTGTTTAGTTTTTGGCCACATGACAATCCATAAGTGAATTTATATTTTGTAATTTGAGCAAACTTCGAGTATGCGATTAATAATGCAATAGTATATATAAGTAAATCAACCAACAAACCAACATTTTGTATACATTTTAACTTTTATACTTTGGTGTTTTTGCTGTTATTTTTAACTGAAAAATAATTTCGTTTTAAATATATAACGTTTGCAATAAATTGTAAGAGGTTTACCTTATTTTTTGATCCCACTACATTCAATCCAGCTTCAATTTCTTTATTTCACTTTCAAATTCCTATAAATAAATACAAAGATATAAAACATGCAGTGTAATAGCAAATACCACAAAGATACATAGGTACTCGAAACATTCAAAAATGTTTTAGTATATTTATCACAATTTGTAATGTTATTTATACAATAATGCTTATATAGAGGGCATTGTCATGATATCTTGACTGCACTAGGGAGAGTGGTATTGCCTGAAACATTATCGATGTTTAAGGCAATACCACTGTCCCGAGTGCTGTCAAGTATCATGACAATGCCAGCTATATAAGCAACTATTATATTTATTTTATTGAAGAATTAAGAAACCATGTGTTTAAGACTGTATTATGTGTTTGTAGCGACTTGCTGTATGATTTGAATGTTTGGCCTCATGATATATCATTGTTTGGCATTTATAGGCAATACACAGTTAGTTTTCTAAACTTTATGACATTTTTTCCTCATTTGGGTTGTACATGTACATATATTTTTTTATAAATTAAAAATAAACAGTTTTATGTTGATTGTTTCTGGAGATGGCATTACCACGACGTGATAGGTGTGATAATGCCCTCACGTCAAATTACTGCAAATTACCAGTAATTAATACCAGCTGACCTTGTTTTATCCAATTAAAACAAACATAATTTTACTGATATGAAATAAATCATAATCCTGTGCCAGATCAGATAATTAGCTTTATCATATACTTATTGTAAATAGCTTATATTTTTTACTGTATGATAAAAGGAATAAATGGGCAAAAATTTAATATTTTACCAGATTGGCAAAGCGGGCTGATATCAAAATGTTATTAACTGCTTCCGAAAGTTATTACACGCTTTTCCGTAAGTGTTATCACATGGCTTTCCGTACATGATTGGAAATTACCTAATTGTTTACAAATATGTCGTCTAAAGATAAAGTCCATGACATGCATGATAAGAATGCATAGAAGATGAACCATACTTTGGACAGATTATTTCCAGTCAATGAAAACTTACACACAAAATGACACAAACCGTCAGTGATCTGAAAATATTATTTAAATGACTTGAAACTAATTCGGAGCTCAGGAATAGCGGTACCAGAAGTGAATAAAAATTTGATATAACCAAGTCAATTTCATTTTCCCCTAGCTGCTGAAGCATATGATAAAAAGACCATTACATGACATCATTGATATCATATGCATTATTAGCCCTCGGTTGATATTGGCCCTCCAGCCTGCAGCTCTAATAAATATGATATAAAAAATGCCATGTAATAATCTGAAAGTAATGGATATGTTTCGATATTCCGATTTTCTTGACCAATCCCTGTTGTTGACTGCTAAACTACTCAAACAAGGGTTTGTTGCACCTAGGTTGATGTTATCTCTCCAGAAGTTCTATGGTCGTCACCATGACTTAATTGATCGTTATGGGAAATCAGTGTCTCAAATACGATCTGACATGTTTGCTGAGTCATAGGTAGTGATTCCTATTCCTGGATTTGACTTTTCCCTAGACATGACAATGAGTAACTCGACGGGTGTCTAATTAGAGGCAGGCACTGCTTACTCGTCCGGAGCACCTGAGTGCACCCATGGTTTTTATTGGGTTTGGGTTACTCTCTTGCTGTTTTTTGAGTTTTTGGTTTTTGTGTTGCGTCTGTTTATATCCAGATTTGTAACTGTCCCTTGACTTTTGGCTTTTGTTGTTCGGTCGGTTTTCTTTGCTATTTTTCTTTGTACTACATTACAACTGAAAGATTATCAGTAAAAACGGTTCTCACAACAAATATGATACCTTTTTGCTCTGATCCTTGGAACGAATGGCATTCCGGCATTTTTTGGGTTTATGTCTTGAAATTGTATTCGTTCATCCTTTATCTCGTTCAAAAGGTAAAGAGCAGAGTTTTTGGAAAGTGTAAACATACTTTCATATATATAGGAGCCATCTGGGAATTTCTGCTGAAGTTGCAAGCAGCCCTACTGACTTCTTTTTCTTTGTTTCCTCTTTCTTGTTTTGACACTGGAAATGGTAGATAATATAAAGCAACAGATAACAACTATCATGCTAATAAAAATATATATAAATATGAAAATTATAAAAATATGAAATGACATGTTTTCATTCTTCAAAATGTTTGTGTTCTCTCAAACTTGATTTTGTAAATTATCAATAGTTACTTTGATTAATAGTGGTTTTTTCTTTATTGTGAGAGTGGTTTTTAGACTGGCTGGGTGTTATAAAAAAATCCAATTGATTAAAAACAATATAGTAATAAACCAGAATGCAACTGATATTATCGTAAATGAACTTACAACAGCATTAAATTTTTGGTAAATATATTCCAGGTTCTCCTTAGTATAACTTCCATTAAATTTCTATAGGAATTTCTTTCTCATCATGTGTATCTTGTCCAAGTCAGACATTGGCTTTGAATTAGAACTTTCTTCATTCCCAATCAAGGCCAGCCTCTGACTTTAGATAGTTACTTGTCTGAAAGAAATTCATTAGATTTGTTTGCATGAGATTCAAGAAATTATTGAAACATACCATCCTTTTTTTCCATTTAACATGATTGGGCATTCTACTTATGAATGTTTTGTCCCTATAAATCATGAATATAATATCCACCCATGTTAAAACGACAACAAAGTATGGTATGCACTCATCATTTCTATTCAGATTTTGACAAATACAGTAAAGTGTACATTGAAGCGGCAAAGTGTGCCAGTGTGTGACTGTTCCATGTACCACCTGGGTATCATATATAAAAGTGTGCCAGTGTGTGACTGTTCCACGTACCACCTGGGTATCATATATAAAAGTGTGCCAGTGTGTGACTGTTCCATGTACCACCTGGGTATCATATATAAAAGTGTGCCAGTGTGTGACTGTTCCACGTACCACCTGGGTATCATATATAAAAGTGTGCCAGTGTGTGACTGTTCCACGTACCTCCTGGGTATCATATATAAAAGTGTGCCAGTGTGTGACTGTTCCACGTACCACCTGGGTATCATATATAAAAGTGTGCCAGTGTGTGACTGTTCCACGTACCTCCTGGGTATCATATATAAAAGTGTGCCAGTGTGTGACTGTTCCACGTACCACCTGGGTATCATATATAAAAGTGTGCCAGTTTGTGACTGTTCCACGTACCACCTGGGTATCATATATAAAAGTGTGCCAGTGTGTGACTGTTCCACGTACCTCCTGGGTATCATATATAAAAGTGTGCCAGTGTGTGACTGTTCCACGTACCACCTGGGTATCATATATAAAAGTGTGCCAGTGTGTGACTGTTCCACATACCACCTGGGTATCATATATAAAAGTGTGCCAGTGTGTGACTGTTCCACGTACCTCCTGGGTATCATATATAAAAGTGTGCCAGTGTGTGACTGTTCCACGTACCACCTGGGTATCATATATAAAAGTGTGCCAGTGTGTGACTGTTCCACGTACCACCTGGGTATCATATATAAAAGTGTGCCAGTGTGTGACTGTTCCACGTTCCACCTGGGTATCATATATAAAAGTGTGCCAGTGTGTGACTGTTCCACGTACCACCTGGGTATCATATATAAAAGTGTGCCAGTGTGTGACTGTTCCACGTACCACCTGGGTATCATATATAAAAGTGTGCCAGTGTGTGACTGTTCCACGTACCACCTGGGTATCATATATAAAAGTGTGCCAGTGTGTGACTGTTCCACATACTACCTGGGTATCATATATAAAAGTGTGCCAGTGTGTGACTGTTCCACGTACCACCTGGGTATCATATATAAAAGTGTGCCAGTGTGTGACTGTTCCACGTACCACCTGGGTATCATATATAAAAGTGTGCCAGTGTGTGACTGTTCCACATACCACCTGGGTATCATATATAAAAGTGTGCCAGTGTGTGACTGTTCCAAGTACCACCTGGGTATCATATATAAAAGTGTGCCAGTATGTGACTGTTCCACGTACCACCTGGGTATCATATATAAAAGTGTGCCAGTTTGTGACTGTTCCACGTACCACCTGGGTATCATATATAAAAGTGTGCCAGTGTGTGACTGTTCCACGTACCACCTGGGTATCATATATAAAAGTGTGCCAGTGTGTGACTGTTCCACGTACCACCTGGGTATCATATATAAAAGTGTGCCAGTGTGTGACTGTTCCACATACCACCTGGGTATCATATATAAAAGTGTGCCAGTGTGTGACTGTTCCAAGTACCACCTGGGTATCATATATAAAAGTGTGCAAGTTTGTGACTGTTCCACATACCACCTGGGTATCATATATAAAAGTGTGCCAGTGTATGACTGTTCCATGTACCACCTGGGTATCATATATAAAAGTGTGCCAGTTTGTGACTGTTCCAAGTACCACCTGGGTATCATATATAAAAGTGTGCCAGTTTGTGACTGTTCCACGTACCACCTGGGTATCATATATAAAAGTGTGCCAGTGTGTGACTGTTCCACGTACCACCTGGGTATCATATATAAAAGTGTGCCAGTTTGTGGCTGTTCCACGTACCACCTGGGTATCATATATAAAAGTGCGCCAGTGTGTGACTGTTCCACGTACCACCTGGGTATCATATATAAAAGTGTGCCAGTTTGTGACTGTTCCACATACCACCTGGGTATCATATATAAAAGTGTGCCAGTTTGTGACTGTTCCACGTACCACCTGGGTATCATATATAAAAGTGTGCCAGTGTGTGACTGTTCCACGTACCACCTGGGTATCATATATAAAAGTGTGCCAGTTTGTGACTGTTCCACGTACCACCTGGGTATCATATATAAAAGTGTGCCAGTGTGTGACTGTTCCAAGTAACACCTGGGTATCATATATAAAAGTGTGCCAGTGTGTGACTGTTCCACGTACCACCTGGGTATCATATATAAAAGTGTGCCAGTGTGTGACTGTTCCACATACCACCTGGGTATCATATATAAAAGTGTGCCAGTGTGTGACTGTTCCACGTACCACCTGGGTATCATATATAAAAGTGTGCCAGTGTGTGACTGTTCCACATACCACCTGGGTATCATATATAAAAGTGTGCCAGTGTGTGACTGTTCCAAGTACCACCTGGGTATCATATATAAAAGTGTGCCAGTTTGTGACTGTTCCACGTACCACCTGGGTATCATATATAAAAGTGTGCCAGTTTGTGACTGTTCCACGTACCACCTGGGTATCATATATAAAAGTGTGCCAGTTTGTGACTGTTCCACATACCACCTGGGTATCATATATAAAAGTGTGCCAGTGTGTGACTGTTCCAAGTACCACCTGGGTATCATATATAAAAGTGTGCCAGTTTGTGACTGTTCCACATACCACCTGGGTATCATATATAAAAGTGTGCCAGTGTATGACTGTTCCACGTACCACCTGGGTATCATATATAAAAGTGTGCCAGTGTGTGACTGTTCCAAGTACCACGTGGGTATCATATATAAAAGTGTGCCAGTTTGTGACTGTTCCACGTACCACCTGGGTATCATATATAAAAGTGTGCCAGTTTGTGACTGTTCCACGTACCACCTGGGTATCATATATAAAAGTGTGCCAGTGTGTGACTGTTCCACGTACCACCTGGGTATCATATATAAAAGTGTGCCAGTGTGTGACTGTTCCACGTACCACCTGGGTATCATATATAAAAGTGTGCCAGTTTGTGACTGTTCCACGTACCACCTGGGTATCATATATAAAAGTGTGCCAGTGTGTGACTGTTCCAAGTACCACCTGGGTATCATATATAAAAGTGTGCCAGTGTGTGACTGTTCCACGTACCACCTGGGTATCATATATAAAAGTGTGCCAGTGTGTGACTGTTCCACGTACCACCTGGGTATCATATATAAAAGTGTGCCAGTGTGTGACTGTTCCAAGTACCACCTGGGTATCATATATAAAAGTGTGCCAGTGTGTGACTGTTCCACGTACCACCTGGGTATCATATATAAAAGTGTGCCAGTGTGTGACTGTTCCACGTACCACCTGGGTATCATATATAAAAGTGTGCCAGTGTGTGACTGTTACACGTACCACCTGGGTATCATATATAAAAGTGTGCCAGTGTGTGACTGTTCCACATACCACCTGGGTATCATATATAAAAGTGTGCCAGTGTGTGACTGTTCCACATACCACCTGGGTATCATATATAAAAGTGTGCCAGTTTGTGACTGTTCCACGTACCACCTGGGTATCATATATAAAAGTGTGCCAGTTTGTGACTGTTCCACGTACCACCTGGGTATCATATATAAAAGTGTGCCAGTGTGTGAATGTTCCACATACCACCTGGGTATCATATATAAAAGTGTGCCAGTGTGTGACTGTTCCAAGTACCACCTGGGTATTATATATAAAAGTGTGCCAGTTTGTGACTGTTCCACATACCACCTGGGTATCATATATAAAAGTGTGCCAGTGTATGACTGTTCCACGTACCACCTGGGTATCATATATAAAAGTGTGCCAGTGTGTGACTGTTCCAAGTACCACCTGGGTATCATATATAAAAGTGTGCCAGTTTGTGACTGTTCCACGTACCACCTGGGTATCATATATAAAAGTGTGCCAGTGTGTGACTGTTCCATGTACCACCTGGGTATCATATATAAAAGTGTGCCAGTGTGTGACTGTTCCACGTACCACCTGGGTATCATATATAAAAGTGTGCCAGTGGGTGACTGTTCCACGTACCACCTGGGTATCATATATAAAAGTGTGCCAGTGTGTGACTGTTCCACGTACCTCCTGGGTATCATATATAAAAGTGTGCCAGTGTGTGACTGTTCCACGTACCACCTGGTTATCATATATAAAAGTGTGCCAGTGTGTGACTGTTCCATGTACCACCTGGGTATCATATATAAAAGTGTGCCAGTGTGTGACTGTTCCACGTACCACCTGCGTATATCATATTGTAAGGTTTATGAGAGAAATAATTTAATAGCAGTATGTTAAAGCATCTAAATCTTAAAATTATTTCTAAACATAACAGCTTTTAAAAAAAAATTCCTATAATTACATATAACAAATAACAAGTGAATTTTTTTAGTTAGATGATTAGAATTACTGAAACCGACACATTACGCATGTGCAAACTAAATATATTGGAATTATAACATGAATTTGTTTAATAATAAAAGCAGGACATCATAATTGTGTGATACTTTAATTAATTCTGGTCTGCTAAATAAAACCCTTAACAAAGGCCTCCAAACACAAATAATGGGCTTAGTACACCCCATAACAATAACATAACATACTGTTAATTGTTGAACTGTTTGTGTGCCATTATTTATCGTAAGTTTAATTAAGGACATATCCTACTATTCAATCTCCATATGATATTTTCTTAATATTTCATCTTAACTTTCTTTATGAAAATAAAGCTAAAAAAATTAGTGGTTACCGACCTTATTCAAAGTTATGACGTCGTCTTCATTTTCTGTTTTTAAGGTAATAGGATTATGTGTTATTTTACTTATATATTTCACATAGTTTCTTGTTAGAATCAACTTAGATTGTTTTAAAGGCTTCATGGCATGGAAAAGACAACTATGCCATAATCTGTTTAAAAATACGTAAGTTTCGAGAATAAATGGAGAATAAATACATTCCCACCATTTTTGTTTTTGACTCGGTATACACAAAATTGCAGATCGAAAAAAACTGACCAATGACAATAAAACTATATTTTCACAGAAGTAAGAGGATAACTTATACTCCAAATTGAAGAAATAAAATATATGGTCAACGAATCAGGGGGATAAATATGCAAAAGCCAAAATTGGCAGGAAGGAAAGGGCACTTTTTTTTTTACAAACTGCAATATATTTTATAGATTTGTAGCACAGAATACAATCATGAAAGTTCAATAGTTCTTTTTGTGTATCTTTGCTATTGCAAAGTGATTAATTTTGTGTTTTTTCCCAATTCTCAATTCTAAGAGGCTGTATTTCTTTTTTACTTATAAAGTTACATTTTAGTAGATCCATAAAATGTACTGTAACTGAAATGGAAATTTCACGGAATTTTGACAACGAAGACGTCATAAACAAATAACGAAACAATAGCATTTAAAATCAAAATGCGCTGAAACAATAGCAGGGTATGTCTTTAAAATTCCAGAGTATCTTGTACGTTTTGAAATTTGTCCAACTTCTTTGATCGCTGTCTTTTATTACTAAAATTATTTATTCTACTTTTTGGGCCATGGTAATTTTGTGCCATATCTATCTCAACGTATGCCACTATGAACGAAAACTTTATGTGAAAGTTAATAATTTTGGCCAATTGTGCATGTTTCTATAAAACTAATGTAATGTATATTTTAAATTAATGCAATTTAAAGTTTCAATACCTGATCTGAAGACAATTGGCGGAAGGAAATTCATCTACCAAAGACTTGCATGCCAGCAGGAAATGGATGCCATTAAAGATATTCTATCTTTACTTTTCCCTCTTCAAATTCTTCAATAGATGTTACCCAACCTTAGACCAATCCTGATGCTGGAGGAAATGGCACATCATTGTCATTTTGTAGTGAGGCTCTTAAAAACTCAATTAGATAGTTAACATATTTGGTGCTAACCTCTCTAATTGAGTTAGCCTCACTTGCCAACTCTAATGCAGTGATTGGAACAAAAAAAGTTCCAATCATTTTTTGTGTCGCCATTAACAAAATTTCATTTTTGTTATCTTTTGCTTTGTCTTTTGTTGGTTTGTCAGTTTTCTCGTTTCATTTAGCTTTAATAAGAAAGGATAAACATTTAATTTAACAAGTTGTAAAGTATATAAATTCTTGAGAAAAATATGTTTATCGTTTAAAATCTGCAAACTACTAGTAATTACAACTATTTTTGTTTTAATTTTCGTACATGAAGACGATATATATATATATTATGTATCAGGAGAAAACTTGTGTTTCTCCTAAATATTAATAATCTGTTAATTACATTTAATGCTTACCATATTATTAATATGCCGACAAAATTCATCACATGGTTTTGGCATGGCTTTTGTGAGATCGGAATTTCGGCTCAAGTAAAAAAATCCCAAAATTACGACATCATCATCTCTGAAAACTGAACAAATGAAAAAAATCAATACTATATTAAAATGTGAAGTTTACTTTTTTATTTATTATGACGAAATAAAGAAATTAAATTGCACCGGACATTTCTCAACTAAACTGTAAATACAGACTTTTAAGCGTAAAAGTTCACGGGCATAAATAGCCAATGCGTGAATCATTTTTCAAAAAGATAACAATAATTTGTACGATCGGAATGAACTATTTTAAAGTTGTTTGTGCTGAATAGTTCTATTAAGGTAGCCGGACCATAATTGACCACGTGATCATATTTGGTGTCCCGGATGTCTGTTGTGTTTTAATGGAGCAGACGTCGGTAATGTTCGGCAAACATCGGAAATACTAACTTTTTTGGCTCAAAACTGTTAACATTGACTCGAAGTAAAACAACATATTTAATTTGTATCATTAATTATCAATACATTGATTTAATAAAGCTGTATTTCTTGGTCGAAAAATAAAATTTAACGATAACTTTAATTATGGGTCGAATAATAGTTTCGATAGCAGAAGACATGTCATAGTTTTATCTGGTACCTAATAAACTTGTAAGAAGACCATCATTTAAAACATAAAATTAATATAATTAATACCCCAACGCATTGACCATTATCAACACTTCTTAAACTTGATATATAACCAAAAACTGGACAATCTGGCTGTGCTCCTGAAATTAAAAACGAATCTTAAAAGACTGCTATTTATAGTCTTTTTAATTAAGTTTTGTTAGCATTAATATTACAAAACACAAAAAACTCTAAATCATATCTCCTGCAAACAAATGACCTATATCATTAATTTGTACATTTTCCCTTTGATGTGTACCGGTGATAAAGTCAGTAACAAGGTATTGGCATTTATCACCGAATTTATCGGGTCAGTAGGCTGCGGAGGAATCTAACAATGATTACGTCACAGTAACTAACAGAATGTTCGAAAATAAACAAACATGAAAGCAAGATAAAATAAAAAACGATCTAAAAAACCTCCCCCCCCTCAAGAAAACAAACATAACGTGACCACCAGATCTAAGTTTTCGCAGCAACCTTCCGTAAACAATAATACAGTTTAAATAATCTGAACAAAACTCTTAAAACTGCACAGACATCAACAGCAAGTGAAAATCCCGAATTTCTGTTCATTCACCACAAGAACGTGCAAATAACGTTGCCATTTTTGGGGGTTAATCCGACAAACCACAAAACTCTAATAGGATTATTCAGCCAACACAAGAACCTACAACTCATCGCATATGCATTGGAATTTCTAAATAAATGATGTGTAAATCATACCTCCTCTGGCCACTGCAAAGTACTGAAAATTAAAAATAACACAACACCAAACAGTTACCAGAAATGATAATGATATAAAATACAAAATATAGAAAACAATAAAAAGTGAAATTGACACTGAAAATCTGTCAGAAATGTTGGGTTTTGGCAACATCAATTTGAAATAATACGGTTTGTCAAAGAGCAAAATATTAAAAACACGAAATATGAAACCCCATAAGAGCAAAATATTAAAAACACAAAATATGAAACCCCATATTATAATTAAGAGTAAATTAAAAGATACTCATTTACAAACTATACATCAATGAAAAAATGACTTGCCTTACAGAGGATCAATGAAAAAACACGTCCATTCAACACGCCACATTCCAATTGAATGATGTTGATGCTAAATGACGTAGCAAACCATTTTTCACAGATCACTTCGACAAAAAAAGTAGTTCCTAAAAAAATATGGCCTAAATGACCAAAAATAATCTTTTTGAAAATTACCAATAACCTGATACATTAAGCCGTGATAAAGTCTGTATCACAAACAAAATGTCCTATATTCTTTATATATCTACTCACTATTTTGACGACATTGTTTTCAAATATATTTGGGATTATATTTTCTATCAAAAGTTTTATACAGGTAAATTCTTACTTCTCATGAAGGAATCTGTATGTTCTCCATTCACAAATATTGTCATGTAACTCCAGTTGTCTTCTAATGTCCAGTGGCTGATTTTTGCCATTTTCTTGATATGGTTGTAGGCTTAATCTGGCCCTGAAGACAACATTATAAAATTGTAAGTCATTTATTTCCTAATACTTAGATGTCTCTATTTCATATTAATTTTCTAATACAGGTAAATATACAACTTTCGAATAGATTTTTACAATCGTCTTGGGCCATGTCAACAAACCTATCGTAGGACTATAATACATGTATGTCTTAGGGTGGTCCTTAAGACACATCTTAGTCCTAAGTCCTTAATTAAGACTAAGTTAGGACATCTCTAGTTTGTATCCTAAATTCAGGATACCTAGCTAGGTCTCCTAAGATGTCCTTAAGAGTGAAAGGTGTCCAAACATTGTATAAAACAACATATATGAAATCGGAAATCATAAATTTGTTTGGGGGTTTTCTCTGGGTACTCCGACTTCCTCCCTTAATAAAAATTGGACCATGATATACCTGAAAGTTTGCTGAAAGTGGTGTTAAACACCATTCAAACAGAAAAAATTACGTATTTTAAGTACTATAGAATAACTTAGAAATCCCGAAAGTAACTTAGTTGTACCTAATAAATATTGCCCTTCATAAATAAGCCATATTGAGTTTGACAAAGATGTGTAACTTAGGATATTTTCTAAAGGTAGCAATAAAATTATTATTTCTGACAAATTCATCGTTGCATTAAAATGGTGTTTAAAACCCATCTATAAAATATAATACTTAAAAAAAAAATTAACTTGAAATAAAATTTGTCTGTTGGCATGGTAGAACAAAATGTTTTCTATAAAAAATTTTTTTTTGAAATTATAAGAAAAGAATTATCTTTTACTTAGGTCATAATATGGAAGTTTTGTTTCATTAAGTTCAGAGGTTTCAGAGAATAAGCCTTTTAAAAATGTTTTCCCATATGGTTCTATAGAGGAGCATTAAAACAATATTGGTAATAAGTTAATTGTTCAATTGGATCACCTGTTTCAAAGAAGAGTCATATTAAAACATTTTCTCATAGAAGAAAATTGACAATAAAACATAAGTTTTATAGAGGACCATCTAATGAATACTGGTAATAAGTTTTTTTTTCAAGTCGTTAACCTGTTTCAGAGAAGTAGCCTTCTAAAATGTTTTCCCATAGGGTCCTATATTTAACTAAATCCTGTGGTGGTGGCCATATTGAATTTCGGATTGGCATAAAAAATATAAACTTTATATAGAGGACCATCCAATAAAAACTGGTGATAAGTTTTGTTTCCATTTGTTAACAGGTTTAAGAGGAGAATCCTTTTAAAACTTGTTAAACAAAAACTATGCCATGCACCTGTGGCCATTTTGGTTTTCCGATCAGAATGAAAATCATAATCTTTATAAAAGAAACCATCTAATAAACATTGTGACTAAGTTAGGTTTCGTTTCCGAGAAGAAGATTGAAATGTATACAGCTTACAGATGATGACAATGATAGACATTAGGCGAAGACAGCAGACAGATCTTTCATTTAACTAAGTTTTATTTTCATTGTGTGTTTTTTTTGCTGTATTTTGTTTCGTAACCTGTTTTGGACATCAAACATTTTTTGACGTTACCTATTTGTTTTTAATGGATTGTCGACATGAAAATTTATTTGCAATTTACACATCAATCAAAAGATTTTAAAGACAGTTTTAAATTTATGTATAATTCTTTTTTTTTTCCCAATAAAAAAAAGGTTATTATACAGTACAATGTCCAATATGGAAAGATATTCTATGAGTAGGTACTAAAAACTTGCATAAGACAATGAGCCGCAGGTGTTCAGTCCAAAACGGGTTTTCAGTACAACACAGAGTAGTACAATATCTTCTATATTATATAAAGTACCTGATGTAGTGTTGTTCATACATATATATGTCTGCTTTTTAATAGAAACATGATGAGCTGGAGTTCGATAGTAATAAAAAAAAACAAAGATGAATATTTCACTACAACTCGGTCACATTATTCTCCGAGCATAAAAGTCAATACTATCTATTCACATAATTCTCCGAGCCTAAATGTACATACTACTCGCCTTCCCTTTATTCTCTGTGATGTGCTCAGCAGAGGAAAACCATTACAGATTTTAATGGTTTTTGGTTTTACCTGATCGTCAGACTTTTCGCACTTGTGGAGAGTCCGCTAAAAATTACGAAACGAAGTGGACTATTTGTTTGCTGCTCCATAAATATTAACACCTTGTTGTTATGTTGTATCAAACAAAGACATAGACAGAAGAACATAGCAAGTATTTTTACCATCATCCGCTCACCCTCCTTAACCACTTATAAAAACTAACTAGTAAAAATCCATCCATTTATTACTTTTTTATAAGATAAGATAAGAAACAAGAAAAACAAAGTAATTTATACTAATTTAAAGTGCATAAAACATTAACTTACCCATCTCTGCACTTGAATCATTTAATAACCTTGATTCTCCAGGCATGGTGGACATTTTTGCAGCTTTCTGACCTACATAAGAGTTTTTAAATTAAAAATTATTCAAAATTTGACGTCACATTAGTACTAGTCCAATTGTTTCAAACTGCAAAACGCACCATAAACTTTTATCAATGATCATGTGCACATTACACATTTTGTATGTGATTTTCAAAGACTTGGAATATGTACATAGTATAGAAAGTAACCACATACCATGTATTGTTTGTGGATCCGAAACATTATATAACCAATGTCTAAAAGAAATCTTTTGTTTAACGCTTTCTGCAAGAAAACATCACAAACAGACTGCATTTTGTTGGTTAATTTCAGTAAGTTAAATGCAATTCTGTTTGAAATATTCTTTTTGTATAACTTAATTTTCTCAATCACTAATTAATACTTTCATATTAATTCAAAACAAATAAGGGCCCAGGCTGATAATTTATAATTGTGAAAGATCACTAAAAGTATTTGTCATTAATTTGCTTAAGCATCGAGAATTGTTGGCAAAATTCAGTGACTTAAATGTAAAATTAACTTGATTTTTTTCTCAAATGAAAATTATCAGCTTATCATTGATTTATAACAAATAACGTTTCCAATCTAATTAAAATTAAATCTTTCACAAGCTCCCCCCTTTTTGTTATTGTGTTGTGTTTGTTTGTTTGTTTGAATAGTGTTTTAATGCCACTTTCAGCAATTTTTCAGCTATTTCATGGCGTCCAGTTTTTATTGGGGGAGGAAGACGGAGTACCCGGACAGAACCCCCGACCTGCGGTAGGAAAACTGGCAATCCTTGTCAATTAAGATTGGAGTCGAGTACACCCTGCCTGCAGTGAGAATCGAACCCGCAATCTCAGTGTTGACAGACCACGTGATCAATAGGAGACGAACTACCTTGACCACTCCGCCACCGAGGCCACTTATTGTGTTGTGAATCTGGCATCAAACTTGGTATGGCCTGCAAGCTTCATAGATAACTCGATACTGTGATGTAAACCTAAAAATACACAGTAAAAAATAAGACTTGGTGAATTAAAAAGTCTTGAGTTGAATTTCTATGAGCAAATAATTCAGAAATTGGTGAAATACATACTGGTACTGGAATTTTACAAGCAGTGGTATTAATTATCAAGATAAGTGAAATTCTATTAATAACAAATTTGATAAAGAGGATGTTTCTTACATGATATCTTGAAGAAACCGTCACAAATGGCAAGATAACTCACACAGAAATAGAACCTCTGCCTGGTGATTAAATTTGCAGGTGCGTCTTCAATCATTTGCTTGAAAGGAAAGACATGCAAATACGTCTTCTTTTTAAGCAATAAGTTTATTGCACATATAAGCTGTAAACAGTATACTTCTTTATGGTTTTTTTTTGCATGAAAAATAACAGTGAAACTTTTACAACCTACATAATAACAAAGTTAAATTTCTCAGGACTTTTGCACACCAACCTGTCATGACTCTCCATAAAGAATACCATAAGACTATGTTGTTTTTGTTCTGCCCGCTACAGTTGTCAAAGTGTATCTGAGCATTTGCCTCTCCCATTCGATATCTTCCAAAATAGTGGTGAACCATGCTAACAACACTGTTAGCCCCCTCGACTGTAGCTTTCATCGATCAAGTAAAATGTTTGTTTACCTATTAAAAGAAATTTGGTACATGTAGCACTTATTTAGTTTTATTTTCTTCATACAAACATATACAATAGTGCCAATGAAAATGGTTGGAAATGAGAATGCTCAAACATGTAAATGATACATTTAGATGTATATGTATAAATGACAATGCTGACCACTACCACTCATTAGTACCTTAAAATGCTAGACATAATATTTCATGATCTATTATAAACAACTTTGGATTAAATTTATTTGTTTAATTGTGTGTTAACCAACTTCCAGCAATTTTTCAGCTACATCATGGCATCCAGTTTTTACTAAGGGAGGAAGCTGGAAGGGAATATTTGGATAAAACATGTATAGGTACCCTGACCTTCAGTAAAAAAATTGGCAATCCTTGTCAAATAGGATTGGAGTTGATCAGTACACCGTGCCCCCAGTGAGTCAGTACACCCTGCCCCCAGTGAGTCAGTACACCCTGCCCCCAGTGAGTCAGTACACCCTGCCCCCAGTGAGAAGATAAATTCATATCTGAGGAACATTATTAATAAGTCAATGTATTTCCCGCATTGTACATACCTGAACCATCAGAGCAAATGCCAAACACATTACATTTTCTAGGTGTTTTAAAATATATCGGGCCAGCTTGTTGTACATGTGCATGATGCTGTGCATAGTCCCAAGAGTAGTGAAAGGTAGTCTGTATAGACATTGGCTCATGGATATCAAGTTCTAAAATTGAAAAAAAATCCAAATTTAAGTGATTTTTTTTTCATTACCCCATATGAATAATGTACATTGAACTTTATACAGCATTCCCATTGAATATTTTGGGGACAAACATCACCAAGCTACATGTACATACCTACATACAATGCAAACTGTAATAAGTACAGAATTTGTACATGTAACTTTCTACAAACAAAGTTAATGTATTTGCAGTACAGCTAAGAGCAAACATTGTTTACCCAATACCAGTATGAGGTTAATTATCCGACTTCATTACGCTTTGCACTCCACCATACATGTACATGTACATGCAGTATGTCACGAATGTACTAGCACTACTATGTTGTTTTTAATTTTATACTATATTGTTTACATGAACCTAAAACCTGAAATTTCATACTGCAGTGCTACATTTATGTACAATGTAAATTATTGGGTAACAATACCTGAAATCTCTGCTGAATGAGTGGAGAAATTTTCTTTGCTGTCATTCTCTACTATAGCTACAATAATGTAGCTATTAATATTTCTCTACTTGATCTCGATAAAAATCTTGCTGTGTTTTGGCATTTTGAACCTGGCTTTTGTATTCCACTAATAGAATTTCCTTCTCTTCTTCTGTCAAACAACCACTGTTTGATATTTTGGCTCCATACATTTGACAAGTACCACAAAGGTCTGTGCATGGTTTTGTTATAGTAATATCATCATTCTAAACTCTTCGATACATACAACAATTCAACAGCCAATTTTTCATATAGTTCATGAATGTCTGCACATGATTTATCAGATGGCAGTAAAAGTACTTGAGAGATTTTGTAATTTGGAAGTCTACCGAGTAAGGTAGCATAAGGACATAAAAACATTTTGATATGCTCTGAATCTATAAAAGTTAAAGCATGTTTTTGTTGTTTTCCAGAGTTTCCATGTGTTCTGGGTTGTAAGCTTTATATATCCAAAAGGTATGCTACACTTAATAATTTTTTTCTCTCTATAACATGTGCAAATCAAAATGTTTGACGACAAACTCTCATACCATTAAAATAAAATTCTTGATGAGGGCATCCCCTTTCTTTTATTTTGTGCTTTTTTGAATGACATTGTCAGTTCACCAGACCTTCTGTGCAACAACAATTCTGTTTTTAGGGTTAAATCTAAATAATTTCTAGAAAGTTCATTACAGTGTTTCCTAAACTCCAAAACCTTATCGGTCAACTATTGTTGTACAGGGTTCTCCATAACATTCCTTGCACCCACATGAGTCATTCCTAAATTTGGCTTGATCTATATTCTTTTAGGTCATAATCTGAAAGTTCAACATAAACATGATCTATAGAGTCTGGATACGAATCATAATTTAAACTCTCTGTGTATCACTGCCACTGCCGACAGTTTCATCCTCGTGTTCAAATTCTAGAACTGATGAATTAAAATATAAATCATCTTCACTATTGAGTTCACTTATAGATTCTTCGTCTTGGTTATAAGCATATTCTGTTAGGACTGAACTTACTTGGCTCATTTAATCAAAGCGAACGGAGAAAATGAAATTTGAACATCCTGCTCAAATATACAATATATAATTATCTCCCATGGAACACAGTCACAGACACACACTCTGATAAGTTTTCTTTGCAAAAATTTTTCATTCTATTGGAAATGATAGTATTAAGATTAGACATGAGCAGCACAATTCTTTTTTGGAAATAATTCCTACTTCTAACTGGTGGAGATTATAAAATGATAAATTTCACATGCTGTATAGGAGAGAAGTTGAAAACAAGAGGATAGAGGGCAGTAAATTTGTGCTGCATTATATCTGGCTTTCAGTTTTTGAATACTGTAAGATTAATGCAAGCAATTCACAACCACATGAAAATGGTTAACAGATTTTAGAGTGTTGTCACTGTGTCTCCATTAAAATATTGAATTCCAGTTAATATAGCATTAAAGGTAAAATACTCAATTTTATTTTTCAATTGTTTAATTTAGAACAAAACTCACCACCAGATTTCTACAAATATATTATTCAAGGTGTGTTTTTATTGAAGTTATTGTTTGTAATACAAATATAGAAAAGTATGCCAGGTGCATTTGTGTAAATTTGTGTACTTCACCGGAAAATAAGGGAAGTAACTGCATTGTTTGTTTGTTTGTTTGTTTAATGGTGTTTAACGCCACTTTCAGCAATTTTTCAGCTATATCATGGTGTCCAGTTTTTATTGGGGGAGGAAGCCGGAGTACCCGGAGAAAACCCCCGACCTGCGGTAGGAAAACTGGCAATCCTTGTCAATTAAGATTGGAGTCGAGTACACCCTGCCTGCAGTGAGAATCGAACCCGCAATCTCAGTGTTGACAGACCACGTGATCAATAGTAGACGAACTACCTTGACCACTCGGCCACCGAGGCCCCTAACTGCATTGTTAAATTTATTTAGAAATGTTGACAACATTTTGTCTTCAATCTAATTCTAACCCAAAGTTTTAAAACATAAAAAGACAAGACAAGAAAACTGTTCAGAAACTTTTATCTTGTACTATTTTGAGATTTCCACTATTTGTAACTAACATTTTCTAAGTGAAATAAGATCCAAGAAATTACGTTTGATTAACCATGACGGCAAACACTACGCTTTTGATACCTGCTGTGGTAACAATTTTACAAGCCATAAACTATCTGTAAATTGTGTACAACTTTAATCCTTATGTGTGTGAGTGATAAAGAAGAACACCTTTAACTGATTTATGGTCTTACTTCCAAAAAAATCGCCAAAGACAATATTTTGTCGCCAATCAGGAACCTATAAATCAATTAGTTATACTAGTCCCAGCGCCAATTGAAAAAAAATCACAAATGGCGACATTGGCGAAGCCCAGCGCAACCCCTGCATGCCTCATCTGGTCCCATTTTCCCAGATGTGGTCACATATTAGAATTAAACGTAGTTACGTCATCTTAAAGTCTGATACAAGTTTTTTGTTTTGTTTTTGCTTTAATTTGTTTCAAAGATTTTTTATTTTTCCTTATTTAGCAATCGATACTTTAACTGAGTAAATTAAAAAAATATATAGGCACTTTATATTTGATTACAATTTGCAGAACGTCGCTTTATTATGCAATTTAATAAGAAGGGACAATGGATTAGTTAGATCTAGATTTTTTTATATGTGGTTTATTACACATTTTAGAGGAACAACGTCACATTGTATATTCAATTTTTTTTTTTTTTTTTTTAACAAACAAATTCTTTATTAATGATAAGCCAGATTTAGGCGTGCATCATATTAACAAACACATTAATAAACACAAGACTAATTTACAAAATACAAAAGACAAAGTGACTAGATAATGTTTTTAACAAGACATAAATATATACATAAATACATAATATGATATGAATATTAATAATTAACAGTCATTGACAGTACTTGAGGAATACCCACTCTACTTTAATTTTCTTTTCTGATAACATTAGCTTCTTTTATGTACTTACAAATTGATTTGATAAAAGTGGGATTTTTAGGATTAAGAACTTCCCTTATGAGATCTGATTCATTCATTCTATTATCAATCAAATTTAAAAATGTTTCCTGTCTCAATGTATTATATTTTGGACATTTTAAAATAAAATGGTGTTCGTTTTCTATTTCAGTTTTACAGAACTTACAAAAGCGTCTGTCACTGGATATTTTATTATAGCGACCAACCTCTATTTCTAAAGAATGAGCACTGAAAAAAATATATAAGAATGTTTTATTCGTTAGTTTATTTGATAGTAGGTAAAAAAGCTCCTTTTGATTCTATATTTATTCTAATTAATTGCTAAACACTCTATACATTAAATGTATGATATACAGATATAATATAGTTATCATGACGTGAAATAATGTAATCTGTCAGCCCAAAGTTGTAAAATTAGTTAAAAAATGTAAAATGTTAAATATTAGCCACCTACAACCTACATCTTCGGACTTTCGGATCTCCTGTACTTGACGATCACAATACATGTATACATGTATTGTGAACAATGTATATGAATTTTGTACAAGTATTGTAGTTTTTTAAAAAAACATAGATGGTTATATAATAATAATAAATATATCTTCATTAGAATAGTTTTTGTTCTTAATGAGTTTTCAGATATTTCATTTCTCAATATAATGAGGGCTAGGTAATTAAACATGATATAAATTGCTTCTGTAGGGTTTTAAATTAATTACCAATTAAGCTTCCTGTGAATTAACTTGTGTTTATGTAAAGGATTAATATGACAGCTTTATGGCTTAATTTCATTTTTGTTTGTGTAATGGATGATGAGAAATAACTTAATTATATAATTTATTTGTCAAATACACAAGATTATATGATATATTTAACAAATACAAACTCATATAGAGCACTACATAATATATTATCTTTATGATTAATTTACCAAATAAAACTGATCATTGCTCATTTAACAACAAAAAAAATGAATAACATGTTATATAATATTACAGTTCAAGAAAGAATAATATGATATATATGGTTGTAAATGTCAGTGTCACTACACTTTATACTGTTCGGCGATGTGGGAAATAATGTTGTTGAATGCATCATCACCAGTACTGCCCCAACGGTCACGCCACATTCTTTCGTCTAGGTAGCTTGGAAGTAGATGGCTTGCACAACCTTTCATCTCTTTAAACCTGTATTTGGCCTTAGCCCAGTACGATTCTATAGTCTGAGTGTGCACTCCAGTGTCAGGGTCCACAAAGTTTACAGAGTGATTTACTGTACCATGTTGTAATTTAAGTTCGCTCTCTATGTTGCTGTAGGCTTTCCATTGGTCGGAATGTATTATGGTACCTGGTAACACAGCTTTTCTGATTATTGGCAGAAGAGTGGCAGTATCTCTTTTCTCCACTAGCTCCAGATAATTAAGTGATTGCTGGTTTGTGTGACGTGTCGGCTAACCCGAATACGACCAGAGTAAAGCAGTGCAAGTACCTGCATTGGAGGCAAATGGTCACAACGTACTCAAGAAGAGACACAGCACAGAAACACAATACCAATACCGCAAGAGACAGATGATCGAGAAAAACCAGACACCACTTGACAGAACACCAGAAAATGAAGAAACAGCTGGGATTGCCTTTTCTGTTGCTACAAGTGTAAAGTATATCCTCAACTTAAAGAAAGATGAAATGAAAGACAAACTTGCAGAAAAATCAGAGACAGTTGAAAAACTCAAGCAGCATGGCCAAATAAGGACTAAAACTACAGAAGACTTAAAACTTGCATTGATTACTTGTGCTGTGTATGAACATTTAAATTTATAATATTTGACAATGTTTGATTTTGTTTTGTTTAATGTATTTTATTAATATAAGTAAAGTGCTGTATTGTTAACATTTTGATATCTGTTATTTTGTTCTTCTTTAATTAACGAAACCATAAACATAAAAAAACAATTCATGTATATAGTGACAATACATTGTGACAATACAATAAAAAACTATTTACCACTAATTAGATATATACAGGTAACAATACAGGTAACAATACATGGACAATACATGGAGAAATACTTGTACAAAATTCATATACAAGTATTGTTCACAATACATGTATTGTGATCGTCAAGTACAGATGATCCCGTTTCATGTTGGGGGAAATATAGGAAAAAGGGAGCGATACGATGATTCTACGACCTGTGTGATTCTGTCTGTTCTGTTCTGACCATGGTCACTTGGTACAACACTAAAAGCACATGGCTCATTTATAGGCACAAGTATCAGTTATAAGCATTTCTTAAAGCATAAAGCTCATAAAGCCCTGTATCTAAAAGCACAAAGATCAGTTTTAATTTCATTTTCACATGTATTCAATTACATTCCTGCCTCTAATTAGACACCAGTTGAGTTACTCATTGTCATGTCTAGAGAAAAGTCAAATCCAGGAATAGGAATCCCTACCTATGACTCAGCGAAAAATGTCAGATGTATTTGAGACACTGATTTCCAATAACGATCAATTAAGTCATGGTGATGACCATAGAACTTCTGGAGTCAGATAACATCAAACTACAGGTGCAACAAACCCTTGTTTGAGTAGTTTAGCAGTCAACAGCAGAAATGCTGTATTGCAGCCATATCCTGGTCTAAAGGGTCCTACATTTTGGTCTAATTAAAGATTACCTTGCATTTGTCATGGTACAAATGATCATTATTTAAAAATAATTATTTTCATCATCTACACTGTATGCTACATGTAACATAAATCAACACACTGGCTTATAGTTTGTTATATTAGTCCAAGATGCTTAACATAAGTGTTAAGATGAAATAATAAATTTCTATAATTTCTGTTTTAAATAATTATAAGAGAACTGTGACCTCAATTTTAATGACATATTCAGCTAGTATCTGAGTAAGAAAACTAAAGTCAGGCGAATGGACCCCTCCAAAGGCGAATAGTTTGACAGTTAATTTATATAATTGACTGGGGCTCAGTTGCCAAGTGGTAATGGTAGTTCATCTGCTATAGATCAGATCGTCTGCCAACACTGAGGTTGTGGGTTCAAGTCTCTCTGCAGGCAGGGTGTACTAGACTCCAATCTTAACTGACAAGGGGGGCCTCGGTGGCCGAGTGGTCAAGGTAGTTTGTCTACTATTGATCACGTGGTCTGTCAACACTGAGATTGCGGGTTCGATTCTCACTGCAGGCAGGGTGTACTCGACTCCAATCTTAATTGACAAGGATTGCCAGTTTTCCTACCGCAGGTCGGGGGTTTTCTCCGGGTACTCCGGCTTCCTCCCCCAATAAAAACTGGACGCCATGATATAGCTGAAAAATTGCTGAAAGTGGCGTTAAACACCATCAAACAAACAAACAAACATAACTGACAAGGATTGCCAATTATCCTACCGAAGATCAGGGATTTCCCCGGGTACTCCTACTTCCTACCCCAATAAAAATTGGACACAATTATACAGCTAAAAAATTGCTGAAAGGTGCATTAAAAATCATTCAAACAAATGAGCATAAACTGGTTTGTCTGATAATGGCCAATTATAACATTGTGAAAAACATTTCACTTGGTTTTTAATTGGTTTAAAAACTTCAGAGAAGAAGCATATTTTATAATTTTCTACAACAGGTTGTTATGTTTTGTTTTCATGAATATGGTTATACACAGAATAATAGATACAAAACCTATTAACCGTCAAACACTCCCATGTTTAACATACATGTAATTTCTAGTTCTATTTATCTAATTTGCACATGGGATGGATTAAATGTGTGAATATGAATCATTTTCACTGAAAATCAACTATAGGATCTGAATATCAACTAAAGGATCTGAAAATCTACTATAGGATCTGAATATCAACTAAAGGATCTGAAAATCTACTATAGGATCTGAATATCAATGAAAGGATCTGAAAATCTACTATAGGATCTGAATATCAACTAAAGGATCTGAAAATCTACTATAGGATCTGAATATCAACTGAAGGATCTGAAAATCTACTATAGGATCTGAATATCAACTAAAGGATTTGAAAATCTACTATAGGATCTGAATATCAACTAAAGGATCTGAAAATCTACTATAGGATCTGAATATCAACTAATAGGATCTGAATATCAACTAAAGGATCTGAAAATCTACTATAGGATCTGAATATCAACTAAAGGATCTGAAAATCTACTATAGGATCTGAATATCAAATAAAATTGATTTATTATAATATTGCTTTTAAAAACAACAAAACAGCAAACTATAATCTAGAATTATCTTTATTACAATTTGACCAATTTAAAGTACATACATGTTATATGAAACATTTATATCAAACCTAACAATACAATCAAACTCAGTTTAGCTTAATGTTAATTAAATAACATGTGACATTTTGTTTAATACACATCTATTAAATAGATTTGCGATACAAGATTCCTATTGCCTCCAAACAGTAGAGGTACCAGGTAAACCATTACGACTCGCAAAGTAAAATAGTAAAACTAAGACTGTCTATTATAATTTTATGAAGTTGAATTAATTTCTAATTATTTCCATAAAATGCCATTAATGATTCTTGTCATTATGTGTAGTGTATGTATGTTTGTGTAGTGTTTTGTGATTTTTCAACATTTTATACCGTCCGGGGTATATAGTGGTCCTCATGTCTGTCCTTCCGTTCATCCGTCCGCATTTGGTTTCTGGATGATAATTCAAAAAGTTTACATCTGATTTGAATGAAACTTTGGGATATTGTTATGACAGGTTGGTAAGAAACCTATCGATTTTGGGGGAAATCTGTCAAATTTCAAGGTCACAGTCTGTGAAAAACTTAAGAAATTTTTAGAAAAAAAGTTGTTTCCAGACAATAACTCAAAAAGTTTGCATCTGATTTGAATGAAACTCTGGGATATTGTTAAATATTACGTTGGTAAGAAGCCTATTGATTTTGGGGGAAATCCCTCAAATTTCAAGGTCACGTACAGTTCACGAAAAAAGTTTGAAATTTTTTACAAAAGTGGCGGTATCAGTGATCACTAGATCCATTTTGTCAAGTTTACATGTATGTTACATCAAACACTACCCAACATGTACGCTTTTTTTAATTTCAGATTGCTTAAAATTTGGTGCAGGAAATTTGTTAACTTTTTTATTGCATTATAACTACGGATATAATTTTTTATAGCTGATTGCATTGTATACAAGTGATTCTCAGTAATTTAGTAGAACCACCAGCAGAAAGCTATGATTGGAAGATTGGTAAAAGGTTAGTTAAATATATTTTGGTATTTACAAAAAATGATTCAAATTTGTCAAAAAATAAAAAGAGTATTTTCAGTAATTACGGATATATTTTGCAATTATAGTGAATAATACAAGTTAATTTCTTATAAATAATAAAGAACAAATGTTCTATCCACAATTAATACTCCAGCTCAAAAACTAATGCAAAATGTTAAAAAGTCAGATTTTATAATAAAAAAGGACCATGCATACATATATAAGTATACTGGGTTGGTTGGTTGAATGAATGCAGTGTTTTAGCAATTTTTCAGCTATATCATGGTGTCAAGTTTTTATTGGGAGGGGAAGCTGGAGTACCCGGAGAAAACCCCCGACCTGCACTCAATTTATAAGTAGATTATAACACAGGATTAAAGGAAACCTGGCTCAACAGAGATATTAGTTACATTTTATACGACCTAGCTACAATAATGTAAAGTCATGTATATATTAAAGCATGCTGTAAAACCGGTTTAATATGTTGTGAATTAGTTTTATATATTTTATTAATTTAACCAACCAATTTTGATGTTTTGGCAAAAAACCAGAAAAACAGAAATCAGCTTAAAGCAGTTTAATTGAAAAAAAGGGAAAACCAAATAGATCATCAAGAAATGACACAAAGAAATGATATGATGCATTCTCTGCATAATGAAAACAGGTATACCTTTAGCTAGATTAATTCAACTTTATTTTAAATATGAAACAAATGTTTCATTATTAGAGATTTGGCTTACTTTAGACATAAAATTTTTTTAAAATCATGCCTTGTTGTACATTTCAGTAAAGATTGAGTGCTGTTATCATTGCACAAGCTTTGTCTGTCTGTCAAAATGTCTCAAACATGGTTCAACTTCTTTTTTAGCTCACCTGACCCAATGAGTCATATCAGCTATTGTCATCACCTTGTGTCCATTGTCATCATTGGTTGTGTTGTTGTCAGAGTGTGATTTTTTTTTACATTTTAATCTTCTTCTCTGAAACCACCTGGGTTATTGAAACCAAACTTGGCCAGAATGTTCATTGGATGAACCTTTGCAAAGTTTGTGTTTTGTATTCTGATTGGAAAATTAATATGGCCGCCACCATATGACTTAGTTAAACATAGGAACATATGGAAAAAAAGTTGAAAAAGGCTTGTTCTTTGAAGCCAGTGAACCAATCGAAACAAAACTTACTACCAATATTGCTTGGATGGTTCTCTATAAAATTTATGTTTTCTATGCCAATCAGAAATGCAAAATGGCTGCCATCCCAGGACTCAGTTTAACATAGGTCCCTATGGGAAAAAGTTGAAAAAGGCTTCTTCTCTGAAACCAGTTAACCAATGGAATCAAAAACTTATTAGAAATATTGTCTGTATGGTCCTCTTTAAAGTTTATGTTTTTAATGCCAATCAGAAATTCAGAATGGCGGTGACCTAAAGACTTTGTTTAACATAGGGCCCTATGGCAAAAAAAGTTTTAAAATCCTTCTCTCTAAAACCAATTAAACAATTGAAACAAAACTTGCAGCAATATTGCTTGGATTGTCCCATATAAAGTTTATGATTTTTCTGCCAATTGAAAATTCAAAATGGCTGCCACCACAGGACTTAGTTTAACATACTATGGGAACATTTTTTAAAAGGCTTCTTTTCTGAAACACTTAACCAATGGAAACAAAACTTATCACCAGTATTCATCAGATGGTCCTCTATAAGGTTTATGTTTTTTATACCAATTGGAAAGGTAAAATGGATGTAAAAGGACTTAGTTTAACACAGAATTCATTTTTAAATTTTTTAGGCTTTTCCCCTGAAACCAGTTCACCAACCTAAACAAAAGTTATAAGGAATATTTATGGGATGTTCCTCTACACATTTTTTGTGCCAGTAAGACAGTAAAAATGGCCACCGTTACCATTTCAGACTAAGTTTAAAAGAGACTCTATTTTCAAATGCCATCTTTTCTGAAACTAACTGCAAAGCTGATTCAAGCCATATTGTATGTGAATGTATATCGGATGGTTCTCTTAAAAGCTTATGTTTGTTTTTTTATATGGCTGGAATTGTAGGAATTAATGTAACATCGAAACCTACAGGATAATGTTTAAATAGATTCCTATCTGAAATTATTGAACCAGTTGAAACCAAACAGCAAGATTTATTGGTTGGTCTCAACAATGAGCTGGGGAACCATAGCTCTTTAGGTCCTTTGCCATTTTTTGTTATTATGCGGCCCATAGATCCGCCAAATCAAAAATATCCAAAGGACCTAAACAGCTACGGTTCCGTAGCTAGTGGACATAGAGAGTCGAAAAACATAAATGCATGATGTGCCATTAGAGTGAGATTGCATTATCTAATGCTACTGCATTGTAGATTGCTAGGAACATCTGTAATATTTTATTTATTGTTAAGTGTGGGGGGGGGGGAATTTTAGGTTGTGGTTTTATTTTGTATTGATCTTTTTTTTTACCAGACTGTCATTTCTGCGAGTTTGCATTCTTTACATTAGTATCGAGATTGACATTTTATTATATAGGCCTAGAAAAAAGTAGTTGCGCATGACATAATTAGCACCTGATAACAAAAAGGACCATACACTGATTATTGATTTTTTTCTCACAACAGCTGGGAAGATTGAAAATTGATTAGAAATTAGAGAACAAGTTTTTCCAAATGTTTATCAGAGTGTGACCTTGGTTTGGGTGGGTTCAGGGTTACTTGACTTGAAGATCAAATAATGTTACTGATGGATGACCAAGTGATGGTTGTATATTTGTTCAATGGCTGGAATGAGAACAAGCTTATTATAAGATAGCTGTTTATTAGATGCTGGTCACAAATGCAAGTGAAATAAATCATACATTACAATACAATACAATAAAATACAGTCCAATGAACATATAAACAATAAACTATCCCTGTAATTGCAAATTATTTCTCACTCAAAATCAAAGAACACATTTATAATATGCCTAGGGAAAACTACCTCACAAGAAAAATAAGGGGAGATAATCTTTTGAAATCAATCTTCTTTAGTTACAATGATAATTGAGAAGGCAATTAATTATTTATAATAACAATATACAATTTACAACATGACCCAACATTCATTTGACAACGGCCTCTTAATTATATATGCATAGGGGAAACTATTAACATTTTTGCTCTCACTTGGGCACAAAGTTTCATTGAGTAATGAGAGACTACTCAAAACAAGCAGAAGGGGCCTCGGTGGCCGAGTGGTTAAGGTAGTTCATCGACTATTAATCACGTGGTGTGTCAACTCTGAGATTGTGGGTTCAAACCTCACTGGGGGTAGGGTGGGTTTCGACTCCAATCTTAATTGACAAGGATTGCCAGTTTTCTAACAAAGGTCGGGGGTTTTCTCCGGGTACTCCGGCTTCCTCCCTGAATAAAAACTGGACGCCATGATATAGCTGAAAAATTGCTGAAAATGGTGTTAAACAACATTCAAACAAACAAACAAGGAAAACAAGGAGAATAGTTTTATCCATATCACATTAAAATTATGGGGTTTCATGTCAGATAAAATTTTTTGAAATTTTAAGAAACCCCGAAAGGTACTCAAGGAAACTCAGAAACTGAGCCATAAAATAATCCAGAAATGGGCTTTGCACAGTCAGCTAAAAAACAGCCAATTCATTGAATTTTATTCTAAATTAATTGTTTTATCTATATGAAACTGCTTTTTACAGCTCAAATATCAAAATTCCATTGAATAATAAATACACTGTCCATGCTACAGTTTGGCACGGTCAAATAGCAAAATATGAACTAATTTCCTCTTTCTCAGTCAAAGTTCATTTACAGAACCATTGCAATTATAAACAAGTGTACCTCTAATTAAAAGATGTGAGGTACTATGTAAGATAAAAAACATACATATTTCACAAATGTATAAAATGCTAATATATTAAGGGAATTTAAATATACATTAAAGTAAGTGATGCTGCGTTATGTACAAATAGTATTTCATATCAAAAGACAAATCAAAAAAAATATTCCAACAAAATTATCGAAAAGGAATTATTATAATATTCACCAAAATAAAATTTACAAATGCATAAAGTAGAAATTGAAACTGTTAAATAAAATGTAAATGTTATAATAAAATAATATAATTACGAACTCACCTGGAACGAGAACAAGCTTATAAGATAGATGTTTATTAAATGCTGGTCATCAATGCAAGTGACCAGCGATGCTTGTTCTGGTATTTTTTTTTTTTAAATTGTGTTCCCGGTGAGACATGTCTGTAACAATAGAAAAATAACTTTAATTACTCATTGGGTTGTGAAGTTAGTGTCACTTAAGGTGACACAGTGAAATTTTTGTCTCAATTAGGTTTAATAATTATCTATTAATTAATGAATTATTAAGAAGGAAATTACATAATATATGTTATATATTTTTTGATAACTTTTTATTTTACAAGCAATTGTTCATTGAGTTTAGACAATTTAACCAAATGGTATGTGGCTTAATACTTTGAAGAATTTAGCTGTTTATACATATGTCCGTAAATCCTGAAACGTGTTAAATCATGAAACATTTAATTAATTAAACTTTCAATATAAAAATATAATCACAGTTTTTAATTACTGCTGAGGTTTATGCCTTAACATGCTTTTCTGTGTTTAGTTGCATTTACTATCTTTAAAACATTGAGAACCCCAAATGATGTGTTGAATTTCACAGTGAAAGAATGATAAACTATGTCATGGATTGAAATTGTGAACCTGATTTATTATGAGATATTAAGCGGAACGGACCAATAAGTTTAGCAGATCGGACTTTTGGCAAAAGTGTTCCTGGCCTTCTAAGTTCTTATAACTGGGTTGGAAAAAAGTATGCCCACAACTATCCATATATGGTAAAATGCTTGCCAAGGTGAATTGTATCATGGCAGCAACAAACAATAATTTGAAATACAAAAAGAAAAATATTTTAATACAGATTGCTAATAGCTATTTGGCAGTGCAGCATGCTTTAATAATGTAAAAGAGATGTAGCTCATATTGAAATGTTTATATATAGAAGTTTGAGTTGTTTATTTGCTACTAGTAATGGACTAAATTTTGCCATTTATCCGACAAATCACAAAACTTACATAAGATTATTAAGGCAGTAAATGCTGTTTAGTTGATGATCACACCAGTTTTCCCACAACCGCATGCAAGTACATACTTCTGCCGTAAACCAACAACTTTCACATCATGATATCCTATATACACTTCACGTCCAGTCAGAATGCCCAAAATGAGAATGGTAGTTGGACGAACCGTAAAATTTGGACTAATAGTGCGCACAGGAAGTGTGCAAGGATTTCCGTCTTTTCCTCGTGCATCACAAAATATAATTCCTAATTCAAGGATGAAAGATCGGAAATATGTACAGAGTTTGACCCCCTTCCAAAGCGCGTGTAGAAGAGACCAGCATTAGCAACATAATTTTCTCTACAAATTTTGTTTTTGTGAGTACCAACGTACATTTAGAAAATGTTAAACAAGAATGTTGTCATGTTACGACAACAGCGTTCTTGTTTCATGTATTTTGATTGGATAACACAACTACAGATGTGTGCACATGAACTCATCTGTACTGCGTCATCACCAGAAATCAGCCATTTACAGAAGAAATCCTAGATTGTACCTCAATTATTATATTGTGACTCTTTGACTGCAATGAACTGATGATAAAATTCAATGGAAAAAAGGAATGCTTCCTTAATTATGTTTTATTTTCTTAAAGCACATCAGAAATAATCTTTTAAAACTATATTAAATCAAGAATGTTTATTTTTGTTTGTTTGAATGATGTTTAACGCCACTTTTTCAGCTATCTCGTGGCATCCAGTTTTTATTGGGGGAGGAAGCCGGAGTACTCGCAGAGAACCCAGACCTATGGTAGGAAAATCAAGAAAGTTAATAGATATTATATAAGTAACAATACCGGTTAGTAACAATAATTGATTGAATGTTTGCTTTATGTCCAGTGAGCAGTATTTCAGCTATATTCAGGACAAGAACAAGTTAAAAACAATAAATCAATGGAAAAACGAGGTGGGATGGGACATTATAACAAAATTTTGACTGCCACTAAAAAACTATGGAGTATTGGGTAAGGACATAGCATTTAGACTTATGTAGCAGCTACAATGAGCCTAGTCTAAAAAAAAATCTACAAATGGGTCTTTATCCTGCAAGGAGCATGTTACTCTCCAAACATGTTACCCACTATGGTTTCTGGTCAGGCTTTCTGTATTATGACCTGACACCCCCACCGATAGGATCTCCCCTATCAACCACCCATATTGAGCACTGGGAGACCTCCAATATTTTCCCAGCGTTAGCAGCAATAAGTTTTGTATATAACACCAAACCTTTATAAGGATAGTCTGTTGTTTATTATGTTACTGGTCCTTATATCTGTGATATCTCCTCTTGATATAACTTGGCCTTGTCTGTACTCTCTTCTGCTGTCCAACATCCTATATACAGCTGACCTGAGCTGTAAAAGCTGAGTGTGTATGGATGTAGTATTCCAATGCTCTCAGTATTGTAGTATGTAATGAGGTGTCCCAAGCTGTTCAAAATTTGAAGGTGTATGTATGGGTCACTTACAATGATGTTGTCTAATGGAGTTGTCACAATACACACTGGGTATAGTTCACCATACTTCCATGGCCTGTGTACTAGTAGGTATTGATGACATCACCATCCTGTCTTAAGACCACTACTCTGCCGCTATGGTCCTTTGATAACCTGTCTACTAGAAAATATTGTCCCATTGGTGGTAGTAGCAATGTGCCTAACATAAGTAAATATCGGTTGTTTGTTTCTATCGTGTTCATAAGTCTTCTCATGGTTACCTTCTTGATTCATCCTGATTACTACTCGTCTTCCATTGGCTGGGAATGCTGGTCCATCGGTCTTAGCTCCTACCATGACTTTATAATCACTAGTGACATGGAGAGTTGTAATAAGTAATGGATCTACACTGTATACCGAGTCTGTAACCTGTCCATTGATCTGTTTTAACCTTGATTTTTGCTTGGTACTCAGTAATAGTATGTCATTAGATGGAGTTAATGCCATACCATAGATGTCCAAATTTAACTTATACAAGACCTTCAGGTTGCTTCCTTTTGGTTTTACTCTTTGTAATACATTTTTGTCACTTATCCAGAGGGAATTGTCATGGCATTTTGAGAGAAAAAAACATGGGTTGTGTCAGTTATCTCCCCTGGTATAAATGTTGGCATTGCAGTGAAGTTTAGCTTAAATGGTTCCACATTTTCCTTTGTAAATATCCCCATTTTTTTACTTTCTTTGAAGATTTCATCTGCATTATTAGAATTTGCTATGTTATTGGCCTTTTTATTTTGGTCATCCTTTCTTGTCTTCATGATTTTACAAGCAAAGTGTTCCATTGACATCACTTGAGTATTTTTGCAGTGAATGGACGACATGTATTTTGTCAATGGGGATGTGCAATAATAAAATATGTGAATAGGTCTGATTAACTTAATCAATATATGATTAGGTCCCGTTTCATAATGTCAGAAAATATATTAATAGGGTGGGTTTTCAATTCTCCTTCCGCAGACCTGTACCTAAAAGTATCCCTAGTTACCCCCCCCCCCCCCATTATCATTTATAGTAAACCCAGGCATTTTGTTTCAGGAAATATTTTGGGAATAAAATGTGAAGGAAGAGTAAAAAAAGTATTTATTTTAAAATTTTAAATTGTAACAATAAGATTATACAAAATTAAAAAGTGAAGGTGATTTTATTTGTTAAGAGTTCAGGTTAGTTTAAAAAAGTATCTGCAAAACTATCCAAAATGTACACTATTAAAAGATTGTACCAACAAAATAAGATGTTGACGATTGAAAAATGGTACAATTAACATTAAGTGTTTGTAGTTCATCTGACCTGAAGAGTCATATGTCATATATTGTCATTACTTTGTGTCCATCCTTGTCACCGTCTCCAGCTCGTGGTCTGCACAGTTTTTACATTTCAATCTCCTCTTCAACCACTGGACCAGTGGAAACCAACTTGGTCACAATGTACATTGGATAGGCCTTTACAAAGTTTGTGTTTTTATTCTGATTGGAAATTCAAAATGGCCACCACCACAGGACTTAGTTTAACATAGGACCCTGAAGGGTAAAAAGTTTTTAAAGGCTTCTTCTCTAAAATCTGTTAACCAATGGAAAAAAATTTGCTAGCAAAATAGTTTGGATAAAGTTTTTTTTTCTATGCTTATCAGAAATTCAAAATGGCTGCCACTAAGTTATTAAGGATTGTTTTCAATTGCTGGTTAGATTATTGGATAAAAACGACTTTGGGTCGATTTATGCTAAATAAACGGCAAAGCGGTTTATGTTGCAGCGTAAATCGATCCAAAGTCATTTATATCCAATAATCTAACCAACAATTGAAAACAAACCTTATATTTTGAATTCTATAGTAAAAATGAAGTAACAAGAACAATATTTTACAAGTAATTGAATAATATTTGCAATTCCCAATTTATAATGTATAGTCAACGTCATCAAAACATCATATTATGACGTCACAATCAGTCACATGCTGAAAAACCAAGTTAGGTTATACGAAATAACCAACTTTGCTCATGTATTGAGTATTTAAACGAAATTAAAATATTTAGGAATATTTATGGGATTGTCCTCTACTAAAACTTTGTTTAATGCCAATATGGCAATAAATATGGCTACCATTAACTTTACATTCTAAGATTATCAGAGGACTATAGGAATAATTTTCAAATGCAATCCTTTTCTGAAACTGCAAAGCTGATTCAAGCCATATTATATGTTTAGTTTATGCTTGTTTATTTGATCAAATAAATATCCATGATGGCTGTAATTGTAGCAATTAATTTAACATAGAAACATATAGAAAAATGTTTAAATGGCTTCCTATTTGTAACTATTGGACCAGTTGAATTCAAACAACATATTCATTGGGTGGTCTCAACAAAGATCATGCTATTTATGCAGTAAAAAATTGAATATTTCAGGACTTAGTTTAACATCATGTAAATGCCATTTTTATTGCCTATATATATCATTTGAGCGATTCAGGCTTTTGAGAGCCTCTGGTAATGGGTTCGGGACACTTAAACATGTTAAAAAATTGACAGGATGGAAGCTTGTGTTTGTTTGTTTGTCTGTCCAAATTTGGTTTCCTGATGATAATTTAAAAAGTTTGCATCGGATTCCAATGAAACTGGGATATTGTTATATATATCCGGTTGGTAAGAAACCTATTGAGTTTGGTGGAAATCATCAAAGTTCAAGGTGGCAGTCCCAAAAAACATTAGAAAAAGATATTTCCGGACAATAATTCGAAAAGTTGCATACGATTTGAATGAATCTTTGGAATATAGTTTTCATATTAAATGGATCAGAAACCTATTGATTTTTGTGGAAATCCATAAAATTCAAGGTTGCCAAAAAACGTTAGAAATTTTTACAAAAAAGACATGAAAGATGTTTCAGGACAATAACTTCATTTTATTTCAGAGAAACTTTAGTATATAGTTTCATATTGGGTGTATCAGAAGCGTATCGATTTTGGGGGAAATCCGTCAAAATTTCAAGTTCACAGTTGCCGAAATATGTTAGAAATTTTTACAAAAAAAGACATATCCGTACAATGAATCAAAAGTGTACATTTGATTTTAATAAAACTTTAGGATATATTATACATATGGGTATGAAGCCTATTAATGCTGGAAGAATTCCATCAGTTGGCAAGGTCACCAGTTGACAAAAAATGTTCTAAAAAAAGTTTTGCAAAATTTAAGCAGGATATCAGTCGCTAGATCAACATTGTCTAGTTTTGTTTTGTGTGTGTTTTTTTTTTTTGGTGGGGGGGTGGGGGGGGCTGGAGACCTCTATAATGACATAAGAATTTGAAAACTTTCTCTAATTGATTGTTGAACAATAATACTGTCCAATAGTCATTTCAAACTGGGTTCATATAAACCACTAAAATATTTATTGTATGGCATATTAAAAAAAATTACAATTAATGGTCAGATAATTTTTTTCTCTTTTAATGTTGATTATGTTAGTTTTCCTACAGTAATTGTTTTGATCATTTATGTGTTGGTTTCATACACAGAAATTAGATGCTATTTCAATGCATTCTTTTTGTTAACAATGTTTAGGATATTGAAAGATTTGATAAACTAACAAGAAAAGAGGTTTAAGGAATTAGAAAGTTTAAAGATTATGAAAAACAAAGAGCAAGAAATGAAACTTATTGAACTAAACAAAGTTATCATGGAGTTGGTAAGTTTAATCACATGTTTTATAATTTGATTTGTGTTGCAAAATTTCATTGGCCTTTTTGACACTATAAGTAATATTGTTTATACCTATTTAGATATTAGTCGACACCTTATTTCATTTGGTTTGTTAATAAACTTTTTTATGTAACATTTACCTATAAGTTTAAATGCCCTATCCATTTATTCATTGAATGAAAATTTTAGTGAAAATAGTATCTTGCATTGGAAAGAGTGGTATATCAGATTTCTCCAATCAGAATAGATAAATTATGGAATTTTAAGTGCAAGCCTTTGTGAAATCTAAAAATGCCAAAATGTAACTATCAAGATTGAAGGAATCCAGTAATCCAAGAGTGCTAATGTAAGATTCTGTATATCTTATTGCAATAATAATAGGTTATTTATGTTTTCTGAAACAAGATGCGTTTTCTCCTCCATATCTCATCGAAGGGCGACAGCCCTGAGATGAGATGACGAGAAAATGCATCAAGTTTCATAAAACGTAAATAATCTTTTTTTCGCTGTTTTGTAACATTGTGACGTCACAGTGTTTACTTAACGACGTCTTGACAGCGAGCTGAGATGGGCCCATCTCAAGATAGTAGAGTGAGATGGAATAATATCGCACACAAAGATCAAATGAAAATACTGCAAAATAACGATAAACATCTCAAACTAATAAACTTAATAGTAAAACAACTGGCAATAAATATTTAATGCAGATCATCCTTTTTCATAAACATTTTATAGTTACTGATAGGACTTTTTTCTCTCATATGTGAAATCAAAAGCTGCAAAATGACGTTGTATTTTTTTTAAACCAGTTAGCTATTAATATAAGAACAATTTATTCACTGGTTAATTAGAAACATTTGTTCTACAACAGTCAAGCAGTTCAATATAAGTAAAATTATAGAATAATCTTTTAATTCAAAGATATGCATTCAATTTTTGTGAACAGAAGTAACTTGTTTTGGGCCCGTAATTGAAGTTACTGTTTTATTTTATTTTTCAAACAAGAAATGCAGCTGTATTAAGTCATTGTATTGCTTGATACACATTAAATATAGTTTTACTTTGAGTCCATTTTAAAAGTTCTGAGTAAAAAAAGTTAGTTACTCAAACAGTATTTTCAATGTTTGTGGAACATTACCAAGGTCTGCTTCATTAAAAATCTCTGGACATCCATGACACCAGCTATGATCACGTGGTTAAATGTGGTCCGGACACCTTAACTCTATTTTGTATATTATAAATTGACAAGTTTTCTTTTCATACTGCCTTCTCAGATTAGCAAATAGACATTTAATGCATGTACATAATTATGTTGTGCATACAGATTCTTCAGTAACAAGTTATACTAAATTTTATTGCTTCATTCTATTTTAGACGGGTAGAAATGCAATGAAGATATAAAGGAAACAGTGCAAGCATACATGTTTAAAATGTCAGTTCGTGAAACACCACAAGTGTGTAATATTATACAATTATTAAATGGCACAGAGGGATATCATTGACTACTTGTAGAAGCAGTAGCAGAGAAAAGTAGTACAGTTTTGAAAGACAAATAAAATCATTGTATCCAGAGAGAGGCTGTTTAACAACTGTGGTATTATGCTGAACTAATTTTGAAATTACATGATGAAGATATGATAGTATGAAAAAGTAAAAACTGGAAATGTAATGAAAGTGCTAATGTCTGGTCAGTAGAATATTGTAGTGTCTGGTCAGTAGAATATTGTAGTGTCTGGTCAGTAGATCATTGTATTGTCTGGTCAGTAAGATCATTGTATTATCTGGTCAGTAGAACATTGTATTGTCTGGTCAGTAGAACATTGTATTGTCTGGTCAGTAGAACATTGTACTGTCTGGTCAGTAGAACATTGTACTGTCTGATCAGTAGAACATTGTATTGTCTGGTCAGTAGATCATTGTAGTGTCTGGTCAGTAGAACATTGTAATGTCTGGTCAGTAAAACATTGTAGTGTCTGGTCAGTAGATCATTGTATTGTCTGGTCAGTAGATCATTGTATTGTCTGGTCAGTAGATCATTGTATTGTCTGGTCAGTAGATCATTGTATTGTCTGGTCAGTAGAACATTGTATTATCTGGTCAGTAGATCATTGTATTGTCTGGTCAGTAGATCATTGTATTGTCTGGTCAGTAGAACATTGTATTGTCTGGTCACTAGATCATTGTATTGTCTGGTAAGTAGATCATTGTATTGTCTGGTCAGTAGAACATTGTATTATCTGGTCAGTAGATCATTGTATTGTCTGGTCAGTAGAGCATTGTATTGTCTGGTCAGTAGAACATTGCATTGTCTGGTCAGGAGATCAATGTATTGTCTGGTCAGTAGAACATTGAATTGTCTGGTCAGTAGAACATTGTTTTATATGGCCAGTAGAACATTGTATTGTCTGGTCAGTAGAACATTGTTTTGTCTGGTCAGTAGATCATTGTACTGTCTGGTCAGTAAATCATTGTATTGTCTGGTCAGTAAATCATTGTACTGTCTGGTCAGTAGAACATTGTATTGTCTGGTCAGTAAAACATTGTACTGTCTGGTCAGTAGAAAATTGCATTGTCTGGTCAGTAGATCATTGTATTGTCTGGTCAGTAGAAAATTGCATTGTCTGGTCAGTAGATCATTGTATTGTCTGGGCAGTAGAACATTGTATTGTCTGGGCAGTAGAACATTGTATTGTCTGATCAGTAGATCATTGTATTGTCTGGTCAGTAGAACATTGTATTGTCTGGTCAGTAAATCATTGTATTGTCTGGTCAGTAAAACATTGTACTGTCTGGTCAGTAGAACATTGTATTGTCTGGTCAGTAAAACATTGTAGACAAATTTGTAAAAAAAGGTAGAAATAACATTTTATTATACCCCGCGCAAGGAAGTTGCTGGGGGTATAATGTTTTTGACCCGTCCATCCGTGTGTCATGCTGTTGTCGCCTGGATGGCACTCTCATTTCTAAATGGATTTTAACAAAACTTCGGGAAAATGTTTCTTATAGTAGGTGCTTGGATGGGATAGATTTTCAGGGAATTTCATCAAGGGGGACTTAGTCAACTTTCATGTACATGCATATTCAATGTTGTCGCCTGGATAGCGCTTTCATTTCTTCATGGATTTTTATGAAACTTTGGGAAATTGTTACTTATAGTAGGTGCTTGGATTGGATTGATTTTAAGGGAAATTTATCAAGGGGAACCATATTTTCAGGAAGGGGACTTAGTCAACTTTCATGTACATGTATATACAATGTTGTCACCTGGATAGTGCTTTCATTTCTTTATGGATTTTCATGAAACTTCAATATACCAATTTAAATACAAAATACCACATTGATGTAATGGGAACGCGTGGGATATTGTGAGCTTGCTCACTAAGATTCTTTAATTGTCATAAATTTTTTTGTCTAAAAAAGTATGAGATGTATAATGAAATTGTTTATAAGTTTGTTGGGCATTTTATAATTATTAACATGATATGAGGTCATTTAGGGCATATCTGTAACTTACATCCAGCATTTTTTACTACTTCTTTAAAATTGAATCATTGAAGTGTAGACTGAAATAACTTTTATATATATTTGTTTTCAAATTATTAATATATTGTAATTTAAAAATCATGGTTAGAGTTGGGCCTTTTTCCACAGACTATACATTCCATTGTATACTATATCAGCATCTAACTGCTGAAAAAATGGAATAGCAAGAATAGTGATTGTCACAAGAAATCAGAATAAAATTAGAACAAACTAGATATTTTGTATCCTATTATGTTCAGGGAATGGGGGGGGTGGGGGGGTGGGGAGGTCAAATTGATTTTGTCCCTTATTCCATACTGACTGGTCTATATTTCCTTAATTCCTTTTACCATCATAGTTTTGATCAAGAGCATATATAAAAAAATTCAATTGAAATTAACAACAAGACTTGTGGTTGGATAGATATTTATGAGTAGTAACATAGGGCACAAGGAACTGAATGGTATGTACACAAATTATAGAGTTATCTCCCTTAGTTTAACTTGTCTGGAAAATAACATTAAAGCTTATGAATGGAATATCTTCAAACATAGGTCATACTGCCCTTCCAATTTGTATATGATTAAAAATTTATGTTCTAATTAATATTTGCTGTAAAAACTGTACATTTCTCATGTAACAAATTGATTTTCAGGTGCAACACAGCAATAAAACTACTATAGTAAAGAAATAGAAGAAAGCAGAGACGCTGACAATAATGTAAGATTATCTAGTTTGTTCTAATTTATAATAATTTGTGATTCTTACCTGTCTTTACTGTTTGTTAGTTTACTGTACACCACAGTTTCATTGAATTGATTGGCATCTTTCTTACGTTGTTTTCTTTTTAGCATACAAAATAATTTTTGTTGTATCCTCCAAAAATGTCTCTCTGAAGCTACTATAAAAGTTATTATCAGAAATGCATTACTGCATAGACATTTATAAATGTGTACATGGTTGATGACTGGAATGATGGTATAAATTTACAATTGTGTTCTTTTTTTCTCAAGACTGGCAATTCAAGAAGGAAAGTAAAAAACCAAAAGAAGACAGAAGAGGATCAGTTTAGCCAAAATTCAAATTCCTTTAATTACTATTATAATGCTTCTATGCCACATAATAAAATTAGTTTCTAACTATCCTGGAGGGGGTTGGAGGAGCTGTTTTTGGTGGTAGAAATGTTTTATTTTCCATAAATAGCTTTGCATTCACATATTCCTGCTGTTTCTCTCTGTTGTTTTCCTTGTCCTCGGACTCTTTCATTCAGTTTCTAATGTAAATAATATGGCAGATTTATGGTTCACAACAAGGGAAGGTGGGAATTTTACTAAAATTTTGAAGAATAGTGATGAACCAAATTCAAAATTAAATATGAAAAGAACAACTATAATGGCAGTAAAGCTTTTCAGAACAAACTCAACATCCAAATATACACCTGGGCCTCAGGGCCGAGTGGTTAAGGTAGTTTGCCTACTACTTATCACGTGGTCTGTCGACACTGAGGTTGCAGGTTGGAGTCTCGCTACGGGCAGGGTGTACTTGACTCCAATCTTAATTGACAATGTTTTCCTACTGAAGGTCAGTAGTTTTCTCCAGGTACTCTGGCTTCCTCCTCCAATAAAAACTGGATGCCATGATATAGCTGAAAATTGTTGAGTGACATTAAACATCATTCAAACAAACAAAATTAACTCCGATGATCTGTGATTTTATCACACCAACCTTGAATAAGAATATTGACCTTAGACTTTGATGAAATCATGGATCGACCTTATCACCATGCTATTATTGTATAATATTATTAATTGATAATTTTTCTGTATTTTAATTTGTCCAAAGTCTACCACGTGATATTTTGTATTTTTGCGGATTGACTAATTTATTGCGGATTGCCCAGTTACTATAAATAGAACACAAAATTCCAAAAAACTGTGTGACGTTTCGCAATCAGCTAATCATATTTGACATCCTTGTCAATCATCTGCAACACCAAAACAAACAATGGAGGGTGTTCAGGACAACAAAAGGTTTGTATCCCTAAATAAAGAAGAGATGGACCTATTATTTGAAAATGTTGATTCAAAGAACACAAACGGCAAACTGCCAACAAATACAGTGGTAAAATTGTTCAGGGAGTACCTTACTGAAAAGAGCCTTCCGCTCGATTTTGAAACACTTGGTGACGATCAACTGGAAGAAATTTTATCAAACTTTTATCTTGAGGTGAGGAACAAAAATGGACAATTATATAAAAAATTACTATGAATTCGTATCGTCAAGGACTTCAACACCATCTTAGTCAAACTAGAAATATAGACATTCTTAAAGGCGAACCCTTTTAAAAGTCCATTAAGGCCTTCAAGTGTATCGGAAAAGAGCTGAAGCGTGTGGGGCTAGTGGTAATAGACCATTATCCTCCTATAAATGATGTTGGTCTTCAAAACATGTATGGATATTTCTCTAGAAACATTGATGATCCTGAAGTTCTACAGTATAAGGTATGATTGTGCAAGTTTTTCATGAAATGTATTGTAAATTGTAATGCAAAAAAACAACTTCTAAATGAGATTGTATCTGCAACATGAGTATAACCCATGTAGAATTGAAGCAGCAGAAAATGAAATGTATGCAGGACTCAAAGATCCATGATTCTACCCCTAATTTTATCAAACTTACAAATATGATAATTATAAATTAATATTGTGAACACTATAGTGATAATAATTACATTGTATATTTTAGGTTTTTGTAGATATAATGATCCATTTTGGAGACGGGGCACAGAAAACAGCTAATTTAACACAGAAAGATTTTGCAGTACAGCAAGATCAGCTGGGTTAATGTTTGTTTACAAAACAACTGATGAGAGGACCAAAACCCACCAGAATAACTCCGAAAAGTCAGCTGATGGAAGAATGTATGAGATCAAAGGTATTTTTTTAAATTATTTACCAAAATAAATAATAAAACTTGTTAAACAACATTTTTTTTATTCCGTCTTTCAGGTTTAAATTATAAATAATAATCTGAATATAATCTTTTAAAAACCTGAAAGTTGAGTACATATGACTACATCATTAGCCTCATACCATATGCTAGGCCGAATTTAACTGCCGTTATAATCCAATGTTAGTTTTGTGACTTGTCCTAGAGTTGCCAAAAAAAAGCAAGAGTACGATTATTGTTCTAAACCAATGGAGGATTCGGTTGAAGTTAAAAACATGTACATTTATCTTATTGCACATTTAGTACCATACAAATATTAAAGAAAATAACATTAGAATAAACATGTAGCAACACAAATCTACAAAATTCTAACCTTATATTTTCAAAATACGAACAGCAATTGACCTTGCTATTAAATTCCATTATGAACAAATTCAGATTGCCATTTTAATACCACAATACATGAATTATTTATTCTTTTCCAGAGAGCGACAGATGTCCAGTTCGATTGTTTGTCAAGTATATGCGTAAATTAAACCCAATGTCTGATAAGCTTTTCCAGAGAGCTAGATCTACTCCTGTAAATAGCATATGTTACAACAATGATCCGCTAGGACACAACACGCTTGGAACTTTCATGGTAGAAATTAGTAGGGCAGCAAATCTTTCAAGGGAATACACTAATTACTCCTGCAGCGCCACCACTGTACACCTTTTAGATGAAGCTAAATTCCCAAGCAGACATATAATGAGTGTAACAGGACATAAATCCGAGACAAGTTTAAAAACTTATTCTGGTAAAACATCAGAGAACTTTAAAAAGGATATGTCCAAAGCTACATGTATTATTGAAAAAACCTTGGAAACTACAGAAAGGACTGATTCAATATCCACTACTCAAGCTACAACTGTATTGAGGCCAGCAGCTTTGTCATCTAATATTGACTTTTTGTCTCTTTCCCAAATCAATATCATGATCGAAAATGATTTTGATACCACATTTGGAAGCTCATTTGAACTTCAGGCGATATCAAGTTCACAGACAGAGACTGCATTAAATGATTTACCCGACAATGATGGTATAGATGACTTTATTAAAACATTAAATATACCTGAACTTGCTGAAGCACAGACTTCTATTAATGTACCAACTCAAAGGTCGATGTTTTCAGCTCCAACAATGCATAACTGTCAAAACATTACTATAAACAATAATATTTTCTCAAGGAAATAAATTTCTGTCGTCAAATCTTGAGTTGTTGTTCAGTCATTCCATCAAAGTAGAAAAAATCACATGGTAGACAATGGACAAATTATAATACAGCAAAATTATCAATTAATAATATAAAAAATATAGACTTGCTTTTAATTAAGACAAGTTGTATATATCAACCCCGAGTTTTATATCGGCCTCCGACTACATCCTCCATCAATATACATCTCTCAGTCAATATAAACTTGTATTGACTAATAGAAAGGCTGTATTTGTATACTGTTGGCTTGTTTTGAAGTCAATATTAGGTGTAATGAATTAACGATATTATACAATTATAGCCTTTAAATTAGGTCGATATGAAAAAATATCGACATGAGAACATATTGACCGACAACGAAGTTGGAGGTCGATATGTTATCTCATGTCGATATTTTTCATATCGACCGTAGTTAAAGGCTACAATTGTTATATTATTAATTGATATTTTTATGCACATCTGTATATACTATTATTTTAAAAGAATTTAGTTCAATGTTCTTTTGATTAGTTTACTGTTTTGATGGGTTTTGTCACATGTACGAAAATATCACATTTCATTTCAATATCATCTGAAATTATGAAAACTTTCAATTTAAAAGATTTATAAATACAAAAATACATGCAACATATTGAAATATTTGCAATTTTTCAGAATGTACATACTTTCCTAACTTTCAAACCGGAAACAGACAGAAGTCATTCTGATTAGCTGTTTAAAGGGGAATTCCAATTATTTAAAAATAGCCGTGCAATATCATGTTTTCTAAATATAACCGTGCAACATCACTTTTCTATCAGCCGTTTTCAAAGAACCTTACCAAATACAGTATGTCATGTGACAGGCTTTACACTAATCAAATTTATCAGAAAAATATCAATTAATAATATTAACTTTTACACAAGACTATAATTGTTTTATTTCATAATGATTTTTTGGTTACAATTGATATCAATAAATGAGATTTTAACCAATGAAATACTGATTAAAAGAATTATTATGTGCTAACAATTATTAAATAACATGGATTATATGATTTTCAGTAAATACTATTTTTTGTTCAGTTCTAAAATCCAAGATTGCAGGCTTTAAAAACACAGAGTTTGATTTAGAGAATACAAAAATAGGTATGCAAAACTTTTTTGGTTTAATATTTGTCTAAAAAAATGTAAAGAATATAAATAAAGTAATAATACAGATTCTTTTTATGTTTCAGGAAGATTATGAAACAAATTAGAATGTCATGGTATTTTGGAGAAAAGGAAAGTGTTGGTATAAAGCCAAAATATATAAAGAAACAACAGATTGTGGTTAGTAAATAAATAATATATGGAACATGACAATACTTTCATGACAAGAATTTATATTTTTGCATAGAATTATGTACCCTAGGCTCAGTTTTATAAAACATCACAAATTTGAGAGGATTTCCTCAACTTATCCTTACCTCAAATATCGACCAATCTTGCTAGAAAATTTGTATTTTAGGAAAACATGGTTGACAGTGTTGGAGTAAACACTTGACCCTTTGCTTTGTATATATCTTCGTAAACATAAGACATAGATCAACCAAATTTGGGCTTCTGGTAGCTTGTGATGAGTATGTGTCAGTCCGACACCTGTCACCTGACGTTGACCTCAAATTTACTGCCCAGTGACTAAGTTAAAGTTATTGGATTAAGTCAGTTCCTCGCTAATTATTTGTGGTAGGATCCCAACAAACAATATTACATTATAGAAACATTGTAGAAATGGTTTTCCTTGCAGTTACATCAGGATATACCATCATTTTTTTGAAAAATGAATGGTTCCCTATACACCACCAACTTTTTCTTTCAACCAATTTAAGTCTTATGCAAGACATTCACCAAAGGTTACAAAAAATTTGACGTACAGCGACATTTAGTCATCATAGGATTTTGACAAAGACGTGCTGTTAATGTTCCCACAGCATTAAAAAAAAAACAAATTACACTTTCCTGAGAAATTAGACAAACTAGACTGAAACAAGCAATTTTTTTTTATAAATAAAAGAAATCTCTGCCTGCAAACTATTGTTTCCCTTGAATAAAAATATGGTACACCAAACATATTTTCCAATCATAGCAACACAAATATATAAATACATCTCTAATCAACAACTTTTAAAAAAAAATCGAAGACATACCAACTGTCGCCAACTGTTGAGCATTTCAAGAATGTAGAATGAAAACAGAATTCAAGCTACGTACAACTGCCTATCTGTCTTGACGTGTCCTGCAGCCTTCTCCACAAAATACATACAAGGTGAAATACAATAAACCTTTTGACCACAGAAAAAGATGAAAATTACTTGATTGAATTAAAATAAATAAATTTTGCGAGAATACTGACTTTTGATCGGCTGGAAAATATTTTCTATCAGAGGATGGAAAACAAATTTGATCATCATGGAGAAACGCGCCATTTGACGTCATATATTACTCCACGGGAAACTAACAGTTTTTATGTTGATCTCTTTTTTCAAAATTGTCCAATTACAAAAATAAAATTGTTGAGTTTATTCTATTGTTTAAATTTATTTAAAGTATTAACTACACAAAATATTTTCTCCATCGAGGGATAACAAAATTTCCTTTGTGCACATTTAATATAATCCGCTATGCGGATTATACAATGTGCAAAACGGAAATTTTGTTATCCCTCAACTATTTTTTGTAGTTAATCCTTAAATGTAAAAATTCATTGGTTTCCTATTATTTATTGCTAATTTATTTCTACTGGATTGGTTGTTGGCTGTCTCTTGCACCTTAAAAATAAAACAATACATATATTTTATTACCATCTGTTATCAATAGTTTATGCTACTGTGTACATATAGCATTCTTTATAGGCACTCCAGCATTGGTCAAAATTAAAGTGCAGCCTAATTAAAATTAGCACATGCTTGTTTACTATTTACGTTGTGCACCATGAAATAGCAGAAAAATTGCTGAAAGTGGAGTAGAAGGAAATTCAAACAAACAAACACATTTTGAAACATCTGAAAAAAGTAAAGAAAATATTAATCTTTGATGATTTTGAGACATTGTGTTCCCTAAACGATTTTGTTTGTATTTGGTTTTCCCTAATTTAGCGTATACTAAACTTACCTTTATATCAAGATCCCCTGGGCCTACTGGGCCTTCCCGTATATGAGCTCCTCAACATCCTTTATATCAAGATCCCCTGGGCCTACTGGGCCTTCCCGTATATGAGCTCCTCAACATCCTTTATATCAAGATCCCCTGGGCCTACTGGGCCTTCCCGTATATGAGCTCCTCAGCATACCTTTATATCAGGATCCCCTGGGCCTACTGGGTCTTCCCGTATATGAGCTCCTCAACATCCTTTATATCAAGATCCCCTGGGCCTACTGGGCCTTCCCGTATATGAGCTCCTCAACATCCTTTATATCAGGATCCCCTGGGCCTACTGGGCCTTCCCGTATATGAGCTCCTCAACATCCTTTATATCAAGATCCCCTGGGCCTACTGGGCCTTCCCGTATATGAGCTCCTCAACATCCTTTATATCAAGATCCCCTGGGCCTACTGGGCCTTCCCGTATATGAGCTCCTCAACATCCTTTATATCAAGATCCCCTGGGCCTACTGGGCCTTCCCGTATATGAGCTCCTCAACATCCTTTATATCAGGATCCCCTGGGCCTACTGGGCCTTCCCGTATATGAGCTCCTCAACATCCTTTATATCAAGATCCCCTGGGCCTACTGGGCCTTCCCGTATATGAGCTCCTCAACATCCTTTATATCAAGATCCCCTGGGCCTACTGGGCCTTCCCGTATATGAGCTCCTCAACATCCTTTATATCAGGATCCCCTGGGCCTACTGGGCCTTCCCGTATATGAGCTCCTCAACATCCTTTTCGGTAAGGCCCCTGATGAAGAAAAATTGATATTAATGGTTAGGAAATTTTCTTTTCCTATTTTTAAAAGTAATCATTTGAAAAAATAGTCAAAAAATGGTTCAAGTTCATATTTTAACAACTTTATGGAATCACCACCAGAGGGCAGTAAGCAGCTTGATCTGTACCATGAGAAATGAACAATAAATTTTTTAAATATATATTTAATCTTAGACTGGCCGGCTGTAATTAAAAAAAAAAAAGATAGGATTAGGTTTGTGAGGTTTTGGGGGGGGGAGGGGGGGTGGTGATAGGCATGTGGTGGTTTGTATCTAATGACAAATGTGTGAATGTTTTATAAAAAATATTTAAAATATGGTAAACACTTCTTTGTAAATATTCGCAAAAAACATGATTGTCTGTCAACCAATCATATAAAAAAATTACGGCTGGTTTCAGTTTCAAAATGGTTCTTAATAGTCAATCCTTATTCATTCTTGTTTCAAATTAAACAATTGTTAAATATTATGAAAATATTCAGGAGGGGGGTGGCATTGTTAACAAGGCACAATTTATGCACCTATAGAACTGTAAATATTCTAACATTTACAAATAACCATTACTGTGTGTAAAAGGATTTGCAAATGTTGCAACAAAACTTAGAAAACAATAAAACTTGTGGTCTTGAACAAAAATACTAATTTAAAAGAATTTTAAAAAGTACAGTTAATTATACAAAATATGTTTTAAACTTATTCTTATGATTTGTGTTTATTGTGCCATATATATTATGGTACATGTACTTAAATTTCTGTGGTGTCTTTTCTTTTTACTGAAGAAAATCAAATGACCCACTTTTCTTCATTCAAATTGCAAACACCATCAAGATATGAAATAATGCATCCACGTGTCATTTTACAAACCTTGTTTAATCTCATGACCCTCATCTATTAACATATTTAGTCGACAGGGAACAAAAAGCCACTGTGAGAGATATACAGAAATACAAACATTCTGCTGAAAATGTTAACTAAATAGTATTGAAGAAATTTGTTTATTTGATTCATTATAAAGTAGCTACGTTGAAACCCCCACCTTCCTAAATCCAGAAAAAATATTTAAATAAAAGACTTTAAAATTCATATATTTTAAATTATTTGTATTCATATATTTTTAAATAAATTTTTTAAAAGGTAAAAAATTTATATTTAACACCCCAACCCAACACAATTTTTTTCCAAAGGTTGCATTTTGGTCAAATAAAGGGGGTTTTAATTACACCATAAGTCACACACTAATAAATGTTAAAAGGACATTGCAAATACATTTGCAAAGTTTTTTTCGTAAGTAGAAAAAAGTTCAATTAACGTTAGGTTTTTTGTCATTTAACAATGATGATAAAGTGTCATACAAATGTTGCTACTTCAACAAAGTCAGCTACGTTACAAATTAAAGACGTAACAACAATGTTCCATTTTGGTTGCAGATAACATAGTTGTTATTACATAGTAGAATAGAGATAACCATTTTTGTTTGAAAATTTGTGGCAATTAATGTATTATTTAATTCATTAAAAAATGTGTTCTCCATGCTCTGTCGATAGTTCCTAGCAAAAACATATATTTTATAGTTACATATATTTTCTAGCAATAAGATTGGTCGATATAGTTCAGTCCCAGAGCAACAACTGTAAATTTTGGTTGCAGATTTATGTCATGTGTTTTCTAGGATATAGGTTGCTGATGAAAGTTACATGACAGTCTGGTAGGTGTCACCTGACCTTGACCTCCATTTTTGGTCCATTGACTCTTTTTTAAATGAGGTATGTTCTTCTGTAACCGTACACTGTATGTTTTATAAGATTGTGTCATGCTACTTGTATTTACATGTTGCTCATGAAGTAATTTTTATTACCACTGATGGGGAGACATTTCTCCGTGTCCTAACTTGTATGCAACTGGGGTCAGGAAATTTTTTTTAAATGTTAACACAGTAGAACTTCAGTAGCTCAAACAGGTCATCAAAAATGTACAAGCTATAAGTGTCCAGTAACTGGGCAATAGCAGAAAATCTATACAATTATTGTATTTTAAAAGCTTGTTTTTAATGCGAATGTTTTTCTTTATCGTTTTATAATACTATGTTAAGTTTATATTTTGAATTTGGAAATTGATAAGTTAATATTTATTTACCTGTAAACCTGTGACCACTAATTATTAACTTATTATTTTTAGGAATCTATCTTTCACTTTTTACTACATATATGGCTTTCGTTGTTCACAGTATTTGGACTAGAAGATATTGTTTAAAAACAATGTCAATTAATTTTAAGGTCACCTTTCCGGAAGGGGCATGTGAGCTATTGCCATCGTCATCGTTAACTTTTCTTTAAAATCTTCTACTCCAAAACCAATGAAACTTTGCACACATCATCAGTAAAATGTCCTCTCAAGAATCATGACCACAGACCAAACAAAATGGCTACCATTGCTAAAAATAGAAGGGGCGTCAAAATACAGTTTTGGCTTATATAGTTAAACAGTATTACAGATACAATTAAACTGAAGAGACAGTCCTTCCTCAGCATCAAAAGCTCTACAAAAGTCGCCATTTGATTCGAAGTTTTTACGACAACCCCTTTGTAAGGAGTTATTGCCCCTTGATCATTAAAATTTATTTTTTGCCAAGTTTTCCTTAATATCTTGAAAATATTTAGAACTGGAGAAAAATTTAGCATTGCTAAATTTTTCAGCTCTATGAGAGCTACAAAAATGATGCTGTGTCAAGATTGTCTTGTCAACTGTTAGGAGTTATTCATGAACTGCTTTTTTAAAACAATTTTAATTGATTTTTAAAACATTCTCCTCTAAAACCACTGAAAGGACTGCTTTGAAACATTGCACAAATCATCTTAAGGATGTCTTCTACCAAAAATGCACATATAATGACAACTGACTAACCAAAAATAGAACAGAGTTGGTCAAGATATACAAGATGTAGTTTTTGGCTTAATACAGTGGATTCCTCTTAATTACCTAACCAATTTGTCAGAGAAAATTATGCAATTAACCGAAATATGCAGCTTTGTTGATCCATAAAACCACTCTTTTATATTTTCTTAATTCTTGTAATAACAATTATTATATAAAAGAAGGTTGTCATTAAACATGCTTTTTAATAATTCTATTGGTAGACACTATTATTACCTGATTGGTAAAATGCCAGTTTTTGAAAAGAATATTTCCATTTCTTGATAATTTTATGCAATTAACAGGATTTTTTTTAAATTTCTTGATATTTGTCATCCAATTAACAGAAATTTTTAATTTTTAACATGGAGATTATATGAAATGGATTACAGGCTTTCAAGGGGGCCCTAATATTTTCCTAATTTTCCTTATTTTTTACAAACAGCCCTAAAATTCCTAATTAAAGCTGTAAAATCCTAAAAAAAAAGCCCTACTTTTTTTGTTAAAATCCTAATTTTTTTAATTTACAAAATTTCAAAAATAAAAATAAAAAATAAACATAAAATAGATTAAAGTCAAATGAAGCTAGCTTTAGTATACTTTCAGAAATATGCATTTGCCTCCCAGGAGACAATTTGATTGTCATCCAAATGGTCTTCTGAATTGGTAATTAACTTTTGTACTATTGTTCTGTGCCAAAAATGGTGAGTAAATCTAATTTTTTAGTCTTAAATAATTAGAAAATAGCACATTTTATCCCTTATTTTTGTTTAAAAACCCCTAAAAATACCTAAAATTAGCCCTTATTTTTTTTAGAATTTAGCACTTAAAAAGCCCTTATTTTTTGCAAAAAGTAGCTTGAAAGCATGGGATTGGTGTTTTAAAGTCTTATGCAATTAAGAGAAATATGCAATTAACAGGTATTACGTGGAATCAACTGTAGTTCAAAAAGTTTAACAGATACAGGAAATCTGAAGTGCACCTCCTTCCACAGCATCAAAAGTTTTACAAGAATTTCCCTTGAGTTGAAGTTGTGTGATGACACCTTATAGGAGTTAATGCTCCTAAATTGTCAATGTTTGTAATTTTTCCTCATAGCTTGAAAACCATAAGAGCTAAAATCTTTTCCATACAAAATTATTCAGCTAATCAAGACAGTTCCTTTTAGGAAAGAAAAGCTCGATAAAAATGAAGACTTGCATTGTTCAGGTTCTGGTGAGCATGCTTCTAGGAGCCTCTACTTTTTATGCTCATGTTGGTGATTGTTGTTATTTATGTAAATATTTTAACATTTGGACTTTAACATCAGTTTGAGTCATCGTTGGAAACCTACGTCCAGTCACATCTCGCTTTGTGTGGTAGCAATGCCAGAATGCGACCGGATGTAGGTTTCAGACAAATGAAGTTTGAATTTAAGAAACTGGGTTTATTGTAAACAGACATTTTGGATAATTTTGATAATTGTAATAGTTTAAGTGTAATTCATCATGAAGGTTAGACTTTGATCTCCTGAGCCGAAGTTTGGTTTTGAAAAAAATGTATTTGTTATCAAATAGGACAAATAGCGAAAGGAGTAGAGCAAAGACGGTCCTAAATTGGCCTGGTCAAAGACGGTCCTAAATTGGCCTGGTATTTTTACTGATATTCTCCAAGTACTTCAACTTTTCATGAATTTACCAAACATATGAGTCAAATTACAATAGAACTCGTCATATCTAACAGATTTAACATGATATCTTCATAACCCACAGTCATGTGTGCATCTAGTGGTGACATCACAAATACGCCATATTAAAATTGCAGAATTCTCAAATTTTTTCACACAGTTTTGTTCAATGTGTGCGGCCATTTTCATATGTACTGATTTATACTTTAACATGAATGAAAAAATGTCAGAAATTGAGATTTTTTTTACAAAACGTTTTAGCTCACCTCTCTCAGTTCAAATATGGAGTCTGATGAACATCCAAGCAGCAAGTTTTTAACTCAAAGTTGAATGTTATATGTGCATTACCTGAATGAACTCTCTATTTAAACATAGTGTTCTTTTTTAGAACGTTCAGCAAAGGATGTCCAGTTTACATATCATTAATAGTCACAGATGATGTACAGTATTTAGTGATTAAAGAAATCAATGATCAGCATAATCACAATGTTTCTCAGGTATATACATGATATATATAAGCAACAAATATATTTGTACATCATCTATATCACATGTACATGTTTAACAAATGTATATATTTTTCAAATTTATTTTGTTGAAAATACAGGTGTCTGGTGGCATAAAATTGGAGTGTAGAACAAAATCCCTCTCCTTGAATTTACAATACGGAAAAGATTATCCCCCATGTAAAATTTTCAAGGCAGACAAAATCCCACCAGAATCTGATTTTTTTTTATGTTCACACAGTACAGTCTCGTACATACATGTTTATACAGATAAACCTTGAAAACTGACCTTATATTTTCCAAAAAAAACCAGACTTTTATATTACTTAAAATAATAATCGTTTGTTTCATTTGCAGAGCTTAATTGGTGACATTTTAATTAATATGTTTATAGTCAAACGAATATTATTTACTTGAGCAAAAACATTCTGTACATCTTTTAGAAAATTGAACTGGGGCCCAGGACCATAAAACTTTTTTGAGTACAAATGTTTTGCTCAGCATGAGAATTTTTATCAATTACCATGACAACAAGGTAAAGGAAAGATTTGATTGAATGAAATTGAGAATTAAAAAATTCTCAGCAAAGAAAATGTTTATGGGCTGGACCCCTGGTATGGCTTTTACTAATTATAGTTATAATTTTATAACATAATGGCATAATTTAGTTCAATAAATTGAATTGTCTGTTCAGTAAAAAAAATGAAAGGGATCAAATGGCGCAGTTCCTTTATTTACACGTCACACAAAACAATACAAAACTTATAGACTCGATGTGTCTCATGCAGTAATAATCTTTGTCTCATTAATCATTTCAAGTACCACATAAAAAAACTATCCAACATGATGTACAATACTTATCAATATTATCATAATCCTATTCGGGAGGGATTTTGTCCACTTTGAAAATTTTACAATGGGGATTTTGTCCGCCTTGTAAATTTTACAAGGGGGGTGGGGGGATTTTTTCCGCCTATGCTAAATTACACAGAAGGGATTGTGTCCGTCCCCCATAAAATCGTACTCAAATTTAATAAAAAAAAACTATCTGTCAATGGCCTGTGACCTATGCCAATGGGAAACCCTGTTTAATAAATGTACATGTCTTTATATTGTCAGTCGATCAATTCCGGCTGAGGCTCTTGCTCCATTTCTGATAAGAGTGTCTTTACTCCATTTTTAGATTTAATCATTCTTTTTTATTACAGGGTCTCTTTAAACTGCTACCTCAAGAGAGATGTTTGCCAAAAGATGAGTTACAGAAGGCAGAAAAACTTGTGGCAAGTAAACAATAAACTGTTAAGGAACCACTTTGAAGAAAAAACTGGAAAGAAAATCATCTTAAAAGATATAAGCAACATCATTACAAAAGTCAACATCGTTAAAAAATCAGATGACCTAGACAACCTTGTGAACAAGCTTAAGAAAACGGTACATGTACTACATGTATATGATGGTTTTCTGCTATCAAATTGATGTAAAACTGTGTGTATACTCATTATTCATCTTCTATTACTCTAGGTTGCTGATATTTGGTAGCTAGCTTTATATGGAAGTGATGTTTGCCGAAGACTTTCATATTTTCCGTCGCACTAGTTATTTCCTTTTAACTTAGCTGCTATCATTCCTAGGTTGTTGATATTTGATGACAAGGTTAATTAATATAGACATGATGTATTGTGGGATATGTTTTTAGATCAATCAGACATCTAATTAATGTTTCAAAATACTTCAAAATTGTGTGTCACACTTTTTATTTATTCATAACTCAGCTACTATTACTTGTAGATATTTGGTAGTACACACATTGGTAATATTTGATTTCTCTAATTTTGACGTAATATTTCAACCGCTTGACCAGTGTGGAATATATAGTTTTCATCACTAGTGAATTTGTTGTTCTCAGCAATTGATTGGTTTAAAACAATAACTTCATAATAAGAACTCATGGCATCATAAACAAAACACATTCCATTTACCGAGTATTCAAGTCATGAACATAAAATTTGGGTTGGGAGAATTTGTACTTCATTTCACAAATTTACTTACTTTTAAAAATTAGAGAAACAGAATCTTATATAAGTACTCTTGGATTATCGGATTTCTCTAATCTCGATAGTTAAATTATGGAAATTTAAGTCCTCACCAAGGCTCAGACTTAAAATTCCATATTTTAACTACCGGTATCTCGATTGGAGAAATCTTATAATCCACTCGTACTAATGTAAGATCCTATATATTGACATGATGTATTGTGGGATATGTTTTTTCCTGTTTATTTTTTCAACTCACATGGACATGATATATTTTGGGATATGTTTTGGTTCCTTTGGAATTTACTCCCTGTTTACCCAAGGCATAGATGTGAAAGCGGGCTATCACTGGTGAGCACTGGTTCACATATTCCTTGTTATAGCCCACACAAACTTGTTTGGGAGGTATATAGGAATCGCCCCGTCTGTCTGTCCGTCTGTCCACATCCCTTGTAAGCCCAACTACTCCTAAACTGCTTGATGAAATTTAATGAGTAAAGGAAGTACATTATATGTAGATGTGCATGAAGGATTTTAATGGACCTTGATAATCATTAAGGGGAGATAATTGGACTTGAAAGCGAAGCAGGGTGTTCACTTTGTGAGCGTTCTCACAGTCCACACTTGTTATTCCTGCTTTGAAAAGGACAGGGATGTACTGTTAACCCTAATCTGTTTGTTTGTCTTAACAGTAAAATTCCCATCAAATTGCAGTTTTCTTAGCAACTACATGATAAAGAAGTACTTTGCCAAAAATGTGCCTCTAACAATAGTTGCGGGACATATAGCTTTTGTCTATCCATTTGTCCATCCAAAACAGACATTCCACTTAGTTGTGGGACATTCCACTTTGTTGTGGGACATTCCACTTAGTTGTGGCCCACTTTCAGAATAGTTCTTTCGTAAATAATAAATTGAACTTAAACATGCAATTGGAAGATTTTTTCTTAATGCCATATTAATTACATGTATCATAAATATTTTTTCAATGGTACAAGATACAGATAATGATGTTAGGGATGATGATAATGGAATGACTGAAGAGCTGCCAGTCCAGATAATTGAATGACTGAAGAGCTGCCAGTCCAGATAATGGAATGACTTAAGAGCTGCCAGTCCAGATAATGGAATGACTGAAGAGCTGCCAGTCCAGATAATGGAATGACTTAAGAGCTGCCAGTCCAGATAATGGAATGACTTAAGAGCTGCCAGTCCAGATAATTGAATGACTGAAGAGCTGCCAGTCCAGATAATTGAATGACTGAAGAGCTGCCAGTCCAGATAATGGAATGACTGAAGAGCTGCCAGTCCAAATAATGGAATGACTGAAGAGCTGCCATTCCAGATAATGGAATGACTGAAGAGCTGCCATTCCAGATAATGGAATGACTGAAGAGCTGCCAGTCCAGATAATGGAATGACTGAAGAGCTGCCAGTCCAGATAATGGAATGACTGAAGAGCTGCCAGTCCAAATAATGGAATGAATGAAGAGCTGCCAGTCCAGATAATGGAATGACTGAAGAGCTGCCAGTCCAAATATTGGAATGAATGAAGAGCTGCCAGTCCAGATAATGGAATGACTGAAGAGCTGCCAGTCCAAATAATGGAATGACTGAAGAGCTACCAGTCCAGATAATGGAATGACTGAAGAGCTGCCAGTCCAGATAATGGAATGACTGACTGCCAGTCCAGATAATTGAATGACTTAAGAGCTGCCAGTCCAAATAATGGAATGACTGACTGCCAGTCCAAATAATGGAATGACTGAAGAGCTGCCAGTCCAAATAATGGAATGACTGAAGAGCTGCCAGTCCAGATAATGGAATGACTTAAGAGCTGCCAGTCCAAATAATGGAATGACTGAAGAGCTGCCTGTCCAGATAATGGAATGACTGAAGAGCTGCCAGTCCAGATAATGGAATGACTGACTGTCAGTCCAGATAATGGAATGACTGAAGAGCTGCCAGTCCAGATAATGGAATGACTGAAGAGCTACCAGTCCAGATAATGGAATGACTGAAGAGCTGCCAGTCCAGATAATGGAATGACTGAAGAGCTGACAGTCCAGATAATGGAATGACTGAAGAGCTGCCAGTCCAGATAATGGAATGACTTAAGGCTGCCAGTCCAGATAATGGAATGACTTAAGAGCTGCCAGTCCAGATAATGGAATGACTGAAGAGCTGCCAGTCCAGATAATGGAATGACTGAAGAGCTGCCAGTCCAGATAATGGAATGACTGACTGCCAGTCCAGATAATTGAATGACTTAAGAGCTGCCAGTCCAGATAATGGAATGACTGACTGCCAGTCCAAATAATGGAATGACTGAAGAGCTGCCAGTCCAGATAATGGAATGACTGAAGAGCTGCCAGTCCAGATAATGGAATGACTGAAGAGCTGCCAGTCAAGATAATGGAATGACTGAAGAGCTGCCAGTCCAGACTATTAATAATGTTATGTTAAGTAAAGTATTTAATTTTAGTTAATATTTGGAGAATTTTGTCCACAGTAGCAAAGTAGAAATTAATATTCCCCCCTCCCTTCCCCCCCAACTATAAAAACACAAACAGACCTGAAATCAAATCCCATGATATGGGACCCCATATGTTTATGCTGCATACCAAATTTCAAGAGGCTGTGATTTTTATCTGCTAAGAAACATATATGTACATGTTTTAGGAATATTTTTCACAATCCATGTGCTGCCCAACATTCACCATAAATTGAAATTGTGTTTGTATCTTAATTTATTGTTACCTATCCAGTCGGGAATGATACCCATGTGTTTATCATTGTGATGATTATTTTCAGTTCATGAATGCTATGTCTCATCTGAATTGGCTAGAGGGATTAACAACAATTCAGTCCAAGAAACAAGATACTTTGGAAGCCATTCCATCCACATCAAATGAGATTAAATCCACATCAAATGAGTTACAAGATGTTGCTCTAACAGTTAGATCCACAGCTGGTGATTATAAGGTATCTAGCATACAAGGTTTGTTCAAGGTTTGATGCTTCCTTTGATTTTAGGAGGGTTTGCACTTTAAAAAATTTTGGATGAATGGAAAGGGAATCTTTGATAGATATCTCTTAACAATTTTCAAAAGCATAGAAATCCATAAGTTTTCTGATAAATTTGTCAGCATTGAAAGTTTTACAAAACTTCTTGATTTTCAAAAATGTCAATTTTGCAGTTTTGCTCTTTACCTTGAAAACAATTAGTACAAGGGAAAAGTTAAGCATTGCAACACTGTTCATCTCATTGAGATCTATAAATTATGTCAGGTCAACCATCAAAGTTGTGACATTTTATTAATTTTTTAAGAGTTATTTTTTTTCAATTGTTTTTTAATTGAAATAAAATAAAATATACATAATATATCTATTGGGAAGGCACTTTTTTCTGAACTTCGAAAGTATTTATATAGTTTTTCTTTTCGTTATAGAAGTTTTGCAGTGTGGTAAGAGTTTGATTGAAGAAGATGCAGTAACTGTTAAGACTGATGAATTACTGCCACATGCTGAGTTGTTGTTGAACCTTGAAGTACAGATAAAAGCTATGAAGTACTTCAGTGAAGATGCATGGAAAACTGCTGAGAGTACTCTGCATGTATTGGAAGGTATTTTTCATCATACTATTGGAATACTTGGTTTTTACTTTTGATTTATGTTGTCATAAAGACTTTTTAGCTCACCTGGATCAAAGGTCCAGGTGAGCTTTTGCCATCACTTGTCGTCCGTTGTCCCTCATCTGTCATCCGTCGTCTGTCGTCCATTGTAAACTTTTTTAAAAATCTCCTCTGAAACCACTGGGCCAATTTTTTTCAAACTTGGTCTCAATCTTCCTTAGGGTTCCTAGTTTCAAATTTTTACCCAGGGTGTTAGCTATAGAGAAAACCGTTACTTCAAATTGATCAGCACATTAAGGACTACAATAGTTGCTATTAATGTGAAGTTGTGTATTGGCTTTTGTAGAGTTGTTGCCCTTTAATGACGATTTTTGACAAAATGTTTGGTATTTACAATATAACTTGAAAACTATAAGAGGTAGATTGAAACTGTAAATAGCAAAAATGATCAGCAATAAAAGCCCTACAATTCACCTAATTTGTCTGAAATTGTCAGATGACTCCTTATATGAGTTATTGGCCTTAAATGACAATTTTTTTTATAAAACTTTCCATATTTGTCCCGTAACTTAAAAACTATAACAGCTAGAGTAGAAGTGTGAATAACAAAAATGATCAGCAATACAAGCCCTACAATTCACTCTGTTGGTCTGAAATTGTCAGATGACTCCTTATAGGAGTTATTGCCCTTAAATGGCAATTTTTAATGAAATTTTCCGTTTTTGTCCTATAACTTTAAAACCATAACAGCTAGAGTGAATTATAAAAAGCAAAAATAATCAGCAATAAAAGCCCTACAATTCAATTAATAGGTCTGAAATTGTCAGATGACTCCTTATACGAGTTATTGCCCTTAAATGACAATTTTTTTTATGAAATGTTCCATTTTTGTTTTGTAACTTGAAAATTATAGCAGCTAGATTGTAACTGTAAATTGCACAAATGATCAGCAAAGCAAGGCCTACAAATGATTGCTTAGTCCAAAATTGCAAGATGACTCTTTATAGGAGTTATTGCCCTTTAATTATAAATTTAGACAAATGATCAGTTTTTGTATTATATGTAACACAATATATGTATTCCTCATTTATAAGACATACATGTATAACAAATTATATTTCAAAGTATGGCTCTATTTGTCCTCTCATTGTTTACCCAACTTTTCCATAGATAAAATACTAGATTTTGAAATAAACAACAGGGGATTTTTATCTTACAAGGTTTGTTTTGTTTGTTTGAATGGTGTTTAACGCCACTTTCAGAAATTGCTCAGCTTAATTATGCGTCCCGATTTATTGGAGAGGAAGCTGCTGTACCTGGAGAAAACCTTCGACCTGGTTCAGCATTCATGGTTTCTATATTCACAATCGATTCTGTAGTTTATATCGTTTAACATTTAATATCATAGTTCTTGTTAGAACTAGAAACTGAAAAGCCAATGTTGAAGGAAGATCTGTACATTTTTCTTAAATTTGAACTAAGAACATAAAGGGTTTTAGTGAAATATAACTGATGTTTAAATGCAAAATAAAAAGAAACATTATTTTTCATAATATTCCTTCTGCTGTTTGAAAAACATGCGTGGTGTTCTACTGTAATACATGCATGTCAGTATTGTTTCTGTTTGAATAATTTGTGGCTGACTACTTTGTTGTTTTGAACCGGACGATGCAAGGCAGATAACTCTTACAGTATGGCCCTCAATAGAAGTTTCTACAACTTTTATGTAATATATCAAATTTACCGAAAGGGAACATTTTTCTGAGAAGTTTCAATATTTAATAATATGCATTTGCTCAAAGGGGTACAATTTTAATTTCATTACAGCAACTGACAAAATGGCCCGTGTCGAATAGTACACAAAAAATGTAACTTCTTGTAAAACAATAACTAAGACTTCAATTTATGCAAGATGGAATAATACAATCAGCAGCGATCAAAGTTTAGAGTATGCCCAATGAAAAGTGCGTTCTAAAGTCAATATGTCTTTCCGATGTACTCGCATAACTGACAATGATTGTACGACATTTCATAAAATAATGTAATAACTTACAATATAAAATACTGACTTTAAACGTTGACAGTTTGTTGGCTTTTTACTTCTAATGTATCATAGTTCAAACTGGACTGAATGTATAGATGCCATCCTAGAGTAAACATGAATCTTGTCAGTGTATACACTGTATGGTGCATGTGTGAGTCCAACTGTTAACTACATTAACATCGATTGGTACAGTTTGTTCCCATGATATAGGTATAATATTATACCAAACTCCATAGATCCTGTTGGAGAATATTAAACATGGGGGTTTTTTTTATTTGGTAGCAACATGTGCAATATATTTGTATAAAGGACTCTGATTTTTTACCATGAACATTAAATCTAAATGGAAACATTCTTCTAAAACAAGTACATTCCAATATTTTTTAAAAGCATTTATTAACAAATAACAGTTCTGATCTGAAAATAAAACAAAAAGGCTTCATCTTGATCTACACATATAAAATGTTGGATGAACATGAGTATTACAGTATGGATGGTATGAAGAATAGAAAGGTCAATATGCCAGAAAAAAACATTATTATTTTTTCACATTCATAGTTAAACGCCACACGAAAGTTTAATAACTTCAATAAATTTCAGCCATAAAAAACTTCGATTGAGAAATATTTGAACAAAAAGCTAATTGCTCATTAACGGTATCCAAGTTACACAAAATATTTGATGAATAAGTTTTCTTCCATTCAAAAGAATCAACCAACAAGGGACGAGAAACAAGTTAATGTGTACAATTGAAAAAAAAGCAATGAAAGGCTCTATAGAATTGTATTATTCATCTGGTTTATAGTTGTGAATTAAGCATTGTTTGTTTGTAAGTGAAACTTTAAAGAAACTTTGTAAAAAGACATATTACATTGCAATCATGCAAAACCACAATTCGGCCAATCAGAAACAGATTTCCACATTGCAGAAATATTATGTTTCCGATCACTAATAAATGAGGAATATTTGTAGAAGACTCCACAAAAACAATAATAACTAAAATACACACATTTGAACATCTACTTTCAAAAATGTTTTTTTTTAATTTCAGCCAATCATAAATAAAGAATGCTAATTGTTCTATGCCCAATCATCACTAACTAAGAAATCAATCAGAAATCTTTTATGAGGAGCTCACATACATCATTTGTACTGTGGCAGAATTTAAAAATCGCAAAAGTCTGAAATGGCTGGGTTGCAAAGCAAGTGGAACGACAGCACAATTAATGACCTTTGCAACTCGTTGTCCACGACTTATTAGAAAGAAGGAACTTTGAAAATTTTTTGAAATTAAACATTTGATGAAATATAATGTATTAGGAGTAATATTGGTCTTGTGGAATAATTGCCAATTTCCTGAAATGCTTTCAGAGCTTTGAAAAGTTTAAGGTGTGATCAATTTTTCTGAATTTCTGAATTATGGTACTTTCAGACTACCAAATAGCATTCCAGAACTATCGGTGGAATTTTTTTTAATTGACTTTATGTTGAAAATTTGGTTTAAAATTATTACTTTTCTATATGATTTTCTAATAGGGGTCTCCTATTGGCCCCCTCTTTTTTGTTGACAGAATAAATAACCATTTCATGGAAAAAAAAGTTGTAGGATTTAAAAATGGAGGGTTTTTTTTTCAAAAATATAGCCAGAAAATTGAGAAAAACTGTGCCATTGGGCTCAATGGAGAGTGCTTAATTTGGCAAGGAGCTTGCACACCCAACCCAAAGGCAATAATGGGGTTTTAAATTGTTAACTGCCAGAAGCCAGGGGGTGGAGACAGATGCCTGTGCGTGCACAGATAGGCATACATGATACAGCAGGGGAGACTTCAGTTTTTCTAATGCTGATGTTTCGCATCTGTGCCACAACAGGAAAGTGTGTATGTCTGCCATCTTGTGTTGGAGCCTAAAGGCTTCAACAACAGTAAATTAGGCCACCCTGCTCCTTTGTGGTCTTGTAAAATTGCTCAAAAGATGGCAAAAAACAACATTGGTAGTCTATTCTGTATTCTGGTTACTTTTAAATGATAAGAGTTTTGTTTTTTTTTTGAACAAAAGTGTGGTGGGGTGTGGGGGGAGGGAGACTTTAAAATTATGTTTACATTGAAAAGGAGCAGGTTGACCTATTATTATTTCCATCTGTTCACATGTATTTGTTTATTTCATTTTAATATTGAAACAACAATTTAGATTCTTTTTGTAAAATTTTGTTGGCCCTTAAAAGGGCCTTTTTTTCAGTAATCAGCAGGATCTCTGGGTAGTTTCATCTTGCAGCAGTCACTGTTGTGTAAAGTTCAGATCTAGCTGTCCATTCTCGAACTCATCATTCTTACTGTGCAGATCTTTTTATGTCTTGTGTTCTTGAAGTCTCACAAGACTTTACTTGAGTGGTCTTCTCTTTCTGTATTAAGCTATTTGTAGGTATTTACTGATATCCTCACATAGGGAACATCTCTCTGTACTGCCTGTGGACTGTAGTGAATGAAGCATGTACATCGATCATTCATTCACTGTCAACAAATCTCAAGGTGCCAGGTACACTCTTCTCTTCTTGTTCTCTTGTCAAGTTGCTGGATTTACCATCTGAGGAGTGAAATGTGAGATGGTATTAATTAGAACCTGCTGTCATCTCCGTCATTCCATGTACATCTGTACTGTGTTCATTAACTTCCAGTCTTGAGTCCATGTGATTGCTTGAGCTGTTTATGGCATCTTCATTATGAGCTTTAGATGTATAATCATTTCTTCTGAACAATTCATGAGCCTTCCTGTATCTACCAGCATGGAGAACCTTTCTATTCTGCAGTCAGACAGACTTTCATGAGAGGATTGTAACCAGTGGTAAACATCTTCAACACTAAGCTTGCTGGTGTATGGTGTAGCCCTACAACATCAATACAGAAGTGATGACAGGACCACAGAACTGCAGGTTTGTTATAACTTATTTTTCTATTTAATTTCATATTAAAAGTGTTTCATTATTTTACCCGTTCAAATCCAAACATATTCATTTTTCAAGCTAGATTTATGATTTTTAATTTTTTAATAATTCATATCTTAATTTAAATTTAGCACTACATCCAAAGACTTGCTGGTTAAAGTCGCATGTTAACATTAAAATGTTTATTTCTGTGAAATTTATCTTCAATTTACAATTAATTAAGCAATAGAAATATTAATTAATGAGTTGTTTGCAATTTCTTTGAAATTTACAACCTGTTGAGGTTTATTGCTCTCCCCTTGACCCGGGGCAAGTGTAAGGTATGTGTATTAAATATTTTTTTGTCCCCTTTTTTGTGCATCTCAGGCATGTAAAAAAGTTTTTATTTTATAATAGAATGTTTTTGTCATTTTTTTCTCTAAAAGTTGGATGTGTAAAGCCAATCTTTATATTTTAAATAGAATTTTGAATGTTTTTTGGTCATTTATTTCCTGATTTTTTTCAAATATTTAAATTTCTTTAACATTTTAGGTACTTAAAAGTCAAAATTGCCAAAGAAAAAAGATTGACTAAATTACATGTAGCTTTTTACTTTCTAACAAATTTTACTTTTTGTAGATATCTTAAAAAGCACGAAAGTTACAGCCATTTTAGTGAGAGGGGTGAAGTTGGAAAATTTGGTTGTAACGAAGAGAAAAGGGTGCTGTTTAACAGGCTTTCAGTAGGTGCCATTGAATCCAAATATCTCCAAAACTATTGGTCAGACTGACATAAAATTTGGAATTTGGTAAGTTTTATTAAAATCGAGCAATTTTCAGCTTATATTTAGGAACGACAACACAATGAATGACCTTTGCAACTTGTTGTCCGCGAATGTAGTCCCCCATAAAATGGTATCTTTCTTTGTAATTTTTTTTCTTTAGCTTTTTTCTTGTTTTGGTTCTACTTTTTGGGCTTATTGGAAAGAAGGAGCTTTGAAAAATTTGTAAAATTAAACATTTGATGAATATAATGGATTAGGATTAATTTGGTCTAGTGGAATAATTGCAAATTTCCTGCTTTCTGAGTCTCTCGGACTTTATCCCTGAAGATAGAGATGCTTCCAGAGCTTTAAAAAGAGTTAGGTGTGATCAATTTTTCTGAATTTTGGGTATAGTTTGGAAGTGGTATGGTACTTTCAGACTACCAAATGGCATTCCAGATCTATCGGTGGAATTTTTTAAAATTGACTTTATGTTATAATAGACAAAGAGGAAAAAAGAGGCATTCATTAACTGTGTGTTTGTTCCAAGTGCCTTAATAAATAGGGAATGGTTTACAATTTGTTTGAAGAAGGTTGGGTACCATATTTTCCCACGCCAGCCCACCCGCCAATCAACCCACCCCCCCTGACCTCACCATACACGTCGTTCAACCTGGCCAGAAAGGACAAAGATGTTATATTTTAGGCCAGTCAGAAACAAGAATTAGCAATGACAGCCATTCATGTCACTAAATATAAGCACTGAAGTAACAAACATCAGTAACAACAAATAATACACAAATAATACACAAACACTTGTACATATAGTGAACACACATCAGTAACAACAAATAATACACAAACACTTGTACATATAATGAACACACATCAGTAACAACAAATAATACACAAACACTTGTACATATAATGAACTCACATCAGTAACAACAAATAATACACAAACACTTGTACATATAATGAACACACATCAGTAACAACAAATAATACACAAACACGTACATATAATGAACACACATCAGTAACAACAAATAATACACAAACACTTGTACATATAATGAACACACATCAGTAACAACAAATAATACACAAACACTTGTACATATAATGAACACACATCAGTAACAACAAATAATACACAAACACTTGTACATATAATGAACACACATCAGTAACAACAAATAATACACAAACACTTGTACATGTAATGAACACACATCAGTAACAACAAATAATACACAAGTACTAATAACAAGGGACACAACTCTACTTGAAAAGGACAGTCATGACGGAAAATGCACAACATATAATCAACCAGGTCACAAGTACAATGAATACGAAACTGGTGCTTGTCTTGGAAATGTCAGAGCATAAATGTATAATGTGTTCATACACTGTGTCAACACTTAAAATACTTAACAACCAATCATAAATTAGTCCATAACACACCTAGAGTAAAACTGTAAATTTCTAAATTACCCTAAAGGACAAGGCCAACAAACCATTTCATTAAATTGTCTGATGGCACCTTATAGGAGTTATTGTACTTAACTAAAACTTTTGAAGAAATGTTTAGTTTTTGCACAGTAGCTTAAAAGCTATAACAGCTAGACTGAAACTGTAAATTTAAAAAATTTAAATATAGTTGAAGTCATTTGTGTTCCAGGTGAGCATTTACAGTCTCCTGTAAGCCTCTAGTTTTTCTCATCTAATTATTATCAATTCAACACTCTATCTTTTTCTAACATCAAGCATAACTCATTTGCAGTTTATTGAATAAGTTTGTTGCATGTATATACATATGCCTGACACAAGTTTCTTCTATTGAAGACATAACAGATCACTCCAGATATCACCAATCAACATTTAGCATTATAGAAATTTATACATGTACAAGATCATTCAATGCAGTTAGGAAACCATATTGACTTTAAACTTTCTATACATGTATCTTATTTGTATGTATATGTATGACACAAGAAACAAATTTATTTCAGATCAATATTTGAAAGATGTTAAAAGGCACAAATTTCGAACATTGAGAAGTGAAAGTAAGGGGAAAGGTATGTAAGACATTATAATTCGATTTGCTGTTTAATAAGAAATCTTGGATTTATTACAAACCCATCTTGACAGATTTTATTCACTTCTTTATCAATTTTTCTAAAAAATGGAATTTCATATACTTTATGCCTGTTATACCTGTTTATTGGCCCTGCATGGAGATGTGGGAGCCCTGATCTCTATAGTCCCTTTGTCCACAAATCTGCCCACAATTTTTAAGAATGCTAAAAAATTCAAAACTTAACTATAAGGGCCCTTTGACCATAAAGATGAAGTCCAATCTAGAACAACTGTTTAATTGTTTATGAACTCACTGAGGCAGCCAAAAACAGTTCCATCTATCGGTAGTTCAAACTGTTCCTTATACCTTGACCGTTTTTGTGTGTAGGTTGCTCGTAAATTACCTCAACGCGATATGCTTGTTTTGGGAACTAAAATTCGTTTTGAATGTATGCAGATATTTATTTCATGAATTTTGACACAAATAAAGTTATTTTAGGTGTAATACAATGTAGTTTGTGATATTTGAAATTTCTACATTAGTTATTATTTACTTCCGATGAATCAGCTTGTTCCAGTTTGTATCTACCATCGCAGCCAAAGTAAGTAAATGATTTCCACATTATTTATTGCATGACATTTTTCTTAAAATGTTATCATCCCTTTAATATTTGATTTTTACTATCAATAAAACTGCAATTGTCAACAAAAGTTGTAAATGAATTTTAATTGGAATTTTTTTTGTTTTATTTTATATTCCACGTAGTAGAGTTCATATTTTCAAATAAAATATGAATTACCGGTAATGTCTATTTGTCTGTTAAAACTAATCACCAGTCATGACATAATTATTTTTTTTTTTTTTAAATTGACATCTGTACTTATTGTAATGGTTTCTGTTATCCACGTCCTTTTGTACTTGACGTTAACTGCTTTGCAGTGACGCTTATAATTTGAGTTCAAGGTATTGATGGTGACTTGCATGAATTTACTATCAAAGGGACCTATTAATGAGTTCGAGTTTTCAAGAAATGGGGGTTTGAAAATCAGGGTTTTTTGTACAAACATATGTAGGATTTAATGACAGGACTTTAAAAACAGTTCGAGAAATTGGTGGTGTTCGAGCCATCCAAGTTTGAGCTACCTAAGTTTTACTGTATACATGTAGTTTCTAATAAGGATCTTAAATACACTGTTAAAATATTTCCTACAGAATAAGTTTAAAAGGATAAATTGAGTATAAACATTCAAGGTTTTCTTTTTTAAGGAAGAAAAGTGCTGTTCTTCAAGATCAGGAGCCTATTATTTGGATAAAGTGAGCACAATAACATCATGGTTTCATTAAGGAATTTATCAAATCATACAAACCCAAAAAATGTCGTCCGGTTGTAGGAGAAAATATTGCTGGAGTAGGGAATTACAAGTATAAATCAGCATTCTTAACAGAACCAGTTATCTTTGCAGTACATATAAAGAACTTAGAGAGTTTCATCTTCCAGTATAACATACATTATCCATGATACAATTCAATTAATTACATCAAACTTAACCAACGTTAATGGTAATAAGGGTATTAATGATCAAGAAGAGGGTGCTTCAACTGTTCAAGACACCCTTTACCCAACGATTCAAGGATAACTTTAAAAAAGATTAAACTACCACCAGAGATAAGAGTGTTTGTTTGTTTGTTTCTTTGTTTGATGGTGTTTAATGCCACTTTCAGCAATTTTTTAGCTATATCATGGCGTCCAGTTTTTATTGGGGGAGGAAGCCAGAGTACCCGGAGAAAACCCCCGACCTGCGGTAGGAAAACTGGCAATCCTTGTCAATTAAGATTGGAGTCGAGTACACCATGCCTGCAGTAAGAATGGAACCCACAATCTCAGTGTTGAGAGACCACATGATCAATAGTAGACGAACTACCTTGACCACTCGGTCACAGAGGCCCCAAGATGAGAGTGAAAGGTAGACATAAAGGAAGCAACCATACAGTCATTGGCTTGTTAAAATCAAAGGTATCAATGAAGACTCAATCAAAACGCTTCATCGAGAAATCAAATAAAGGCAAGGAAAGGGTAAGAATGAACATTTCAGCGAAAAAAATTATTTTACTTCATCATATTTTGACAAGAAATGGGGAAAATATATTTTACAGTTTCCTCAGCAACTACTTTTCACAGCCTCTTGATATATGGTATGTAGCATCAGCACTGTGCTCCATATAGTGGGATTCAATTTTAAGTCTATTGCTCGCCAACCTCCTGTTTCATTAAATCATGTTATTTCAGTCTTTGAGCCATTCTATTTATCTTTAGCTTCAAATTTGTTTAACATCCATACATGTACATGTATCTATAGAAAAAGTTTAGAAATAATTAAATACATCCTTTCAAATTGTCCTTTTTTCCATATGAAACAACTGTGCACTTTAATAAGCGAAAGTTGGGTAATACTTACAGTTTATATAATTTCCAATAAACTCGGTCTCATTCTACCAGTACAAAATCAACTTCCAATAGAAGTATCTGCAGCTTCTAAAGGCAACATCTTTCTCATATTATCTAGTTATAAAAGTGTTCAAGAAATGATAGAATTAATGTATCATATGCATTTCTTTTTTTTTCAGTTATATAAGAGTGGATTGTTGGAAAGGAAACAGCAAATGAAGCAGTCATGGGAAAGGTTGTAGGAGAAGATACTCTTACAGGCATAGCAAACACTTGTACAGACTTTTATGTTGATTTATCTGTTGTAAAACAGTACTTTTCTCCAAAGTTAATAGGGTAATTGAAGAAAAAAGAAAGAATCCTGATTGTATGTGTCAAAAGTGCATATCTTGTATTGACTTTGACTTTCCTAATGTTGTTTGTGATTCATGTTTAAATGTGTTTAATTTGCAATGTGTTGGGCTTCACAACTTACCAAAATCTAGATATTGGTTTTGTAAAGAATGTAGCAGTAATGTTTTAAAAAGCGGTCTTTAAAAACAAGTTTGGGTTGTTTAGGAATCACAATGTCTGTCCATTCGTCACAAAGTTATTCTGATTAACTCCTCTGAAACTACTCAACCAAATTTTACTAAACTTATGTAGTTGTGCAATATTACCTGGAAATTCTGATGCTCAAAATTTTGTGGGAGTTATGGCCCTTTGAACTTTGAATTTTGCAAAAATTCTTCATAAATTATGCTTTCTGATCAACTCATTTGAAACTACTGAACAAAGTTATACGAAACTTGGTACATAGCAAGTACACCATATGTAGTTGTGCATATCACCTGGAAATACTGATCCTCAAAATTGTGTGGGACTTCTGTTCCTTTAAACTCAGAATTTTGCATATTAATCATGGTTTCTGCTCAGCTCCTCTGAAACCACTGCTCCAAATTTTATGAAACTTGGTATGTAGCAAGTACATCAAATTTAGTTGTGCATATTACAAGGAAATTTTTCTCATAAAGGTCAAATCTTTAGAACGAAAAAACAAACTTGAATTAATTTCAATATGAAGCAGGGAGTATCCTTTTGTGAGCTCACTTACAGTATTCCTAGTTTTGCACTGTTTTTGTTCATTTGAGAAATATCTAAATGTTTTGGTCAATTGTGTTCAAGTAGATGAGTTATCCTCCTTGCATTCTACTTAATGATGGTTTTTTATAGATGACCAAAACCTTAGGAGCATGTACAATTTACATGTGGGCTGGTTAAATTAAGAGAAAAATAATGCATTTTCACTTGCTTCACTGTGCTACTCCCCAATGCAATTTGTCTCACTTGGGGAGGTAAAACCAGATCTCTAATAGTGACTTATGTAATATCCAATTATGTATGTTTTGACATTGAAAAGATTTTATAAGCCCTATGTTAAGCAGAAGCTATGTTAAGGTATTCAGACCACAATTGACCACGTGATTATATTTGGTGTCCCGGATGTCCATTGTTTTTCAATGGTACAGACCTCGGTAATCTTCTGTACACATCGGAAATACTATTTGAGTAACTAATTGTTTGCTCAAAACTTTTAACATTGACTCAAAATAATACAATATATTTAATGTGTATCATTAATTAGCAATAGATTAATTTCATAAAGCTGTATTTCTTGGTCGAAAAATTTAATTAAATGGGGACTTCAATTACGAGTCGGATACCTTAACATATAGGAATCACATTCACCAAGTTACACTAATTTTTCCTGGGTTCTTGGTATTAAGGTTTCAGTTAAATTCTATGATACCGTAAAGTGTACAGCATTATCATTGTCTAGGCTCATCTAATTCTCGTTTTAGACTATAAACTTGGATATTTCCATCAAAGTGATCTTGTACAATTTTTTTGTCACAGCCACTGCATGTATTACCCATAAGCTCTTGATATTTGGTTGGCAGCTTATATATAATGTACAGAGCATAGTATTTTCATGAATCTTGACTATCTAAAACCTGTTTACCAAATAGTTCACAGACAGGCAACAGTTTTCTTCTCTTGAAGACTGCACTGAATTTTTAATACCGTTATTTAAGTTAAAAGTTTTGTTTCATTTGAATAATTTCCTTTTTTACTACTTTATGAGGCCATGGTCTTTTATCATCTCTTCTCTCCCGCATAAGAACACCAGAAAATCACCATTCTTTTGGAATAGTTTGTGATATCTTTCTTTGTGAACTTATTTTACCCCTGGCTTTGTAAGGGGAGGTATGTAGTGTTGGTTACCTGTAGTTCTGCCCTTCAGTCGCACTTATTATACCCCTGGCTGTGTAAGGGGCAGGTATGCAGTGTTGGTTAACTGTAGTTCAGTCCTTTAGTCACACTTATTATACCCCTGGCTGTGTAAGGGGCAGGTATGTAGTGTTGGTTACCTGTAGTTCTGCCCTTCAGTCACACTTATTATACCCCTGGCTGTGTAAGGGGCAGGTATGTAGTGTTGGTTACCTATAGTTCTGCCCTTCAGTCACACTTATTATACCCCTGGCTGTGTAAGGGGCAGGTATGTAGTGTTGGTTACCTGTAGTTCAGTCCTTCAGTCACACTTATTATACCCCTGGCTTTGTAAGGGCAGGTATGCAGTGTTGGTTACCTGTAGTTCTGCCCTTTAGTCACACTTATTATATCCCTTGCTTTGTAAGGGGCAGGTATGAAGTGTTGGTTACCTGTAGTTCTGCCCTTCAGTCACACTTATTATACCCCTGGCTGTGTAAGGGGCAGGTATGTAGTGTTGGTTACCTGTAGTTCTGCCCTTCAGTCACACTTATTATACCCCTGGCTGTGTAAGGGGCAGGTATGTAGTGTTGGTTACCTGTAGTTCTGCCCTTCAGTCACACTTATTATACCCCTGGCTGTGTAAGGGTCAGGTATGTAGTGTTGGTTACATGTAGTTCTGTCCTTCAGTCACACTTATTATACCCCTGGCTGTGTAAGGGGCAGGTATGTAGTGTTGGTTACCTGTAGTTCTGCCCTTCAGTCACACTTATTATACCCCTGGCTGTGTAAGGGCAGGTATGTAGTGTTGGTTACCTGTAGTTCAGTCCTTCTCTCACACTTTCTTGTATTGGTTTACTCCTAAACGCCTGGACAGATTTTCTGCAAATTTTCATGGAGTCTTCCTTCCATTATGAAGATGTGCAATTCCTTTTTTATTTTTTGATGTTTTTAAATTTTGAGGTTTCCCACATAGCCTTCCAAGAATTTCGATCATTTAACCAATTAGGGTTGACATTATGTATCCACTACTTCTAGATGCCGTGATGGATTTTCTTCATTTTTTCATGGAATCTTTAGTATATTATGCAGATGTGCACCTCCTATTTAAAAATTTGATATGATTGATTTTTAAGGGAGCAGGGGATATTTATGAATTATGGCTCGCAGTTTTTCTAGTTTCCCTTTTGTGTGCAAGTAGTATTGATTAAACTGTGTCAAAGTAACTCATTCTTTGTGGTAAAAGATGTGTTTTTTTTCTACAATGTTGGTTATGGTTTATAGGGATGTTATACAGCGGGGAATTTTAATTGGTCGTGATAATTCAAATTTGCTATATAGCACATGATGGATATCAAATTTTCATTATTGATGTTGTGTTTCTAATTATTTCCTCAATAAGGAGGTTTCAAATGTAATTTGTAGTAAAGTTGACAATAAAACTACCTAATGGGAATGATCAATCACAAAAGTCAAAGAAGAACAGACAAAATAAGTTGTTTCCAAAGAAATTTTGAACTGTACAAGATTTTATTAGACCAAACCTCCCTCTTCTAGAGCCATCATCAGGTCGATAGTGAAGTGACTATGATACTTGTCTCCTGTGGTAGAGCCTGACACAATAAGTTGAGAAATTATTTTATAACTTTATCCTAACCAATAAAGCATGAGTCTTGAATTCATTGAAACTTGGCCATGGGTAAATCATGACAAAATAAGCTGAATGGACAAATAAACCAGCCAGATGTTATTCTTTAGATAATATATAGTCTAATGACTATTCTTCCGTGTAGCTGGACAAATAGTCTCAGCTATTTTTCTGGCCAGCAAGACGAATAGTGTGATAGCATTTTTTCTAGCTAGCCGGACGAATAGTCTCATAGCTATTTGTTGCTAGCCGGACGAATACATGTAGTCTCATAGCTATTTTTCTGGCTAGCTGGATGAATAGTCTCATAGCTATTTGTCCAGCTAGCCATACGAATAGTCTCATAGCTATTTGTCAGGCTAGCTGGACAAATAGCATCTGCCTTATTTCTATTGATGTCATTGTTGGATACCACTTACAAAAGTTTATATCTAAATTGTTTTTTTCTATGTATGGTTAATAATATTGTAATCCAAGACACTGCATTATTCCTGAATGTAAGGATATGGTTGTCCAGGTTTGCCACACACATTGATTGGTTGTCAAGGTTTGACACACACATTTGATTGGTTCTCAAGGTTTGTCACACACACTGATTGATTGTCAAGGTTTGCCACACACTTTGATTAGTTGTCAAGGTTTGCCACACACATTTGATTGGTTGTCAAGGTTTGCCACACACATTTGATTGGTTGTCCACGTTTGCCACACACATTTGATTGGTTTTCAAGGTTTGCCATGCAAATTTGATTGGTTTTCAAGGTTTGCCACACACATTTGATTGGTTGTCAAGGTTTGCCATGCACATTTGATTGGTTGTCAAGGTTTGCCACACACATTTGATTGGTTTTCAAGGTTTGCCATGCACATTTGATTGGTTGTCAAGGTTTGCCATGCACATTTGATTGGTTGTCAAGGTTTGCCACACACATTGATTGGTTGTCAATGTTTGCCACACACATTTGATTGGTTTTCAAGGTTTGCCACACACATTTGATTGGTTGTCAAGGTTTGCCATGCACATTTGATTGGTTGTCCATGTTTGCCATGCACATTTGATTGGTTTTCAAGGTTTGCTAGCACATTTTATTGGTTGTCAAGGTTTGCCAAACACATTTGATTGGTTTTCAAGGTTTGGCACACGCATTTGATTGTTTTAGAAGGGTTGCCACACACATTTGATTGGTTGTCAAGGTTTACCACATACATTTGATTGATTGTCAAGGTTTGATTGGTTGTCAAAGTTTGCCACACACATTTGATTCCTTTTTAAAATTTGCCACACACATTTGATTGGTTGTCAAGGTTTGCCAGACACATTTGATTGGTTGTCAAGGTTTGCCATGCACATTTGATTGGTTGTCAAGGTTTGCCATGCACATTTGATTGGCTGAAATCATTTGGCTTTGGCTCTTCTGGGCCTTGCCCAAAGCATTTTATTAAATGAATTAAATTTATTATTTTATTTTTTTAGAGTTTATCATTTTATGCTAGTCAAGGAATCCAGCAATATGATTTTCTTAAACTATATACCCTTTTAGTTTTTCAACAACAATACAAAACAATGACAGTGAAATGTTTGATTGGCAGTTTTAGAACTTTCCAAAGTATTATTTGTTGGGTTTTTTTTCAATATTACCCATAAATCTTCCCTCAGTAATGAGAACAATGTGAATGATGCCTAGGATATCAGATTAAGATTGTCTAAATATTATGTCACTGTTGGGGTCTAACTCTTTTAGGGAATTTTCTTACCAGTATATTGAAAATTTTCTACAAATGTAGGGATATATTATTTGATAAAGATTTTTTGGGATCCTTCCCAATGTCTTTTCAATTATATAATTATATAATTTTCAAGAGGAAGCTAAACTTTTGGATTTTGACTTGTTTGGGAAATTCTCCAGAAACACTTTTGGAGATTGATACTTTCTAAAACTGTAGTGACATATTTGATAAGACATTTTATATCTTACCTGAAGTGTTTTAAATGGCAGGATTGTCAAAAGAAAGCAAACTTTGGAATTTGACCTGATTCAGGAACTGTACAGAAACAATTTGGATATTGAAAATCTTATCATATACTAGTAAATTGTAAGATTTTTCAGGAACTTTCCGAAGACATTTTAATTCTTATTAGTGTCATAGATGTGTTGGACTTTGACCAGGAACTTTCCGAAGACATTTTAATTCTTATTAGTGTCAATAATGTGTTGGACTTTGACTGATTTGGGAACTTTCCTGAAACTTTTTGGTTGAAAATTAATAGAAATGTAGTGGTATATTAAGTAAGATTTTTCAAAAACTGTCCTTAAGTGTTTTAAATGATATGACTGACAAAAGAAAGCTAAATTTTGGATTATGACTTCTTAGGAACTTTCATCAATGTAAATTATTGTACTCAGAATTTTCTTTGAAGAATCATCAATAGTACCTGATTTATAACAAAACTAATTTTGATAATGATTTACAATTTTATTGTATTATGTTGTATTTTGAATAAAACTTCAAAATGGTATGACTACAGTGTTTTTCAGTATTATAAAATAACTGCTTACAATGGATGTTTACATGGAAAAGGGAATCCATGGCAATTTTCCTAGGAGGTCTTCTATTCTCACAGTGTACTTCTCACAACTTCCTGACATTGTTTATCCAGAATAAATACAGAAAACATGTTTTAAATTTTGTTTGTATTTACATATGTGTATAATACTGATTCAGTGCCAACTGAAACATACAGATACAGAAACACTATAATTTTTAAATGGACAACTTGTTTGAAAGTGTTACCATTTTTGTAATAAAAGGGAGATAATTCAAGTACTTAAGAATATTTTCAGCAATATCATGGTGTATAGGTGATATTGGGTGGGAGAAGCCAGAGTACCTGGTGAAAACCTCCAACATTTGGCAGGAAAACTGACAATCCTTCTCAGTTAGGGTTATAGTGAAGCACATGCCCTTTCTGCTGTAACCTCAAAGTTATGCTCCAAATAGGTAATTTTAAGTTTAGAAAAAGCCTCTGAGCCATAGAAGAATTAAATTTAATTTGATATCTCTATAGATTAAGCTATTTCTGAAGGTTGACAGGTACATATAAGTCTTGTAGGAAAATTGTTTAAAAGGAGTTTAAGGGTTGTTTTAGATATGCACTTGTGTCTGAGTTCTTACTAATAAAATTTGTTATTTTAGTGGGTGTTTAATGCCGCTTTTAGCAATTTTTCATTTGTATCATAGCATCCAGTTTTTTGTTTTGTTTTTTTTTTTTTTTTTTTTGGGGGGGGGGGCAGTAAGATTAAGTACTCAGAGAAAACCCCCGTCCTTTGGTAGGAAAACTTGCATCCTTGTCAGTAAGGTTTGAGTTGACCAGTGAGACTCGAACCCACAACCTCAGGGTTCAAACTACCTTAACCACTCGGTGACCAATTGACATTGAATTACCTTGTCAATTAAGGTTATAGTCGAGCACATCACGCCCACAGTAAGACTCAAAACTGCAATGCCAGTTTTGACAGGCATTTAATCAACAGTAGATGACCACCTTAACCACTTTTCCACTAAGACTCCTAATATAGTTTGACAAGAATTGTTTTCATTTATTGAAACTGAGTTCACAATATTTAGGATCAATTTTTACCTCAAAGGGACAAATTATGACTTGTGTCAATAGGAAACACAATTTCATTTTATTTACTATTCGACTGGTCTTATAAGTGAATAATTAACATTTTCGTCACTGAATTTGGCAGCATCTTTATGACCTTTTGTGACATACACATGTACATGTGACACATGTTGATGGGACAATAGACCAATTTCTTTTGCCTCTTACTGTGCAAACATTTCACAATGCTTGTTATCATTTTCTAGTTAGGCTTTATTTTTGCTGCCCCATAGTCTATATATAACATGACACCTGCCCCATAGTCTATATATAACATGACACCTGCCCCAAAGTCTATATATATAACATGACACCTGCCCCATAGTCTATATATAACATGACACCTGCCCCATAGTCTATATATATAACATGACACCTGCCCCATAGTCTATATATAACATGACACCTGCCCCATAGTCTATATATATAACATGACACCTGCCCCATAGTCTATATATAACATGACACCTGCCCCATAGTCTATATATAACATGACACCTGCCCCATAGTCTGTATATAACATGACACCTGCCCCATAGTCTATATATAACATGACACCTGCCCCATAGTCTATATATATAACATGACACCTGCCCCATAGTCTATATATAACATGACACCTGTATAGATGCAACATTTTTGTTGTTTTTGTTTATTTCAATGGTTTTTAACGATAATTTCAGCAATTTTTGAGTTAAATGATGCAATCTGGTTTTTCGGGGGAAAACTGGCAATCATTGTCAATAATTTTTGAGTTTAGCACACCCTGCCTGCAGTGAGACTCAAACCTGCAATCTCTGTTGACAGGCAGATGATTTATAGTAGATGACTAACTACATTAACCACTCGTTTAAGGTTATAGATTGTAAAATTAAAATAATATCCATCTATATATTTTTGATACAACACTTAATTTGTAATTTAAAAATCTAATATTAAAATGAAGAAATGAAAGTCATAAAGTTTGTTTATCAATAAGGATAAGGCAGCTTAAATTTATTTCAGATTGAGATGAAAATGAACAGATTTCCTCAGAATAAAGAGAAAAAAAGGAAAAACAGCAAAAATTTGTGACAGTTTATTATGACAACTGGCGAAAATGGTGCTGAACTGAACTGCACTGAATTGTAGAATGGACAGCAAATTTATTATTCACTGGAATTGTAATATTGATGCTGTACTTAACAGATTTGTAAATAAATTGCTTAATTAATTGGCTGGTTTTTTTAAGTTTGTTATGCATAACTTATTTCTGGATTTTAATGGGGTCTTGACGAGCTTTATTGTAGATCCTAGGGTGTCTGAATTGTAATCTCAAATGGTGTCCCAATATTTTAGTTAGTTTTTGTCTCGCCTGCCATGATAGTTGCTGGAGGCAGGACAATATGGGAATCTGGTGTTGGCAGTGTTGGCGTAAACAATTGGACATCTTGCTTCATATTTTTTAAGCCTAGGCCTTAGGCCCATTAAATTTGGTCCAGTGGTAGCTTATGATGAGTACTTGCCAGTCACCTGTCACCTGACCTTGACCTCAATTTCACCGTCCAGTGACTATGTTTTTAAGTTTTTAGATTACAGCAGTTCCTCCGTAACCACGCATGGTAGGATGACAATATTTGGTATATAGGATGCTGATGACTGTCTGGTAGGTGTCACGTGACCTTGTTAACGGTCCAACGACTACTTTAAAGTTTTGTTTGTTTGTTTGATGGTGTTTAACGCCACTTTCAGCAATTTTTCAGCTATATCATGGCATCCAGTTTTTATTGGGGGAGGAAGCCGGAGTACCCGGAGAAAACCCCCGACCTGCAGTAGGAAAACTGGCAATCCTTGTCAATTAAGATTGGAGTCGAGTACACCCTGCCTGCAGTGAGAATCGAACCCGCAATCTCAGTGTTGACAGACCACGTGATCAATGGTAGACGAACTACCTTGACCACTCGGCCACCGAGGCCCCCGTTAAAGTTTTGTAATAGGTCCATTTCTCTGTAACCATGCATTGTATATTTTAAATAACAATTTAATGCTATTTATGTAATGCTTATGATGAAATTTTTTTTTGTTACTGATGCGGAATGCAGGCGAGACATTTTTCTGTGTCCTGTGCACTTGTTTTATGAGGTTTAATACCACCTTCAGCAATTGTTCAGCTATAACATGGCATCCATTTTTTTTTGGGGGGGGGGGGAGGAAGCTGGAGTACTTTGTGAAAACCAATGAACTTTTTCCAGGAAAACTAGTAATCCTTTCAATTGTCGTTGGATTCTGAGCACATGATGTCCACAGTGAAGCCATAACCTTAGTGTTTACAGGCATGTGTTTAATAGTAGATGACTAAAAGTCCTAACCAAAAGGCCAAACAATACCCCTTAAAACATTAGAACATACAATCATTTTTAGTTGTCTCTCCTCATACTCAATAAAATTTGGTGTCCTAATTCAGAGCAAAAAACAACCATGAAATTAAGTATCCCCAAACAGCAACTTTTTCTAGAAACATGAAATTAAATGCATCCACAATTTTTATTCTTTTTGTTTGTTTGAATGGTGTTAAATGCCACAATTTTTCAGCTATATCATGGCATTCAGTTTAATGGTACAATATACCAGAGTACTTGGAGAAAACCCCAGACCTTTGATAAGGAAACTGGCAATCCTATTCAATTAAAATAGGAGTCCAGCACACCCTGTCTGCAGTGAGGCTTGAACCTACGCTTCAGTATTAACAGGTGCATGATTGATAATAGAGGACTAACTTCATTAATCAACTGGCCACCAAGCTCACTTAAAACTTTATAACTGTATATAGGTGAGTTTATTGCAATCTTTTTGAGGGGTATCTCTTTGCTCAGCAAAACTTATAAGAGCAAAAAATCTCAACATTTACCCTAAAGAGAAATCAGTTGTCACATGATAAAACCATGAAATTAAGTATCCCAAACTGCAACTTTTTCTTGAACCATTAAAATGGGTATCCATATCATGAATCTACAAACATAAGCCTACATCCAACAACCTAGCTGTGTCGTCTGCCTTTGTCCTTTGACCTTTTACAAACTAGTCAATGTTCATCTTTAAGCATTTTTAATTTGTTTGGAATTGCAAAAAAACTGCAAGTAAACAGCCTAAGATAATCTCAAGGTAGCACTTGTATGTCAGAAAAACAAAACCCTTCTGCTGAACCATTATTTACAGATCTTTATAGTGAATTTCTTTTATAGGAACTTGCATGTATTGCAACACCTCCTGTCCTGTAAGACCACAGTTCTCTTCCGTTTCATTTAAAGGAACTTTTAGCGTCTCTTACTTCTTTCATTTATACACGTAGCAATATTTTGCTCCCATGGCCCAACAGCCAAGGGCAGTGAAGTAATTTGTCCATCTGTAGATATAACTGAAGCTTATGAAAGTGAAGTGTTTGTTTGTTTGTTTTGATGATGTTTAATGCCACTCTCAGCCATTTTTTAGCTATATCATGGAGTCCAGTATTTATTGGGGAGGAAGCCGGAGTAGCTCCAGAAAACCCTTGACATCCGGTACAAAGCCTGGCAATTCATGCCAATTAAGATTGGACAACCTCAGTGTTGACAGACCACATGATCAGTTGTAAACGACTTAACCAAGGTCTTTAAAAGAGAAGTGTGGGCAATTCTGCTTTGTACATTAAAATCAAGAACAGGTAAAATTTTGATAGTTTACCAGTTAACTAGCATTTTCCTGTACATTTTGGATTCTTAAACGAAACAAGTGTGAACTGTGAGCATGCTCACAAAGGGATACCCCGCTTCCCTTACAAGTCCAATTATCTCCCCTTAATGATATCAGAGGTCAATAAAAATCCTTTATGCACATCCACATATAACATACTTCCTTTATGCTGTTTCATTAAATTTCATCAAGCGGTTTAGGAGGAGTTACAAGGGATGTGGACAGATGGACAGACAGACAGGGTGATTCCTATATATCCCCCCCAAACAAGTTTGAGGGGGTATAACAACACTTCAATGATAAGATGAAAAACACTATCTTCAAAAGACACAGGCATTAAAATATAAGTTAGTCCACAAAAATGATATTTATTCAGAAACACCAGACATATACACTTTAATTGAATACCTCATACACAAACACATTACAGTAAACACAATCTCTGATCAGCTTTTACATAAGACAAACAAAGAACCGTAAATATAAGCCCTTATGGTTACAATTGCACAATTATTTGTTTACATGACAACAGGAAATTTTTTAACCCAAGATATTATGCAGAAGAAAATACACGGAGGCATCTGATTGAATGTTGGGAGTTCTGAAAATAGCAAAATTATAAATTATAAACATTATTGATTGAAAATGTTCGATATTTGGACGGAAATTTTAAAGAGCCTTGAAAATTGAGCTTAAAACGATTAAAGAGGGAGGTTAGAAATTGTGGCAGTGTCATTTAAATGTCATTATTTCAACCGAAATTTTCGGTAATTTTTGCTGCATGACCTATACTTTTTTATTTGTTAATAATGAAGTTTTTCATTTCAATTTACACAAAAAACTTTTCCGGGTGGAAATTTTTGAGGTTTTTCGCACAAATGAGCTTAATTGCCAGGGGTACCATATGGGAAATGCATTGTAAATAATTGCGCTTTTGTAACCTTATCAGCTTTACACATAAAACAAATAAGCTCTAATCAGTTTCGACATTAAACAAACAGTGCAAAAACACAAGTCCTGATCAGCTTTTCACATAAACAAACATAATACTGAAATATAAGTTCTAGGTGCCGTTTATAAAGCGATGGTTAGCTTAATGTGCACCTTATCCCATGTAAATTGCATGGGATAGCGAGCACCTTAATTAGCTATCGCTTTATGAAACGACACCCAGATCAGATTCAATTAAAACTTAAAACAACATAGTACAGAAACAAACTCTGATCAGTTCACTTATAGCGGACCACACGAAACATTTCCCAATTATATGTTGGTGTTGGTCAGGGTATTAAAATTTTTGGAAGATTAACTGTTCCTTTGTTTGAATACAATACCTATTGTTCTCAGTGGAGTTTATTCAATAGGAGCTTTCAATCTGACAGGAAAAAGTCAATCATTAATTGATTAATTTTGATGTGGAAATTTAAACACTATTATAAAAATATATATGCCTCTACTTACTGGTGACACTCTTAGTAAGAGCAAGTAGTTACTGCAGCCAGCAATAAATGTAAATGACTTCTGAAGAAAAACATTGCAAAAAAAGATTGTGAAATTTTTAAGATTTCTTATATACATTGTATATACAGTTTTTCTTCAAATGGCACATATAAATAGTTTATTTTGGTTCAGCATTGCACAATTCCTCCCTGTAATCAAGGTAGGTTCATGTATTTTCATCAGGAGGAGTTTTGTTTTTGAAATAGGAATATTAATCAATAGATGATCGATTTCTCCTGGGCAAATTTGAAGCCCCCATTTAATAAACTGCAGAGAGAACAATAGTAGCTATTGTATTTAAACAATGGGACAGTTCATCAAATTTAAAATACCCTGACCAACACCAACTTATACTAAGGAAAGGTTTCATGTGGTCCGCTATAAAACAAACATAGTACAGAAACATAGGTCCTAATCAAGTTTACACTCAAAACAAACATAGTTAAATAAACATACAATTATAGTCGTGTTTTAAGCCTAATGAGGTTTAATGGACCAAAGAAAGTAATATTAACTGATGCTGATAGTCTTCTGAGGATGACCGACTACTCAGTCTGAGGATGCACTGGTGCAGATGGTCTACTGAGGCTGATGGTCTACTGTGGATGATGGTCTACTGAGGCTGATGGTCTACTGAGGCTGATGGTCTACTGTGGCTAATGGTCTACTGTGTCTGATGTTCTACTGAGGCTGATGGTCTACTGTGGATGACGGTCTACTTAGGCTGAAGGTCTACTGAGGCTGATGGTCTACTGTAGATGACGGTCTACTTAGGCTGATGGTCTAGTGAGGCTGCTGGTCTATTGAGGTTGACGGTCTACTGTGGCTGGAGATCCACTGAGGCTGATGGTCTATTGGGGCTGATGGTCTATTGGGGCTGACGGTCTACTGAGTCTGACCATCTACTGAGGCTGATGGTCTACTGAGACTGACTGTCTAATGAGGCTTATGGTCAGGCTGACAGTCTACTAAGGCTGACAGTCCACTTAGGGTGATGGTCTACTGTGGCTGGTGGTGCACTGAGGCAGATGGTCTACTGAGACTGACAGTCTAAGTCAACATTGCTTTCTTGGTCAATTCAACCTCATATCGACTTATATGCAAGACTAATTGTTTATTACATAATGATTTTTTATTAGTTAAAGGCATATTTACCCTACATTCTCATCAGTCAACATACAATTATAGTCTTTTGTTTTAAGTTAATATGACGTTTAATGGACCAGAGAAAGCAATATGGACTGAGGCTGAAGGCCCAAGTGAACATTGCTTTCTTGGTCATTTTAAAAATCAAATTGACTTGTAAACAAGACTACATTTAGTAATAATTTTTTAGTTTAGAGCATTCTCAAACCTGCCTGCCCCCATTTTTTAAAGTCGCATTTTGACAAAAATTACCACTGATGAAAATTCTGCAAATATCCATTGCTGTGTCAGACTTTGGGTTCTGTGAAATTCCATTTTCATGTTACTTCCAGTTTCAATTTTATTTATATTAAAAAGAAAACATTGTCCTAGCCATTATTTCTTTTTCAAATTCCCCAAAACTAAAAAATAAAATGCAGCCGCCACCCACCCCATGCCCCAAACCAACATTTTTTGTTGGATGAGAATGTAGCATTTTTGTTATGGATTACAAGTGATACTGACTGATCAATATTTATTCTTATAATCGAAAGTAAGCTATTATCAATTTTAATCAGGAAAATGAAAGCAGAAGCAATCAAGGCAAAATTATTTTTTTTTATGATAGAATTGCACCAAATGGTGTTTTAACCAATGAAATATGGATTAAAAAATCATTATGTAATAAAACCTCTGATAAGATTTTCACAGAAAAAACCATAAAATTAACAACATTCGAAAAACAAAACATACAGATACTGTAAACCAATAAATATTCGTGTAAGCAAACTTTCGCAGTTTGTATTCAATGGACTGATTTGCGGATACAAACGCGAAATTGATATCATAAAAAATAAATATTCACGTAAGCAAACTTTCACGGTTTGTATTCAATGGACTGATTTGCGTTTGATCTTTTGACACCTGACAGAATTAAACTTTTCTTACAAAATTTATTCGTCCTTTTAAGTGCCAAATAGATGTCAATAACAGGACAACTCGGACGACAAAAGACAAATAATAAGATTTTAATTAAAACCTAAGAAAGATAACTGTTTTATCAACGCGAAGTTATCATTGAATCATAGTTTAGTTATTCAAAATAAGGTTTATCACACAAATTTGGTATTTTACACGACGTTAGTAGTGTCACCATTCCTCATCATTCATTTCCCCAAACTTTTCGAAGTTAAAAATTTTCGCGTTTGATACCTCCTAGAGAAATCCGTGAAGGTTTATATCATGCGAAATTTTATTGGTTTACAGTATTCAAAATATTAGACAGGTTATATATCAACTTATTTTAATAAGCGGCATCAAGAATATTAAGTCAACACCAACTTCTTTAGGTACCACCCAATAAACATTCCAGCCATGTTGGTTCCAATTAGCAATGTGTTTTAAAAGAATGAATTGAAATGTGAAAAGTTTTAACACTCTACAACATCAGACTCCAAGTAATAAGAATATTTCACACGGTCCTGTAGGTCAGTAAGTGGAAATGAAATCTGAAAAACATTATTCATTGATCATTTTAGAAAAATCTGAAAAAAATTATTTTGCAAGGATAAGTTAACTCGAAACATTTTCAAGGTTTAAACAACTATTAAGAATTAAACATGCTAGGACGTTCAATCTATGTATAGATAGAAACCTTAAAAATTGCACACTTTATTACAATTATTCAAGGGGATGCAGGACACCATCTGCCATTTTTTCTGAAAATTCAACTGTTAATCTTCTTACAATTAAAAAATCTTAGACAATGCGAACACCAATTTATTAATGGTTTAAATACAAAGTTTTAGTTAAAACGAGTTTAGTATAGGCAAAATAGCAACAACAAAAATTGAAAAGGGAAATTTGTAACAAGGGAGATAATTCTGGTAAAAAAATCCCAATTTTCAAAATTACTTGAACACAAAAACTAACTATATGGCAAGTCTGAAAAAAATCAATGAAACATCTTTTTCAGTGTATGTGTCCTGAACCCCCTTAATGGAAACAATGTATTTAAAACATTAGAATATATCATTCATCTTTGAAAAACTTGTCAATGAGTTTGATACATGAAACAATTTTAATGACTTTAAACACATCAAATTGTCTTTATACACCATTCGTTATCAAATCACATTTTGCAAATCATTAGAATTGTCCATCACAATAAAGTATGCTTTCCACCAGTCCTGTAATCAGCTACACATCAGGTCCACCAGTCCTGTAATCAGCTACACATCAGGTCCACCAGTCCCTGTAATCAGCTACACATCAGGTCCACCAGTCCTGTAATCAGCTACACATCAGGTCCAACTAGAAGTAATATGTACATGAAACATTAGAATTGTCAATCACAATAAAGTAAGCTTTCCACAAGTCCCTGTAATCAGCTACACATCAGGTCCACCAGTCCCTGTAATCAGCTACACATCAGGTCCAACTAGAAGTAATATGTACATGAAACATTAGAATTGTCAATCACAATAAAGTAAGCTTTCCACAAGTCCCTGTAATCAGCTACACATCAGGTCCACCAGTCCTGTAATCAGCTACACATCAGGTCCAACTAGAAGTAATATGTACATGAAACATTAGAATTGTCCATCACAATAAAGTAAGCTTTCCACAAGTCCTGTAAATCAGTTATACATCAGGTCCACCAGTCCCTGTAATCAGCTACACATCAGGTCCACCAGTCCCTGTAATCAGCTACACATCAGGTCCACCAGTCCCTGTAATCAGCTACACGGTCCACCAGTCCCTGTAATCGGCTACACATCAGGTCCACCAGTCCCTGTAATCAGCTACACATCAGGTCCACCAGTCCCTGTAATCAGCTACACATCAGGTCCACCAGTCCTGTAATCAGCTACACATCAGGTCCACCAGTCCTGTAATCAGCTACACATCAGGTCCACCAGTCCCTGTAATCAGCTACACATCAGGTCCACCAGTCCCTGTAATCAGCTACACATCAGGTCCACCAGTCCTGTAATCAGCTACACATCAGGTCCACCAGTCCTGTAATCAGCTACACATCAGGTCCACCAGTCCCTGTAATCAGCTACACATCAGGTCCACAAGTCCTGTAATCAGCTACACATCAGGTCCACCAGTCCCTGTAATCAGCTACACATCAGGTCCACCAGTCCCTGTAATCAGCTACACATCAGGTCCAACTAGAAGTAATATGTACATCTTTCTGAAAAAAACCAGATAAAGTTTAGTGGTACTGTGTGAATGCTAAGTGAGAAATAATTCTCCAAAAAAGTACTATATACAACATAAATGCAACTAATTTTGTTCATAAATACTTGATCAAATATACAAACAATCATTATTTGAAACTACTTAAACAGAATTTGTCACACTTATGTTGATGTTATCCCTTCAGAAGTTTTTGGCCATAACTAGGACTTAATTGATTGTTATCTTAAATATGATCGAACATTTTCTCAGTCATAGGTTGCGTTTCCTATTCCTAGATTTGACCATGTCCTTGATATGACAATGAGTAACTTGATGGATGTCTCATTAGAGCTGACACTACTTACTCGTCTGGAGCACAGGAGTGCACATATGATTTTTATTGAGTCCAAGTTACTCACTTTGTTTTTGTGCTTTTGGTTTTGTTTGTATGCTTGTCCTAATCCTCTTTTGACTTTCAGCTCCTGATTTGGTTGGTTGATTTGCCTTTTTTTCTTTTTTTAGCAGCGTTGTTGGTCAAATGGGACATATTATGCAGACTGACTTTTCTCAACATATCTACTAGTATTCAACTACTTAATGCTACATGCATACTGGAGCCTCAGTCAAGGTTTAAGATAGCTAGTCATCAACTATTCACATGCTTGCCAACTCTAAATTTTGCTGGTTTGAGTCTTACTGCAGGCAGGATGTGCTTGCCTCTAACCTTAATGGACAGGGATTTTATTTTCCTTCAGGTTTTCTCCTGGTAATCCAGCTCCCCGCAATAAAATCTGGATGCCATGATAAAGCTGAAATGTTGCATAAATGTAGTGGTGTCAAATCACATTCATACAGAAAAAACATTGCGTGATAAGCAGCAAGGAATTAGTATAACTTGACAATTTTTTAAAAAAATGGTGAAGCAGCAAACGTAGATGTTGACCCAGATAAACTTCTAACTTATATTTTCATATTTAAGAAAAGCAAACAGAAAACGGATTACTATCCAATTTGAAACTGACATGTACCTAATTTTCTTCCCTTTTTCAAACTTGTTTCAGCCCTGAAAGATTAAACGTAACAAGATAAATGTAACAGTTTGCTTTGTTTTGTTTGTTTGAATGTTGTTTTAACGCCACTTTCAGCAATATCAAGTTATAGAAACAGTTGTAAACAAAGAAACCTCCCCCCTACAAACACTACGTTTAACTACCTCATGATCTTCCTCTCCTTTGACGTTGCCCTTATCTTTGACCTTGACCCTGTCCTTGCCCTTGCCTGTCTCGTTGCCCGTCTCCTTGCCCTTGCCGTTCAATCTGAAACGAGAAAATAAATTGTTATAGAAACGGTTGTAAACAAAGAAACCTCCCCCCTACAAACACTACGTTTACCTACCTCATAATCTGCCTCTCCTTTGACGTTGCCCTTATCTTTGACCTTGACCATGTCCTTGCCCTTGCCTGTCTCGTTGCCCGTCTCCTTGCCCTTGCCGTTCAATCTGAAACGAGAAAATAAAAATTGTTATAGAAACCGTTGTAAACAAAGAAACCTCCCCCCTACAAACACTACGTTTACCTACCTCATGATCTGCCTCTCCTTTGACGTTGCCCTTATCTTTGACCTTGACCGTGTCCTTGCCCTTGCCTGTCTCGTTGCCCGTCTCCTTGCCCTTGCCGTTCAATCTGAAACGAGAAAATAAAAATTGTTATAGAAACCGTTGTAAACAAAGAACCTCCCCCCCTACAAACACTACGTTTACCTACCTCATGATCTGCCTCTCCTTTGACGTTGCCCTTATCTTTGACCTTGACCGTGTCCTTGCCCTTGCCTGTCTCGTTGCCCGTCTCCTTGCCCTTGCCGTTCAATCTGAAACGAGAAAATAAAAATTGTTATAGAAACCGTTGTAAACAAAGAAACCTCCCCCCTACAAACACTACGTTTACCTACCTCATGATCTGCCTCTCCTTTGACGTTGCCCTTATCTTTGACCTTGACCGTCTCCTTGCCCTTGCCTGTCTCGTTGCCCGTCTCCTTGCCCTTGCCGTTCAATCTGAAACGAGAAAATAAAAATTGTTATAGAAACCGTTGTAAACAAAGAAACCTCCCCCCTACAAACACTACGTTTACCTACCTCATGATCTGCCTCTCCTTTGACGTTGCCCTTATCTTTGACCTTGACCGTCTCCTTGCCCTTGCCTGTCTCGTTGCCCGTCTCCTTGCCCTTGCCGTTCAATCTGAAACGAGAAAATAAAAATTGTTATAGAAACCGTTGTAAACAAAGAAACCTCCCCCCTACAAACACTACGTTTACCTACCTCATGATCTGCCTCTCCTTTGACGTTGCCCTTATCTTTCACCTTGACCGTCTCCTTGCCCTTGCCTGTCTCGTTGCCCGTCTCCTTGCCCTTGCCGTTCAATCTGAAACGAGAAAATAAAAATTGTTATAGAAACCGTTGTAAACAAAGAAACCTCCCCCCTACAAACACTACGTTTACCTACCTCATGATCTGCCTCTCCTTTGACGTTGCCCTTATCTTTGACCTTGACCGTCTCCTTGCCTTTGCCTGTCTCGTTGCCCGTCTCCTTGCCCTTGCCGTTCAATCTGAAACGAGAAAATAAAAATTGTTATAGAAACCGTTGTAAACAAAGAAACCTCCCCCCTACAAACACTACGTTTACCTACCTCATGATCTGCCTCTCCTTTGACGTTGCCCTTATCTTTCACCTTGACCGTGTCCATGCCCTTGCCTGTCTCGTTGCCCGTCTCCTTGCCCTTGCCGTTCAATCTGAAACGAGAAAATAAAAATTGTTATAGAAACCGTTGTAAACAAAGAAACCTCCCCCCTACAAACACTACGTTTACCTACCTCATGATCTGCCTCTCCTTTGACGTTGCCCTTATCTTTGACCTTGACCGTGTCCTTGCCCTTGCCTGTCTCGTTGCCCGTCTCCTTGCCCTTGCCGTTCAATCTGAAACGAGAAAATAAAAATTGTTATAGAAACCGTTGTAAACAAAGAAACCTCCCCCCTACAAACACTACGTTTACCTACCTCATGATCTGCCTCTCCTTTGACGTTGCCCTTATCTTTGACCTTGACCGTCTCCTTGCCCTTGCCTGTCTCGTTGCCCGTCTCCTTGCCCTTGCCGTTCAATCTGAAACGAGAAAATAAAAATTGTTATAGAAACCGTTGTAAACAAAGAAACCTCCCCCCTACAAACACTACGTTTACCTACCTCATGATCTGCCTCTCCTTTGACGTTGCCCTTATCTTTGACCTTGACCGTCTTCTTGCCCTTGCCTGTCTCGTTGCCCGTCTCCTTGCCCTTGCCGTTCAATCTGAAACGAGAAAATAAAAATTGCTATAGAAACCGTTGTAAACAAAGAAACCTCCCCCCAACAAACACTACGTTTACCTACCTCATGATCTGCCTCTCCTTTGACGTTGCCCTTATCTTTCACCTTGACCGTCTCCTTGCCCTTGCCTGTCTCGTTGCCCGTCTCCTTGCCCTTGCCGTTCAATCTGAAACGAGAAAATAAAAATTGTTATAGAAACCGTTGTAAACAAAGAAACCTCCCCCCTACAAACACTACGTTTACCTACCTCATGATCTGCCTCTCCTTTGACGTTGCCCTTATCTTTGACCTTGACCGTGTCCTTGCCCTTGCCTGTCTCGTTGCCCGTCTCCTTGCCCTTGCCGTTCAATCTGAAACGAGAAAATAAAAATTGTTATAGAAACCGTTGTAAACAAAGAAACCTCCCCCCTACAAACACTACGTTTACCTACCTCATGATCTGCCTCTCCTTTGACGTTGCCCTTATCTTTGACCTTGACCGTGTCCTTGCCCTTGCCTGTCTCGTTGCCCGTCTCCTTGCCCTTGCCGTTCAATCTGAAACGAGAAAATAAAAATTGTTATAGAAACCGTTGTAAACAAAGAAACCTCCCCCCTACAAACACTACGTTTACCTACCTCATGATCTGCCTCTCCTTTGACGTTGCCCTTATCTTTGATCTTGACCGTGTCCTTGCCCTTGCCTGTCTCGTTGCCCGTCTCCTTGCCCTTGCCGTTCAATCTGAAACGAGAAAATAAAAATTGTTATAGAAACCGTTGTAAACAAAGAAACCTCCCCCCAACAAACACTACGTTTACCTACCTCATGATCTGCCTCTCCTTTGACGTTGCCCTTATCTTTCACCTTGACCGTCTCCTTGCCCTTGCCTGTCTCGTTGCCCGTCTCCTTGCCCTTGCCGTTCAATCTGAAACGAGAAAATAAAAATTGTTATAGAAACCGTTGTAAACAAAGAAACCTCCCCCCTACAAACACTACGTTTACCTACCTCATGATCTGCCTCTCCTTTGACGTTGCCCTTATCTTTGACCTTGACCGTGTCCTTGCCCTTGCCTGTCTCGTTGCCCGTCTCCTTGCCCTTGCCGTTCAATCTGAAACGAGAAAATAAAAATTGTTATAGAAACCGTTGTAAACAAAGAAACCTCCCCCCTACAAACACTACGTTTACCTACCTCATGATCTGCCTCTCCTTTGACGTTGCCCTTATCTTTCACCTTGACCGTGTCCATGCCCTTGCCTGTCTCGTTGCCCGTCTCCTTGCCCTTGCCGTTCAATCTGAAACGAGAAAATAAAAATTGTTATAGAAACCGTTGTAAACAAAGAAACCTCCCCCCTACAAACACTACGTTTACCTACCTCATGATCTGCCTCTCCTTTGACGTTGCCCTTATCTTTGACCTTGACCGTGTCCTTGCCCTTGCCTGTCTCGTTGCCCGTCTCCTTGCCCTTGCCGTTCAATCTGAAACGAGAAAATAAAAATTGTTATAGAAACCGTTGTAAACAAAGAAACCTCCCCCCTACAAACACTACGTTTACCTACCTCATGATCTGCCTCTCCTTTGACGTTGCCCTTATCTTTGACCTTGACCGTGTCCTTGCCCTTGCCTGTCTCGTTGCCCGTCTCCTTGCCCTTGCCGTTCAATCTGAAACGAGAAAATAAAAATTGTTATAGAAACCGTTGTAAACAAAGAAACCTCCCCCCTACAAACACTACGTTTACCTACCTCATGATCTGCCTCTCCTTTGACGTTGCCCTTATCTTTGACCTTGACCGTCTTCTTGCCCTTGCCTGTCTCGTTGCCCGTCTCCTTGCCCTTGCCGTTCAATCTGAAACGAGAAAATAAAAATTGTTATAGAAACCGTTGTAAACAAAGAAACCTCCCCCCTACAAACACTACGTTTACCTACCTCATGATCTGCCTCTCCTTTGACGTTGCCCTTATCTTTGACCTTGACCGTGTCCTTGCCTGTCTCGTTGCCCGTCTCCTTGCCCTTGCCGTTCAATCTGAAACGAGAAAATAAAAATTGTTATAGAAACCGTTGTAAACAAAGAAACCTCCCCCCTACAAACACTACGTTTACCTACCTCATGATCTGCCTCTCCTTTGACGTTGCCCTTATCTTTGACCTTGACCGTGTCCTTGCCCTTGCCTGTCTCGTTGCCCGTCTCCTTGCCCTTGCCGTTCAATCTGAAACGAGAAAATAAAAATTGTTATAGAAACCGTTGTAAACAAAGAAACCTCCCCCCTACAAACACTACGTTTACCTACCTCATGATCTGCCTCTCCTTTGACGTTGCCCTTATCTTTGACCTTGACCGTGTCCTTGCCCTTGCCTGTCTCGTTGCCCGTCTCCTTGCCCTTGCCGTTCAATCTGAAACGAGAAAATAAAAATTGTTATAGAAACCGTTGTAAACAAAGAAACCTCCCCCCTACAAACACTACGTTTACCTACCTCATGATCTGCCTCTCCTTTGACGTTGCCCTTATCTTTGACCTTGACCGTGTCCTTGCCCTTGCCTGTCTCGTTGCCCGTCTCCTTGCCCTTGCCGTTCAATCTGAAACGAGAAAATAAAAATTGTTATAGAAACCGTTGTAAACAAAGAAACCTCCCCCCTACAAACACTACGTTTACCTACCTCATGATCTGCCTCTCCTTTGACGTTGCCCTTATCTTTGACCTTGACCGTGTCCTTGCCCTTGCCTGTCTCGTTGCCCGTCTCCTTGCCCTTGCCGTTCAATCTGAAACGAGAAAATAAAAATTGTTATAGAAACCGTTGTAAACAAAGAAACCTCCCCCCTACAAACACTACGTTTACCTACCTCATGATCTGCCTCTCCTTTGACGTTGCCCTTATCTTTCACCTTGACCGTGTCCTTGCCCTTGCCTGTCTCGTTGCCCGTCTCCTTGCCCTTGCCGTTCAATCTGAAACGAGAAAATAAAAATTGTTATAGAAACCGTTGTAAACAAAGAAACCTCCCCCCTACAAACACTACGTTTACCTACCTCATGATCTGCCTCTCCTTTGACGTTGCCCTTATCTTTGACCTTGACCGTGTCCTTGCCCTTTCCTGTCTCGTTGCCCGTCTCCTTGCCCTTGCCGTTCAATCTGAAACGAGAAAATAAAAATTGTTATAGAAACCGTTGTAAACAAAGAAACCTCCCCCCTACAAACACTACGTTTACCTACCTCATGATCTGCCTCTCCTTTGAGGTTGCCCTTATCTTTGACCTTGACCGTCTTCTTGCCCTTGCCTGTCTCGTTGCCCGTCTCCTTGCCCTTGCCGTTCAATCTGAAACGAGAAAATAAAAATTGTTATAGAAACCGTTGTAAACAAAGAAACCTCCCCCCTACAAACACTACGTTTACCTACCTCATGATCTGCCTCTCCTTTGACGTTGCCCTTATCTTTGACCTTGACCGTCTCCTTGCCCTTGCCTGTCTCGTTGCCCGTCTCCTTGCCCTTGCCGTTCAATCTGAAACGAGAAAATAAAAATTGTTATAGAAACCGTTGTAAACAAAGAAACCTCCCCCCTACAAACACTACGTTTACCTACCTCATGATCTGCCTCTCCTTTGACGTTGCCCTTATCTTTGACCTTGACCGTCTCCTTGCCCTTGCCTGTCTCGTTGCCCGTCTCCTTGCCCTTGCCGTTCAATCTGAAACGAGAAAATAAAAATTGTTATAGAAACCGTTGTAAACAAAGAAACCTCCCCCCTACAAACACTACGTTTACCTACCTCATGATCTGCCTCTCCTTTGACGTTGCCCTTATCTTTGACCTTGACCGTGTCCTTGCCCTTGCCTGTCTCGTTGCCCGTCTCCTTGCCCTTGCCGTTCAATCTGAAACGAGAAAATAAAAATTGTTATAGAAACCGTTGTAAACAAAGAAACCTCCCCCCTACAAACACTACGTTTACCTACCTCATGATCTGCCTCTCCTTTGACGTTGCCCTTATCTTTGACCTTGACCGTCTTCTTGCCCTTGCCTGTCTCGTTGCCCGTCTCCTTGCCCTGGCCGTTCAATCTGAAACGAGAAAATAAAAATTGTTATAGAAACCGTTGTAAACAAAGAAACCTCCCCCCTACAAACACTACGTTTACCTACCTCATGATCTGCCTCTCCTTTGACGTTGCCCTTATCTTTGACCTTGACCGTGTCCTTGCCCTTGCCTGTCTCGTTGCCCGTCTCCTTGCCCTTGCCGTTCAATCTGAAACGAGAAAATAAAAATTGTTATAGAAACCGTTGTAAACAAAGAAACCTCCCCCCTACAAACACTACGTTTACCTACCTCATGATCTGCCTCTCCTTTGACGTTGCCCTTATCTTTCACCTTGACCGTGTCCTTGCCCTTGCCTGTCTCGTTGCCCGTCTCCTTGCCCTTGCCGTTCAATCTGAAACGAGAAAATAAAAATTGTTATAGAAACCGTTGTAAACAAAGAAACCTCCCCCCCTACAAACACTACGTTTACCTACCTCATGATCTGCCTCTCCTTTGACGTTGCCCTTATCTTTGACCTTGACCGTGTCCTTGCCCTTGCCTGTCTCGTTGCCCGTCTCCTTGCCCTTGCCGTTCAATCTGAAACGAGAAAATAAAAATTGTTATAGAAACCGTTGTAAACAAAGAAACCTCCCCCCTACAAACACTACGTTTACCTACCTCATGATCTGCCTCTCCTTTGACGTTGCCCTTATCTTTCACCTTGACCGTGTCCTTGCCCTTGCCTGTCTCGTTGCCCGTCTCCTTGCCCTTGCCGTTCAATCTGAAACGAGAAAATAAAAATTGTTATAGAAACCGTTGTAAACAAAGAAACCTCCCCCCTACAAACACTACGTTTACCTACCTCATGATCTGCCTCTCCTTTGACGTTGCCCTTATCTTTGACCTTGACCGTGTCCTTGCCCTTGCCTGTCTCGTTGCCCGTCTCCTTGCCCTTGCCGTTCAATCTGAAACGAGAAAATAAAAATTGTTATAGAAACCGTTGTAAACAAAGAAACCTCCCCCCTACAAACACTACGTTTACCTACCTCATGATCTGCCTCTCCTTTGACGTTGCCCTTATCTTTGACCTTGACCGTGTCCTTGCCCTTGCCTGTCTCGTTGCCCGTCTCCTTGCCCTTGCCGTTCAATCTGAAACGAGAAAATAAAAATTGTTATAGAAACCGTTGTAAACAAAGAAACCTCCCCCCTACAAACACTACGTTTACCTACCTCATGATCTGCCTCTCCTTTGACGTTGCCCTTATCTTTGACCTTGACCGTCTCCTTGCCCTTGCCTGTCTCGTTGCCCGTCTCCTTGCCCTTGCCGTTCAATCTGAAACGAGAAAATAAAAATTGTTATAGAAACCGTTGTAAACAAAGAAACCTCCCCCCTACAAACACTACGTTTACCTACCTCATGATCTGCCTCTCCTTTGACGTTGCCCTTATCTTTGACCTTGACCGTGTCCTTGCCCTTGCCTGTCTCGTTGCCCGTCTCCTTGCCCTTGCCGTTCAATCTGAAACGAGAAAATAAAAATTGTTATAGAAACCGTTGTAAACAAAGAAACCTCCCCCCTACAAACACTACGTTTACCTACCTCATGATCTGCCTCTCCTTTGACGTTGCCCTTATCTTTGACCTTGACCGTGTCCTTGCCTGTCTCGTTGCCCGTCTCCTTGCCCTTGCCGTTCAATCTGAAACGAGAAAATAAAAATTGTTATAGAAACCGTTGTAAACAAAGAAACCTCCCCCCTACAAACACTACGTTTACCTACCTCATGATCTGCCTCTCCTTTGACGTTGCCCTTATCTTTGACCTTGACCGTGTCCTTGCCCTTGCCTGTCTCGTTGCCCGTCTCCTTGCCCTTGCCGTTCAATCTGAAACGAGAAAATAAAAATTGTTATAGAAACCGTTGTAAACAAAGAAACCTCCCCCCTACAAACACTACGTTTACCTACCTCATGATCTGCCTCTCCTTTGACGTTGCCCTTATCTTTGACCTTGACCGTGTCCTTGCCCTTGCCTGTCTCGTTGCCCGTCTCCTTGCCCTTGCCGTTCAATCTGAAACGAGAAAATAAAAATTGTTATAGAAACCGTTGTAAACAAAGAAACCTCCCCCCTACAAACACTACGTTTACCTACCTCATGATCTGCCTCTCCTTTGACGTTGCCCTTATCTTTGACCTTGACCGTGTCCTTGCCCTTGCCTGTCTCGTTGCCCGTCTCCTTGCCCTTGCCGTTCAATCTGAAACGAGAAAATAAAAATTGTTATAGAAACCGTTGTAAACAAAGAAACCTCCCCCCTACAAACACTACGTTTACCTACCTCATGATCTGCCTCTCCTTTGACGTTGCCCTTATCTTTGACCTTGACCGTGTCCTTGCCCTTGCCTGTCTCGTTGCCCATCTCCTTGCCCTTGCCGTTCAATCTGAAACGAGAAAATAAAAATTGTTATAGAAACCGTTGTAAACAAAGAAACCTCCCCCCTACATTTACCTACCTCATGATCTGCCTCTCCTTTGACGTTGCCCTTATCTTTCACCTTGACCGTGTCCTTGCCCTTGCCTGTCTCGTTGCCCGTCTCCTTGCCCTTGCCGTTCAATCTGAAACGAGAAAATAAAAATTGTTATAGAAACCGTTGTAAACAAAGAAACCTCCCCCCTACAAACACTACGTTTACCTACCTCATGATCTGCCTCTCCTTTGACGTTGCCCTTATCTTTGACCTTGACCGTGTCCTTGCCCTTTCCTGTCTCGTTGCCCGTCTCCTTGCCCTTGCCGTTCAATCTGAAACGAGAAAATAAAAATTGTTATAGAAACCGTTGTAAACAAAGAAACCTCCCCCCTACAAACACTACGTTTACCTACCTCATGATCTGCCTCTCCTTTGACGTTGCCCTTATCTTTGACCTTGACCGTCTTCTTGCCCTTGCCTGTCTCGTTGCCCGTCTCCTTGCCCTTGCCGTTCAATCTGAAACGAGAAAATAAAAATTGTTATAGAAACCGTTGTAAACAAAGAAACCTCCCCCCTACAAACACTACGTTTACCTACCTCATGATCTGCCTCTCCTTTGACGTTGCCCTTATCTTTGACCTTGACCGTCTCCTTGCCCTTGCCTGTCTCGTTGCCCGTCTCCTTGCCCTTGCCGTTCAATCTGAAACGAGAAAATAAAAATTGTTATAGAAACCGTTGTAAACAAAGAAACCTCCCCCCTACAAACACTACGTTTACCTACCTCATGATCTGCCTCTCCTTTGACGTTGCCCTTATCTTTGACCTTGACCGTCTCCTTGCCCTTGCCTGTCTCGTTGCCCGTCTCCTTGCCCTTGCCGTTCAATCTGAAACGAGAAAATAAAAATTGTTATAGAAACCGTTGTAAACAAAGAAACCTCCCCCCTACAAACACTACGTTTACCTACCTCATGATCTGCCTCTCCTTTGACGTTGCCCTTATCTTTGACCTTGACCGTGTCCTTGCCCTTGCCTGTCTCGTTGCCCGTCTCCTTGCCCTTGCCGTTCAATCTGAAACGAGAAAATAAAAATTGTTATAGAAACCGTTGTAAACAAAGAAACCTCCCCCCTACAAACACTACGTTTACCTACCTCATGATCTGCCTCTCCTTTAACGTTGCCCTTATCTTTGACCTTGACCGTGTCCTTGCCCTTGCCTGTCTCGTTGCCCGTCTCCTTGCCCTTGCCGTTCAATCTGAAACGAGAAAATAAAAATTGTTATAGAAACCGTTGTAAACAAAGAAACCTCCCCCCTACAAACACTACGTTTACCTACCTCATGATCTGCCTCTCCTTTGACGTTGCCCTTATCTTTGACCTTGACCGTGTCCTTGCCCTTGCCTGTCTCGTTGCCCGTCTCCTTGCCCTTGCCGTTCAATCTGAAACGAGAAAATAAAAATTGTTATAGAAACCGTTGTAAACAAAGAAACCTCCCCCCTACAAACACTACGTTTACCTACCTCATGATCTGCCTCTCCTTTGACGTTGCCCTTATCTTTCACCTTGACCGTCTCCTTGCCCTTGCCTGTCTCGTTGCCCGTCTCCTTGCCCTTGCCGTTCAATCTGAAACGAGAAAATAAAAATTGTTATAGAAACCGTTGTAAACAAAGAAACCTCCCCCCTACAAACACTACGTTTACCTACCTCATGATCTGCCTCTCCTTTGACGTTGCCCTTATCTTTGACCTTGACCGTGTCCTTGCCCTTGCCTGTCTCGTTGCCCGTCTCCTTGCCCTTGCCGTTCAATCTGAAACGAGAAAATAAAAATTGTTATAGAAACCGTTGTAAACAAAGAAACCTCCCCCCTACAAACACTACGTTTACCTACCTCATGATCTGCCTCTCCTTTGACGTTGCCCTTATCTTTCACCTTGACCGTGTCCTTGCCCTTGCCTGTCTCGTTGCCCGTCTCCTTGCCCTTGCCGTTCAATCTGAAACGAGAAAATAAAAATTGTTATAGAAACCGTTGTAAACAAAGAAACCTCCCCCCTACAAACACTACGTTTACCTACCTCATGATCTGCCTCTCCTTTGACGTTGCCCTTATCTTTGACCTTGACCGTGTCCTTGCCCTTGCCTGTCTCGTTGCCCGTCTCCTTGCCCTTGCCGTTCAATCTGAAACGAGAAAATAAAAATTGTTATAGAAACCGTTGTAAACAAAGAAACCTCCCCCCTACAAACACTACGTTTACCTACCTCATGATCTGCCTCTCCTTTGACGTTGCCCTTATCTTTCACCTTGACCCTTTCCTTGCCCTTGCCTGTCTTGTTGCCCGTCTCCTTGCCCTTGCCGTTCAATCTGAAACGAGAAAATAAAAATTGTTATAGAAACCGTTGTAAACAAAGAAACCTCCCCCCTACAAACACTACGTTTACCTACCTCATGATCTGCCTCTCCTTTGACGTTGCCCTTATCTTTGACCTTGACCGTGTCCTTGCCCTTGCCTGTCTCGTTGCCCGTCTCCTTGCCCTTGCCGTTCAATCTGAAACGAGAAAATAAAAATTGTTATAGAAACCGTTGTAAACAAAGAAACCTCCCCCCTACAAACACTACGTTTACCTACCTCATGATCTGCCTCTCCTTTGACGTTGCCCTTATCTTTGACCTTGACCGTCTCCTTGCCCTTGCCTGTCTCGTTGCCCGTCTCCTTGCCCTTGCCGTTCAATCTGAAACGAGAAAATAAAAATTGTTATAGAAACCGTTGTAAACAAAGAAACCTCCCCCCTACAAACACTACGTTTACCTACCTCATGATCTGCCTCTCCTTTGACGTTGCCCTTATCTTTGACCTTGACCGTGTCCTTGCCCTTGCCTGTCTCGTTGCCCGTCTCCTTGCCCTTGCCGTTCAATCTGAAACGAGAAAATAAAAATTGTTATAGAAACCGTTGTAAACAAAGAAACCTCCCCCCTACAAACACTACGTTTACCTACCTCATGATCTGCCTCTCCTTTGACGTTGCCCTTATCTTTGACCTTGACCGTGTCCTTGCCCTTGCCTGTCTCGTTGCCCGTCTCCTTGCCCTTGCCGTTCAATCTGAAACGAGAAAATAAAAATTGTTATAGAAACCATTGTAAACAAAGAAACCTCCCCCCTACAAACACTACGTTTACCTACCTCATGATCTGCCTCTCCTTTGACGTTGCCCTTATCTTTGACCTTGACCGTGTCCTTGCCCTTGCCTGTCTTGTTGCCCGTCTCCTTGCCCTTGCCGTTCAATCTGAAACGAGAAAATAAAAATTGTTATAGAAACCGTTGTAAACAAAGAAACCTCCCCCCTACAAACACTACGTTTACCTACCTCATGATCTGCCTCTCCTTTGACGTTGCCCTTATCTTTGACCTTGACCGTGTCCTTGCCCTTGCCTGTCTCGTTGCCCGTCTCCTTGCCCTTGCCGTTCAATCTGAAACGAGAAAATAAAAATTGTTATAGAAACCGTTGTAAACAAAGAAACCTCCCCCCTACAAACACTACGTTTACCTACCTCATGATCTGCCTCTCCTTTGACGTTGCCCTTATCTTTGACCTTGACCGTGTCCTTGCCCTTGCCTGTCTCGTTGCCCGTCTCCTTGCCCTTGCCGTTCAATCTGAAACCAGAAAATAAAAATTGTTATAGAAACCGTTGTAAACAAAGAAACCTCCCCCCTACAAACACTACGTTTACCTACCTCATGATCTGCCTCTCCTTTGACGTTGCCCTTATCTTTGACCTTGACCGTGTCCTTGCCCTTGCCTGTCTCGTTGCCCGTCTCCTTGCCCTGGCCGTTCAATCTGAAACGAGAAAATAAAAATTGTTATAGAAACCGTTGTAAACAAAGAAACCTCCCCCCTACAAACACTACGTTTACCTACCTCATGATCTGCCTCTCCTTTGACGTTGCCCTTATCTTTCACCTTGACCGTGTCCTTGCCCTTGCCTGTCTCGTTGCCCGTCTCCTTGCCCTTGCCGTTCAATCTGAAACGAGAAAATAAAAATTGTTATAGAAACCGTTGTAAACAAAGAAACCTCCCCCCTACAAACACTACGTTTACCTACCTCATGATCTGCCTCTCCTTTGACGTTGCCCTTATCTTTGACCTTGACCGTGTCCTTGCCCTTGCCTGTCTCGTTGCCCGTCTCCTTGCCCTTGCCGTTCAATCTGAAACGAGAAAATAAAAATTGTTATAGAAACCGTTGTAAACAAAGAAACCTCCCCCCTACAAACACTACGTTTACCTACCTCATGATCTGCCTCTCCTTTGACGTTGCCCTTATCTTTGACCTTGACCGTGTCCTTGCCCTTGCCTGTCTCGTTGCCCGTCTCCTTGCCCTTGCCGTTCAATCTGAAACGAGAAAATAAAAATTGTTATAGAAACCGTTGTAAACAAAGAAACCTCCCCCCTACAAACACTACGTTTACCTACCTCATGATCTGCCTCTCCTTTGACGTTGCCCTTATCTTTGACCTTGACCGTCTTCTTGCCCTTGCCTGTCTCGTTGCCCGTCTCCTTGCCCTTGCCGTTCAATCTGAAACGAGAAAATAAAAATTGTTATAGAAACCGTTGTAAACAAAGAAACCTCCCCCCTACAAACACTACGTTTACCTACCTCATGATCTGCCTCTCCTTTGACGTTGCCCTTATCTTTGACCTTGACCGTCTCCTTGCCCTTGCCTGTCTCGTTGCCCGTCTCCTTGCCCTTGCCGTTCAATCTGAAACGAGAAAATAAAAATTGTTATAGAAACCGTTGTAAACAAAGAAACCTCCCCCCTACAAACACTACGTTTACCTACCTCATGATCTGCCTCTCCTTTGACGTTGCCCTTATCTTTGACCTTGACCGTGTCCTTGCCCTTGCCTGTCTCGTTGCCCGTCTCCTTGCCCTTGCCGTTCAATCTGAAACGAGAAAATAAAAATTGTTATAGAAACCGTTGTAAACAAAGAAACCTCCCCCCTACAAACACTACGTTTACCTACCTCATGATCTGCCTCTCCTTTGACGTTGCCCTTATCTTTGACCTTGACCGTGTCCTTGCCCTTGCCTGTCTCGTTGCCCGTCTCCTTGCCCTTGCCGTTCAATCTGAAACGAGAAAATAAAAATTGTTATAGAAACCGTTGTAAACAAAGAAACCTCCCCCCTACAAACACTACGTTTACCTACCTCATGATCTGCCTCTCCTTTGACGTTGCCCTTATCTTTGACCTTGACCGTGTCCTTGCCCTTGCCTGTCTCGTTGCCCGTCTCCTTGCCCTTGCCGTTCAATCTGAAACGAGAAAATAAAAATTGTTATAGAAACCGTTGTAAACAAAGAAACCTCCCCCCTACAAACACTACGTTTACCTACCTCATGATCTGCCTCTCCTTTGACGTTGCCCTTATCTTTGACCTTGACCGTGTCCTTGCCCTTGCCTGTCTCGTTGCCCGTCTCCTTGCCCTTGCCGTTCAATCTGAAACGAGAAAATAAAAATTGTTATAGAAACCGTTGTAAACAAAGAAACCTCCCCCCTACAAACACTACGTTTACCTACCTCATGATCTGCCTCTCCTTTGACGTTGCCCTTATCTTTGACCTTGACCGTGTCCTTGCCCTTGCCTGTCTCGTTGCCCGTCTCCTTGCCCTTGCCGTTCAATCTGAAACGAGAAAATAAAAATTGTTATAGAAACCGTTGTAAACAAAGAAACCTCCCCCCTACAAACACTACGTTTACCTACCTCATGATCTGCCTCTCCTTTGACGTTGCCCTTATCTTTGACCTTGACCGTGTCCTTGCCCTTGCCTGTCTCGTTGCCCGTCTCCTTGCCCTTGCCGTTCAATCTGAAACGAGAAAATAAAAATTGTTATAGAAACCGTTGTAAACAAAGAAACCTCCCCCCTACAAACACTACGTTTACCTACCTCATGATCTGCCTCTCCTTTGACGTTGCCCTTATCTTTCACCTTGACCGTGTCCTTGCCCTTGCCTGTCTCGTTGCCCGTCTCCTTGCCCTTGCCGTTCAATCTGAAACGAGAAAATAAAAATTGTTATAGAAACCGTTGTAAACAAAGAAACCTCCCCCCTACAAACACTACGTTTACCTACCTCATGATCTGCCTCTCCTTTGACGTTGCCCTCATCTTTGACCTTGACCGTGTCCTTGCCCTTGCCTGTCTCGTTGCCCGTCTCCTTGCCCTTGCCGTTCAATCTGAAACGAGAAAATAAAAATTGTTATAGAAACCGTTGTAAACAAAGAAACCTCCCCCCTACAAACACTACGTTTACCTACCTCATGATCTGCCTCTCCTTTGACGTTGCCCTTATCTTTGACCTTGACCGTGTCCTTGCCCTTGCCTGTCTCGTTGCCCGTCTCCTTGCCCTTGCCGTTCAATCTGAAACGAGAAAATAAAAATTGTTATAGAAACCGTTGTAAACAAAGAAACCTCCCCCCTACAAACACTACGTTTACCTACCTCATGATCTGCCTCTCCTTTGACGTTGCCCTTATCTTTGACCTTGACCGTGTCCTTGCCCTTGCCTGTCTCGTTGCCCGTCTCCTTGCCCTTGCCGTTCAATCTGAAACGAGAAAATAAAAATTGTTATAGAAACCGTTGTAAACAAAGAAACCTCCCCCCTACAAACACTACGTTTACCTACCTCATGATCTGCCTCTCCTTTGACGTTGCCCTTATCTTTGACCTTGACCGTCTCCTTGCCCTTGCCTGTCTCGTTGCCCGTCTCCTTGCCCTTGCCGTTCAATCTGAAACGAGAAAATAAAAATTGTTATAGAAACCGTTGTAAACAAAGAAACCTCCCCCCTACAAACACTACGTTTACCTACCTCATGATCTGCCTCTCCTTTGACGTTGCCCTTATCTTTGACCTTGACCGTGTCCTTGCCCTTGCCTGTCTCGTTGCCCGTCTCCTTGCCCTGGCCGTTCAATCTGAAACGAGAAAATAAAAATTGTTATAGAAACCGTTGTAAACAAAGAAACCTCCCCCCTACAAACACTACGTTTACCTACCTCATGATCTGCCTCTCCTTTGACGTTGCCCTTATCTTTGACCTTGACCGTCTCCTTGCCCTTGCCTGTCTCGTTGCCCATCTCCTTGCCCTTGCCGTTCAATCTGAAACGAGAAAATAAAAATTGTTATAGAAACCGTTGTAAACAAAGAAACCTCCCCCCTACAAACACTACGTTTACCTACCTCATGATCTGCCTCTCCTTTGACGTTGCCCTTATCTTTGACCTTGACCGTCTCCTTGCCCTTGCCTGTCTCGTTGCCCGTCTCCTTGCCCTTGCCTGTCTCGTTGCCCGTCTCCTTGCCCTTGCCGTTCAATCTGAAACGAGAAAATAAAAATTGTTATAGAAACCGTTGTAAACAAAGAAACCTCCCCCCTACAAACACTACGTTTACCTACCTCATGATCTGCCTCTCCTTTGACATTGCCCTTATCTTTGACCTTGACCGTCTCCTTGCCCTTGCCTGTCTCGTTGCCCGTCTCCTTGCCCTTGCCGTTCAATAACAGAGTCTAATAAGTAAATGATAAGCCTTACGTAATTATGTATGAATAGAAATTCACACATTGTGTTTTCTTAACAGTTTTATAAGGAAATAAGGAAATATGCATACAAATGTATACTTGTAAGTTTCCTTTATACACACTTGTGTGTTACCGGTATTTTAAGGCATAGACTTTACGATATTGTCTAACCGGCCAGCTATTTTGTTGTGTCAAATATTGGTGCATGCTTTTTTTTTGGTGTGTTTATTTTTGGCTCTTTCACAGAAAGCGCCAAATTAGCCAAAATTAAACTACAACCAAAATAACCCGATTTACGGTACCCCAAACTGTAACAGACGGATGGAGAAACAAACACCCTCAGCACTATATACCCCCAACTGTAACAGACGGATGGAGAGACAAACACCCTCAGCACTATGAACCCAAACTGTAACAGACGGATGGAGAGACAAACACCCTCAGCACTATGAACCCCAACTGTAACAGACGGATGGAGAGACAAACACCCTCAGCACTATGAACCCCTTAAAAGTAACAGACGGATGGAGAGACAAACACCCTCAGCACTATATACCCCAAACTGTAACAGACGGATGGAGAGACAAACACCCTCAGCACTATGAACCCCTTAAAAGTAACAGACGGATGGAGAGACAAACACCCTCAGCACTATATACCCCAAATTAACAGACGGATGGACAGACAAACATCTACATCACTATATACCCCTAACTGTAACAGACTAATGGACAGATAAACACCCTCATCACTATACACCCCAAACTGTAACAGATGGATGGACAAACACCCTCATCACTATACAGCGTTTCTGTTAACGCAAATTTGTGCGTATTTTACGCATAAAAACATTTTTGACCCTCAAAAATATTACCCAGAGGGTCATCATGATGCAGCAAATTGTGTATCAAGAATGTTTTAATACTCGTCTGATCCGGCAGCATATGTTATTTACCGTAGACAAACTTTTGGAAAATGTAAAAGCTGGTATCCTTTGTGTTGCCGTATGAGGAAAACGATTATTTTCAATGGTAACTAGTTTGTTACTTCCAGGAATCCTCTGACTTTATCTTCAATACTAATGACAGTTTTGTATACACGTGGAACGATACGCTTCCTAACTTTGATTCCATTTTATTTGATTAAGGCAACACTTTAAACAAATAAACAGTCATCCGGCGATGATAAAATTGATAAGTTTATTCCAAAATGAGCATGACGAGAACGATTGTTTTTGAAGTAGGATTGAAGTTGCACAACCAGGTGATCGAACACTATGAAGTGCAAACTTTTGCAAACGTCTGTTCCAAAATCTTTCAGAAATCCACTTTAGAACGACCTTGGTTTACCGATGATGATATACTTGACACAAATATGTTATCCTATTCATTCAGATATCTATTAAAGTTTCAACAGTCGTAGTTATTTTCAGCTGTTCGTTACCTCTACCCTCTACACTACAGACCTTGTCTAGTTTTCTTAAAGAAACTAAACAGATAAAAATTAATAAGCTTTCATCTATTCTTTGCTGTGTTTCCAGAGAAGTCACACTAAATAATTGCCTTCTTTTATATTCTGGTTAGATACACATGTATGATACTATCAAATTCTTTGTTCATAAACAATTATTGAAATCAATTGTATTAGGATATTGACATGAAACAAAACATTTTTTTCATACACCAGATATGCGTGTATTATTTCAGAGGTATAAATATTTCATGCAGAAATTATATTACAATCTCTCTAAATGTAATTTTATGCTGTGGAATATATTGTTTACTCTTGTTCGCACCATTGTTCGATACAGTTTTTTATCATCAAAACTGAATAATAAATATGACCCTTGAAAATTGTATTTGACTCCCTAAACTCAGCTGCAGTGGGTCACCATGACCCCCAGATCTGAAAAGTTCCAAAAACACTGCTATATAACCCAAACTCTAAAAGACAGACAGACACCTTCATCACTATATAACCCAAATTGTAACAGACGGATGGACAGACAAACATCCACATCACTATATACCCCAAACTGTAACAGACAGATGGACAAACACCCTCATCACTATATACCCCAAACTGTAACAGACAGACAGACAGACGGACAAACACCCTCATCACTAAATACCCCAAACTGTAACAGACAGACAGACAGACAAACACACTTATCACTATCTACCCCAAACTGTAACAGACAGATAGACAGACAAACACCCTTATCAATTTATACCCCAAACTGTAAGACGGATGGACAGACAAACATCCTCATCACTATATACCCCAAACTGTAACAGACAGACAGACAGACAAACACCCTCATCACTATATACCCCAAACTGTAAAAGACAGACAGAGAGACAAACACCCTCATCACTATATACCTCCAACTGTAACAGACAGATGGAAAGACAAACACCCTCAGCACTATATACTTTCAACTGTAACAGACAGATTGACAGACAAACACACTCATCACTATATACCCCAAACTGTAACATACAGATGAACAACCAACACCCTCATCACTTTATACTCCAAACTGTAACAGAAGGATGGACAGACAAACACCCTCATCACTTTATACCCCAAACTGTAACAGAAGGATGGACAGACAAACACCCTTATCACTATATACCCCAAACTGTAACAGATGAACAGACAATCACCCTCATCACTATATACCCCCAACTGTAACAGATGAACAGACAATCACCCTCATCACTATATCACCCAACTGTAACAGACAGACAGACAGACAGACAGACAGACAAACACCATCATTATATACCCCCAACTGTAACAGATGAACAGACAATCACCCTCATATCTATATCCCCCAACTGTAACAGACAGACAGACAGACAAACACCCTCATCACTATATCCCCCAACTGTAACAGACAGACAGACTAACACCCTCATCACTATATCCCCCAACTGTAACAGATGAACAGACAATCACCCTCATCACTATATACCCCAAACTGTAACAGACGGATGGACAAACACCCTCATCACTATATACCCCAAACTGTAACAGACAGACAGACAGACGGACAAACACCCTCATCACTAAATACCCCAAACTGTAACAGACAGACAGACAGACAAACACCCTCATCACTATATACCCCAACTGTAACAGATGAACAGACAAACACCCTCATCACTATATACCCCAAACTGTAACAGACAGACAGACAAACACCCTCATCACTATATACCCCCCAACTGTAACAGACAGACAAAGACCCTCATCACTATATCCCCCAACTGTAACAGATGAACAGACAAACACCCTCATCACTATATACCCCAAACTGTAACAGACAGACAGACAAACACCCTCATCACTATATACCCCCAACTGTAACAGACAGACAAACACCCTCATCACTATATCCCCCAACTGTAACAAATGAACAGACAAACACCCTCATCACTATATCCCCCAACTGTAACAGATGAACAGACAATCACCCTCATCACTATATCCCCCAACTGCAACAGACAGACAGACAGACAAACACCCTCATCACTATATCCCCAAACTGTAACAGACAGACAGACTAACACCCTCATCACTATATCCCCCAACTGTAACAGACAGACAGACTAACACCCTCATCACTATATCCCCCAACTGTAACAGATGAACAGACAATCACCCTCATCACTATATACCCCAAACTGTAACAGACGGATGGACAAACACCCTCATCACTATATACCCCAAACTGTAACAGACAGACAGACAGACGGACAAACACCCTCATCACTAAATACCCCAAACTGTAACAGACAGACAGACAGACAAACACACTTATCACTATCTACCCCAAACTGTAACAGACAGATAGACAGACAAACACCCTTATCAATTTATACCCCAAACTGTAAGACGGATGGACAGACAAACATCCTCATCACTATATACCCCAAACTGTAACAGACAGACAGACAGACAGACAAACACGCTTATCACTATATACCCCAAACTGTAACAAACGGATGGACAGACAAACACCCTCATCACTATATACCCCAAACTGTAACAGACAGATGGACAGACAAACATCCACATTACTATATACCCCAAACTGTAACAGACGGATGGACAGACAAACACCCTCATCACTATATACCCCAAACTGTAACAGACAGACAGACAGACAAACACCCTCATCACTATATACCCCAAACTGTAAAAGACAGAGAGACAAACACCCTCATCACTATATACCTCCAACTGTAACAGACAGATGGAAAGACAAACACCCTCAGCACTATATACCTCCAACTGTAACAGACAGATGGAAAGACAAACACCCTCAGCACTATATACCTTCAACTGTAACAGACAGATTGACAGACAAACACACTCATCACTATATACCCCAAACTGTAACATACAGATGAACAACCAACACCCTCATCACTTTATACTCCAAACTGTAACAGAAGGATGGACAGACAAACACCCTCATCACTTTATACCCCATACTGTTACAGAAGGATGGACAGACAAACACCCTCATCACTTTATACCCCAAACTGTAACAGAAGGATGGACAGACAAACACCCTTATCACTATATACCCCAAACTGTAACAGATGAACAGACAATCACCCTCATCACTATATACCCCCAACTGTAACAGACAGACAGACAGACAGACAGACAAACACCATCATTATATACCCCCAACTGTAACAGATGAACAGACAATCACCCTCATATCTATATCCCCCAACTGTAACAGACAGACAGACAGACAAACACCCTCATCACTATATCCCCCAACTGTAACAGATGAACAGACAAACACCCTCATCACTATATCCCCCAACTGTAACAGACAGACAGACAGACAAACACCCTCATCACTATATCCCCCAACTGTAACAGACAGACAGACAGACAAACACCCTCATCACTATATCCCCAAACTGTAACAGACAGACAGACTAACACCCTCATCACTATATCCCCCAACTGTAACAGACAGACAGACTAACACCCTCATCACTATATACCCCCAACTGTAACAGATGAACAGACAATCACCCTCATCACTATATCCCCCAACTGTAACAGATGAACAGACAAACACCCTCATCACTATATACCCCCAACTGTAACAGACAGACAAACACCCTCATCACTATATACCCCAAACTGTAACAGACAGACAGACAGACAGACACCCTCATCACTATATACCCCCAAACTGTAACAGACAGACAGACAGACAGACAAACACCCTCATCACTATATACCCCCCAACTGTAACAGACAGACAAACACCCTCATCACTATATACCCCAAACTGTAACAGACAGACAGACAAACACCCTCATCACTATATACCCCCCAACTGTAACAGACAGACAAACACCCTCATCACTATATCCCCCAACTGTAACAGATGAACAGACAAACACCCTCATCACTATATACCCCAAACTGTAACAGACAGACAGACAAACACCCTCATCACTATATACCCCCCAACTGTAACAGACAGACAAACACCCTCATCACTATATCCCCCAACTGTAACAAATGAACAGACAAACACCCTTATCACTATATCCCCCAACTGTAACAGATGAACAGACAATCACCCTCATCACTATATCCCCCAACTGTAACAGACAGACAGACAGACAGACAAACACCCTCATCACTATATCCCCAAACTGTAACAGACAGACAGACTAACACCCTCATCACTATATCCCCCAACTGTAACAGACAGACAGACTAACACCCTCATCACTATATCCCCCAACTGTAACAGATGAACAGACAATCACCCTCATCACTATATACCCCCAACTGTAACAGATGAACAGACAATCACCCTCATCACTATATCCCCCAACTGTAACAGATGAACAGACAAACACCCTCATCACTATATACCCCAAACTGTAACAGACAGACAAACACCCTCATCACTATATACCCCAAACTGTAACAGACAGACAGACAGACAGACAGACACCCTCATCACTATATCCCCCAACTGTAACAGATGAACAGACAAACACCCTCATCACTATATACCCCCAACTGTAACAGATGAACAGACAATCACCCTCATCATTATATACCCCCAACTGTAACAGATGAACAGACAATCACCCTCATCACTATATACCCCCAACTGTAACAGATGAACAGACAAACACCCTCATCACTATATACCCCCAACTGTAACAGATGAACAGACAAACACCCTTATCACTATATACCCCCAACTGTTACAGATGAACAGACAATCACCCTCATCACTATATACCCCCAACTGTAACACATGAACAGACAATCACCCTCATCACTATATCCCCCAACTGTAACAGATGAACAAACAAACACCCTCATCACTATATACCCCCCAACTGTAACAGACAGACAAACACCCTCATCACTATATACCCCCCAACTGTAACAGACAGACAGACAGACAGACAGACAGACACCCTCATCACTATATACCCCCCAACTGTAACAGACAGACAGACAGACAGACAGACAGACAGACACCCTCATCACTATATACCCCCCAACTGTAACAGACAGACAGACAGACAAACACCCTCATCACTATATACCCCCCAACTGTAACAGACAGACAAACACCCTCATCACTATATACCCCAAACTGTAACAGACATACAGACAGACAAACACCCTCATCACTATATACCCCCCAACTGTAACAGACAGACAAACACCCTCATCACTATATACCCCCCAACTGTAACAGACAGACAAACGCCCTCATCACTATATCCCCCAACTGTAACAGATGAACAGACAAACACCCTCATCACTATATACCCCAAACTGTAACAGATGAACAGACAATCACCCTCATCATTATATACCCCCAACTGTAACAGATGAACAGACAATCACCCTCATCACTATATACCCCCTACTGTAACAGATGAAGACAAACACCCTCATCACTATATACCCCCAACTGTAACAGATGAACAGACAAACACCCTCATCACTATATACCCCCCAACTGTAACAGACAGACAGACAGACAAACACCCTCATCACTATATACCCCCCAACTGTAACAGACAGACAAACACCCTCATCACTATATCCCCCAACTGTAACAGATGAACAGACAAACACCCTCATCACTATATACCCCATACTGTAACAGATGAACAGACAAACACCCTCATCACTAGATCCCCCAACTGTAACAGATGAACAGACAAACACCCTCATCACTATATCCCCCAACTGTAACAGATGAACAGACAATCACCCTCATATCTATATACCCCCAACTGTAACAGATGAACAGACAAACACCCTCATCACTATATCCCCCAACTGTAACAGATGAACAGACAAACACCCTCATCACTATATAACCCAAACTGTAACAGACAGACAGACAGACAAACACCCTCATCACTATATACAGTGTTCAATCTAGAATTTGGCCTAAGGGGGTCATGCTGGCCCTAACAACTTACCATAGGGGGCCAGAATTTATAGCTAGGGGTCAATAAAAACAATATAGAGACATGACAACCGGACAAAAAGGGAAGGCTTATGATTCAGTTTGCTAAAACAAAATCCCTTCACTACCGGTTGCTGTAATTTTAGAACGTCCACTTTAACGAGTGTTATTGTGTATCGTTATTTAGTGGACATTCTAAAATTACAGCAACCGGTAGGGAAGGGATTAGTTTTTATGCAGATGGAACATGTCATGTGTTGTTTATCTTTATCAAAATTAAGCCAATCTTTATATATAATATCAGATAACCATCCATTCTGAAATTTTCGTGTGACACTGATAGGATTCGATGTTGACTGCTCAGAGCTTGATGCAGTCCGCGGCGCCGATTGTTCTGTTTTAGCTTCTTTGTTCGCATTCTCTGTCGGCGCAGTACCCACTTCATTTTGATTTTCATCCGTTTTTGCATGTTTATCTCCAATGGGAGTAAAATATGAAGAAATACGCTTTATCTTGAAGCATGAACAACACGCTATAAAAATATCGATAATATATTGTCTACGTGATTTAGACGCTTGCTAAATTGTAATTGTACATGATAAAAAGTGTACTTAGGACCGAGAATACAGTTAAATTTCCGGTATATTTTGAAGGGACTTTCTCAAAGCTGTTGACTACGGGGGAATTTCTCAAAGCAATGAAAAATTAAGTTGCGCCAGTAATGACCCAAGAGGTTTTTTACGCGCGTCAATTCAACAAAAAATGCGGGAATGGCACAATGGCGCGCTCTAGATTGAACACTGTATATATAAAATCACAATTTAAGCAAGGGTTATACAAAGTCTATGAACTGATCAAGAGATAATTATCCACTTTCAGGTGTAATTAAATAAAATATTTCACAAATAAACAAAAAATAAGGATTTGTAAAAGTTCTCCACTTCAGTTCCTTGTGGGGAGGTGGGTGTCCATGGAAATGCTGAGTGGCCTTGGTGGATAAGTGGTTAAGGTAGTTATTCATCTACTTTGATCACATGGTCTGTCAACACCGTATTGTGGGTTCAAGTCTTACTGTGGGCAGGGTGTACTTGACATGGACTGCTAGTTTTCTACCACAGGTCCTGAATGACATGATACAGCTGAAATATTGGTGAAAGTGGCATTAAACACCATTAAAAATAATTCAGTTAATTAGAAGTTATGGAATGGACATCCTCCATTTAAGTTCACTATTATGAAATAAAGTTGGCCACTTCATCCAATAATATTACCAAAGTTTAATTTAATTCTATAGCATCCTCAAAAGTCGGGGTTTTAAATTTTAATATATAATACTTCTGTTAATTCAACTAACTAGATATCAGTGAGATGGTATCCATATCTGTGTGCTCTGTTGACCTTGAGGTCAAGGTCAAAGGTCATCAACCATGGTACCTGACACATTACCTTGATATTATCTACCCATATCAAAATATCAAAAGCCTACCTCAAAATATAAACTAGAGGCTCTTAAGAGCCTGTATTGCTCATTTGATTTTAAAGGCAATGAAGATTGCATATATTTCCCTGAAGTTAAACTAACCTGATTTTATAGGCAATAAAGATGGCATTTCCTTGAAGTTAAACTAGGTCCTGTAATTTCAATCAATTTTAAAGAGGACCATTCAAACAAAATTGCTAGTAAGTTTTGTTTCCATTAGATAACTAGTTTCTGAGAAGAAGATTTTTTTTCTAAATTTTTCCATAGGGACCTATGTTAAACTAAGTTATGCGGTGGTGGCCATTTTGATTTTCTTATTTGGTATATAAAAAAAAAATTCAAAGAGAACCATCCAAACAATATTGCCTGTAAGTTTTGTTTCTTTTGGTTAACGGGTTTTAGAGAAGAAGCCATTTAGAACGTTTTCCCATAGGGTCCAATGTTAAACTAAGTCCTGCGGTGCCATTTTGAATTTCCAATTAGCATAAAAAACATAATCTTTATAGAGGACCATCCACAAACAATATTGCTAGTGAGTTTTTTGTTTCCATTAGATAACTGGTTTCAGAGAAGAAGCCATTTAAAACCTTTTCCCAACGGGTCCTATTTCAGAGAAGAAGCCATTTAAAACCTTTTCCCAAAGGGTCCTATGTTAAACTAAGTTCTGAGGTGGCGGCCATTTTGATTTTCCGATAAGCATAAAAAACATAAGTTATAGAGGACCATCCAAGCATCATTGGTAGTAGGTTTTGTTTCGATTCGTTAGCTGGTTTCAGAAAAGAAGCCTTTTTAAACTTTTTTCCCTTAGGATCCAATGTAAAAACCAAGTCCTGTGGTGTTGGCCATTTTAAATTTCTAATTGGCATAAAAAAACAAACTTTATAGAGGACCAACCAAACAATATTGCTAGCAAGTTTTTGTTTCCATCAGTTAACTGGTTTCAGAAAAGAAGCCTTTTTAAACTTTTTCCCATAGAGTCCTATGTTAAACTAAGTCCTGCAGTGATGGCCATTTTGATTTTTGGATTGGCATAAAAACATAAACTTTGAAGAAGATCCTTCAAACAATATTGCTACTAAGTTTTCTTTCCATAGGTTAACCGTTTTCACAGAAGAAGCCTTTTAAAACTTTTTCCCTTAGGGTCCAATGACCTTTTGGGTCAGGTGAGCTAAAAATTTATATCTCGGACATGATAAGCTTGGCGCAATTGAGGCATGGACAGACTGATCAGTATAGGGCATCTGCCACAAACTGGCAGGGCCCTAATTACACAATTTAGAAGATTAAATTATTTCAATCGATAAAAGTGTGAATGTGGGGTGGGAAGTATTGATTTCTTTACTTATGAATCTTACCTTGTGGTTCAAGCCATTATCAAACTTCAATCCATATCTGTCTATAAAGTATGAAATAGCTGTCACTATTGGTAACTTCATCCAAGATTAAGAGCCAGGTAACCTGAGAAACAATCATTATATTACAGTTATAGTTTTAACACCAATTTATAAAAATTTGAGATTTGCAATTTAATCTGTATACAGAGAATACAATTCTATGACAACAATCACTCTACTGCCCCCATTTATTCAATCGCAATACATCTCTGATAAAAGCTGCCTACAAAGTCCTTCACCTCAAGTTACATAAGTCTTTATAATAAAAGCTGCCTACAAAGTCCCTCCCCTCAAGTTACACAAGTCTTTTTAATAAAAGCTGCCTACAAAGTCCTTCCCCTCAAGTTACATAAGTCTTTTTAATAAAAGCTGCCTACAAAGTCCTTCCCCTCAAGTTACATAAGTCTTTTTAATAAAAGCTGCCTACAAAGTCCTTCCCTTCAAGTTACACAAGTCTTTTTAATAAAAGCTGCCTACAAAGTCCTTCCCCTCAAGTTACACAAGTCTTTTTAATAAAATAATTTTTAATAAATTTTTAATAAATCCTAACTGAATTGATATGGTATGGGGGAAGGGGGCAAGAAAGGGGGCAACCTCTTTTCTGAATCCATCAACTGGATACTGTGAAACTGTATATTACATCAGTTGATAATTCAGTTTTTGAAAAATCAATGTCATGATCCTCAATCAAGATCTCAAGAATTATTGATTAAAATTAATTGAGTTCTGTATAATTATAACTGATTATAACTAAACAGTACTAATTAAATAGTTCAACACAAGTAATGTTACACCAACAAGTAATGCTTAGCCAGTAAGTACTTTTGGAATGTAAATTGGGAAAATAAAAGGAGTTATCTCCCATTTTTTCATGATCAACTGCTCAGATTTTGAAACACTATACAAATAATTGTACACAATACATTATTTTTTCGGTGTTAAGGGTAGTGATGGACATTTGTCCCATACGTTATTTTTTGGTGTTGGGGGTTGGGGGTAGTGATGGACATTTGTCCCATACGTTATTTTTTTGGTGTTGGGGGTTGGGGGTAGTGATGGACATTTGTCCCATACGTTATTTTTTTGGTGTTGTAGGTTGGGGCTAGTGATGGATATTTGTTATTACGTTATTTTTTTGGTTTTGGGGGTAGTGTGGACATTTGTCTTAACGTTATTTTTTGGTGTTGGGGGTTGGGGGTAGTGTGGACATTTGTCCCATACATTATTTTTTTGTTGTTGGGGGTTGGGGTAGTGATAGACATTTATCCCATACGTTATTTTTTTGGTGTTGGGGTTGGGGGTAGTGATGGATATTTGTCCCATACGTTTGTTTTTTTGGTGTTGGGGGTTGGGGGTAGTGATGGACATTTGTCCCATACGTTATTTTTTTGGTGTTGGGGTTGGGGATAGTGATGGACATTTGTCCCATACGTTATTTTTTTGGTGTTGGGGGTTGGGGTAGTGATAGACATTTGTCCCATATGTTATTTTTTGGTGTTGGGGGTTGGTGGTAGTGATGGCCATTTGTCCCATATGTTATTTTTTTGGTGTTGGGGGTTGGGGGTAGTGATCGACAATTTCAATCCTTAAGCTGAAATAGAGCACACTCTGAACAACCTCATTGTTGACTGGCATAAAGAGTAGATGACTGCTTTGGGTTTTTTTTGTTTGAATGGTGTTTTAATAGCACTTTCAGCAATTTTTCAGCTATTTCATGGCGTCTAGTTTTTATTGGGGGAGGAAGCCGGAGTACCCAGAGAGAACCCCCGACCTGTGGTAGGAAAACTGGCAATCCTTGTCAATTAAGATTGGAGTCGAGTACACCCTGCCTGCAGTGAGAATCCAACTCGCAATCTCAGTGTTGACAGACCACGTGATCAATAGTAGACGAACTACCTTGACCACTCGGCCACCGAGACCCCATAGATGACTGCAGATGACTCCATAATTAGTTGGACACAGAGGCAACCATCAAAATGCTGGAATCATTTTCAAAACATGTTTTGTGATCAAGTACTCCATTTCCTTAAATTTTAATTTAAGACGGTTGAAAACTTAAAAGCCAAATAACTTTATAAAAGATTGCCAGATGTGGGTTGGACAGCAACCAATTTTTAAGTGTATAAATGTCTGGAGAGAGGAGCAGTCCAATGATGCAATATGACATTGTGACTACAAGATAAAAAAATATGTCTGAACTTCCAAAGACCTCCCTCATCACCCAAACCCACACCCCCAAACCCTAACAAGGATTTATATTGCAAGCCCATCCACATCTCTACCCCAATTATCAAAATTTTGACCAAAAATGGTTAAAACTTCACAAACAATCAAATAATGTATAGCTAAATAGCAAAGAAAACTGAACAACAAGAGCCAAAAAGTCAAGTGACATTTACAAATCAGGATATAGACAAAACGCAACACAAAAATAAAAAAACACAAAAAACAGTAAGAGTTACAACAACCCAATAAAAACTATGGGTGCACTCAGGTGCTCCGGAAGTCGAGTTATCTGCCATATATTTCAATTTAGGAACTTTTTAACTGTTTAAGTCACATGGACATAAAACAAGGTCTATTCCTTCAGCCCACATAGTTTGATAGATAAATATCCTGACATACCAGAGTGTGAGAATCCTCTGCCACTAGACATACCCATGAACCAAATACAAATATCTTAATTCCAATCAAGGACCCTAGAATAGAGCATAAAATAAACAAGTGTGGACACAGAAAAAGGTCTCGCCTGCATTCCGCATTGGTAACGAAAATAAATTTCGTCATTAGCATTACGGAAATAGCATTAAATATCAGCACCATACCATGCATATTTACAGAGGAACTGTCCTATACAAAAACTTTAACGTAGTCACTGGACCATGAAACTGAGGTCAAGGTTAGGTGACACCTACCAGACAGTCATGTACTATTCATCAGCAACCTATATACCAAATATTGTCATCCTACCATGCATGGTTACAGGGGAACAGCCGTAACCCAAAACTTTTACATAGTCGCTGGACCGTGAAATTGAGGTCAAGGTCAGGTGACACCTACCAGACAGTCATGTACTAGTCATCAGCAACCTATATACCAAATATTGTCATTCTACCATGCGTGGTTACAGAGGAATTGTCGTAACCCAAAAACTTTAACGTAGTCGCTGGACCGTGAAATTGAGGTCAAGGTCAGGTGACAGGTGACTGGCAGGCAAGTACTCATCATAAGCTACCTCTGTACCAAATTTGATGGACCTAGGGCTTGGGCTTACAAACATATGAAGCAAGATGTCAAGTGTTTACGCTGCCGCAGCCGCCGCAGGATTCCCATACACATGTCTCACCTCAGGCGAGACAAAAACAAGTGATTATCATAAGTGGTGATATGTATAACAGAGCAAACAACATTACAATAACATTTGATAATGTTATGTTCTAACATGTTGGACTGGAGCAGCGACAAGGGATAAATTTATTATACTTCATGCAGAAATGCTGTCTTTTTATTGGACAGTAACCATGTGTTGATTTCTACTGATTCCGATTTTAGCCCTGCCCATTATAGCAACGGGTGTTAATTCCTTGTGCTTTCGTCCCAACCGGTGATATAAAAAAATTAACACCCACTCAGACCGGAGATTGACGAACATGAAAATTATCACCCAATGCAGCCAAAGTTTTTGAGTGATATATAAATTATCACACCATCAGAACGAAAATTGCCAACAAGGAAAATGATAAGCTGCATCAGCTGAAATTTATTTACACGTCGTTCGTCCTTTAGCGCAAACATGTCAGAGTCCCAACTAATACATAAAAATGAGCAATAATTATTTGGAAAACAAGCATTTTCCATTAAAAATATATCAGTGCAGTATCTATATGGTAACTCACGTTTCTTCTTTAGATAAAAGGCATTCAGTATGATAAAAATCCTACTGCCTTTGAACTCAGGTGTTGGGTAGAAGTTGTATGCATTTTTGATGTGATTGCCACCAGGGGACGTTGCCTAAATTAGGAAATGCTAAACTACAATTAGCCATATGGATCAAATGGCGTTAGAAACAATAAAATAAATATAAATAGATATATGCATACATATGTAAAGCCTTGGTTATCCTACCCGTGTCAAGCGCACCAAAGGTGAGTGATTTGTACCTTTGATGCAGTTGCCACCAGGGGACGGTGCCTAAATTAGGATATACCAAGCAGTCTTATTATACATGTACAATTCATAAGGAAGAAATACTTGTATTACAGATTTACAAAATATTAATTATAAATAAATGGATAATGATCAGTGAAGATGTTAGTTTAAAAGTACTAATTACTCTGAGTAATTCTGAAATTTCCACAATAAATAGCCAGATAATTCTATTTTCATTGTTTAATTTATCAAAATGCTTATTAATAGTTATGAAACTAGATAGCATAACATTTCTGTGAAACTCATATTTTGGACAATCAAATAAAAAATGAAGCTTATCTTCAATAGCATTTTTGTTGCATTTAGTACATAGTCTGCTGTGCCTGGGAGTACCATGATATTTTCCTATTTCTATTTGTAATCTATGTGAGGAGATGTGTAACCTTCTGAAACTTCTTCTCTGCTCTAAGTTTTTAATAGATATTAAATAATTTTCTACACCAAAGTTTGTTTTATACAGGTTATAGACTTTAAGTTTGCTATCTGAGAATTTATTTACTTGTTGTTGCCATTCATAGGTAAATAAGGAGAGAAGCATAGAATGTATAGTCTTTTAAAATTTATGAAGATTTTCACATGATTTTGTAGTCATCACATATATAGAAGAAAGACAATTATTCATTGATAAATAATGGGGATAAGACAGTGATAAATTTAAACAATCATAATTGCTAATCTTCTTAATTGATTGATTGATTGATTGATTAATGGTGTTTAACGCCCGAGCAGCAATATTTCAGCTATATTCAGGCGATGAACATGAAATGGATGATAAAATGAACATGAAATGATGATGAATAAAAATGGGATGGGACACAAGGAAAAATAGGGGTAACGGATTTAAGATTGCCACTGGCAAATGGGAGGATGGATAGGGTCGGGCAATTTAGCCTCCTGTAGCGGGATCGAAATCCCTACTCATAACGAATACTACAGCAGCGTTCTTTAACGTGCGAGGAACGTGGCATTTTCCCAACACGGTGCACTAATATGGTTTGCGGTCAGGTTTTCAGTATTATGGCCCGACAACCCCAGCTTGCCAGGGGTACCCCATTCAACCACCTGGGGCACACATCCCAGTCGGTCTTTAGGCAAACCGACCTGACACGCCGGTCAGGGTACTGGGCGCTATTTAGTCGCCTTTTACGACAAGCTAGCGCGACTGCGGTCTATTCTTTTAGCCACCCGGATCCAGCACTGGGCTCTTCTTAATTGAAGACTTTGAAACACATAATTTCCAAACTCTCTGAGCAAATCTAAATCTTCTTGTATGAAAATAAAATTTATTTTTAGACTGTTTCGTAAATTATTGAAATTTTTACAATAATGTAAAATCTTGTTTAAAAAAAAAATCTCTTATTTCAGCATATAATGGACATTCAATAATAAAATGTTATTCATCTTCTGTATTGTTCCAGTACAATATTGACATTTTCTTAATGATCTTTCAATATAATTTTTTTGAATATCTATCTGTCTTTAGCCTTAAGGGGTGTGCACTTATTCTAATCTTGCACAATACTTGTCCAAATCTAAAATCTTTTAAACTCAAGTATTTTTTACATCCAAATGTAGTTTTAAAAGGAAAATATGTATAAAGTTTCCTAGTTCTGAATTTAAAATCATATTCCTATAATCTTTCCAAAATTGTAGAAAACTTTTAAATAACTTATCTGTTACTTGTTTGATAAATTGGTAAACACTTAGGTTTTTTTTCATTTGTTTAAAACCAATTTAATAAGAAATCTGATTAAAAATTAAATATACATTGAAATAAAATATTTTCTAAAATGCATGCACCAATGTGAGGGATTCTGATTCCACAATCAATCCAACATCACGGTTGGGAAGCGCATGTGGACTCGGAACACCCAACTTGGGATTATGTCTTAAGGGTATGCAAGACACTTTAACTGAAAATAATTTGTCCATGAATTTTCTTTAAATAAGCCATATAGTTAGTTTTTTATACAAGTTATCATAATGAGGGGTTTTCTAATAGATTATACAGAGAAGAGAATAAAAAATACAAGATTACAAAAATTCTGTCCAATGAAATTTTCTCAATTGTTTATATAATATCAAGCAATTGGTATACATTTTAGTAATGGAAAGAAAAATATGGGTTTCTGAATTACATTTTTTTCAATTGGAACAAAACTGGTCAAAAAGTGCTAAAAAAATATTATTTTTTGGTCAAAATTACCTCCCTTGTTAAAAAATTCATTTTCATTATTTTTGCCAATACTGAACTCATTTATGCAAATACTTTTTTATTTCAACCATTATTAAATTGAAGTAATAATATAGGTATAAGATTTTCGTTAATATTTTAAATTTCGTGGAAATTAAGAGTAAATAATGAAAGAAATTATTATTAAATTTACCATAAATGTTCAATCTATTTTGAAATTTTCAAAAAAAATGGCGGATGGTGTCCTGCATCCCCTTATTGATGAAACCAAACAGACAATTTCATTGCTTGCCTGTGATGGAAATGATGCAGAATCTATTTTAGACAACTAAAGTTCTGTATCTGTATGTACATGAATGAAGTGCATCGCTAAATCCCAGAAAAGGTGTATAAATTTATTATGGCAGGCGTAGTGCCGCCCCAACGAAAGCTCCTTCAAGTCCAAATATCAAATCTAACAAAATAGAAAATTTGAACAAATACTTGTCAAATAAAAAAATCTAGTAATTAAATACATCACTGTTGTAACTTAATTAAATAAACTAACTTACACCGAGGTTGGCACACCTATTCCATGTCCATCATTGTCGTTTTTAACTTTCACCGTGAATACTGTTCACTAATGCAAATGGAGGCTCGAGGGGGGAGTCCATTAACAGGTTAACATTTTTTTTTAATTTCCAAAACAGAGAACAAAATTCTGCTATCTAGCAAATCCTGAAGTGCTTTCCACTGGATTTCATGATGGGGGGGGGGGGGGGGTTAGTATATAACACTCTGAATTTTTTTTACTGGGACACTTAAAATTTTACTGGCTTGGGGAGGTGCACACAAAAAGGGAGAGTTTATTGAATTTAACAGGTCACTGTCATCTATGTCCGACATGATTTCATTTCAACAGATGTTGAACATGTAGGTTCGTCCTCCTGTAGTTTATCATGGAACGAGATTGACTAGTTCCTGACATTTCTTTATCTTTGATGTATTTGAAGCCTCAACTTCGAAAGCATGCATTTCCCTCCTTGTTTTTCTCTTGAATTATTTTGAAGCCGAAAGATTTCAGACTAGCTTGATCCGTTTTCTGGCGTTTCGACCTGAAAAGAAAAAAAATACGTTAAGGACCGACCATTTAACTTGCAGGGCTTGGTTTTCCTAAAAAATATTTTGAAAATGATTTTTGATGAACAAAAATATTTTGGAAGCAGAGGGAAAGAACAAAAATATTCTGAATATATGAAGAAGGATTTCTGCTATATAAAATAATGCATATATATAATGAAAAAAAAAATATTCTGCCGCGACGCCTTCAAGAAAAAAATTTTCTGACCAAAACAAAAAACAAAGCCCCCCCCCCCCCCCCCCCCCTTTCAAGTTAAATGGTCTGTCCCTTACGCATTCGTAGTTTTTGACAGATCTTTGTAATGGAATACAGCGACTTGAATGACCTGACATTCATAGGAATAAAAGTATTCAAAACTGCTGCACGCTCGCACCAAATTAATCTATATCTAATAAAAAGTGATCATTTTATTAAAGTTTTCGCAGAGACCAGCAGATTGGCATACTCAGTGTAGATTGCAAAGAAATTTCCGACTAAACATTGGTTACAGTCAGACGCACGGAACCTCAAGAAAAGAAATCCAATTACTTTAGTATCTTCTCCCGAGCGGAGGTTGTTAAAAATTCATGCTATTTAATATTTCTATGAACTACTTACATTATTGCAAACAATAATCAATATAATTACCGAGAAGTACACATGAATTCCCAGGCTCATGCACTCAAGGATGCCTGCATACGAATGAATGGAAGGCCATCTCATGACACCATCTCATCTAATTTCAAAGAGGTGTGATTCATCTATTTTCTGTATTCTGCGGAAAGTCCGTGCTCGAGGATTTACATAAAGCGAAATCAACTTCCGACTATAGTTCATTGTTCTTTCATCTTTTTATCGTTTGCCGTACGTAACGCGCATTTAAAAAAAAATACAGGTGTATCATTACCTATCGCGAATTTTTCAAACTTTCATATTAATCATATAGATAATACAACAATGACATTTGTACTTTATAATTTGATTTTATTTTATCTCTTCCTTTCTCTCTCCTTTCTCTTTTTAACTTTTATTTCATTATACCCCCGCTTTTCAAGCGGGGGTATATTGTGATGGGGGTGTCCGTCCGTCCGTCCGTTACACTTTCTCTTATTTGCAACTCCTCCTACACCACTGAATGGAATTTGATGAAACTTACGCAGAATCCTTGTCACATAGTGCCATTATGCAGGAGATATTTAACATTTTGATCGGAATGATATTTGGGGTTTCCCATAGAATAACATGGACATTGTCATTGACATAAGGGGATACCCATCTCTTATGTGCAACTCTTCCTACACCACTAAATGGAATTTGATGAAACTTAAACAGAATCTTTGTCACATAGCACCATTGTGCACCTGATATTTAACATTTCGATCGGAATGATATTTGGGTTTTCCCATAGACAAAAATGGACATTGCTATTCTTTGAGGTGGGGGAGGGGTGGGGGTTCCCATGTTTATCTGCAACTCTTCCTACACTTGATTAGTTTCAAGTTCATAATTAAGAACACGTGCATTTTTTAAGAAATCATGAAGCGGGGTCTATCAATGGTGAGCATTGCTCAGTTTTTTACTCCAGTTTTATTTTACTTTTGGTCACAAATTTTTCTTTTGCCAGTTTGCAGCAGGAGGCAGTTGCCTACATGCCTATATTTACGGCCCTGTGATAACAGTAAATTTAAAACGAACTATTTTAAAATCAAATAAGTTAATACGATAATTATGGTTTGCAATATGCCTATTTAATGCACAGCTCCATTTTACACGGAATAATAGCTTAATTTTATCAAAAGACACGTGGTCTTCAGAAGGAGGGGGCGGTTTGTTAGACCAACATCCCCCACCGAGGGGGCAAATAAAGTCAAAACTGAAAATGAGAACGAGAATTGTGAAATATAGAAAGAATAATTCGGTCTAATAATGTGTGTGCGATCTAAGCTCCATTGTACACGGAATAATAGCTTTATTATCACAACACACATTGTCTTCAGAACGATGGGGTTATTTGAAACAATAACAAATTCTGCGAAAACCTTCTTTGTATTTGTTTAACTTACATAACATGTACAACTGCAAACCAGGAACCTATAACTCAAAGTTAGTTATACTATAGTCCCATAAAAAACCATTAGAAAATTTGTAATAGTATAATGATTTTATGGACTTAACATTTTACAAACAATAAATAAGATTATTTAATTATTTGTGTATTCGTTTACGGTAAATAATAATATCCGTGAGTTACCTCCTTTACATCTCGGTATAAAAGGGGACACAAAATTGCAATATTTTAATTAATTAATTTTTGTTAAGTTTTGCAAAAGTTATAATCATTCAAAAACAAAAGCTTGTTATACCTTTCAAATATTTGGACAAATTAATTTGGCCTAACAACGTAAATAATAAAAGTTGACGTAGAACTGTCTCGGGGATTTTGTGTTTGGACTACCCGAAATACCCACCACCATGTTTTTTTTTTAGTTTATACAGAATGAGAGCTATAATAGCATAATATAATATGATTATATGCGCATTTATGGTTCATGACGTTACTTCGGAGCACCCTAACAGCGCATCTGCATTCTATTGGTGACGTGACGTCTTTCCTTGATGTGTTGGCGGCGTCACACAAATGTCGATTTAACACACTATTGTAATTAATTTAGTGCTATCTACTATATTTTCTTCTGATCTGGAAAGGGTTTTATTTGTTCATATGATCACGTGACCTTTTACACATGGATGTAACCGTATAGCGATGTTCGCTATAATTGTCAACACCTCAACTATCAAAATACTTTTGCAAGATTGAAATTAAATACGAAAGCATATTAGTACCATATGTGGTATTTTTAACTTGTTATAACAACTTAGCAAAGGTGTAGCATCGCATTGATATCGGTACGGCGGAATGCTAATCAGGATAGCGTTGCGATCCTATCCACCTCGCAAAAATTGGTTTTACGGCAGGAGTTTCGACCGAAAGCTCTGGGGGTAAATGGTACAAAATCCTGCATTCTGGCGATTTCCTAGCACTTAATCTCAGGTCTTAAAAGATGGGTTTCGTGAGCATATATATTTTTTTTATTTAGTAGGTGGTGGTATCTCCAGGTATGTTAGGCTACAGGTGTGAGACCCAGAAATATTTTACCCACCCCATTCATATATACACCTGCTAAAAGAAAGAAACCCATTTATATATTTCTAACGCATTTATGTGAACTATTCATATATAAGTATCTATAAATATGCAGATTCAATTTTTATCCTAAAATGCTTATATTAAACAAGTACTATCTTTAAAAAAGATAACCGACGCATTAAAGATATAAATTGAGTTATGCATTGAACTACGAATCGCCATTATTGCCATACAAATTCCCCGTTTCAATAGACCAGAAATGTTTGATGGAAATTTTTTTGGGGGAAGTACTGACGGACGCGATTATTACTACGTGAAAGAAATCATGAACCTATAAATTAACATTAGTCCCAGGTGAAACAAGTTTGAAATTATTAATTTATACATGTGTGCGGCCCCCCCCCCCCTACATTTTTATTTACGTGTTTTCGATATTAACAGATTTGTGAGATTTACCAAGCATACAGTTAACTTGAAATTAATTTACATACAACTACATGTACTTTGTTGTACATGTACATGTATTCCAGAACCTTTATTGCTATTATGTATTGAAACCCACTGCCTAAGATATTGAATGAAGTTTTTCTGCGAGCACCAAAGCATTTATAACAGTTGCAACAAATTGAATATTAGATTTTTTTAATATTATGTTTATAGTTTAAAATTTACGGATTAAGCAAAGTATACTTTACAATTAGAGCCACAACTCTCTATCTATGTGTGTACTACGACGGACGCCCAAGAACAATAATAATACATTTGACTTACAATCAACATGAACATAAAATGATTGTTAATTTGTATTTATTAAAGAAATTAATTAAAATTTCTTCTCTTCGTCTTTTTTACACTCTATAAAATCCCGCAAAAATCCAGCGTGTTAATATGCGTTTTAATTTGCGCTGTACTTCAAATAAAAAATATTTAACATTTTTTTACAAGTTGTTTGATATTAAATTTTATACAAACTGCAGCTAATCTCTATCGTTTTTAATACTTAAATTGCACTGTGAAATAATTATATAACAAGTACTATCTTTAAAAAAGATAACCGACGCAGTAAAGATATAAATTATGTTATGCATTGAACTACGAATCGCCTTTATTGTCATACAAATTCCCCCTTTCAATAGACCAGAAATGTTTGATGGAAATTTTTTGGGGGAAGTACTGACAGACAATTATTACTACGTGAATGAAATCATGAACCTATAAATTAACACTAGTCCCAGATGAAACGAGTTTGAAATTATTCATTTATACATGTGTGCCCCCTTTTATTTACGTGTTTTCGATATTAACAGATTTACCAAGCATACAGTTAACCTAAAATTGATAATGTACATACAACTACATGTACTTTGTTGTACATGTATATGTATTCCAGAAAGTTTATTGCTATTATGTATTGAAACCCAATGCCTAAGATATAGAAATGAAGTATTTCTGCGAGCACCAAAGCAGTTATCTACAATAATGTAAACAAATTGAATATTAGAAATTTGTTAATAAAATGTTTATATGTTTAAAATTTACTGAATAAGCAAAGTATACTTTACAATTAGAGCCACAACTCTCTATCTATGTGCGTACTACGACGGACGCCCAAGAACAATAATACATTTAATTTAATATCAACATGAATATTAAATGATTGTAAATTTGAATTTAGAAATTAATTAAAATTTCGTCTCTTCGTCTTTTTTATCCTCCATAAAAGCCCGCTAAAATCCAGCGTGTTAATGTGCATTTAAATTTCGCTGTACTTCAAATACAAAATATTTAACGTTTTTGTACAAGTTGTTTGATATAAAATTTTACAAACTGCAGCCCATCTCTATCGTTCTTTATACTTTAATTGCACTATGAAATAATTTTATAAACAAACAGACGGTAAAATCTAATAATAATAGTACACAATTTGAAAGGTGAATTACCACCCTGTTCCGAGCCCCTGTCCAATTTACCACCCTGTTCCGTACCCCCGTCCAATTGGTTTTTAACCAATCAAGAAACAGAATTACGAGAGGTGAAGTGTCATGAGGTCAAAGGGTAAAAAGTGAATATAATACCGACTGCGTCGGAAAAACAGACGGCAAAATCTAATAATAATAATACACAATTTGAAAGGTGCATTGCCAATTTACCACCTTGTTCCGAACCCCTGTCCAATTTATTACCCTGTTCCGAACTCCCGGCCAAATTAGTTTTTGACTAATCAAGAAACAGAATCAGGATCACGTGACTTGCTTTTTCGAGAGGTGAAGTGTCATGAGGTCAAAGGGTAAAAAGTGAATATAATACCGACTGCGTCGGAAAAAATAAATATTTAATCTTATTTTTGTTGATCGCCTTCTGTTGTCATTTGTCTGCTCAAGTTCTGGTGTCACTGTCAAAAGGCTATTGATATAGGACCTTTTGTGAAAAGTTCACCTTATCATATATGCAACATCGAATTTTATTATATAACTAACATTTATCTTGATTTTGATTGGCCCAGGGTATCATGAAAAGTATTATGCAGACAGTGTAACCTCTAAGTAGATAAAAATAGACTGATATAAAAGTTTGTACTTTTGAGTAGCTAAAAATAGAATATTTATCACTTTTCAGTAGTTAAAAATATAATTCTACAATAGGAAATAAAGCATTAATTTGATTGATTGAATTAAAAACATCAGCCAATCAAAATCATTGTTTTAAAACGTTCTAGTTGTTGACATTGTTTCAAAATGGCTGACGAGCAGCAGACAAGTTTTGCAACTGTCAATAAACAGGAACTTTTTTTGCCTATTTTTCATAATTGCTTTAATATTACAATAAATTATAAATTTTTATTGGAAAATGTTAAATTCTTTCAATTTAATATGTGATAGTTTACTGTTGTTATTGTTGAAATAAATTTTTATTGTTATCTCATTTTCTTAGATACTTCCAGTGTTAAAGTAAAAACAGTCATATAATAAAACATTCATCGACTTTTATATAGGTTAATACCTGGTTTTATCAACCCTCAAAAATAATATCCACACTCGCCGTTGGCTCGGTGGATATAATTTTTTCAGGGTTGATAAAACCAGGTATTAACCTATATCAAAGTCAATAAATGTATATCCCCACCCTTTTTACATATTGCATATTAAAAAAGTAGACCCTTTTGGACCCCACATATTGCCTACCTAATTTATAATGGAAGTCCCCCCCCCCTTTTGGTAAACCTTAAACCCCACAAAAAGTGCCCTTAGCGGATATCTCACTGTTGTTTTTGTTTGTTGTTGTTGTTGGTGTTTGTGTTTTTTTTCTTTTTTTTTTGTGGTGTGGTTTGGGGGGGGGGGGTAGTAGTAGTTGGGTTTAGAATATTTACATGGATTTGGTTGCAATCACGTTTTTATGGAGGCTTACCATAGGCCTAAGGAGTGGATTACATTGACAAAACAAATTACTATTATTGAAGCTTTTGGCTTTAAAAAGCTTGAATTGAAGGCGTCACATTGAAGGCTGCATGCTTGCTGTTTTCCATTGTAGATTTTTTAAATTGTCGTTTATTTGTGTAGGTTGAGTCGCGTACACTTATTTCACGTCTCATTATCTTCCAACTGCTACAGTCGGAACCTTTCCGTACTTTGAATCGATATTATATAGCTGTATAATAAGTTGATATTATACAATTAATTACTTTCGATATAGGTCGCTATCGGGATTTATCAGCCAGAGAAAATGTAATATTCACCGAGCCGATAGGCGAGGTGAATATACATTTTGAGGGCTGATCAATCCTGATTGCGATCGTATATCAAAGTCATTGTTTTATTACATGAATCTACCTTGATCAGAAAAACAGAGGATGCCTTTTCTACTGGAGCCCCTGCTTACATTTTGTAATTGTTGCTACCCTTGATATTTTTATTTGATACTGCATTTTGATATCAATTTGCTGGTTATCCTGAAATTCCAGTTTCAAACATTGAGAGTATAAAATGAATCAACATGTCGCAGAACCGACGTTTCTCCCATTTGTTGATGTCACGCACGATGTACAATTAATACAATCGATTTGATTGGACGAAGGAATTTGTCAACACGGCTATTCTGATTGGCTAAAACATAAAAACCAGGTCGATATCGTATTCCGCTTGACTACTATGCAGCGGAATCGTGCAGCGTACAAACATTTTGTGTAATTTTAGTACTGTTGCGATTTATCGTGACCCAAAAGTTGTTTTTAGACCAATCAAAAACACGCAAAATTCTATTCATGTAATACAACAAGTTAGCTAAGTTGTTTTTGCAAGTTAGCCAAGTTGTAATTACAAGTTAGCTAATTTGTTATTACAAGTTAGCTAATTTGTTATTACAAGTTAGCTAAGTTGTTATTACAATTAAGCTAAGTTGTTATTACAAGTTAGCTAAGTTGTTATTACAAGTTACCTAAGTTGTTATAATAAGTAAGCCAAGTTGTTATAATAAGTAAGCTAAGTTGTTATTACAAGTAAGCTAAGTTGTTATTACAAGTTAGCTAAGTTGTTATTACAAGTAAGCTAAGTTGTTATAATTAGTAAGCTAAGTTGTCATAACAAGTAAGCTAAGTTGTTATTACAAGTTAACTAAGTTGTTACAGTTATAACAAGTTAAAAAAAATACCACATATGGTTATAATAGGCTTCCGTAATAAAAAAACTCTTCATATTAAATCAATTAATTATTATTATAAAATTATTAAATTAATTATATTGGGTCCAGCCAGCCCTACATGAATAGTAAAATAACACGATTCAAGATTTTATTTACACTCAGAGAGTTAAATCATTTTGAGAACAAAGTAAATCTAATATGATTTTTTTATTTAAGATTTATTAAATCACGCTCAGACTCAAAATTTGTATAACATGAGGAGAATACAATGTAATCAAATATATAGACGAAATGGACAATGTAGACAATTAAAACAATTAATTCATATTTTTGACAAACAATGATAAACGCTTACAGACGTTAATATAACAGAAAGACGATAACTTCGACATTTTATCAACATTTGGGTACTCTATGTAATAATTGGGTAACCATTTGTTTCTTAACATTCGTATTGCATCGTTTATTGATGTAGCAAAGAGCATTGACGCTATATGTTTCTATTTTTACGTATATTCAAACTATGTTACTAAAATACGCTTTATATATTTACGTTGAACAAAGATACTGTCCTTCGTCTTCGTCGTCGGTCAATATCATTCTACAAGGTCCATTTGAAGTGTATTGACCTCTTCAAAAGTCCATGATTGAATAGCATCTGACGGCAAAGCCGATGCATTTATCAAATCAGGGGCGGATCCAGGAATTTGTGTTAGGGGAGGCGTAAAAGTTCGGAGAGGGGGTGTGGGGGGGCGAAGCATCCCGAAAGCTCCGGGAATCTAAGCATTCGGTAGCCATCAAGACAAAGTTTTCTAGACTCGTTTTTTTACTTTTGCCACTTCTTTTAGCTGACCATAAATAATGAATTTTCTTTAATGAAATGTCATATTCCATTCCATTTTCTCGTTTTACCCTCTCGTTCTCTCGCTCTCTCTCTCTTTTTATGGGGGGGGGGGGGCGTACGCCCGGTACGCCTTTCCTTGGATCCGCGCCTGCAAAAGCATTTGTCTGCTTGTCCCGCTTAACTCATAAAGGGGCATACTTAGCATATTTTTTTATCACCGGGCTTTTAGAGTATTTAATAGATGCTGCTTAAAAGGTAAGCGAGATATCTATCTTATGTAGGGACAATAACGTTAAATCAAAAAAATTATGAATGTAAACTTTATAGTAAAACCAATAAAAAACTGAGCAAACAGAAGCAACTGGTTTTAATGACATCAATCCTAAATTTTGACGATTGCAGAGCCAATTGTTTAGCTCCCAATCGTATAGCTTATTATAATTTATTCAAAGTATTAGTGCTGACAAGCTGAAAATTGTGTAGAGGTTCCAGGCTAAAATATCAGTTTATCAATATGAAATTATAATTTAATTTGATTTGTAAGCTGAAATCTGATTGGTCAATTCAAATCGAGCAACCCATATTATAAGATATAACTATGACCTATTCTTACGCCGTGAAAATTAAAAAAGTTCCATGACGTCATCGACGTTTTTACCATAAAAATTGTAAAGATTTATAGTTAAAGCTAAATTATATGGAATATTTCAAATTTCAAACAGGATATACGATATAATATGGTTTGGGTCTGTTTACACCATTCGCGGTTTATTAGGCGTAAACAGACCCAATCCATATTATATCGTATAACCTGTTCAGAAATTTGAAGTATTCCTTAATGGAAATAGACCGGTATACGAGTTTGTTTCAATGTCTATATATGCCTGCTAAAATTGTTTAAAATAAAATTTGTTTCCGTTAACATTTAGAGCTAGTTATACCTGCCATTACACCTTAATAATGGCAATAGAAAACCGGCGCATGCGTATTATAGCGAGCACAGCTCGCAGCGGGGAGCATACGGCAATTAGTTGTCACGTGATCAAAATCTACTAATGCGCGTCTGCCGTAGTAAATTCTATTAACCTTGGTATCTTTGATGACATTTTATTGATTTTTTTGGTCCGGAAGTCGATATCGTCAAAAACCTGTAACAAAGTGAATGGAGAAGAGCACTTAAATTAATTTTAAAGAAAGACTTAAAAATAAAGTTGACATCGATACAAAATAAATGATATAATTAAAAATAACAAAAATTTAATAATATTTTTTTTTTGCAATCTCTAAATCGATTTTTAAACACTACTAATCATATGTAATCATTTGATATTCAAGTTATGTGACGTTCCCATTACGCTGAAAGACGTCACGTGACGAATGGAATTTAGAGGCACTTTAAGGGTGTTCGAAAGTAACGTCAATTATGAAATGCACATTATATATGTCGCCGGGTTATTGTTCCTTGTATGGCGTAAATAATAAGTTTGTTCCCCAAATATTTTATTTGTCTGTAAATAAACAATTTTACAACAATTATAATATATTTACATTATAATTTAACACCCAACCCATCATAAAACCATGCAATATGAGCCACAAGGGGGTGTTTCAAATATGCATGAAACTTTGTGAACTTGTAAGTCTTACTGATATAAGACTTTATCCAAAATATTTCAACTGAACCCACTCTCTGTAAGGAGCAAGGCTATTTTTAAATCCGGGAACCAGTTCATCAGCTCAGAAAAAACAATTTTAAGATTTTTCCACTAAGTTGAGTTGTAAATAAAATCAACACTATACATATTTCAAACAATTTCTTTTTATTATGTGTAAATATGGTTGTCAAGTTAACATTACACACATTTTCATTAAAAAGCTACAATTTTAAGATGCTGTGCCAAGGGGAGATAATAATGTCCCTTTGCCCAATGGAAAAAAACAAAAATATCACATTTAAAAAAAACTATTACAGTTTCTAATCCAATGGTGATAAATAATATAATTAAATGTTATTACAGGGTTATGGCATGGTACAAACTAATAAGAGAATAAAATCAGTGGGCACTCATTTTTTTGTATCTTAGCCAGAGACACAAAGGCGAAATTTTGCTATTTTTTCTCAAAAACTCTAAAAATTACTATTTTTAAAAGATAATAATAAAATTGACCATGTTGACACAGCATCAATTATTACACAAATCAGATTGCACAATGACATATAATCATTCCAGGAACATTTTAACAAATATTCTTAGCTTGGCTAACAGTCAACATGAGTACGACTTTCATGTAACCTTCGAATTTTTGCTGTCAATGTGATACATAAAGTAGTAAGAAGAAGACCTGAATTTTTTCGTTAAATATTCATATATTTAGTATGAGTGAACGTAAACCATTAATTGAAAAATAAAACCTTGATTTTAACTTTCTTTCAGATGTTTAATTCTTCTTGAAGGTATGGGGCCAACAAAACAAAGTTTTGGGATATCAACAATAGCCCAAATTTAATATTAACACCCAGTCTCTGAGAAAACAATGCAAAACTGTCCATAAGGAGGGTCAACCAAGTTTAATAATTTGTGTGTGATGAATGGACACTACAAAAGATGTTTTTTCACAAAATATCTCCTCTGGTATCCAAACCGTTTTTTTTTTTTGCAATGGTCTATTAAGTACCGGGAACCAGTTTTCTTGCTTTTTACACTTTTTTTCATGAAAATATCACATTTGCGACAGCTAAAGTTTTCAACTGAGACAACTAATCACAAAGAAAACATATTATGTCTTCAATAATGTTCAATTGTATTTTATCTGTTAATGAAAAAGACACAATTATGTTTTCGGACAAAATGAGGAAATAAGGGGAGATAATCCTATAAAAACCCATATCTAGAAAAAGCCAAAATATGCACACATTCAAAATCCAGTAGGATATGCTTCAGTGAATATTTTCTTATGTCACTGGTTCTCTCTTATAGTACAGTAATAGTGTTATTAATTGATGGCATGAAATTGCTGGGCAAATGATTTCAGGTATATGTGAGCATACCGCAAAAATGCCCCTTTTTTCATTTTTTTTTCAATAAAATATTGATCTTAGTGCCAAGCTATAATTTATTTTACAAAAACATTTCATAGTTCTACACCATTCTTTTATAGTCAGAGTTAATTAAACTGCAGTCATTTTAATCTATAAAAAACAAACCTTTGCACAATAAATAAGTCCAATATTCTGTTGATTCAATATTTAATGGTTCTTTCAAATATATATAGCAGCTTATGAAAATGCTAATTGTTTCTAACTATACTGTTGGGTTATGAGACATATAAACAAATTAACATATTGTGAAGTTTATAGTTACATAAAGTCATAACAATTCATAAATATTCTCTTTTTTTACTTTTATAAAGGGAGATAATCTGCATGTTTTTCTTTTGTTTTTTTTTCATTATTTAGGTTGCTGAACTTTAAAAATTATTTGTTTAGCAAAATACATTATAAGTTAACTGTTGTAGATAATAACTAGGTAAACATTTTATTAATAACAATTTTCTCTATCTGATATGGTTGTTAAGTTATAGGCCAATATTGTAAAAACCCCATTTTAAACAAATGTACACTGCCAGGTTTCAGGAAAATGTTTTAAACTTTAAATTAAAGATATGCAAATACAAACAGTCTATGCCCATTTTACATTATAAACAAATCTGCCTATTTTGTTTTCCAATACACTACAAAAACATGATTGGAAGCACCTAGATGATGATTCCTACCATATTGGAATTTAATTCATTAAACAGTTTCTGAAAAATAGACTAACACTGATTTAAATGCAAAAAATTGGGAAAACATTAACATACAAACTCCAACAATAGTTTTTAGATCACTTTTAAAAATTGCACACAGGTCAATATTATCTTTCTGAACAAGTTGATCCTTCCAAGATTTTAGATAAATGTAGCATTTTTATAATTTTTGAAATATTTGCAAAAAGCTATGTTTTGGCCACAATGTTTTACTTTTACCAATGACAGCCATTTGTTTGACCGGTGTCGTACGTATAATTATAGGTTCCCCCAATTTACTTATCCAGCCAGGTACACAAAATTAACATTTTGGGTCCTGGGTCTCTATAATATATGGTCCGCCCGTATATGAATGGGTCTGCCCAATTTACGTATCTGGGTTCTTTTTCCCTCTTAATTTTTATTTTTCAAATATGAATATTCAAGAACGTTCTACACAATAATTTAAATTCGAATATATGCTTTATATCGGTTCAAATAGTGATTATTAAATACAGTAATTGGTGTCTGTACTCGGAAATACTAGATATATATAGGCGATTTATTATTTTATTATTTATGTTATATTATTACAATTTAACTGATTACAGTCTTACATGCTATGTGACGTCTGGGTTATACATGTTAACTGGAACAATTAATACTTCCCTTATGTAAATGTATATTTGTTTGGTGACGGTTGTAAATGCAACTAGTTTACATATTAAATAAATGTGCGAACACACTACTGACTTTCAAAATAAATTTTATTATTTTATTTTATGTTCCAGCATTTTGTGCCAATTCTGACTAGCTACCACTTTATAATTTTTATGTTCCCCAAGTGGTGTTTCAAAACATGCAAAATGGAGACCTTAAAAATGGAAAAAAATATCGTAAGTGACAATAAAGTTCAATGACTTGCGGGACTTCATATCTTGTTTGCACTTCAGAAAGAAGTCCAAGAAGACCAGAGGATCCATTACACCATTTACAATATGGATGCTGTCTGTGGCATTAACTCTAATTATCACCATAATTTGTACGGAAATGGGAAAGGAACGTGATCGCATCGTTGATCTTTGTAAATATGCCTGCAACCTGATATGCACAAGTCTTAAATCGATGGACTTTATAGTCTTTACCTTAGATCAATGTCTGTATTATCTAATAGTCCAATGAGTATCATTATCTCTTAAAATTTCTGCGTATATTTTGATAATTTCTGCAGTCATGTCCGTTTACATGTGTTAAACTTCCTAGGGTTTTAAATGACAGAAAATGGCAGACCCGTAAACTGTATATTCATGTGTTCTGGCCATAAAATTAATATGATTGATTGATTGATTGATGTTTAACGCCAGCCTCCTTATACTTAAACGTAATCTCATACAATAATATGAGAATATACACAGATAAAAATGGTAGTTAAAACAATAAAAAATATGAAGTATCACAATTAATAGTGAAATTAAATTTTATTAAATAAATTAATTTCCTTTAAGAACTTTAAAATTGTGTCGCCTGCGACAGTTTTAAATAAATTAAAATACGTATCTGCACTATAGAAACGTTCCGAATGTGGGCCACGTCCACACAGTCCATCAAGACTAATAGGTTCTTTCATACGTTTTGGGGAAAGACCGGTTGATCTTTCACGAGTGATAGAAATTTTATGTCTTTTCGCGAGTGGAGCGCAGCGAAACGAGCCAAAAGACATAAAAATTTCTATCACGAGTGAAAGTTCACACGGACTTTCCCAAAAACGTATGAAAGTACATATTTCTTCCGTAAACCAACAACTTTTACATCGCTATAACATATAGACTCTCCATTGTTGTAGACTCCATTGTCTCTGACGTCCAATCAGAACGGCGGAAACAAGAACGTTATAGAAGAACGTTGTTATGCTTCCATGACAACGTTCTTGTTTCTGGCGTTTTGATTGGATGACGCAGCAAGTACAGATGTGTGCGCGTGAGCTCATCTGTAATGGGTCATCTGTACCAGAAATCGGCCATTTACGGAAGAAATGCTTAATGGTGTATGGACTGTTGCATGGCACACATTCGGGTCGTGGCTCATGGTTTAAAATATAAAGTTCTATGTGTCGTCCTGGTATGACCAAGACGACATCTTGTCAAAACAACTTGGTCTCTTCGACCTCTAAAACATTTAAAATTATTTGTGTGCAGTAGTGGCTGGATCTCATGAAGTTTATTATGAACTTGGAGAACCCAACCACTCTGCCACAAATTAGAAATATATTTAAAAATTAACGGTTTAAAATCGGTAAAAGGGATACTACAGTTAACGATGGTATCCTTTAGTGCATTTTAAGCCTTCTGATCCACGACTGTATTTCCACGGATTCCGACATGACTGGGAATCCAGAAGAAGATAATTTCTTTTCCCAAAGCAACAATTGATTTGTAGATTTGAATAATTTTTAAAATGTAAGGATTCTTAATTTTGAAATTTTCAATAGCCAGTAGACAAGACAGGGAATCGGAGTAGACAATAAATTTGCATTCGTCTGACGAAGCAACTATTTTCATCGCAAGAAGAATAGCTTGCGCCTCTGCTGTAAATACAGATGAGGGAGACGGAAGGCAGCGAGTTTCAACACGCTCTCCGAAGACAGCGGCCGAGGACTTTATCACCGTCTTTTGACCCGTCTGTGTAAATAGTACTATAGTCAGGGTAACAAGATTTAATTTCTGCATAATTTTGTTGTATTTATAATAAATGAATATCGGTTTGGGGTTTAACCACGGGGGATCATGCGGGATTTCGATTGCAGCAATTTCATCTAAATTCATACCGGAATTTTCCAAATGAGATTAAATTCGGAGGCCAAAAAATTAATATGAAAAGTGAACCTGTAAACTGTAAATTTTAGGGCTCCAGGGCTATGCAAAAAGTTGAATAAGATATGCGGATCCATAGTAATTAAATTTCATGGGTCAAAGCTTAAACATAACTTGTAAACTGTACAATTTATGGGTATGGGGCTATTAAATGTATAAAAAAAGTAGCCTACACAGGAGTTTACAGTGGAATTACTTATATAATGTTCCACCCCGAACCTATGACCTGGTCTCCTGTTGCAATATTTTTTCATTTAAGCAAGCTACACTTTAAATATAACATCAGGTCAGGACCTTCCATGCTTGATGCTAAAGATGATATCATCGTCAGAGTACCAGAATACATGGGCCTATAGTTATAGACAAAAATCGATCGAAAGAGGACCCAAAATATTAACATTAGGGTCAGGGCGGACCCAGACCTGCAATTATATGACACCGGCAAACTTAACAAACACAAACTTGATAGAAGACACCTTGATGTGGCTGGTCAAGTTTCAATTAAATCCTTTTAGCAGTAAAGGAGAAGATTTCAGGAAATAAATATTAGACTATGACAATGATGATGGATGCACAGTGATGACAAAAGCTGACATGGACCTCTAGTCCAGGAAAGCAAACTAAAACTCATAAAAATCTAACTACATTTATCTATAAATTATTAAGAATTAATTAAAATCAAGGGTCTGTTCATATGTGGATTCTTTAAAAGAATGTGTACAGTATTTAGGAATAAAACATCCATTCCATTATCTTTCTTTGTTCAATCTGTTGATTTCTTTCTCAACACTCCACAATTTCAATATGTTCAGAAAATCAGGACCATCTGAAACATCAAACTAAGTTATCCACGATTTTGTAACTCGGCAGAGATTCCATGTTTGCCTACTTCATACTCAAAGTGAATTACTGAATATGCCAAAGAGACTGGATGTTTTGATTGCATGATAGCCATTCACTTAGCACAACTTTCTAGTTCCATCTGGGTTTCTTTGTTTTTCTAAGCTTGTCACTTACTTATTCATATAAAAATATGATGAAAATAACATGTAATTTATTCATTTTATGTTAAAATATAAATAAATATGCAACTTTTTTGTTTATTATCAATTCATTAATATATATTGAACTTTAATTATGCTTATGGAGATTAATCAATAGAAAAATAAATAGAATTCCTATGAAGAAAATCAAATTTCTTGTGGAATTCATCGTATTTTAGAATGGTTGCCATGACAACATGTAATAATAGCCCAGCAAAAAAATTATACAATAGGTAGAAAGAATCATGGAAGAAAATATTTGTTGTAAATAAAAGTACTACTTCAAAAGATAATTTCATATGCATAGAAATCCAGTTTTTATTTTTTTGTCCAATTCTTGATCATTAAGAGTTAGATTTTGTATTAGAAAACAAAAAACTGACAAAAAAATTAGTTTTTGTTTTCAGAAGATGCACATTAAGACTGCTTGATTCCATAAACAATTGTTTGAAACTCTGCTCAACTTTTTCAAAATAAATCAACGAAAAGCGCTCGTTTTTTCATGATTCAAGCCCCGTTTTTATGTATTTTATAGGTGGCGCTGTTTTACAATAAAAACAACACCCAAAATTTTTGTCAGTCTAGTATAGATTTCTCATATAAACCCTGTTCAGCCTGCAAAGTTTCATTAAAATTGGTTAACCTACCATGTGGACTCATTTTATGGAAATTGCATGGTTTTCTCAGAGACTGGGTTGAAATTCGATATACACATTCAAATCTCATTTGAGCAATCCAATAACATAAACTGACCTGTAAATAAACCGGGCACTATTTCAAAATGTCCAAAATAGTCCACTCAGACCCACGTACAGTGTTGGAATGACTACAGGTGTTGTAATAAGAATTAGACAGGTGCGAAAAGCATGCAAAGGTGTGTTTGACTTTAGGTTTGTATGAAAACATGCAAAGGCGTCTTCGACTTGAATATACGGTTGATTAGTAAAGCATCAATATGAAATGACGAATATGTATAATATATGATAATGAAACGAATAAAAAAGCTTCCAATTTAAATAAAAATATTAGCTTCCCGTAACATATAAATAATAAAGGACTATATTGTCTACTCCATATTATACAAATAACTGTCCGTCGTCTACATGTTGCACTGTATCTTGAAAATGTCTTCACAGATCTTTAAACAGCACACCGCTGTTTATTGATAGCCTCATGGTCTGTATAATGTTTAGTTAATTTCTGATTTTTATGGGTTATGGGACGTTGTTCATGAAAAACCTGCCAGGGATTTTTTTAGTATCTCAAAATTACTTCCATAAATTTTCTTGAAAATTCGGTCAGGGTTTTTGTGTCTTGTTTGTTTGTTTGTTTTTGTTTTTTCTTGTTTTTCTTGTGAGGAATATTTATAACGACGCTGTACAAGGGGCGTCTGTTTTGTATATTTCTAAAAATAACTGTATATAATTTTGCAGATGATAATTCTCTTTATATGGAAGCATAGATTTTGATGATGTAATAAAAACTCTTAAAGATGATAGCTAAGCAACGTAAAATGTTTGTAGGTAACCATGGTAAACTGCGATTCGGTAAAATGACTCGTGATTCAAATAATAACTTATGTATTTCACGGGGTAATGCATAATGCCCTATGTCCAACCATGCAGCATTACAGCATCAAGGCTAAATTGATCTGAAAGCCTGTATGACAGTGTCACCAGTGCTGTCTACTTCAACTGTAGCAACAGTGGTAATTCAATAACTTCATTTAGAAAAGACAATGCTGGCTAGTGTGACATATTCTTCTCCAATAGCCGATTCCAGGTAGAGATGACGGAGTACAGATGAGTTCAAGCTGTACTCTTTGCGTCATAGAATCAAATGTGACCTGAACAAAGAATGTGTTATTGTAACGTTCTTGTTTAAAAGTTCTTTGTTTCTGGCATTCTGATTGGATAATGGAGAGTATATAAGATATCAGGATGTAAAAGTTTATTTGATTAAAAGTTAATAGTCATGCGCTTTTTAGAAAGGCAGTGTGGTCTACTGCTCGTGATAAATTTTGTATAACATAAAGTTTCTACTACTCGTGGAAATCACCTGGTTTTTTCCCAAAACATATGTCAGAACCTGTTACTCTTTTCAATTTCTTCTGTAAATGGCCGATTTTCGGTTTGCGGTGATCACAGTACAAACAACTGTGGACTGTGAGCACGCTCACAAAGGGATACCCCCGTTTCGATTCAAGTCCAATTATCTCCCCTGAATAATATCCGACGGCAACGAAAATTCTTCATGCACATCTACATATGATGTACTTCCTTCATGTAAAGTATCATCAAAATATGTTAAACGGTTTAGGAGGAGTTGCGCTTACGAGGTCTCACACTGAATACTATATTTAAAAAGTCTATCTCAAATTATCTCCCCTGAATAATATCCGCCAACGACGAAAATTCTTCATGCACATGTACATATGATGTACTTCCTTCATGTAAAGTTTCATCGAAATCTGTCAAGCGGTTTAGGGGGAGAAGCGCTTACAAGGGATGTGGACAGACTGACAGACAGACAGACAGGGTGTTTGCGGGGGTATAATGAGTTCACGCGCGCTCCTCTTTACTTGTTGGGTCATCTTATCAAAACACTCCAAACAAGAACGTTGTTATGGTTCTTGGGCGTCCGAAGAAATTTTAATTAATTTCTTTAATAAATACAAACACTGTTCTTGTTTACATTTCTTGTTTCAGACGTTCTGATTGGATGTCGGCTATTGCAAAATGGAGTGTATTGGTTATCTTGATATGAAAGTTTTTGGTTTACGCAGGAACCTATAAATCAAATTAGTTGTCCTAATCCCAGGTTTACGGAAGAAGTTCTGCGGTGCTTTTAAGCCAAAATCAGTTAAATTTGACCAACTAGATCAGAAATATCTAAAATTCACCTTGTGAAGATATGAAAGGTATTAATCAAATCGAAATCTATATTTTTATGATAACTGCAAAGTTAGGGCACCAAACGGATACATTTGAATTGTTTTTAGCTCCTCAAAGAAACGACCAGTTTTTGTGCTGTGATTCAGGTTATATAAAACCCGTCACTTCTATTGTACTATTTTATATAGTCTATTCCGTTAAGTTTAATGCGTAGGGCTATAATAACTTGGTTTTTTTTTATTTTACACTGACAATTAAGCTTTGATGTGTTCTTCAACACAAAAGTGGTGATGCCGGAGTGGGCTAACCTCGGGGAATTAACACTCAACTACCACCGCTAACCATCACGGATGTTAGTAATAAAAAAATACAACGAATTCCCAAGCAATACATTTTGCTACCTGACGCGCGTCTATACAAGACTCATCAGAGGCGCTCTACCTAAAAAATTGAAAATGCCAAACACAATTTGAATATGAAGAGCATATAGAACAATAAAACCAAAATATGCCGAACTGGAAACCAAATTATGACCAAGATCAACCTATACCTGGGTAGAAGAACCTTAGGGTTTTGACATTTTTAAAATTTACACTGACAATTTCATAGCTTTGATGCCGGAGAGGGCTAACCTCGGATAATTAAAAGAAGGGCTCTTGTGGTTGATGATCACCATTCAACAACAAGAGCCCTTCTTTTACGATATAATGCCGGGTTATGATGCGGACCACACCGGGGTTACGTATTTGGGGAGTTAGATAAAGATACCGTTTTGTTGATTGCAGAAGATAACGTGAATTTTAACCGCTAAAAAGTATCCATTCTATAAGTCGAGCACGTTCTGTCCTTAGTAAGGCTCGGATTGACTCGCCGATGTTGACTGATAGTAGCTAACTAACTGCCTTAACCATGGCCTCTGATCTCCAATGCTAAATTGTTGTTAGGAACAAATCTTTTTATGAACTTTGGTTGTGAATTTGATTTTACAAAATGTGGGAAGTCAAGGTCTGATATTAGATTAAGAGACTAATAGGTTCTTGCATACGTTTTTGGGAAAGACCGGTTGATCTTTTACGAGTGATATAAATTTTATGTCTTTTGGCGAGTGGAGCGCAGCGAAACGAGCCAAACGACATAAAAATTTCTATCACGTGTGAAAGATCACGCGGACTTTCCTAAATACGCATGAAAGTACCTATTTCTTCCGTGAACCAACGACTTTCACATCGCTTTTTATAACTTATAGACTCTCCATTGTTTTAGACTCCATTGTCTCTGACGTCCAATCAGAACGCCGGAAACAAGAACGTCAAACAAGAACGTTGTTATGCTTCCATAACAACGTTCTTGTTTCTGGCGTTTTGATTGGATGACGAAGCAAGTGCAGATGTGTGCACATGTCAATTATGCTATCAAAAATGTCAAAATCAGTTAAAATTGCAGTAGAAAATAGAAAGGTAAATAAAATTTATATATAATACAAGAAAGTCACAAAAGATGGATCGCCTGAATATAGCTGAAATATTGCTGCTCGGGCGTTAAACACCATTAATCAATCAATCAATCAAAAGATGGATTTTTATTTAATTCAAGATTTAAAAATTTGGATATAAAACTATTTTTAAAGTGCACGTTATATTTAGATACTTATAAAATGAGATTAAGCATAACGTATATCGAAGTCCTTAAAACTAACACACATTAAAAAGGCTGTATGAAATTTCGAAAAATGTATATATAATAATACCATAAAAAATAATTCAGTTATATTAGAATAATTCTATTCATGCTGTAATTTATTTATATTAAGTGCTTTGATTGGATAAAAACACTTAAATGGCGGCTTCTCATATAATTTATATATCGATATTTCCTCTGAGCGGACTACTTTCAGTATCCAAGGTACACAAGATGGCGTCCTCCTTGCGTATCATCAGGGAGAGGGGACAATTTTTTCTCTGCCCTAATGATTTCCAATGAAATCGATTGAGATTTCAAATAAATATATAATATAAATACAATTTAGTGTTTCATTTTTTTTCATATCAATATCTAAAGAACCGCGATTCTTTTGGTACTATGTTTTGCATATCCCTACGCTTTCCGGTCTAGGTACGTTTTGAGGTCTAGATAGGTTTCTGTAACTGTTTTTGCTGTTTTAAACACCGCAACGATTATTTCACAGAATTATAAGGATTAAACACTGTGTTTTAGGAAATTATAAATGTGTAAACTCCGGCGACTCCCTCACAAACTTGACTTTATTTAGTTTGTGAGGGAGTCGCCGGAGTTTACACATTGATAATTTCCTAAAACCCAGTGTTTAATCCTATAATAAATGTCATCAACAATTTATATAGTTTTAAAAATTACAAAAGTTTAATTGTTCATAAATTATTTTGCACAATACGAATCTTCTAACATTTTTTGTGGTTGTTTATTTTAAATTCTGAAAATATTATTAAGTTCTTAACAACGTTTATGCACATGAATGCTAGTTTGACGTTTGGGATACATTTAATTGCAAATACCTTTAAACAGTTTTAATTACTGTAAAATAAATAAATACACGTTGTTATTTGTCGGAATGTTTTCTTTGATCTTCCGGCGACGCTCGACAGAAAGATACGATAATTGCCAATCTTACCCCTCCCCAACAGAACCACGTGACTATGGGATTTCGGTCATTATCAATGTTGAAGGCAATAGAACTGCTCTCCCTTGTGCAGTCAAAACAATTTCCTATATATAAACAACTATTGTATAAATCACCACTTTCTTTTTATTATTTTTTTTTTCATAAATTTCCCCCAAAAATACACAAAATATTTACATTTGTTTAAATAAAAGCCATTAGGCAATAAGTCCGTGCGAGACAGTTTAACGGTAGTCAAGGACGTTAATAACCCCGATAATAAAGTACCACTCTCCGTCTGACCAAGGGCAATAGGTTGTCGGTGTACGACGTTCAAAATCCTCCCCCCCCCCCCAAGTCAATTAAATCACCACTCTGTTGGCCTTAAAAAACATTCGTTTTTACCTATTGCAGAGACGGATTCAATTGACACTTTCTAGAAGCACCCGGACGTTCTCCTGTTTAGAAAACAAAGAAAACAATAAATATTTGTGTATTCAAAAATCAGCCATATCAAATCAGCTGACTTCTGTTAGATTTTCAATTTATTCTGTAAATTAATCGATTATTTACGTAATTAGATCAATAACGATTCACATAATTATATATCCACACAATGTATGCACTGAATATGTACGGGGTATCTCGCATGGTCATGTCGTAACAAAACATAATTTTGCGCACAGAACGTGGGTAAGGCCGAGTGCAAATATAAAAATTATATGCAGACTTGTGCACACACCCAGGAATTTATTGAAGCCGGACTGGTAAATCTTTACCTACGAAATTGTCAAATTATTTATCACAATACTGTTGATGTACCGTATATGACTACGAAAGTAGTATCCGACTTCTCATAAATATTTGCCGAGACTGCATCATCATTCACAGTTGATCAATTTTGTAAGTATATTAAACTTGTGTGTTACCTTCTTGAAATGAAGGAAATAATTTTAGACGTAACATAAAAAAATGATAAACATAATTTTGTGTCCTTTTAAGTGCCAGTAATTTTTAGGATCAGGCGCTTGGACTTCAATAGATATTGGTTTGATTTAGTTTAGTACCAGTTTGCCGATTTTGTTTTATCTAATATATTAAGAACAATCTCCACTGTTTATAGTATATGTCTTCATTTATTCAATGAATTTACAAATATTTTCTAAACATCCATAAATGTCAATAAACATTCAAATTATCAGCTGAGATGTTTAAAATGTATAGGTACTAGTAATGGAAGACTTTCCAATTTAAAAAACGCAAACCAAGTGTCCACTTCCGGTGCTAAAATATGTGGCTACAGCCGCAGTTTGTCCTGTTGAAAACTTTTGAAATGGACAATTGTCTTTGATAACTTTCAATGCTTCATGTTAATAACAGGTTTCAAAATCTGAGTGAGGATGTTTATTAAAACTCCCTGCTGTGTAAACATGATTGTTACTTAATTAACCGATGTTTATTTAAGAAATAGATTATTGCAAGCGGGCTCTATGCAAATTAGAACATGGTCAGACCTTATATTTGTCAATATTTTATACCGAGCGATAGCGAGGTATAAAATGAGGACAAATATCAGGTCTGGCCATGTTCTAATTCGCATAGAGCCCAATTATAATAATCTATTTTGATTCTAATATGTCTAACAATTGTTTTAAAATTTCGAAGCGGCTCTAACAGGAGGCTTTGAATGGTAAAACTGTTTTTTGAAACTAATAAGATATATCCCCAAAACAGTATGTAAAAGCAAATAAAACTGACATAAACATATATTCTCGTCATTTTATTTAATATACGTACCTTTTAAACAAAAGATATTGAGAAATCTTAACGAAATTGCATTGCTCCAGTTTGGAATTTTTAGTTGAGCGTAATATGACGTGGAATTCTAATTGTGTATCTAAACATGTATCGGGAGTCGTTTAAATCATATAAATCTCAGAATTCAGACTAAAAATAACCACATTATTAACAATAACAATAATTATGGATAACACATAAAAAACTGCATTTTTAAGTCAGTTTTTACATTTACACAAAACACACATTTTATGCATGTGCAAACTAAACTTACTGGAATTTTGACATGGCTTTGTTTACATAGCTAAAGCAGGACATGATATTAGAATACCCCATTTATCTGATGCTAATCTAAGGTAGAACCCCAGCTGTTTTACAGCTTGATTAAACAAGCTTACAGGTGACATCCGTGTTCCGTCGGAACAAGGCATTAAGTTGTTGGTGTAGGACGTAAAAAACTCCCCAAGTGTAGTTACATCCATGTTCCAATATTCAAACTCACCTCTTGCCTATGGCTATAGTAACATGATTACATCTATCTTGTATTTTTGCTGAGATTTTAATTGAAATGAATAAAAGATTGTTTATTTGCAGAAGTACCTATCATAACTGATAGTTCACTCGATTGTTTATTTTTAATTTATTCGTAATCATTCCATTGATGACAAAATAAAAAACTTGAAGTGTGTAATTTAAGGATGCATTCTGGTAAAAACTTGTATTCTGGGCTGTTTTTGTTACACTACAAAGAAAACCGGATCGGACAAAGTCAAAATAGAAAATGAAAAAAACGAGAATTGTGAAATATTTTCACCATAGAGACAGAAGAATTCAGTCTAATGTGTTGTAACAATACATGTAGTAGGATCAAGTTCAGTGACTCAAATTGAATTCTTTTTATGTAATTAATCTTCATATTTTTTCTAAACGTCCATATTTTTCTATAACATTCATGTATAGACTGAGTCGAGTTCATGAAAAGTCATAAGTTGTAAAATCTATCATACTAGTAAGTGTTGGAAGTCAGCACTTTAAATGTATTTAACACTTATGACATTTTGTGAAAAACACTGCTGATGTATATTGTTCTTAATTGGTGGGATAACAAACAATAGGCGAGAAAAAGACAGTAATGCCACCATTGGTTTGTATGCAATTATAAAAACGTGGATGAATACAGGTGTCATACTGTAGCAGTGTTGCTTTAAAAAAATGTCTAGGTGTGAGAAATTAGTTCTTTAATTTATGCATAAAGTTCGTGAATAATAAATTAATGTCAAATTATAATATTGCCAGTTGTCCTCCCCTTTCACCAAATCCCTGAGTTTTAAAAAAATTTAAATTGGCATAAGACCAAAATTCTTCAACAAATTGTCCCCACTTTTACCAATCAGAATTCTTGAGTGTCCTATTTGTAGCACATAGAAATATGATAAATATACTTATATACTAGTATAGGCATATTCAAATGTGTAAAAATACAGATATCAGGAATCAGAATGCATGTTTAAACATAATTTATTTGCTCAAATTTGCAAATAGGATAAGACACAAGTTAGACAAACATACTAGTATGAAGTCTTCTCCAGAATGCATGCTGTTTGATAACTTGTTATGTCCAAAGAAATCGAAACAAAAAGTCTGCTGCAGCTGTGAGTTGTATAACAGTTCTGTTATTAACTTCATGTTTCGTTTTGTAATTTATCACATACATGTACATATGTACATGTAGTACTAATTTGTTCGTTAAGTATTTAGTTCTTAAGAAATTGTTTGTATACATTTAGGAAAAAAGAAAGAAACATATCTGAAGCAAAACAAACGGCAAGTTTGTTTTGCTGCAGATATGTTTCTTTCTATTTACATGAATACAGTATACATACTTCATATTAATTTGAAGATCGAAAAAGTTGCAAATAGGTCTGGTCACAGGAGATATAATGGGATAATCATTGATTAATCCTATCTTCAATAGTCATGGGCTCCAGTTATAATCAGCTCTGTTCACCATCACTCTTGGCAGAAACAGCTGGATTTTCATTGTCACAATTAGAATTCAGATTGCATAAAATTAGGAACACATTTTTACTGCTTTAAGGAAGGTGCAAATTATTCAAATTTTTCAGAATTCTTGTAGTGTTGCTGATATCCATTGGTTAATTATGACATTAGCTGATTGGATAATTATGACATTAGCTGATTGGATAATTATAACATTTGCTGATTGGTTAGAGAGATAACTAAGAAAAAATAAACCAGATGGCAGTTTGCATGAATTACAAATATACTGGTAAACATGTCTGTCGGTGGTGACCAGGAGACAACGGCATGGTAACCCTTGGATACCAAAAATGCATGTACTAGTTTGCTTTTGTTATTTTTTGACAGAACTTTTGATTCACCTGTCTTAGATGTGAAATCATGATACAACCTGCAGCTTTTAGTGATGTGTACATGTACATAGGCCTTACTGATTCAGAATAATGGTTTTATACATGTATATCAGCTGGGACAAAAATACAATCATTCTGGAAGCCAATTCATGTCATATAATGTGTGTATTCAGTCAAAAACATACACAGCTGTTGTTGTTAATTTCAAATGTATCTAATAGACAATAAAATTACCAGGATTATGCATGAATATCTCCAACACCAAAGATAAACACACTTAAAATAAGTATTAAACTTCTTTATATAGGTATATTTTATAATGTTTTACACATTACACATATATATTTGGGGTTTTTATGACTCAATTTAATACATGTATAATATGAATCTCTCCGCATAATTGAACACATAATTTTTTTAACATAATTTTGCATTTTATTGATTTTAGTAAGACCTGAATTTAATACTAACATGATGATGAACAATAAATATTTGATTGCAATATATCATTGTAATGAACCAAAAAAGTAACATTTTTTAAAATATGAAAATAAACAGCTTATAGAATATTTCACATAATTACTGTCGTTGATTTCCCCGTGATATTTATATGATATATTTAGAATTAGATGTTTAAGATTCTAAAAAAGTAAATTCATGAATAGCTTACACGTATACTAGTACATGCACATACTTAAAAATGTAACAGAATGTGAAATAAAATCCAGGTATATGACATTGTGTATGTACAACATAATTATATGTAATGTATCATATTCTCATCTCCTACATGTATATAAAACAAGGGCACCTTAATGTCTCAGAGAATTAAGGTAGTTTGTCATCTACTGTTTGAAAGTGTGGACCTTAATGCAGGGGTAAGGGATTCACTCAACTGTAACCTAATTAACTAGAGATTGCCAGTTTTTCTGTCAAAGATTAATAAATTTCTTGGAAAGACCAAGTTATCTTCCAAGAGTGATTCACATGTAAAATTTCTACAAGTGGGGCATCATTTGGGCTTTCCCCCAAAACAAAAGAAAGTATAAAAGCTGGATGTCATTTTATCAGTATCCTCTGGTGACTCCATGAGATTCATGATGAACTGCTGGTGGAGCCATGACACTTGTATATGACATTGCTCTACCTCCACCAAGATGTGTTGAATTTAAATCCATATTTACTGATTTCAAAATGTAAGTAATAGTATGTCAAATCCATTGAATATTTATCTTATATCTACATGTAACTTATTGTTTCAGTTTGATATTTTTCAGAAAAAAAATGGGAAAATACTCAGGAAAAACATGTAGATTGCTCACTATGTTGGGCCTGACAGCAGCTTTCTTTCTTGTTGAGATCATTGTTGGTTATGTAACAAATTCCATTGCTCTGGTGGCAGACTCGTTCCACATGTTATCAGATGTAGTGGCATTGATTGTAGGATTTGCCTCTGTCAGAGTGAGTGTATTTATTTAACAGATTTAGACATTTTATCAGCAAATTATTCCTGTGTATTGCATAACTAATAGTCTATATACAATAAATGCTGTTTACTATATATTGTCCTATCATTATACCCCCGCAAACTTGTTTGGGGGGGTTATATAGGAATCACCCTGTCTGTCTGTCCGTCTGTCCGTCCATCTTTCCGTCTGTCTGTCCACATCCCTTGTAAGCTCTTCTCCTAAACCGCTTGACGGATTTTGATGAAACTTTACATGAAGGAAGTACATCATATGTAGATGTCCATGAAGAATTTTCATTGCTGTCTGATATTATTCAGGGGAGATAATTGGACTTGAAGCAAAGCTGGGGGTATCCCTTTGTGAGCATGCTCACAGTCCACACTTGTTTTTTACTGCGCCTTGTACAATGACTTTGAAAGTCTAGTATTGACTGAGTAATTGACGAGGATTGCCAGTTTGCCTACACTATTCATAAACAGCATCACAGTTATTAGACAATACACCACCAGGTTATATGACCTGTTCTGAATATTCCTTAGGAACTTCCTATCAGTCAATATGTTAATTTCTTCAATTTATTTTTGTTTTTGACAACACAGAAACCAAGATTTACAAAAGTTAAATAAGGATTTATTACATACACTTAATTGACATGCTATTTGATAATAATTAAACAAGATTTCTATTGTTGATAGTATTGTATTGTAGATAATATTTCATAACAGACTATGGTAAAATTAATTTTCAGATATCAAAATGGCAAACACAGAAGAACACTTTTGGATGGATCAGAGCAGAAATTCTTGGAGCTTTTGTAAATGCTGTGTTCCTTATTGCACTATGTTTCTCCATTTTGGTCGAATCACTCAAACGTTTGGTTGAAATAGAAAAAATACATGATCCCAAATTATTACTTATTGTTGGCAGCCTGGGATTATTAGTAAACCTGATTGGTTTATGTTTATTTCATGATCATGGTAAGTGCAATACACATTCTGAATCCTCTAGACATTTTCTTTTTATTTGGACATCTGAAATCAGCTTTTTTTAATTTAATTTATTTATCCTCCTAATGTTTAATTTGTAACATAATACAGGATTTTTCCTTTGATCTTTTTATGGATAAATCACACCTAATCTGTGCATTGTGCTTAATCATTCTTAAAATGGGATCAACTACAATGTAATTTCTTAAATGTTAGCTAACATAATCATAAAAATTAATGTCTTTTAGAGGATTAACTGATTATAAAAATATGCCACAGGGCATCCAATTAAACAGGGGTTCAATTACCAAAAAAAGACCATAATTTCCTCAAACCAAACTGAATTTCACAAATTTCCCTCAAAAATTTATGAGAAATTTTGATGAAATTAAGGTTTTGGTGTTTGGTATTGTGTCCCATTTATTTATTATGAAATGACAGTTAAAAATCTTCTAATTCTTGCTTATTGTTATTCAGTATAGCACAATGTTTCTAAGATCTTTCCAATTTCTGTCTAAAGACCACATAGACCATTTTAAAGTAAACATTTGGGAAAAAATTATTGTTGTTTTGATTTTTTTTTTAAATTTGACTCACTTGAGGGATAAAGAAATTATTATTATGTATCACATAAGCCTTAAGTCTTTTATTTCAAATTTTTATACCCCCGCTCGACAGAGTCGGGGGTATATAGTGGTCCTCATGTCCGTCCGTCTGTCCGTCCGTCCGTTCGTCCGTCCACATTTGGTTTCCGGATGATAATTCAAAAAGTTTACATCCGATTTGAATGAAACTTTGGGATATTGTTATATATCAGGTTGGTAAGAAGCCTATTGATTTTGGGGGAAATCCGTCAAATTTCAAGGTCACAGTCCACGAAAAACGTTGGAAATTTTAACAAAAAAGTTGTTTCCTGACAATAACTCAAAAAGTTTACATCTGATTTGAATGAAACTTTGGGATATTGTCATATATCAGGTTGGTAAGAAGCCTATTGATTTTTGGGGATATACGTCAAATTTCAAGGTCACAGTCCACGAAAAACGTTAGAAATTTTTACAAAAAAGTTGTTTCCGGACAATAACTCAAAAAGTTTGCATTCAATTTGAATGAAACTTTGGGATATTGTTATATATAAGGTTTGTGAAAAGCCTTTTGATTTTGGGGGAAATCTGTTAAATTTCAAGGTCACAGTCCACGAAAAACGTTAGAAATTTTTACAAAAAAGTTGTTTCCGGACAATAACTCAAAAAGTTTGCATGTGATTTGAATGAAACTTTGGGATATTGTTATATATCATGTTGGTAAGAAGCCTATTGATTTTGGGGGAAATCCGTCAAATTTCAAGGTCACAGTCCACGAAAAACGTTAGAAATTTTTACAAAAAAGTTGTTTCCGGACAATAACTCAAAAAGTTTGCATCCAATTTTAATGAAACTGTAAAATATTGTTATATATTTTGTTGGTAAAAAGCCTATTGATTTTGGTGGAAATCTATCAATTTTCAAGGTCACAGTCCACGAAAAACGTTAGAAATTTTTACTAAATGCGGGGGTATTAGTGATCGCTAGATCGACTTTGTCTAGTTTACTTTAAAATAGTCTTTCTGGTGTTTAGATGGTTCCATGTGTACATTTACATTGTCTCTCTGGTGTTTAGCTGGTTCCATGTGTACATTTACATTGGCTTTTCTGGTGTTTAGATGGTTTTATGTGTACATTTACATTGTCCAACCATTCATTTTACATGAAACATGTACAATATTTGATTGTTCGAATGTTATCTTAACTGCAGGAGGAATATGTTCAGGACAAGTGCAGTATACCAGTATATGCCATACAACTGGAAATAGATAAACAAAATCTCATACATGTCTTTATATTATTAAACATAGCATTCTATAAAGCCATTATTCATACAAACTAGACTGTATTTAGTAAGATGAAAATTTCACTGTAAAACAGCTTAGGCTCACAAAAAAGAAGCAAACAATTTGAATTAGTTTGTTGACCTTTACATTTGCAGGGCATTCTCATGGTGGAGGTCATGGTCATAGTCATGCTCACGAGAGGGAAGCTTTGGTTGATAAACCAGAAAACGGTGATGTGCCACATAAAAAATCTAACAGTAAAAACAGCATCTGTGATGATGAGAAGCCTGCAGATATGGATGCAGTTGTCCTAGAAATAGCAGAACCTAGACCAAGTAATTACTGTGTTTAATCCCATGTGACTTAAGTACTGATGTACATGTACTGACATATCAGACTACCATTGTTTTTCACCTCTTTGTCAGTATTAATTTGATGATTTTAACTTTTCCTAGACAAATTACCTTAATTTCAAATAATGTGATACTCATGTCCCGTTAAAATATGCAGTGGTCAGCATTCTGTCATAATTACACCCTTCATTTCATATAAGAATGAATTCTAAACTGTAAGTTCGTATGGTCTAAAAATCTACTTTCAATTTCAGTGCAAAAATAGTGATTGCCCTTAATTGATTCTCAACATTTTTTTGTTCAATTAAAACTTTATTCTTAAGTGTCTTAAAATATTCATCTTTTTAAAAATACTGAATGTGTTCTGGCATCTTATAAGGTTCAAATGATGTAGTCTACATGAGTGAACAGTGTTTGATTGCCAGGGGAGAAGTCACTTCTCCCTACTTTTGATAGTGTGATAAATTTACTAAATTTTGTGGTTTGGAGTTGGTTGTTATTTGTTTTATATTTCTTTTTTGACATTGTCTTTCAAAATTAAAGAATTAAAACTATTAAAGGTTAATATTGTCCATTCTGTAGATTTGTATATATATTTTGTTTCATGCATTTAAAAAATCTGTGAATAAAATTGATACTATTCTTTTATTAATGTTTTGATTGTATGTAAATTTGTTAATTGCTAAAAACAATATGAGGCACTGGTATCATGTCAAGATAAAAACTAAACTGCTTTATTTACTTGTGTTATGAGAAAGAGGGTCATTTGGATTAAAAGATTCAAAGATCTTTGCACCTTTACCATTGAGATATTTAATAACAACACACATTTATTCTTTCAGCGTCGTCTGCTGCCCAACTAAATATGAGAGGTGTATTTCTTCATGTACTTGGTGATGCCTTAGGATCAGTGATAGTTATAATTAGTGCCCTGTTGATCTGGTTTGTAGAGGATGATTGGAAGTACTACATGGATCCTGCTATGAGGTAAATTTTGATTGGTTGGTAGAATTATAATTAGTGCCCTGTTGATCTGGTTTGTAGAGGATGATTGGAAGTACTACATGGATCCTGCTATGAGGTAAATTTTGATTGGTTGGTAGAATTATAATTAGTGCCCTGTTGATCTGGTTTGTAGAGGATGATTGGAAGTACTACATGGATCCTGCTATGAGGTAAATTTTGATTGGTTGGTAGAATTATAATTAGTGCCCTGTTGATCTGGTTTGTAGAGGATGATTGGAAGTACTACATGGATCCTGCTATGAGGTAAATTTTGATTGGTTGGTAGAATTATAATTAGTGCCCTGTTGATCTGGTTTGTAGAGGATGATTGGAAGTACTACATGGATCCTGCTGAGGTAAATTTTGATTGGTTGGTAGAATTATAATTAGTGCCCTGTTGATCTGGTTTGTAGAGGATGATTGGAAGTACTACATGGATCCTGCTATGAGGTAAATTTTGATTGGTTGGTAGAATTATAATTAGTGCCCTGTTGATCTGGTTTGTAGAGGATGATTGGAAGTACTACATGGATCCTGCTATGAGGTAAATTTTGATTGGTTGGTAGAATTATAATTAGTGCCCTGTTGATCTGGTTTGTAGAGGATGATTGGAAGTACTACATGGATCCTGCTATGAGGTAAATTTTGATTGGTTGGTAGAATTATAATTAGTGCCCTGTTGATCTGGTTTGTAGAGGATGATTGGAAGTACTACATGGATCCTGCTATGAGGTAAATTTTGATTGGTTGGTAGAATTATAATTAGTGCCCTGTTGATCTGGTTTGTAGAGGATGATTGGAAGTACTACATGGATCCTGCTATGAGGTAAATTTTTATTGGTTGGTAGAATTATAATTAGTGCCCTGTTGATCTGGTTTGTAGAGGATGATTGGAAGTACTACATGGATCCTGCTATGAGGTAAATTTTGATTGGTTGGTAGAATTATAATTAGTGCCCTGTTGATCTGGTTTGTGGAGGATGATGGGAAGTTCTACATGGATCCTGCTATGAGGTAAATTTTGATTGGTTGGTAGAATTATAATTAGTGCCCTGTTGATCTGGTTTGTGGAGGATGATGGGAAGTTCTACATGGATCCTGCTATGAGGTAAATTTTGATTGGTTGGTAGAATTATAATTAGTGCCCTGTTGATCTGGTTTGTGGAGGATGATGGGAAGTTCTACATGGATCCTGCTATGAGGTAAATTAGATTGGTTGGTAGAATTGGTTTTAACACTTAATTTAAAAAGTTGTCATCTATATCATGGAGTTTTTATTGGTGAAGGTACTGGTACAGGAGCTTCCAGAGATAAACCACCGAACTTTTATAGGAAAATAGGCATTCCTTGTCAATTAAAATTGGAGTCTAGCACATCCTGCCTGCAGTGAGACTCGAACCCACAAATGCAGCGTTGACAGGCACATGACCAGTATTGGATGTGTTAACTACCTTAGCCACTCGGCCACCCAGGCCCGAGCTCGGGGTAAATAAGAGCCGAAACATTTCTCAAGCCCCTGTTTTTGTATATCATACAAATTCAGTTAAACAGCATCTTTTGAATTGAGATTATGAAATCACAGTGTAGAAGTCATACTGTTCTGTCAAACCTGTGTTATAAACCGTAGCCATGGGAACAGTATACCAAATAAAATAACATTTTGTTCAGTTAATGTGTGTCAGATGATTCCGCACATGTTACACTGTCAAACCTGTGTTATAAACCGTAGCCATGGGAACAGAAAAAGTATACCTTTATATACAAAATAAAATAACATTTTGTTCAGTTAATGTGTGTCAGGTGATTCTGCACATGTTACAATCTTCCAATTTCGGTATTATTTAAAATATGTATATTTAATTTAACTTTCCTGTTTTATAAACATTTGTTTCTTTAATATCATAAAAACGCTTATCTGATCTTTAAAACTTCAAATCAATCTTTAGTATATCAATGACTGTTTGATTTCTTTTATTGTAAAAAATTAACTGTTTCATCAATGTTTAACTTTTGAATTGTTACATATAAAAATCTTTCTTAATTCAATCCTGTATTTTTTTTATGCAAATGCTCAATATCAATGGACATACCATTGTTTACATAAAACCAGGTAATGCTGAACAAAATGACAAAATTTAATACCTTGCCAACGATTTTTAACAAATTGGATTGTATGTTTTAAAAAAAAATTATTCAAAGATAAAATAATTCAATTTTCACGAGTAAATATTTTTTCTGAAACTAAAAACAGGTTATTCTGAAAAATGGTTATTTTTGCTGACTGCAAATAAGGCTTAGTTAACAAAAAATCAGTATTTCCCTTCTTATCTGATGCAACTGGCAAACTGAAAATAGAGAATCCTTTAACACAGCCTAACTTATATTTCTGAATTTCTTAATTGTGCTTAAATTTGAACCGTAGTGTCATGACAAGGAGTAGTGTTAAACAATTTTCTTTTCTGAATCTACTTGACTGATTTTAACTTAACTTTGAATCGAAACATAGCAAAGAAACGAACCGAACAACAAGAGCCAAAAGTCCACGGACAGATACATACAAATGGGTTAACCCAAAATAGTGCACAAAGCCAAACTAAAAAATATTTGTGTTTGCCCTTCTCTGACTCACTATTTTTTTACTGTAAGAAGGCAAAATCTTTTACATGTATTTTTTCCAACATTGTGATGTTTCTACAAGGTCACAATTGAAACATTTTTAATTCATGAAATAAAATCGGCAAAGTGTTTGAAAACCCATATACAGATCCCACAGGTCAAGCATGCCTTTGACATTGATTAATATCAAATATGAACAAAGTTTGATATAAAATCCAGAATGCGGTATATGCAGAGAAAATAAACTTCTTTTTTTTTTCATTTATTAATCTTTATTTTTGAGGTGGAGCAAATTTTTTTGGGTCGGCCTCAGGGAAGGTAAAACAACTTAATTTTATTTTAGGCCAAATATCAAATTTTATCATGTGTAGTTTAGTTGAGTGATGACAGGCTCCTGGTGTTCTGGTTTTACCTAGATTTTTGTCAACTTTGTTTTTGAAGTGCTTATGATACATGTGCATCTTTCAATATTTGATTTAAAAATTTGTATCTATTTTTAGTATTCTGATGCTGCTTTTTAAAAAAAATATGTGTTTATGGAATGTGTATCTATTTCAGTATTTTAATGGTCATAATAATTCTTAGTACCACTGGACCTCTATGTAAGTACATTCATTTTTTTTATTGTTTTATTTCTAAGAAAGTACAGACATAATATATACACAAAAATGGATCCACCATGTTAAAGTCTTTCACTTGTTCTCCATTTTCTATTGTAACCACATGATTTTAAAAGTCTGTGAAAATGTTTATCAATCAGCCCAAAAGAGTTTAGAGAAGTCTGATAGGCCAAAATTTGTACACAATCTGTCTCAAATTTATTCAGTAGACAGTTACTGCTGATTAAGAGAAACATGTATATGCCTTTACAGGAAAAATCATTGGCCAACGCCAGGGCAGATGTGGTGGGAGTGAGGGTGCAGGATGCCAGTGATAATATGGAGTACTGTCACCAGAATTACAATTATAATGTTTTCAGAAATTCATGTTATTACCCCAAACAAATTCTAGGTATTTTTTTCCTGTGAAAGCCGTCTTATTTTAGTTTTTGTTTGTCATACTTCTGTACATTATCACTGAACATAACTTGTATTATATTTTCAGTGAGAGATTCTGGCCTTATTTTATTACAAACTGTTCCTGGTCATATAAGAATTCATCAGTTAGAAGAAGATCTACAAAAAGTGAGACTTTGCTATATATTAATAGAAAGTTATCATGTACAAGGAATACTCAGTGTTGATACTATCTATAGTTTTTAGCTTGTCAGCCCAGGAGGTGCCGACAAGTCTGATAGATGAGAATTTATGATAAATTACATAATTTACAAGTACGGCCATTTCACATTGTTTTCGTTTAGTTTGCTCAGGATGGATATGAATGGCTAATTAATGTAGTTTGCCAAATAATTCATCATATCTAATATGACGTGCTTTAATGGCTTTGAGACCACAAATGTGGTAAAAAAATGATTTATATATGAGCAACACGCGGCGAGAAGGGTGTATTTTGAATGGCTCTTCCAAGTACAAAACTGTAATTCCCACCGTAAAGCTATTGCGTATGACGTATTAATCTTATAAATAGGGACACACGCTATAATTATCTGTTGCAATATATTGTGTGTTACATTGACGGCACTGCCAGTTTATGGCGGAAATGATGTTTCTATAGGACCGTAAATATCATAAATGTTCTGTAATTGTCTTATTAGAATATAAATAATTTAAAGAGGCTATGATTTATAATTGGTTTACAATGCTCGGGGTAAAATAATACGACATAATTGAGCACCCTGTTGTAAAACAATGATAAACCACAGCTTCCATGAATTATTTCTTAATTAATTAGTGGTTTCAACACTGGGACTGAAAATTTGTAGTGTCAACATCGGGGCTGAAAATTTGTGGTGTCAAAACAGGGGCTGGAAATTGTAGTTTCTACACTTGGGCTAAAAATTTGTTTGTCAACACTGGGGCTGAAAATTTGTAGTGTCTACACTGGGGCTGAAAATTTATGGTGTCAATACTGGGGCTGAAAATTTGAGCCAAAACCATGGCAAGGCTTGCCTAATTACAACATTAATTCACAAAGGTGCTAGTTATAGGTCTTATACTTTCCTGCAGAGGGTCCAGGGTTCATAAGTCATAGATCTTATACTTTCCTGTAGAGGGTCCAGGGTTCTTAAGTCATAGATCTTATACTTTCCTGTAGAGGGTCCAGGGTTCTTAAGTCATAGATCTTATACTTTGCTGTAGAGGGTCCAGGGTTCTTAAGTTATAGGTCTTATACTTTCCTGTATAGGGTCCAGGGTTCTTAAGTTATAGATCTTATACTTTCCTGTAGAGGGTCCAGGGTTCTTAAGTTATAGGTCTTATACTTTCCTGTAGAGGGTCCAGGGTTCTTAAGTTATAGGTCTTATACTTTCCTGTAGAGGGTCCAGGGTTCTTAAGTTATAGGTCTTATACTTTCCTGTAGAGGGTCCAGGGTTCTTAAGTTATATGTCTTATACTTTCCTATAGAGGGTCCAGGGTTCTTAAGTTATATGTCTTATACTTTCCTGTAGAGGGTCCAGGGTTCTTAAGTTATAGGTCTTATACTTTCCTGTAGAGGGTCCAGGGTTCTTAAGTTATATGTCTTATACTTTCCTGTAGAGGGTCCAGGGTTCTTAAGTCATAGATCTTATACTTTCCTGTAGAGGGTCCAGGGTTCTTAAGTCATAGATCTTATACTTTCCTGTAGAGGGTCCAGGGTTCTTAAGTTATAGGTCTTATACTTTCCTGTATAGGGTCCAGGGTTCTTAAGTTATAGATCTTATACTTTCCTGTAGAGGGTCCAGGGTTCTTAAGTTATAGATCTTATACTTTCCTGTAGAGGGTCCAGGGTTCTTAAGTTATAGGTCTTATACTTTCCTGTAGAGGGTCCAGGGTTCTTAAGTTATATGTCTTATACTTTCCTGTAGAGGGTCCAGGGTTCTTAAGTCATAGATCTTATACTTTCCTGTAGAGGGTCCAGGGTTCTTAAGTCATAGATCTTATACTTTGCTGTAGAGGGTCCAGGGTTCTTAAGTTATAGGTCTTATACTTTCCTGTATAGGGTCCAGGGTTCTTAAGTTATAGATCTTATACTTTCCTGTAGAGGGTCCAGGGTTCTTAAGTTATAGATCTTATACTTTCCTGTAGAGGGTCCAGGGTTCTTAAGTTATAGGTCTTATACTTTCCTGTAGAGGGTCCAGGGTTCTTAAGTTATAGGTCTTATACTTTCCTGTAGAGGGTCCAGGGTTCTTAAGTTATAGGTCTTATACTTTCCTGCAGAGGGTCCAGGGTTCATAAGTCATAGATCTTATACTTTCCTGTAGAGGGTCCAGGGTTCTTAAGTCATAGATCTTATACTTTCCTGTAGAGGGTCCAGGGTTCTTAAGTCATAGATCTTATACTTTGCTGTAGAGGGTCCAGGGTTCTTAAGTTATAGGTCTTATACTTTCCTGTATAGGGTCCAGGGTTCTTAAGTTATAGATCTTATACTTTCCTGTAGAGGGTCCAGGGTTCTTAAGTTATAGATCTTATACTTTCCTGTAGAGGGTCCAGGGTTCTTAAGTTATAGGTCTTATACTTTCCTGTAGAGGGTCCAGGGTTCTTAAGTTATAGGTCTTATACTTTCCTGTAGAGGGTCCAGGGTTCTTAAGTTATATGTCTTATACTTTCCTATAGAGGGTCCAGGGTTCTTAAGTTATATGTCTTATACTTTCCTGTAGAGGGTCCAGGGTTCTTAAGTTATAGGTCTTATACTTTCCTGTAGAGGGTCCAGGGTTCTTAAGTTATAGGTCTTATACTTTCCTGTAGAGGGTCCAGGGTTCTTAAGTCATAGGTCTTATACTTTCCTGTAGAGGGTCCAGGGTTCTTAAGTTATAGGTCTTATACTTTCCTGTAGAGGGTCCAGGGTTCTTAAGTTATAGATCTTATACTTTCCTGTAGAGGGTCCAGGGTTCTTAAGTTATAGGTCTTATACTTTCCTGTAGAGGGTCCAGGGTTCTTAAGTCATAGGTCTTATACTTTCCTGTAGAGGGTCCAGGGTTCTTAAGTTATATGTCTTATACTTTCCTGTAGAGGGTCCACCGTTCTTAAGTTATAGGTCTTATACTTTCCTGTAGAGGGTCCAGGGTTCTTAAGTTATATTTCTTATACTTTCCTGCAGAGGGTCCACCGTTCTTAAGTTATAGGTCTTGTACCTCTGGCACTAATTACCGGTAGATAGGAACTTGCCAAAATCTCACAAGCAAACTAACATTAGCAATCCAATACTACATAAAGATTTTAGAAAATTTTTGAATTAATAATGAATTTCAGAGTGAAACCAAACCAGTGTTTCTTACTTTTACAGGTAGAAGGTGTATTGGCTGTCCATGAATTCCATATCTGGCAGTTGACTGGTAACAAGATCATAGCTTCTGCTCATATACATGTCCACAGTCTACAGGAGTACATGGTAGTGGCAGAGAAAATCAAAACATTATTTCATAAAGCAGGCATACATTCCACAACAATTCAACCAGAAATTGTAGACGTAAGTAAACTTGAATTTGTGTTTTTCAAAACTCATGTTTCTATTTTAGTCTTAAAAGGTTATTTTTTTGTGTGCAAAATGTGGGGTTCTGACTGGATACGTACAATCCAAGGGGGCACAAATAAGAAAATGCTAGGCATGGTTTAAAAAGGTGTGGGATGTTCCCATACATAACCAACACCAGTCAGATGACAACATTTTATCTGAGGTCCTTGGTGTGGACATTGCCATGTTTTTCCACATAAATCATTGTGAGCGTTTAAAGTGGTGTAGATTGTAGTATTTATACAATATTTAGCAGTGTAACAAATAATTTAGAAAATCAGTACTGCTCAACTGTTTGAAAGGAGTTGTGTACTTTAAAAATGTAAACGGACCAAAAATATCCCATGTAAGCGCCCTCTGGCCAACATAACAGTAATGTCTCTAATAACTTTAAAAATCAGCACTGTTTAACTATTGTTACCATGGGGTTATGTCCATGAAAATATAAACTATATAAAAAAATGCATAACTACACAATATGTATTGTGGCATTAGACATTGGAAAGCTGTTTAAATTTTGTCATTTTTGAATATATCTTGAATAAAGATGTCAGTGGTCATTAACAGTATAAGTATAGAGTATTTATCTGGAATTAAGTATGTATTTTGTCAGAATCAGCGTTTGATAAAGTTTGGGTGATCAAAACCTTGTATCATCTACAATGTATATACTAGTAGGTGATACAACATGGCTGAACTAATTTTTGACCTCATAATTTATGGTATAACCAATTATTTTATGACAGTGTTGTGAATGACTCTTATTTTGATGAATAAAATTTGACATTAAGGAATATATTTTATGTAAAAGTGCTTCGTTGAATAATGCATTTAAATTTGACATGTTTTTTTTTGTTCTGCCTTTTTTATATTTCTTAATTTTAGATAAACTTATTACATACATTTAAGTGTATGTACAACTACCTGTATCACGTCTCGACAGTTGCATACATTTGACAGCACAATTAGATGCAATGCTATGCGTCTTGTAGTGATACGAATGTACACAACTATCTTGACATGATACAGGTTGTTGTACCTACACATCATGTATGAAATGTGTATTTATTTATAAATGATATAATAATTATTTTTATTATATTTATTTTGTAGAGCAATGATATTGTTGATTTTCCTCGGAAACAAAACTGTTCTCTAGAATGTGGACCAGATAAGACTTGTTTTGTTGATACATGTTGTGCACCTAAAAATAAAAGTGAACTTGCTCGACGCAGCAGCAAAGAAAATAGTCCAAATAAAAGTTCTGACGAAACCAAACTGAAGACCTCTGCTTCTTCTCCATGTTTTGAGTGAATGTTGTGATAGGTTGTTTTATAGAACAAATTATTTTTATATTTACATGAATATATTATTTCTGTGAAAAAGTGTCTTTTATGTACTGTGAAACCTGCCCTGGGAAATGACATGCCATTTTAACATTTATTAATTAGTTATACTATCATTTTTATAAGATATATCACTTTAGGGCTATTCTATTAAAAAGTATATGGAAGGGTAGGTCAGGAAGTCAAAAAATAGATAAAAGACCATCATACATTTTTCATTGTCAAGCTAATTGGCTTATGACTATTGATGTACCATAACAGCTTCCAAAATGAATAATCCCTTCCTACCTCAATAGACCTTTTAATGGAATAGTCCTAAAATGTTTAAGATATATTCTATATTAGCCTTTCTTGTAAAGCTTTGTAAAATTGTCATAACTTGGTGTCTTTTGTTTTACAGTAGTAATAGGAGATGTAATGTGTCTATAACAGTGATTCTGTATGCATCCTTGAGATGGTCCCCTTTCATAACACTTACATATGATCCACCTTGAGATAATCCCTTGTCACAACACTAACAGGTACCTAACAGGTAATCCTGCATGCAGCCTTGAGACTGTCTCTTGACACAATCCTAACAGGTGATCCTGCATGCAGCCTTGAGATTGTCTCTTGACACAATCTTAACAAGTGATCCTGCATGCAGCCTTGAGACTGTCTCTTGACACAATCCTAACAGGTGATCCTGCATGCAGCCTTGAGATTGTCTCTTAACACAATCTTAACAAGTGATCCTGCATGCAGCCTTGAGATGGTCCCCTGTCACAATCTAAACCGTTTGGTGGATTGTCACAAACAAATCCAATGAAACTAGATTCAGATTTAAAGTTAAATTTATTTACAAACTTATATATTGTTTCGTATGATGTATATTGTTTTCATCACTAGAAAAAACAAAATTTTTCAAGTTTGGTAAATGAATTACCATAGCTTTTTGTTTATTGTTGTAAGTCAACTGTATATTATATAAATTTATGTTTATGAATAACATTGTAAGGAATTTAGTATTTTAAACCCAGTAGTAAGGTTTATACTGCATTTTGAATGACTTGCATTTGTTGTAGAATTAGTCCTACATTGGGTGCTTCACAGTAACAAGATAAAGGTGACAAATACATTTTACCATTTGTCTGTTGGTGGCGTAGCTTGGTGGAAGCTTGGAAGCCAAGGTGTTCACATTTTTTAGGCAAAAAAAAACCCAACCAAATAAATTTTTATTTCACTGCAATTTCATTACAAGGTACTCAGATGACCTTGAAAACAGGAATTTTGTTTTTCTTTTTCAGGAAAAGTCTGGGAATTTCAACAAAATCTTGAAAATCTCTGGAAAAAAATGAGAAATTTTTTACATTGAAAAGTGATCAGATTGCATGTTTACCAATTTATATTACAAAGTTTTGCTTTCAAAGAGAAAGACAATTTACAACTAAGCTTTAAATCAGGATACATCTATTATGACTGGTGAAACCACTCTAGTGTGTAAAGTAACAATATTTTTTGAATAATACTTCATTTTGGTTATTGAAATTGATGTTCAATAGATAAGGACCTTATAATGATCAAAAATTCCATGTAAATTCCTAGAAATTAAAATGTTAATCTTTGTGGGAAGTCGTTCATTTAGAAAGATTTGTAACTACATGTGAAAAATGCTAGCTCTTGAAGAGTTGCTTCCCAGAACCCCCTACCAAGTCTTTGTTCTGGACCAGTCCTGGACCCACATAGGGCCTAAGTAGCCCCGGACACCCTGGAGAAAAAGGCTTCATCATCATTCAGACTCTAGCTACGCCACTGATAGTGATTCATTGCATGGTTACATAGATCACTTCAGACAGGAAAAAGGACACTTTTATTCATTTTATATTGTATTTAATTTTTTTTTTTATTTTTTGTAATTTTATTATTTTATTGTTTTGTATGTTGCAGAATATAAATGTAGTGTCTTCAAATAAAACTGTTATTTGTACTTTCTGTGAAAGTGCAGAGGAAAGTTTGCCAGAGACTCACATTTCTTCTGTTTCTAAGTTTGCCAGAGACTCACATTTCTTCTGTTTCTAAGTTTGCCAGAGATTCACATTTCTTCTGTTTCTAACACTTGTATCAAACATTTTTATTATATTTTATGACAAAGCCATATCAATTTAATGGCATAAAAATGACTATAATGTTTTAATGTTCATTTCACCATATTTTTATCTAAACCTCAGCAATTTTTTTTCTCCTGTTATGAGTTCAATGTGTTTTTATTTTTATTTTTTGTTGAAGATGATGAAATAGAAACCTTTATTAAAAGTTTACCGTTTATAGTTTGCATATTTTTTTTAATTAAGTATACATTTTTCTTTAAATGTATATTTTGCCACAGGCTTCTATATCTACATTAATGAAATATCTTAATGCTTGTTTTAAATTGTATCAGGAGGTTTTTTTATACTCTGCCACACAAAGTTGCCAGGTATTTTGTGTCAGTCTGTCCGTGCATCAGTGGTTTCCAGATAACAACTTGAAAGCGCATCAACAGATTTTGTTTACATAGGCTGATTTGTAATTCAGTAAAATGTGTTCATGAATATTAAAAACAATGTGACATGGCAGGGTATAACTAAATGTCTGATTAGATTATAATGTTGTAATAACTTGTATTCTGTTGAAGTAATATATTCAGTAAATTCCTTCAATGTGATTGGTTAATCAAGATGAGGATGTCATACTGTATTCCCTGTGAAAGTGGATATTGAATCAAGTTTCAAAATGGCGTCTATTCATTGTCTTATTTATTTGTTTTACATAATATAAATAGTAAAATATGATAAGAAGAGATATGATATTTGTAATACATGCGGTCTTCAATTTGTCTTGAAATAGACAATTGATAATCCAAAATTTATAGTCTGCTAAAATGGCAACAAAAGAAATTGCATTGTCACATCTGAAGTTTTGTAGTAAATAAAAATTTGTCAAAAATAGCAAGGTTATAAAATTTAGGTCAAATTAATTTTGGAAATTTATCAGTTCATAACTAATTTTAACTATAATACTAACATTTTCTGTTTTCAATTTACATCACACATGAAAATATTTGTGTGTATTGACCAGTCAAAAATAAACAGCCCAGGTGTAGTAAAGAGCCCAGGTGTAGTATTCTGCCCAGGTGTAGTATTCTGCCCAGGTGTAGTAAACAGCCCAGGTGTAGTATTCTGCCCAGGTGTAGTATTCTGCCCAGGTGTAGTAAACAGCCCAGGTGTAGTATTCTTCAGCTTAAATGTGTTGGTCAGTCCGTTCTTCAATATTGGTGGTTAAAACTAAATCTTCAGTCATGTATGTATTCATGAATATTACTACAAGAAGACTTCAGCAGAATATAATTGTTACTATAGCATGCAGAAGCCTTATATTTTGCATATTGCTTTATCCTATAATGCCATATGGTGTATAGCGATTTCATATTCATTTGTCATCTACTTCCTGTTTACGTAATGCTTTTTTTAGGGGGGATTGGGGGTTGGGTTATCACTAGTGAACATTAGCTCACAGATACACTTGGTTTGGCTTCACAGGAGACACAGGTTAATATTTTATTAAAGATCCTGAAAACATATAGTGTCCAATCTCATCTTGCTTTGATATCATGCGTATACGTTGACTATAAGACCTGTTTTTTTGGCTTTTTGGGGGCCACTTGTACTGGACACAAAAACTTGTTTCTTAGACATCAGTTGGTATATAAGAATGGTTAATAGCTTTCAATTTATCTTTAGGGAAAACAACATCTGATCTGAATTTATAATTTAACATAAAGTTTATTAAAAATTCAGTTTGTGGTAATGAGATATTTATGTAAGGTAAACATATATACATGACAGTATGTACAATGTTTGTTGTGACTTGTGTTTTATTTGTATATTATTTTATACTACTATGTAGACAGTTATTTATAACTTTATCTGTGATAGTTTTTTAGATCTCCATGGTTACTCTCTTTCCAAATAGAACAATACTGACTTGTTTTGAGCAGTACAAAAAATTACAACCAAATGTTGTGCATTGTTTTAGTATTTCTTGCTGTTTGAAAACCCCCTAAAACCATTCTTTTATCAATCAACCCTATAGGCAGTAGGGTAATGATTAAATTGTATGTCTTTGGACTTAAAAGAGTTTAATTCCATACAGTTTGTTGACCAATGTGTATTTGTTGTACCCATCCTGAATATAGCTGAAATACTGCTCCCTGGACATAAAGCAGACATCCAATCAATCAATCAATGTATTTGTTGTATTCATTTAGTTTATATTTGGACTTTTTTGGACTTTAACTTTTTGAATGTCATTTGATGCATTACAGTTAAACGTATATGGAGAAATTGTAACATACATAGATCTATAACTCCAAAATATATGATAACCATGTAAATTCATGTATACATTTTTAACATATATAATTTAATATAAAGATTAAACAGACAGACAGTTTCTGTGTTATACTCTCATTACATGGCCTCAAAGGGGTCTCGGTGGCCAAGTGGTTAAGGTAGATCATCTACTATTGATCATGTTGTCTGTCAACACTAAGATTGTGGGTTCGATTCTCACTGCAGGTATGGTGTATTCAACGCCAATCTTAATTGACAAGGATTGCCAGTTTTCCTACAGCGGGGGTTTTATCTGGGTACTCCAGCTTCCTCCTCCAATAAAAACTGGAAGCCATGATATAGCTGAAAAATTGCTGAATGTGGCATTAAAACATCAGTCAAACAAACAAACATGGCCTTAGACACTTTCAGCCTGTTTTAACAGACACTTAGCCTATTACCCTCTGACCTCATTACATGTATCTAGACACTTTCAACCTGTGTTAACCTCTGACCTCATTACATTTCCCTAGACACTTTTAGCCTGTGTTAACCTCTGACCTCATTACATTTCCCTAGACACTTTCAGCCTGTTTTAACCTCTGACCTCATTACATGGATCTAGACACAGCATGTTTTAACCTCTGACCTCATTACATGGATCTAGACACAGCATGTTTTAACCTATGACCTCATTACATGTATCTAGACACTTTCAGCTGGTGTTAACCTATGACCTCATTACATGTATCTAGACACTTTCAGCTGGTGTTAACCTGTGACCTCATTACATTTTCCTAAACACTTTTAACCTTTTAACCTCTGACCTCATTACATGTATCTAGACACCTTCAGCCTGTGTTAACCTCTGACCTCATTACATTTCCCTAGACACTTTCAGCCTAAATTCTACATTTTAAAAAAATTTTATGATAAAGGCTCACAACATTTTAACTATTTTGATTTCCTAATAAAGTTTTATTATCTTCTTCAACCAGAAAAATTGAATTAGAAAGTGCAAGAGATGATATGGTTGAAGGTTTCGTATCGAGAGAAAAAGCAAAAAAACTGGCATGAAAATGGTGAATACTTCTGTAAACTTAAGAAAAAAACTTTCAGAATCTATAAACAATAATGCAGAATACATCTCGGATTAGAAAAGAATTTTACAAGAAAAGTATTATGAAGATTTATATGGTTATAGAAAATTTAAAGAAATTGGTTTGGCTGATTCTTTCTTTAGTCATAATATACGTCTCAATGATGAACAACAAAAACTACTATGGAAACCAGTACTAAAACAAATTAGATATTAAGAGAAATAACTGGTTTGTCTCTCTCCAAACTGCACATGGGAAAAATAACTGTCTGGGAATTTTCAGGTAGACAAAATAAAATGTTTGACGTGCCAAACTTGAAAGGAGAAATAACTAGTTCTTTGACGTGCAAAAGCATGCCAAATAAGTTGCTTATTTATGACTACAAAGTCCCCTTGTTCTTGTTTGTGTTTAATTTGGACCTGTGGAACTCAGTTAAATAACCCTTTTTTGATTTAATAATTATGAATATTACCTTCATTAAAGGCCATAATTGTATATTAAATGAAGGTAATATTTCATGTAAAGAATTTGCACAGGCTCTTAATAAAATGAAAAAAAGTCCAGGGTCAGACAGATTTACCAGATTTAGTTTTATACATCCTTTTGGCAAGATATAGGCCCTTTTCTTTTTCAGGAAATTTTTCAGAGCTTCAGTGTCAAGGTGTTATAACAAACCTGCCTAAGGAAGATAAAGATAGGCGATAAATATCAGCCTCATCCATACTTGCTAACAGAATGAAATAATCTTACCATTTATTATAAGTGACACACAAAAAGGATTTATTGGTGAAAATACCAGATTTCTATTTGATGTCTTGGGGAATGTAATAAGTCGGGTTTACTTTTATTAAAAGATTTTGAAAAAAGCATTTGATTCTAATGAATAGAACTTCCTTCACAAAGCGATAATCATTTGTAATTTTGGCCCATCCTTTTGTAAGTGGTTTACAGTTCTGTATGCTAATGCAAAAATCTGTGTTATAAATACATGTAATGGATTTATGTCAGAATTCTTTGATCTAAAAAGAGTCTTTAGACCCAATATCTCATTATCTATCCGTTATAGGTGTAGAGCTTCTAGCATTGAGACTTAAAAATAAATCAGATATACATGCTGTTTTTAGCTCACCTGACCCAAAGGGTCAGTGTAAGCTATTCTCATCGCTTTGCGTCTGTCATCGTCGTCTTTTTGGTCGGCCATAAACTTTTTACATTTCAATCGTCTTCTCCACAACCATTTGGCCAATTGGAACCAAACTTGGCAGGAATGTTTATTGGGTGGTTCTTTACAAAGTTTGAGTTTTTGATGCTGATCAAATATTAAACATGGCTGCCAGGGCCATTAATGTGTTCTGATTGGCTGAAATTCAAAAATCTTCTCATAAACTGCTTGGCAGATTAATTTGAAATATTGCAGAAATGTACCTTAGATAGTCCTCTACAAAGTTTGAGTTTTTTGTTCCAATCCAAAATCCAAGATGGCCACCATAGCAGGACATAGTCTAACATAGGACCCTATGGGAAAAACATATAAACAACTTTTTCTCTGAAACTGTTCCACACAATGAAGTCAAATTAATAAGGAAATGAAGGTTGGATAATTATCTTATTATTTTGGGTTTTTCGAGCCAATTGCAAATTCAACATGGCTTCCAGGGCCATTAATGCATTCTGATTGGCCAAAAATAAAAAATCTTCTTCTCATAAACTGCTTGGCAGATTGATTTGTAATATTGCAGAAATGTACCTTAGATGATCATCTACAAAGTTTGAGTTTATTGTGCCGATCCAAAATCAAAGATGGCCACCATCACAGGACATAGTTTAACATAGGACCCTAGGGGAAAAACATACAAGCAACTTCTTCTATGAAACTGTTCCACACAATGAAGCCAAATTGTGAAGAAATGATTAATGGATATCTATCTTAGTATTTTGAGTTTTTTGAGCCAATTGCAAATTGAACATGGCTTCCAGGGCAACTAATGGTTCTGATTGGCTGAAATTTCAAAAATCTTCTTTTTACAAACGGCTTAGCAGATTGATTTGAATATTGCACAGATGTACTTTAGATGGTTCTCTACAAAATCTGAGTTTTTTTTTATAATATAACGGGGTCTGTCAACACTGAGATTGTGGGTTCGATTTTCACTGCAGGCAGGGTGTACCCGACTCCAATCTCAATTGAAAAGGATTGCCAGTTTTCCTACCGAAGGTCAGGGGTTCTCTCTTGGTACTCCGGCTTCCTCCTCCAATAAAAACTGGACGCCACGATATAGCTGAAAGTGGCATTAAACACCATTCAAACATATAATTTAATGTATCTAATGCAACACTATTAAACATAGTCATTCAGGGATTCATGTGTAGATAGATATGTATATATTTATTTATTGGAGAACTTGTATGTTCATGTTAATCTCTGACAGCTGGCAGGATATTGCCAGATATGCAGCGCGATGAATAGTAATAGCAGGACAGGGGAGGAGTTACAGATTCTAAGAATCATGCATTATGGGATACATAAATGAAAAGCCAATAAAGTATATGGTTATTTAAATATGATTTTTCATATCGGTCATGCTCATATATACATTTTTTTAAGAAGAATTATGGATTTTTCATCTGCGTCAATGTACAGCAATTAACACCTGGTCTAATTTGTATTAAAATCTTAACTTTATTAGTCTCAGAAATGTACATCTATTTATCAGAAGTCAACCATCAACAGAAAAACTCACAATCCTTGTCAATTATGAGTAAACTTTGTCAGAAGGATCGAACTCACAACTCCAGTGTTGACGAGCTCATGATCAATATTTAATAGCTGTCAACACCAAAAGGCCACATCAAACGTTTAAAAATACTGCTACAAATTTAAACAATCACAAATTCGGCCAAATTATCCATTAAAGGAAGAATAATAATTGCCACAGAGGTAGAACAAGCGAAAGGATGTAGGATGAAAACTATAGGTAAGCACTTCGCTAAAGAATGTTGCTGAAAACGGACTTTATCTGGATATTTTGACCAATAATCTTAAAAAATCAAAGTGCAGACTGCACCGAAGGAAAAGTTGCTTCGCAAGTATGAAATGAGATTCCTGCCTCATGTTTGACAGGCAATAAAACAAACCAATGTAAAATAAATCAGGTAAATTTAGAAAAATATTAGCATCATGATTAGATATAAATTTAAAAGACTAGAAAAAAACTTTGCAATCCTCATATTTAAAAGACTAGAAAAAAACTTTGCAATCCTCATAATTGATAGCCCCAGCTACCCTATGTCTTGAATGACAATGTCCAGGGCTTTGCTGTTGGAAACTCCAAAAATCGTTTGCTCAAACTGTAAATATCAGGTGCACAATTCCACCATATAACAAATGATTCTGCAAAAGTTTCATCAAGTCCCACTCGGTGATGCAAGTAGTTGTGGATAAGAGATAGGTATTCCTTACATCAAAGAATGGCAATCAATGTTTGCTATGGAAAATCCTAAATATCATTCCAATCAAAATATAATATATCAGGTGTACAATAGCACTATGTGACAAAGAGTTCATCAAAATCCATTCAGTGCAACAATACAATTGAAGATGCTTCTATCATAAATTTTATAAATATATTAATAAATAAGACAAAATTGCTGCTGCCCATTTCAGACATAAAAATTGCACCTGTTATATGGTTGGAATATAACTTGCATCAACTTACATGTACATATATGTAAATGTCTCCCTATACATGTAAGGGATGGCATAAGCTTCTAAAATACTAGTATTCAAAACTAAAATAATTTATTTCTGTAATACTCCAGGGCTTCAGTTGCCGAGTGGTTAAGGTAGTATTTGTCAGCACTTGTTTGAATCTTACTGCTGACAGGGTGTGCTCAACTTCAATCTTGATTTGACAATTATTAAAAGACTCCTACAATCTGGCTTCCTCCTTCAATAAAAACAGGACCCCCAAATATAGTTGAAAAATTGCTGAAAGTGGTATTAAACAATTACAACACAGGGATCTGTGCAAATCGATTTACATGTGCCTTCGAAAGATACTGGGTCGATTTTGTTATATCGAGTCCCACACACTATAACAAGATCGACCCAGTATTATTCAAAAGCGCATGTAAATCAATTTTATAAATCCCCCGAATTCAAACAAACAAAAAACTGTAAGACTGTATGAGGCAACATATATCTTTATAATCAGAATGCATGTCAACTAGTTTGTTTTAAATTTAAACAGTGTGTTAATAGCTTATAAAAGACACAATCAAATGGAGTGCTTTAGTGCTTGCATTTCTTAATATTCAATATGCGACATTGTAACCTTTTATTACAAAAATCCAATAAAAAAAAATTCCACTGTACATATTCCATACTATGCTTATTGTTTACATGTACTTGACTTTTGCTACACAATCTGACACTTTTTGTTTTCAACAAGTGTCTTACGATGTTTGCAAAAGATCGCCAGCTTTCGTGACGTTCTATGGCATTCGCTTAAACCGCAAACGACATTACCCCAAGGTTTTCAAATGGACAATAATCGCTTGCTCCAAGTTACACCCATTCTAATTTTGGTCAAAATTTACCCTGGAAAATCGCTCTATCAAATTAAAAAAACCGAATTTCAAAACGCTGAACAAATGTTAAAGATAATTGTTGATTTCAATTTGCACCTTTTTGAATCTATACATAAGGAACATAAGATCGACCATACGCGCTAAGAGGTTTTAACACTGTATGGAAAGTGTCACGGTAACGGTTGTTTGGTATTATTTCCGGTTTTGGTGGATGTGAAGACAACACAACATGTAGGTCACTTTAAATGCTATTTTCTTAAAAACTTGCAACCTTGATGAATGTCAGTTAGCAAGGTTTTATTAAGGACATAATTTGTGTCAGATACAGAGCTATTTCCAACATAGCATACCAACAGGCTTTTCAAAAATGACAAAAACAATGCAACTTGTTTACATCGTTCCGCATAACTTTTCGACTTCAACGTCAATTTTTCACAATAATATCGACATGATTTCATTTCCATATATTGCCCTTTTTTTATTATATTCATTGGCATCATAAATTAACACTTACCTTGCATATATCTTAATATTATTGGCCAATGGGCCGTTTTAAGCCCACCGGGGTCTGTATCTAGTGTACGTGTTTGGTAACCAAATAATTTTGATCTTGTGTGCGGTTTGGTTTATTAACTATGTACGGTTTGGTACTAAATAATATTACATGAAATGCTCTATTCAAAAACCATTAATCACCCGTTAAGTTATGCCCTGTGGTAGCTAATGAAAAAATGTATAATATTTATGGAAGGTGCTAATATGTAGGACATCTTCACAATTCTGGAAATAGTAATTAATAGGTAACATGTATATAGCCATATGAAAGGATATATCGATATCCTAATCTTCCTGCTGCAACAAGGCTCCTCTCTGTAGTGTTTTATTTATTTGTTTTCGAAATGAAGGGGGTATCGGAGTTCCTGGCATTTGCAACCATGAAGGGTCACCGAACTTTGCATGCTTGTACATCTTGGGACGACTGACAATCTCCATAAAACTAGTTCTCCGAGATTCAATTGTAATCCAATTCAACATCTGAGTTTATTTCTCGGTCATTTGTACTTACTTTGCATAGCAACTATGATATTACGTTGGCATCCAACCCCCCCCCCCCCCCCCCCCAAAAAAAAAAAATAAAAATATATGGCTAACATTGTTACTAAATTGCCAAACTGTCACATTTTGTAATGTACATGAATACCAAAACCAAACCGTACACATTTTGTAGAGTAAAAATTACCAAACCGTACACAAGAACAAAACCAAACACGTACACTTGATACAGACCCCGGTGTTGATGTGATCTATAACCAAATTTTCCTGTTTCCAAATTCAGTTCTAAACTTCTAATTTTCAGAGTTTCATTTTGATGCGTTTCTGAACAGTGTTCAATTATTTGTTTGAAATCATCAAATCCATTATGGCAGTAGTAACACAGATATTGACTATTTGGGTAAGAAATTTCCATATCAAGTAAAGAAAGATGAAATAGCAGCCATTCCTAGAAAACAAATAAAATAAATTGTTACTAAATTGCCAAACTGTCACATTTTGTAATGTACATGAATACCAAAACCAAACCGTACACATTTTGTAGAGTAAAAATTACCAAACCGTACACAAGAACAAAACCAAACACGTACACTTGATACAGACCCCGGTGGGCTTAAAACGGCCCATTGGCCAATAATATTAAGATATATGCAAGGTAAGTGTTAATTTATGATGCCAATGAATATAATAAAAAAAGGGCAATATATGGAAATGAAATCATGTCGATATTATTGTGAAAAATTGACGTTGAAGTCGAAAAGTTATGCGGAACGATGTAAACAAGTTGCATTGTTTTTGTCATTTTTGAAAAGCCTGTTGGTATGCTATGTTGGAAATAGCTCTGTATCTGACACAAATTATGTCCTTAATAAAACCTTGCTAACTGACATTCATCAAGGTTGCAAGTTTTTAAGAAAATAGCATTTAAAGTGACCTACATGTTGTGTTGTCTTCACATCCACCAAAACCGGAAATAATACCAAACAACCGTTACCGTGACACTTTCCATACATTGAAAAAACTTCTGTTAAAACACACTGACTTGATCATCACATTCCCGCCCGTCCTGAATATAGCTGAAATACTGCTGGCTGGACGTAAAGCAGACATCCAATCAATCCTTTGTTTTAAGGAACACATAAAATGAAGAAAAATATATCGTTTTGACTTTCGTTTAATTAGATACTAAAGGCATAAAAATACAACATCGTCTGAAACGACGGCAATTTCGTGAGGTAAACATACACGGAAAATTGGTACGTTGTTTTGGCTTGTTAAGATGGGTGGTGACCAATTTCGACTCGTGTAACGAGAAATATTAATGGTTCAGCATGAATTACCAAAATATAAAATTAATCAAAGGGACCGGAAACAAATTGTGTCAGCTTTTACTATGGAATAATGTAGCGACATGGTGAGTGATGTCGAATAATCCATTTACTATTCTTGTGTCACAAACACCAAAATATCTTTTTCAATACATTTTTATTAGTTAGAAATTGTTATATTTTTAATTTAACTACTTGTATTTTATTTACGAAACTTCTACATTCTCCCAACCTTAAAAAGTTTTAATAGATGGCGCCGCTCTGCAAATCTGTACATCGACAAAGCACACACTTTTGTGTTGATTTTCATTTAATTAAACACGTAAAAAATAGAATGCAAAACCGTATGAAACGACGACCACACGAAATAATCATTAAATCACTTCAATCATAATAACGTCGTTAAATATTATTAGACTGGTGCTACTGTCAGTACTAAATTTGTCGGTCAGTGAACAGCGGTGTAAATGATTGCCAAATGCTTTTATATTTTAGTGCTAACATCGTACACATCTTATCACTGGTCGTCCGACGATTATATTGAAGTATTACGAAGTGAATTTATCACCCCGTCGTATCCTCTACCACTCGACACTTCATTCTACGAGGTAAAGCTTGCGAACGATCTTAATATTGACATATACTACTCTGTTTTCTATCATTTGAAACATAGTAGGCGAAAACCTCTATCAATACCAATTGAGTTAAAACACTGCCATAAGCTTATTATCATAATTCTTATCAGTGGCGATGTGTCACCTAACCCAGGGCCTGTTAAGCACCCCTGTGGTGGCTGCTACCGGGCAGTGGCCTGCAGTCATAGAGGAGTCTACTGTGAAGTATGTAACTTATGGTGGCACATCAAGTGTGCGAATATTTCTCCACAACATTATATAGAACTTGGTAATTCAGACGAACCTTGGATCTGCAGCCAGTGTAGCAATTTTAAATTTACCGACTCATTCTTCAGTCAGTCAAGTCCAGGTGCCTTAAATGACACCATCCAATCAGACAGAGATCTTGATATTTTTAGTGAACTAAAAGAATCCAGAAAAAATCATTTGCAAAACTTTCTTATATGTCATTTGAATATTAATAGCATGCGTTACAAATTTGATGAGATAAAAGAAATTTTAACTGATGCTGTTGTCGATTGCTTAATTCTATCAGAAACTAAATTAGACTGCTCTTTCAGAGATTCCTTGTTTGCAGTGAATGGATATAAGTTACAACGAAGAGACCGCACTGACCATGGAGGGGGCATTGCTGTTTACCTGAGAGCGGATATACCATCCAATAGAAGATCTGACATCGAATATATACCTCGAGTCAATACTTCTACATATGGTAAGAACAGTTTTAGATACTCGGCAGCTGCATTGTGGAATGAATTACCTGAGCATTTTAGACAAATTGGAAATTTTAATCAGTTTAAAAATATTTTAAAATCCTGGGATGGGAAAAATTGCAAATGTCAAATTTGTGGGTAAAAAAAAAACAAAAAACCAACAATAAATAATCTCAGGTTTTTATGCTACAATACATAGCTTACTCTTATTTCATATGTGTGTTCTCTCTGTTATCATTTTATTGTTATAAAAACCTGGGTAAACCTAGTGCTTTTAAATGAATTTTGTGCTGTGTGCTTTTATTGTGCTTGTGCTGTTTGCTTGTTTCTTGCTTTATGTGTTGATTGCTTCTTTTCACTTTATGCCTTACAACTTTGGATTGCTGGTCTCATAATTTAATGCTTAAATATTTCGTTTAACCTTGTTTTTTTAATTGTGTTGTTTTAATTGCTATGTATCTTTTAATTGTGTGCTACATATGTTATGCCAGCTGCTTTTTGATATTGTGCTTGTGTAGACTCTGTATGTTTTCTGTATGAATTATGTAATTAGTCGGTCAAAAGCTCATTAGAGCTTGTGTTGTTTGTTATCTTACCATGCCGACGTAAAATAAAGCTTATTATTATTATTATTATTATTATAGCTATCGCGAAGACTGCCAAATATAGCGTTGATTTCCAAAACCAAAAGGTGTAACGAGTCTGTCTCTCGCGGATGAACATGGAATGTTGTGCACCGATTCGTGTAATTGATCGATTCCTCAAAAGTGACATATATTTTACGAGCGTAAGGTTTTATTACACGCCGGTCGCAGTAGTGCGTTAGCAAGGGGAAAGTTTGCTACGCAACCTTTTACACAAGGTAGATCATACCAAGTCTGTGCAGTATCATTATTATGTACTGTAATGATTCTGTGAAAAATGGCATCCGGGTCAAGGTTGAAGTCAATCAGATCCTGTCAGCAGTAAGAACCTGCAACCTCAGTTTCTACAAAGGACAGCTTATAATAGTTTGGTTGTAGCTTTAAAAGGATTATTCACAACAAGCCAATACTAGACAAATTTGATCTAGTGACCACAGATACCCCGCTTAAATTGTGCAGAATTGTTAACCCCTTTTTGTCTACTGTGACCTTGACCTTTTATGGAATTCCTCCAGCATCAATAGGCTTCTAACCTTGATATTCTAGAATGTTACTGTCTGGAAACATTTTTTGGCAGCTGTGACCTTGTTTGACAGATTTCCCCCAAAATCGATAGGCTTCCGATCCACATAATAGTTAAGGAATACTTCAAATTTCTGAACAGATTGTATGATATGATATGGTTTGGGTCTGTTTATGCCTAATAAACAGCAAAGCAGTTTATGAATGGTGAAAATAGACCCAAACCATATGGTATTGTATAATCTGTTCAGAAATTTGAAATATTCCATATAATTTAATTTCAACTATAAATCTGAAAAATTTTAATTTTAAAACCTGCAACAGAGTCATAGAACTATTTGAATTTTAAGTTTTAAAATAGTGCACGTGACCAACGAAAGTTATATGGTTTAATTATATGGGTTTCTACATTTGAATTGGCCAATCGGATTTCAGCTTACAAAGCAAATTAATATACCAAAGTTTCATAGAAATTAAATGCAAACTTTATGTTATTGTCTGGAAATGTCTTTTTTGTAAAAATTTCTAACAATTTTTGGCAAATTTGAGCTTGAAATTTGATGAATTTTCTCCAAAATCGATAGGCTTCTGATCCACATAATACAGACCTATGTCCTAAAGGTTAATTGAAATCAAATGCCAACTTTTAGATTTATTATCCAGAAACATATTTTTTGTACATTTGTTTTCAACAGTGACATTGACCTAAGACAGAATTCCTCCAGCATTAAGAGTCTTCTTACCCACCTGATATGTAACAATATCCCATAATTTCATTTAAATTGGATGCAAGCATTTTTAATTATCATCCAGAAACAAATTTGGATGGATGAACGGGACAGGCAGACGTACATGAGGACCACTATATACCCCTGAATCGTTGAGCTGGGGTATAATCAAGTGGTGTATTGATTCTATTGTACACATGACAACAAAAAGGCAATATCAAGTTTTCTAATTATAGGTTTTTATTGATGTACACCAGCAAACAGCACAAAAACACAACAAGAATTACTGTACAGATTGCACATACTGCCAAGGTTTATATTTATGGCACAGATGATAATTAAAATACTTAAAATGCAGGTTTTATAATAATGGCTAATATTCTTTGAATAAAAATTACAATGAATAAATATACAATATGAATAGTGTTTTTGCATGCTACAAAAACATTAAAATTACATACGATGACATGTTTGGTTTTGTACATGTTTTGTTATAAAATGAAAAACATTTTTATTTAACTACAAAAAAAAAATGTCCTTAACCAGAAAAATAGAAGCTAGAAAACTGACACAAGTTTTGGGGTTTAAATAATTCTGACAGATTCTTACTTGTTAAAACAAAAATTTACATAGAATATTTATACTGATGTCAAAATTTAAAGTTTTAATCTACATAAACAAATTTATTTCAACAACAACTGAAGCATTACTCTGGCCTGCACCAATAAAACAGTATTTTAAATGCACATTTCAAATGTAGTAGCCACGAATAATATAATTTGTCCATGTATTAGGGTATATTTGTTAGGATACAGCCCTTAAAACAATAACACATGTACACATTTCTTCCTTCATTTTTAGAGATCTATAAGTGAGCAAACCAGAAACACAATCTAATAAAGTCAATGTTTCTAGTCAAATTATTTAAAAAAAAAATTTAATTATGATTTATTGAAAATGAATCTATTTTGGATTCACTATATGCAATTCTTTCATTGAGTATAGATTCTAGTTAAATAGCACTGTTCACAAAAAGCTACACATATTTAAATTATCCTTGAAGTTGTTAATAACTAATTTCTTTTTAATTATTATGAATTTCTTGTACATGGGATCATGTCAGCGTGGTGAACTAGGCTATCTTTTGGTATTATTCAGTAAAATTTGAACTGGTGATCGGTCATAATCAGTAATTATCAATATGATGCATTTTTTATGGTGTGGTTTGGTTTACATAACAGAGGAGGATTGTGGTATAATCAGTTATTGAATAAACGCAACAATACTCTATATTTACTAAAACAAATTATGTGTTTATAATATTTGGGCAAGGTGTGTCACCCACTCCCCAACCCCTCTGCAGAGTTAATCCACCAACAAACACCTGAGCATAAAGACTGATTTTTGATTTTACGCTAAAATATTATCATCTTGTATTAGTTAAATACAAATAAAATGGTTTTAACTGCTAAACTTATGATATATATACCTAAGGATAGCTTTGGAGCTATAGCTCTTGTAGGTCCTTTGATTATTTTGTGAAAATGCTACAGGTCCCCAGCTAATCTAAGGTGTTTGTTTTAAATATCCCATCTTTCCTAGTTCAATCTGCAAAAATATTATTTCTGGTCATCATCAATTCACATAACTCACAAACTTATACTATGTCTTTTTTGACAAATGATTTAGATTACGTTTAATGGTTTCTGTAAATTATCTCCCCTGAATCAAGGAAGGAATGAAGGAAAACATCAAAATCTGGAATTTTCCTGCAACTTTAACAACAAATCTGCTAAGTTTTTCAAAAGTGTACAGGATTAAGGACTTAATAATGTTAAGTTAGCAGGCGACAGTCATGCCTAACTGTTTACAAAGGATTTCTGAGATAAAAATAATCTACAAGACAACGATCGTGAAGGTTTGAAAACTGATATATAACATCAAGGCCTATAACAAACTTCCAATTTTGAGAGAAAAATTAAAATCTCATCAATTGGTAAATATATATATACGTACAAACAAAATAATGAAATGAACAAAGGATATGATGTGACTAGTATTGAGATGCCCACTGGTAATTCTGTCAATCAGCAATGTCGGCCCTTTATTTATTGTGAACTTGACTCATATTATAGTTCAACTAATGACAATAAGAATTACCGAAAATGACGTAATTGTAATAATACTGTGTCTATAGATACATGTATGGTAAGAGATGGCGTAGCTGTACTAGCAGATGACCCTGTCTCATCAACCCAGATGTTTCACAAATTTATCAAATTTTGTTGCTGAAATCACTTTTATTGCTTTTATTGTTTGAAACACGAGAAGATTTTTCATCTAAGAGATGGTCGGGCTAGGTTTCTAGTAAGACATGGTTAGGAGCCAAAGAGATGGTCAGGCTAGGTTTCTGGTAAGACATGGTCAGGAGCCAAAGAGATGGTTGGGCTAGGTATCTTGTAAGACATGGTCAGGAGCAAGAGATGGTCGGGCTAGGTTTCTGGTAAGACGTGGTCAGGAGCCAAAGAGATGCTGGGGCTAGGTTTCTGGTAAGACATGGTCAGGAGCCAGAGATAGTTGGGCTAGGTTTCTGGTAAGACGTGGTCAGGAGCCAAAGAGATGGTCAGGCTAGGTATCTGGTAAAACAGGGTCAGGAGCCAGAGATGGTCAGGCTAGATATCTTGTAGGACAGTGTCAGGAGCCAGAGATGGTCAGGCTAGGTATCTGGAAAGACATGGTCAGGAGCCAAAGAGATGGTCAGGCTAGGTATCTGGAAAGATAGCCTCAGGAGCCAAAGAGATGGTCGGGCTAGGTTTCTGGTAAGACGTGGTCAGGAGCCAAAGAGATGGTTGAGCTAGGTTTCTGGTAAGACATGGTCAGGAGCCAAAGAGATGGTCAGGTTAGGTACCTGGTAAGATAGCGTCAGGAGCCAAAGAGATGGTCGGGCTAGGTTTCTGGTAAGACGTGGTCAAGAGCCAAAGAGATGGTTGAGCTAGGTTTCTGGTAAGACATGGTCAGGAGCCAAAGAGATGGTATGGCTAGTTTTCTGGTAAGACATGGTCAGGAGCCAAAGAGATAGTCAGGCTAGGTATCTGGTAAGACAGCGTCAGGAGATAAAGAGATGGTCGGGCTAGGTTTCCTCTTAAGACAGGGTCAGGTGCCAGTACTGTTGGATACTGATATTAGCATTGTTATACCTTAAACACGACAAAATCTACCATAGCAACACTAAATGTTAACTTGACATCGATTATACCTCGACCCAAATTATATTCATATTGATATAAGTATTTTCTAACTTAAAATTGTTGATAAAATGCAGATTACTTATGTCTCTATGTATGCAGTGAAGAAGTACAAAATTAATGCAGGGTCTGAAAATACAAAGTTTATAAACCAGAGCTAGATGTTAATGGATAGTTCAAGTAATATACAACTTACATTTTAAGACACTGGACGTGTACATGTTTTGGGAATAATTTGTTGTTAAATTTAATTATTAATGTTGTAATGTAGTATCCCTGGAAGCAACAGGAAATTACATCATACATAAGTGGACCAATCGCTTTACATGTACTGGTACAAAGTGTCAGCTGGGTACCAAAAGATTATATATGATGGGTATCAGGAGAATACAGCAGGTTGTTTCTTTGATACTATTTATACTGTTAGTATATATCCCAATAGCAAGGATAAATATACATACATATATAGGTTAAATATATTATAAAATTCCATGCTGGAAATAGTATGTGTTAACATTTCAAAGTAAACATCTGATACATATTTCCATAGAAAACTTAAATAATCTCTATAACAGATTTCTGGTGAAACCTCCTTTTAAAAAAAGGCAAAAATATAACTAAATTATGTTTCCTAATTAGAAAATCCTCCAACATAATATTAATGCTACAAAAAAAACCACTAAGAAACAAACATACATGTACTAACAGAGATCATTTTAACAACAGGATGTACAAGTTACAAACCTGCAAAAAAATCAGATCCTTCAAACGGTTCATTTATAAATACTTAATTTTCTTTTGTTTTTAAAAAGCAAACTTTGAAAGGTTGTTATCATATGATTAAAGATACTAAATAAATATAGGTTATTGCTCACTTTATTTCCAAGATCAAACCTATCAAAGAGGCCACTTCTGACACGATGTGTGATTTTGAGGAAATAAAACAAACAGTTTTCTGCTCATCAATGTTTTGAAACATTGTGACATCATATTGTTTACTTAACAAGGTCCTTAGTAACTGAGGATAGTCATCAATATGCTAGTAGAGCCAGATGGAATTTTCTGGGCTTGCAAGATCAAAGGAAAATTCAACACAAAAGGGATAAATGGAGTTTTACTCCTGCTAGCATGTATGAAATGATTTAAGACAGACATCAATGTGTTTAGTGTCTGAGAAATAGGAATGGGAGAACTGAACTACCATGGCTGTCTTAAATATAAGACCTGTTTCCTGTCATCTTAATCATAGACTGGTTCCTCTAATAAGTTATCTAAATTATAAAAACTGGATGCATAATAGGATAATAATCTTAAAATCTGAATATGCAAAATACATACGAATAAACACTCAAAGCACATGAGCTCAGAGCTGTAATGGTTATTATTAAAATTATCCTGATTGGCTGATTATTCAATTTCAAAATAAACCTTAAATAACTGTTATTTCCATTTACCTGTAAGAAATATCACGTGACATTGCTATTATGAACAAGTTGTCATGGAGGTAAAAAATGTCATTTTAGAAGTGAAATGTTGATCCATTATCATGTAAACTCATTTGCCATCAATAAAATTTGTCTAACCCCATGCACCCCCTACCTAGTAGGACTAGATTATTCTGATGGACACTTCACACATATTTCCCACTAAACAGACAGCAAATAACAATGTAATTTACATCACAAGTTTAATTTATATATTTATACCATATTCTATCTATCATACCTGCAAATACAGCCTACAAAATAGTCCATAAATGTACAAAATGATTCACAAGCAGTAACAAGCAGAAAGCTATGAACATTGTTTACATACAACTCACAGTTGTACAGCTCTCATACAAAAATCAACAAAAATTAACAATCTAATTCAAAAGTAAACAAATACCCATAGAAAGCACTTGGATTTGATAAATAACTACTTAAAAAAAACACTCAGATCATTACTGTAGTACATCATCTACAAAAATTTATTTCCTTTTCATATTCTTTTATTTTTTAATATAATATTTGAATTTCATAATACAAATTTTGTAGATTTTTTGTTTGATGGAACTAAGATTTTAACATTGTTGTCTTCTTTGATTTTAAGACAGCATTTCAACTTAACTAAATTCTGTTCAAAACAAAATTCTAACTGCTTTGGAATGATTAACAGCTTTTATTTCATTAAAAACTGTCCCAACAATTTGGGCTGGTTTGTTCTAACAATATACTTTTTCGTACAATCTTAAAAACAAGTAAAACAAGACATACACAAGTATTATGCTGAAATAATAACCTTCCAATCAAGTAATGACATAAAACAGACAAGACTAGCTGCCCAATGGCGGTTTTCTTGACAACATGATTGTAAAATTAAGTCAAACTCGTAACTATGACAACCAGGGTCTGAAATAACCTATGATGTTCACATGGATAAGTTCAACCTTATTATCATAAATAATTTGGCAAAAAAGATGGCAATATTTCACTGAACACATTCTTAATGTCATTCCAGAAACATGCAGTACTTTTTATCTACTCTGCTTAGCATTTTAAAATAAGCTGAACTTTATGATGCTTTAATTTCCCATGCTGGTCACATGACCATAGTGCATGACTTCCAGCCTGTTTCCCTTTCAACTGGATCCCTAATGGAAGAAAACTGCAGGTTATAAGATGACAGGCTATTTATTATATATTAACACTCTGGTTCCCCGTGGAAGAAAAATCCACACTGTTCAATCAACGTTTGTATAACTTCTGCAGGAACTTTTGTACTTTGTGCCATTTTGTCATAAGAAACAAATTCCATACGTAAAATCGTAGGCCATAAACACAAGGCTAAGTTTCTACTGTCCATGCTGTGCTTATCTTTATGTTGACTTAATCTGAAAACAAAAATACCAAGACAAGTGACACTGTTTGTTTTGCATTGTGAAATTTACTTGTAAGCTCAGTTTTATTAAAATTTAAGTCAAGGTAAAATTAAATTCACACCAGTACTATTGGCCATTATAGTCATGAAATAAAAATATTAGGCCATTGATAAAATCAAAGATTGCGACATATGGACACAGAACCTTATCAAATCAGTGAAATTTCAATTAGATCTATGTTTTAGTGTTTCCAAAAAAATTATCTAAAACTTTCCAAATATTTTTCAAAACTTTCTCAAGTTAATACTGCTATTAGCAACTTGAGGGGCTGTAACTCCAGAACAACAAAAGTGACGTGGGACAAACTTGAACTCAAACAGTCTTCAATGTTTTCAGAAAATATTTCCAATCTTTAATTGATTTATTAAAGGCTTTTTCATGCTATGATGTAGAAATAAATCATTTGCTATTTTTCTGTTACAAGGGACAACTCTGCACAACAAAAGTAAAAATCGAAGAATGTGTCCTTGGGACACAGATGCCCCTGCTAAATGAAGTCCCAAACAGGAAGTAGCTGTCCGACAGGTCTGAAAGTTGCTCAGGACGTACAACTTGTGATACTGAACCACCCTGCCAAATTTCAAATTGTTCTCATGTACGGTTTCTGAGAAAAGCTTGATGGAAATTCATACATATGGACGCACATATTTACGTACAAATGAAGTCCCAAACAGGAAGTAGTTGTCTGACAGGTCTGAAAGTTGCTTAGGACGTACAACTTGTGATACTTAACCATCCTGCCAAATTTCAAATTGTTCTCATGTACGGTTTCAGAGAAAAGCTTGACAGAAATTCATTCGGACGTACGTACGGACTGACATGAGTAAAACTTAGATCTATGATTTATATTTATTGTATTAGTGTTTTACTCATAAAAAATCTGACAAATGCGAATTCAAAACTTGTTGCATGGTCCCCAAAAACTTTTTAAACATCAAATAATTCCCTCAAGGCTTTCGAGGTATCAAGGGAAAACCGATTTGGTTCATACATATGTACAGGACATCATATGACCACCAATTCACATCGGTGGAAACATGACAACGGTTTGTTTACCTAACCAAATCAACAAATTTAGTTAAATCTTAACAATTTTTAAGGGATTTTGAAATTTTTATTTTTATACTTAATAAGCATGTTTTTAAGAATCAATGCAGATATTAAGAATTTAAGAAGAAATAAATGCCTAATTTATTTTAGCAACTTCTCAAATTTTAGGTAAGGTCAAGCAAACCCACAAATTTATGTGAGTAGGAATTTATTGATACAACTGATACGAGTACTTACTCATTTAAATGTGTAATAAAATATTTCAAGACTTCATAGTTAACTGGAGATATTTTCTTCAATACACCTCTGATCGCCAACAATCTTGCACTCTTTTCAGGGATTTCTGAAATAAACAAAAAATTTTACATTATAACAAACCCGACATGTTATTCTGTTTCTATATATAGTCATTAGAACGCAACATATCAATAAATGCTGATCCTGATAGCTGATTTAGTGACCAATGTCCACTGTTATGTCATTTTTAATTAATCAGTTGTTATCATTCATTTTTCAGTGAATATACCGGTATATTGTGTAGCAATACATGTTGCAATAAAATGGTGCATTCATTTAATTTAAAACGAGGCTTAAAAATTATTCTTAAATGAGTTGAATTACAAAAAAAATAGAATCAACAAGTGTGGACTGTGAGCACACTCACAAAGCGCTACCCCCCCCCCGCTTCGCTTTCAAGTCCAATTATCTCCCCTTAATGATATCAGAGGTCAATAAAAAGCCTTCATGCACATATACATATAATGTACTTCCTTTATGCTAAGTTTCATTAAATTTCATCAAGCAGTTTAGGAGGAGTTGCACTTACAATGGATGTGGACAGATGGACAGACAGACAAGGTGATTCCTATTTACAAGTTTGCAGGGGTATAATTAGTGTATGAACTTGCCAACATATTCCTAACTTTACATGAAGACAAAAAATTTAGGTGAAATTAGGAGGAACAAATTATTGGAAAATCTATTGTTTAGGATATTAATTCAATTCAGTGGTTTAGGTAGTATAAGGTTTAAAGGCATTTCTTACAAAGAAAGCCTTTTAAATTAATTCTGGAATTTTTCAACCCTTTAAATTAATTCTGGAATTTAAATTTATGTATTTCAGGCCTTAAATTCTCATTTAAAAAAAACAGAAAAAAAGCAACTTAGTTTCCTTGCCTTTTATCATCTCAGAAAATGTCATTTAATTCTGTTATTTCTAGGTTAGATTCTAAAGTGATGCCCCTTTAGCCTAAATATATCAACAGCTACAAGATTAAGTAGTTTTTGTGACATACCCTTTTTGGTAACAAAATGGTAAAAACAAAAACATGGATTTTTATATATCACCTATATCTTGAAAACAAAGGTACCTTAAATTAATAGCAATTTTTGTTGCAGTTAAATGCTTATACCTGAAGGCATTTAATGGAAAAAAAATCCTATGTATAACATTTCAAAAAGAAGTTGTTGTACCACAGTCAAAACATAAATAAACTGCTATTTTTGTCTCCTTAAATTCAAATTTAATAACATATAACAAATACTAACTAGTGCTACTATAAAAAAATAGCTTAAAATACATAACATCTGATGACAAAATTTAGAACATAGATCTGTAGAGAATTTCTACATCTTTATAGAAAGGGCCAACTGTTATTATATGGGTCTGTCAGGAAGGCAGAAACACATATATTTTTCCTAATCTTTGGAAAACATTTTTGTTTGGCACTGGAGATGATAAAAAGAAGAAAATGTCATCCTATAAGTTTATATATTATTAGGCATAGCAACCAGAATATCATGCAACAGTTAAATTTGATATATAACAGATGTATAATACGCATTGCAAACAAGATAATTCTTTAAGATAGGAATGTATGCTTTTCTTGCCTTTGCAACAAGAGTTATTTCCCTTTTATAACATTACATTGCCAACAGATTCTACAAATTTATGATTATTAAGAATGTGGCCAAGTGGTTGTTAGCTGTCTACTATTGATCACCAGCAAGTCAAACCTAGAGTTGCGAGTTTGTGTCCAACTTCATTTAAGGGGGCTTAACTCCAACATTGTCAGTTCAGTGGTTTTCAAAAGATACTAGAGCTTTCTATCGCAATAAAAAAACTGGATGCCCTGATTTTCTCACTAATGAGACAGCGTGCTACCTATTTTTAGCCGGATGAGATATCCGTATCTCAACCCGTGGGTGAGATGAGAATTTAACGCTCCTTTTCCCATAAAAATGTATTGTGATGTCAACTATGGGTTTAGCAAGAAAAATCATAAATTATATGCATAAGTTGTGTTGGTTTACTAGGTCTCTTTGAATATTAACATGAAAACTACATATCTGAGCTTCCATGAACCAATTTATGCCGCAATCTGATAGCGGTACACATCAAAACAAACACGTTGACGCAACAAGTTACACTGGAGATTATGTTCAGGGTAAATAACTCTATTTGTTGGCAACTTCAAACATAACAGCACAATAATGAGAAATAGAATCAAACACCAGTGGTAGGGCAAGACGGGAAAATCTCAGACACCAGTGTGAAAGATTTCTTTTGGTCTCCAACTAAGCAGAGCTGTGCTGGAAACAAGAAATCTTTTCACATGGGTGTCTGAGATTTTCTCGACTTGCCCTCCCACCGATGTTAGACCCTATATTTCTCACTTATTGTTTAAATTTTGAAATACAATTTTTGTTGCAGTCCTGTTCTAATCCTGAGAAGGGAGGTAACTCTGTATTACAATAATTGACATTACTATTTACATGCATAATAAGAAATTATCAGCAAAAATGCATATAATAATAAATGATCAGTTACATACATAAATAAGATTTAATAGATGTCTGCATCCATATGTATAGTAGACTTGTCTACAGCAAACTCACATCCAATTTATTATCAAAATCCTAAACCGGATCTCTGATGTGTGGTTGGATAATAAAACTAGAGGCTCTTAAGAGCCTGTATCGCTCACCTGCCTTACAAAAAAACTTTTTAAGACAAGACTTTTCTTGCAAATTTTGATATTAAATGCTAAAGAGTTTATGTGAAGATGCTGTTTCTAAGAATGTTGCCATGTTGAATTTACAATCAGCAGTAGGAGTGTTTCTGAGAAGAAGCAGTTTTATGTTTTTTCATAGGTTAGTATGTTAAGTGATGTTCCATAGTGGCAGCAATCTTGTATTTTGGATCAAAACAAAAAACTCAAAATTGGTAGAGAACCATACAATATCACATATCCTAAAATCTGCCAAGCTGTTTGTGAGAAAACAAATTTTAAAATCTCAGCCAGTCAGAACGCATTTGCAGCTCTGGCAGCCATGTTGAGTTTCCTATCGGCTCGAAAAAATACTTAAAATAATAAGATTACTATCTAAGATTCACTTCTGCATTATTTGGTTAAATTGCGTGGAACTGTGTTTCAGAGAAGAAGCTGTTTGTATGGTTTTCCCATAGGGTCCTATGTTAAGCTGTGTTCCACTGTGGCGGCCATCTTGGAATTTGGATCGGCACAAAAAATTCAAATATTGAAGAGGACCATCTAAGGAACATTTGTGCAATTTTTCAAATCAATCTGCTAAGCGGTTTGTAAAAAGAATATTTTTGAAATTTCAGCCAATCAGAACCCATTAGTTGCCCTGGAAGCCATGTTCAATTTGCAATTGGCTAAAAAAACTCTAAATAATAAGATAAATATCCATTAATCATTTCTTCATAATTTGGCTTCATTGTGTGGAACAGTTTCAGAGAAGAAGTTGTTTGTATGTTTTTCCCATAGGGTCGTATGTTTTTCCCATAGGGTCCTATGTTAAACTATGTCCTGTGATGGCGGCCATCTTGGATTTTAAATCGGAACAAAAAACTCAAACCTTGTAGAGGACCACATAAGGTACATTTCTGCTATATTTTAAATCAATCTGCCAAGCAGTTTATGAGAAGAAGACTTTTGAATTTCAGCCAATCAGAATGCATTAATGGCCCTGGAAGCCATGTTGAATTTGCAATTGGCTGGAAAAACCCCAAAAATATGATAATTATCCAACCTTCCTTTCCTGATTAATTTGGCTTCATTGTGTGGAACAGTTTCAGAGAAGAAGTTGTTTATATGTTTTTCCCATAGGGTCCTATGTTAAACTATGTCCTGCGATGGCGGCCATCTTGGATTTTGGATCGGCACAAAAAACTCAAACTTTGTAGAGGACTATCTAAGGTACATTTCTGCAATATTTCAAATCAATCTGCCAAGCAGTTTATGAGAAGAAGATTTTTGAATTTCAGCCAATCAGAACACATTAAAGGCCCTGGAAGCCATGTTGAATTTGCAATTGGCTCGAAAAACCCAAAACAATAAGATAATAATGCAACCTTCATTTCCTTATTAATTTGGCTTCATTGTGTGGAACAGTTTCAGAGATGAAGTTGTTTAAATGTTTTTCCCATAGGGTCCTATGTTAAACTATGTCCTGCGATGGCGGCCATCTTGGATTTTGGATCGGCACAAAAAACTCAAACTTTGTAGAGGACTATCTAAGGTACATTTCTGCAATATTTCAAATCAATCTGCCAAGCAGTTTATGAGAAGAAGATTTTTGAATTTCAGCCAATAGAGACACATTAATGGCCCTGGAAGCCATGTTGAATTTGCAATTGGCTCGAAAAACCCAAAACAATAAGATAATTATGCAACCTTCATTTCCTTATTGATTTGGCTTCATTGTGTGGAACAGTTTCAGAGAAGAAGTTGTTTATATGTTTTTCCCATAGGGTCCTATGTTAAACTATGTCCTGCGATGGCGGCCATCTTGGATTTTGGATCGGCACAAAAAACTCAAACTTTGTAGAGGACTATCTAAGGTACATTTCTGCAATATTTCAAATCAATCTGCCAAGCAGTTTATGAGAAGAAGATTTTTGAATTTCAGCCAATCAGAACGCATTAATGGCCCTGGCAGCCATGTTTCATATTTGACCAGCACCAAAAACTCAAACTTTGTTAAGAACCACCAAATAAACATTCCTGCCAAGTTTGGTTCCAATTGGCCAAGTGGTTGTGGAGAAGAAGATTAAAATGTAAAAAGTTTACGGCCGACGACGACGACGGACGCAAAGTGATGAGAATAGCTCACACTGACCCTTTGGGTCAGGTGAGCTAACAATGCTAGGATATGACATATATAATACCGATACAAAACATTATCTTGATCTATAGTTAGAGACCTGAGTGGATAGGTGGACAACTTCCTTAGTCTCATTAGAACTTGCTTCATACTGTTGTTTTGATCTATAATTGATCACCCACATGTCAGCACTGAGACTAAGACTTAGGACCTGTGCTTAACTCCAGTCTTAATTGACTAGGATTATCAGTGTTTCTGCTATAGTCTGGAGTCCTGATTTGAAAAGGTGTATTAGTTTTTCATTCTGGAGTTCTGATTTGACAAGGAGTATCAGTTTTATGTCTTGAGTTCTGATTTGACACGGAGTATCAGTTTTCTGTCTTGAGTTCTGATTTGACAAGGAGTATCTGTTTTCTGTCTGTAGTTCTGATTTGACAAGGAGTATCAGTTTTTCTGTCTGTAGTTCTGATTTGACAAGGAGTATCAGTTTTCTGTCTTGAGTTCTGATTTGACAAGGAGTATCTGTTTTCTGTCTGGAGTTCTGATTTGACAAGGAGTATCAGTTTTCTGTCTGGAGTTCTGATTTGACAAGGAGTATCAGTTTTCTGTCTTGAGTTCTGATTTGACAAGGAGTATCAGTTTTTCTGTCTGTAGTTCTGATTTGACAAGTAGTATCTGTTTTTCAGTCTTGAGTTCTGATTTGACAAGGAGTATCTGTTTTCTGTCTGGAGTTCTGATTTGACAAGGAGTATCAGTTTTCTGTCTGGAGTTCTGATTTGACAAGGAGTATCAGTTTTCTGTCTTGAGTTCTGATTTGACAAGGAGTATCAGTTTTCTGTCTGGAGTTCTGATTTGACAAGGAGTATCAGTTTTTTTGTCATGAGTTCTGATTTGGCACTAAAATTATTTTGTTATTCAAATGTCACTTAATTAAGGAATACTTCAAATTTCTAAACACGTTATATGATATAATATGGTTTGGGCCACAATTTTTATGGTAAAAACATTGATGACGTCATGGAACCATTTGAATTTTAATGTCGTAAGAATAGGTCATAGGTTACGTAAATTATATCTTATAATATGGGTAGCTCGATTTAAATTGTCCAATCAGACTTCAGCTTACAAAGCAAATTAAACGAGTGTGGACTGTGAGCACGCTCACAAAGCGATACCCCCCGCTTTGCTTTCAAGTCCAATTATCTCCCCTTAATGATAATCGAGGTCAATAAAAATCCTTCATGCATATCTACATATAATGTACTTCCTTTATGCTAAGTTTCATTAAATTTCATCAAGCGGTTTAGGAGGAGTTGCGCTTACAAGGGATGTGGACAGACGGACAGACAGACAGGGTGATTCCTATATAACCCCCAAACAAGTTTGCGGGGGGTATAATTATAATTTATTTACAATGCTACAATGTCATGATTACAAACAAAAACTCTACCAAATGTGGCATGTAATTTTTATCTTGAAGAAAGCAACTGGCTGAAATAGAATTTTTTATTTCACATTATGTAACATTGGTAAATAATGTTTCAAAATTCCTCCTCCATGAAAATATCAAGGCTAAAAGACCAGAAATTAGCGTGATGTCATGAGTGCAACATTCCAGTGAAATCAATCAATTTTAGACATTTTTAAGTTGATTATAACAAGGCATTCACTCCAAGTATTAGGTACTCAACTCTCGTGCACAGTGGAATCTATATAACAAAACAACAACAATTATGAGTTCAACAACATTTTAAAAATCTCGAAAGTATGAAATGGCCATGCCTTTAAAAAATGAAGAATGTTTTTCAATTTGTAGGCAGAAAGTTTAGAGTCTGTGTCAAAAACTGTAGGACCAGCTATACGAAAACAGTAATGTCCATCTTTAAAATTTGATAAGTCTTGAAAAATGGGAAAATATTTGCAAAAAATGACATGTCCACAACTTCAATATGTATGCTATGTTTCTGATTACACAAAATAGGCACCATCTTCTCAAAATCTGCATGCAACTCAACAGATAATTGTGAATGCAATTTAAAGTATCATATAACATATTTAAAAAAAAAACACTATTAGTTTTACATGTATATAAAATTCCCAACATTCAGGAGTTATAGTTTCAATCTGTTTTTTAAAAATGTCTTCCCATTTTTGTTGGATCTAAAATATCGTATAAATGGACCAATGCAGGGCATTAGCAGAATTTCTGCACCAAAGGTCCGATTTCTTCTCTGCTTAAAATGAGATGTACACTGTACAGTCATTTACACTAAAAAATAGTCTTGTCCTTTAGACCGAAACAAAATGTTAAAATAAACAAATTATACCAACCCAAAGTGAACAGAATGGGATACAAACAATCTTCACTCCCCCTTCCCATCCATGAAAAAAGCTGTGATTTTCTTTAAACATTTGACTTTTATAGATTATGTAACTGTTAATGTTGACCATCACTGTTGTTGCTTTGTAAAGAACACCAAAGTCATATTACTGTAACCAGTAACTCATAGAATTGTTTATACAATTTACCTCCAATGTCTGGATATTTCTCTGTACAATATAAAACTTATATTCATTTTCTTGTAACCAATTTAAAAACTGTTAACATTTATCTTCAAATAAAGATTTCTTTCATTTCATGGCATTAAACCTTAAAAGTTCCATATATTCCAAGGCAAATTAAGTTTGTACATGAAATTTGTGTAAATTTCACATATTTTATTGCTTTTATACGTTCGATGCCATGCCAAATATGTGGAGATTTTTTACATACATACATTTATTTTGAATTTTTCAGCTATATTGTGTATAGCCGAGAAAAATAAATTAAAAAACATGCTATACATGTATTATACTGATGACTTTTGATAAATCACTTTGTCAACCGATGTCAAGTTATCAACTGTTTAATTAAATGACTAAAAAATCTTTCCAATTTAATTTTTGTAATGATTTTTTAACATGACTGATTGAAGTTCAGAATTGGGAAACTATTCCCATGATTCCTAGTATCTTCTACTGGAGATTGCTTATGACTGTGCTAATGCATAAATCTGTTGTACTTTAGTGATTTTGACATCTTTTTCCTCTTAAATTTCTTTAAACTGTTCCAAATGGAACTTGATTCACTTAGAACACATTTAGAAATTTGCAAATGGCAACATTAACCAGAGACTTGGTTATAAAACACATATATATAAATTGGATGGTAAAATTATTCCCCCTAACTGGAAGGTATGAACATATTTAATGTTGTAGGATTTCCCCTGATCTATTTATAGGTGACTGACAGGTGTGATAATGTCAACCTTGTGTGCAAAATTGACGTGTGAAAATAATGTTATGTCAAAAAGAGACATTGCACCTTTTAATCAAATAGGAAAGATTTTTTATTTACTTTTAATGTTACATCGTATATAATTTGGGGGGTGTAATGATTCCACTTTACCACGGTATAATCCATATCTAAATATTTCTGATCATGATCCGATATAATTACAATACTTGTATCTCAATGAAAATCCTTTTCTCAATATTAAAACTTTCATGTGATCATGATTTTCTGTTATCATTTTTCTATTATGTATGATATAATGTTTTAAAACTATTACATCAACATCTACTGAGGTTTTTGGCTATCTATTTTTAATTATTTTTATTATAATTGTTTTTTTTTCACTACCTATATTGTGGAGAGCATTTTAAAATTCTGTAAAACACAGACTAATTTGTAAATTGCAAAAGAAAATATTGTGATGCATGGAACACCAGTGGATCATTACACCCTTATTAATTTGTACTAAGATTAGACTTTTACAATACATATGTTCAAGCACAAGTCACACGTGAAACAAATACAGTTAAATCAGATTTGCAAATGATCACTGAAATCATCTAACACCAACACCACTTTTAATAATATAATTATAACTGTTCAGAAAGCACCTTGACGACCATAGAATTGATAAACCATCACCTCATTTTAAAGGTGATGTATTGAAGGTTTTCAATTTCACGAAAGATTTTATTGATAAGTTGAATTTTAACAACTTATCTGTTGTATCATTAGTAATACAAAGATTTAGAAAATGTTTCACATTAACTGATAAAAGTCTTGTTTGACCCACTCCAAGCCCAAAATTAATTTACCAAAACTAATTCAACCATCACAACACCAAAATTTAACTTACATGTAAACAAGCTAGTTTTACCCCTTACCCCCAAACTGAGATTTAGTCCTCTCCCACACCTCAAATTAATGTAACAAAGATCCTCACCAAACCTTAGTGCACCTTACATCTACTATTAAATCAGATCTAGCAATCTCTCCTAAAATCTTGTCCCCCTTCTCTCAACCCCATGTTTACTAGACATACCAGCAGCTTCAAGTAATTCCTCTTGAAGATTCATTGGGATTAATGCTTCAGTATCTTTGAAGAATGCCTTTAGTACTGTAGCCACTGTGTTCACTTGTATATCTAAACTTCTTATATCTACATTTGGATCTGTTAAAAATATAAATATATAATGACACATTCTATCACAGAAATAAGTCAATACCATTGGTTACTTCTACAGTAGTGAATTATTGTAAAGAAGAATTGTTCTCATATATATGTTAAAAGTTTAAGAAATTAAATTCACCGAGGCTCCTCGTTGTATCAATGACTGAACACAAAAGCATTGTTGTTCAATATGTCTATTCTTAGATACTGTCTAGGATCACACACATACTGAGTTTGTACCTACTGGTATGTACTGTATAGGATCACACACATACAGAGTTTGTACCCACTGGTATGTACTGTATAGGATCACACACATACAGAGTTTGTACCCACTGGTATGTACTGTCTAGGATCACACACATACAGAGTTTGTACCCACTGGTATGTACTGTCTAGGATCACACACATACAGAGTTTGTACCTACTGGTATGTACTGTATAGGATCACACACATACAGAGTTTGTACCCACTGGTATGTACTGTATAGGATCACACACATACAGAGTTTGTACCCACTGGTATGTACTGTCTAGGATCACACACATACAGAGTTTGTACCCACTGGTATGTACTGTCTAGGATCACACACATACAGAGTTTGTACCCACTGGTATGTACTGTCTAGGATCACACACATACAGAGTTTGTACCCACTGGTATGTACTGTATAGGATCACACACATACAGAGTTTGTACCTACTGGTATGTACTGTATAGGATCACACACATACAGAGTTTGTACCCACTGGTATGTACTGTATAGGATCACACACATACAGAGTTTGTACCCACTGGTATGTACTGTCTAGGATCACACACATACAGAGTTTGTACCCACTGGTATGTACTGTATAGGATCACACACATACAGAGTTTGTACCCACTGGTATGTACTGTCTAGGATCACACACATACAGAGTTTGTACCCACTGGTATGTACTGTATAGGATCACACACATACAGAGTTTGTACCCACTGGTATGTACTGTATAGGATCACACACATACAGAGTTTGTACCTACTGGTATGTACTGTCTAGGATCACACACATACAGAGTTTGTACCCACTGGTATGTACTGTATAGGATCACACACATACAGAGTTTGTACCCACTGGTATGTACTGTATAGGATCACACACATACAGAGTTTGTACCCACTGGTATGTACTGTCTAGGATCACACACATACAGAGTTTGTACCCACTGGTATGTACTGTATAGGATCACACACATACAGAGTTTGTACCCACTGGTATGTACTGTCTAGGATCACACACATACAGAGTTTGTACCCACTGGTATGTACTGTCTAGGATCACACACATACAGAGTTTGTACCCACTGGTATGTACTGTCTAGGATCACACACATACAGAGTTTGTACCTACTGGTATGTACTGTATAGGATCACACACATACAGAGTTTGTACCCACTGGTATGTACTGTCTAGGATCACACACATACAGAGTTTGTACCCACTGGTATGTACTGTATAGGATCACACACATACAGAGTTTGTACCTACTGGTATGTACTGTATAGGATCACACACATACAGAGTTTGTACCCACTGGTATGTACTGTATAGGATCACACACATACAGAGTTTGTACCCACTGGTATGTACTGTCTAGGATCACACACATACAGAGTTTGTACCCACTGGTATGTACTGTCTAGGATCACACACATACAGAGTTTGTACCCACTGGTATGTACTGTATAGGATCACACACATACAGAGTTTGTACCCACTGGTATGTACTGTATAGGATCACACACATACAGAGTTTGTACCTACTGGTATGTACTGTCTAGGATCACACACATACAGAGTTTGTACCCACTGGTATGTACTGTCTAGGATCACACACATACAGAGTTTGTACCCACTGGTATGTACTGTCTAGGATCACACACATACAGAGTTTGTACCCACTGGTATGTACTGTATAGGATCACACACATACAGAGTTTGTACCCACTGGTATGTACTGTATAGGATCACACACATACAGAGTTTGTACCTACTGGTATGTACTGTCTAGGATCACACACATACAGAGTTTGTACCCACTGGTATGTACTGTCTAGGATCACACACATACAGAGTTTGTACCCACTGGTATGTACTGTATAGGATCACACACATACAGAGTTTGTACCCACTGGTATGTACTGTATAGGATCACACACATACAGAGTTTGTACCCACTGGTATGTACTGTATAGGATCACACACATACAGAGTTTGTACCCACTGGTATGTACTGTATAGGATCACACACATACAGAGTTTGTACCCACTGGTATGTACTGTCTAGGATCACACACATACAGAGTTTGTACCCACTGGTATGTACTGTCTAGGATCACACACATACAGAGTTTGTACCCACTGGTATGTACTGTCTAGGATCACACACATACAGAGTTTGTACCCACTGGTATGTACTGTATAGGATCACACACATACAGAGTTTGTACCCACTGGTATGTACTGTATAGGATCACACACATACAGAGTTTGTACCCACTGGTATGTACTGTCTAGGATCACACACATACAGAGTTTGTACCCACTGGTATGTACTGTATAGGATCACACACATACAGAGTTTGTACCCACTGGTATGTACTGTATAGGATCACACACATACAGAGTTTGTACCCACTGGTATGTACTGTATAGGATCACACACATACAGAGTTTGTACCCACTGGTATGTACTGTATAGGATCACACACATACAGAGTTTGTACCCACTGGTATGTACTGTATAGGATCACACACATACAGAGTTTGTACCCACTGGTATATACTGTCTAGGATCACACACATACTGAGTTTGTACCCACTGGTATGTACTGTATAGGATCACACACATACAGAGTTTGTACCCACTGGTATGTACTGTATAGGATCACACACATACCGAGTTTGTACCCACTGGTATGTACTGTCTAGGATCACACACATACCGAGTTTGTACCCACTGGTATATACTGTCTAGGATCACACACATACTGAGTTTGTACCCACTGGTATGTACTGTATAGGATCACACACATACAGAGTTTGTACCCACTGGTATGTACTGTATAGGATCACACACATACAGAGTTTGTACCCACTGGTATGTACTGTCTAGGATCACACACATACAGAGTTTGTACCCACTGGTATGTACTGTATAGGATCACACACATACAGAGTTTGTACCCACTGGTATGTACTGTATAGGATCACACACATACAGAGTTTGTACCCACTGGTATGTACTGTATAGGATCACACACATACAGAGTTTGTACCTACTGGTATGTACTGTATAGGATCACACACATACAGAGTTTGTACCCACTGGTATGTACTGTATAGGATCACACACATACAGAGTTTGTACCCACTGGTATGTACTGTCTAGGATCACACACATACAGAGTTTGTACCCACTGGTATGTACTGTCTAGGATCACACACATACAGAGTTTGTACCCACTGGTATGTACTGTCTAGGATCACACACATACAGAGTTTGTACCCACTGGTATGTACTGTCTAGGATCACACACATACAGAGTTTGTACCCACTGGTATATACTGTCTAGGATCACACACATACAGAGTTTGTACCTACTGGTATGTACTGTCTAGGATCACACACATACAGAGTTTGTACCTACTGGTATGTACTGTATAGGATCACACACATACAGAGTTTGTACCTACTGGTATGTACTGTCTAGGATCACACACATACAGAGTTTGTACCCACTGGTATATACTGTCTAGGATCACACACATACAGAGTTTGTACCTACTGGTATGTACTGTATAGGATCACACACATACAGAGTTTGTACCCACTGGTATGTACTGTATAGGATCACACACATACAGAGTTTGTACCCACTGGTATGTACTGTATAGGATCACACACATACAGAGTTTGTACCCACTGGTATGTACTGTATAGGATCACACACATACAGAGTTTGTACCCACTGGTATGTACTGTATAGGATCACACACATACAGAGTTTGTACCTACTGGTATGTACTGTCTAGGATCACACACATACAGAGTTTGTACCCACTGGTATGTACTGTCTAGGATCACACACATACAGAGTTTGTACCTACTGGTATGTACTGTATAGGATCACACACATACAGAGTTTGTACCTACTGGTATGTACTGTATAGGATCACACACATACAGAGTTTGTACCTACTGGTATGTACTGTCTAGGATCACACACATACAGAGTTTGTACCCACTGGTATGTACTGTCTAGGATCACACACATACAGAGTTTGTACCCACTGGTATATACTGTCTAGGATCACACACATACAGAGTTTGTACCCACTGGTATGTACTGTATAGGATCACACACATACAGAGTTTGTACCTACTGGTATGTACTGTATAGGATCACACACATACAGAGTTTGTACCTACTGGTATGTACTGTCTAGGATCACACACATACAGAGTTTGTACCTACTGGTATGTACTGTATAGGATCACACACATACAGAGTTTGTACCCACTGGTATGTACTGTCTAGGATCACACACATACAGAGTTTGTACCCACTGGTATGTACTGTATAGGATCACACACATACAGAGTTTGTACCCACTGGTATGTACTGTATAGAGTCTTCAGAAACGTCTCTGGTTATTGACAGGTTTCTTTGTTTCAATTTCTTTTTTATAACAGAACAATACTTCATAACCCACAGATAAAAGGAAATTTACATGCCATTATAATTAAGAACTCGTTTATTGGGTTTGCTTTGAATTTAACAGGAATGAACTATTAAATCAATCCCAAGCCTGAATCTTAATGGCGTTCAACACATTTGACTGTCAGTTTTGTAATATTTTCGCCTCGTGTTGTCTGTCAGTTTTGTAGTATTTTGGTCAGGTTTGTCTTAGTTTTGTAATAATTTGGCCACATGTTTGTCTTCATCATTTTTGTAATATTTTGGCCACATATTTGTCTTTCAGTTTAATAATATTTTGGCCACATATTTGTCTTCATCATTTTTGTAATATTTTTGCCACATGTTGTCAGTTTTGTAATATTTTGGGCACATGTTTGTCTTCATTAGTTTGTAATATTTTGGCCACATGTTTGTCTTCATCAGTTTTGTAATATTTTGGCCACATGTTTGTCTGCAGTTTTGTAATATTTTGGCCAAATGGTTGTCTTCATCATTTTTGTAATAATTTGACCACATGTTTGTCTTCGTCATTTTTGTAATATTTTGGCCGCATGTTTGTCTTTCAGTTTTGTAATATTTTGGCCACATATTTGTCTTCATCATTTTTGTAATATTTTGGCCACATGTTGTCAGTTTTGTAATATTTTGGGCACATGTTTGTCTTCATTAGTTTGTAATATTTTGCCCACATGTTTGTCTTCATTAGTTTGTAATATTTTGCCCACATGTTTGTCTTTCAGTTTTGTAATATTCTGGCCACATATTTGTCTTCATCAGTTTCGTAATATTTTGGCCACATGTTTGTCTGCAGTTTTGTAATATTTTGGCCAAATGGTTGTCTGTCAGTTTTGTAATATTTTGGCAACATGTTTGTCAGTTTTGTAATATTTTGACCAAATGTATTTCAGTTTTGTAATATTTTGGTCATATCCAAATGTTTGTCTGTCAGTTTTGTAATATTTTGGCGAAATGTTTGTATTTCCATATTGATTCAAAATTGTATATCAATCCCTTGATATCTTTTGCTTTCCTTATGTTAAAAATAGACTACTTTCATTTTACAAAACAAACTCATCATCATTTACCTTCCTGTAATTTCTGTTGAAGAATTTCCACCTGTTGTTTATTCCCAGGTATTCTGTATATCCCTTCAGCATTAATACCTGCAGTAGACATAAGTGATTAGACACCAGATTGTATATACAGTATTCCCATGATGCATCACCCCACAATTATGGCATTCCCTCACTTATTAATACTTATTTAATTAGCGTATTTAAAAAAAGTATATAAATTTCATATATATATCTATCTTTCTTTACTGTCACCCTTACTTATTGTTACAATCAAGCCAGGTCCATAACAAGGATACAATAAATATCGCATGAGCAATAAATACAGCTGAAATGCATTTTGCTTCTTCAACTGTCCACAGTGGGCAGTTTGCTCCTTCCACCGGTCCACAGTGGGCAGTTTGCTCCTTCCACCGGTCCACAGTGAGATGTCCACCAATTATCTTGTACAAAAAGTGGAAACAGCTGTTTTTTCACATCATTTATATTTTACTTATAAAGGGAACTTAATGAATCCTCCAAAGTGGGCAATATAAGACACCAGGTGTCAACTAACCACTACTGATCTAGTGGTCTGGTTACCTAGGCAATAACTGGAGGCAATAATGAATTATAAATGGATAACTAAATCACATGCTTAGACAAGTCCGTGCGAGACCGTTTTACGGTAGTCAAGGACGTTAAAAACCCCCTTAAGTAAGTATGCTTAGATGTGTCATTTAGTTCAGTTTCTGTAACCTTGGAATGAACACACAGATTGTGTGTACAAAGATTTTAATGATAAGGCTTGGCTACCAGAAGATATACTGAATATAACAAAAAGTTGAGACAGTTGAGCTAATTTAACAGAGTGTTTACAGTATTGTAAACTTTTACCTTTTTTTTTCTTTTGACGAAAACAGTATGAAAAAAAATTTTAAATGTTAATTCTGTAAAAACATATTTTTTAAATATTTTTTCGTATCTAAAGTTATTTTTAAGTATTCAAATTCATGCGCAACTTATACTGACACAAATTCTACATGCTGACATTCTGTTATTTGTACATTTTACAATTTGTTTACTTTTCTTACTTTAATACACTGACTAACATCAATACACATCACAATAAAACTTAACAAACAAAACATTAATTTGAAATATGACAAAGTTCTGTTTGAATTTTAGTTTTTCTTTTAAAGAATTTAGTTGCTATCAACAGGAAATTCTATCTATGCCCAGTTTGATAGTAAAACATGTGAATTTTTTAGATTTGTCCCCCGGATATATATATAGTTGTCCCCAGGATGTATATATAGTTGTCCCCAGGATGTATATACTTATAAAGATTGGCTGAATGATATAATAATTGTGCAAAAGTCAATAATGTAATTTTACATAAATTTTCTTTCAACATAAATATTTTGTGATATGTATTAACCACTACTTCTCTGGATTTGTCTTTCTATGTAAACTATTAAGTCCAATATATATAGTATGATACAGTAAATACAATAATTACTGACTGTGTTATGTAATAAAACATTATACTATAATTAGTAACCAGTTCAAGTTCAATATAATTCTGAAGCTTTATATACTGCTTAATATTGTAACATAGAAAAAAATGGGAAAAATTGTGAAAACATAAATTTACCAGTTTTTTTTATCCCTTTATATCCCCAAAACAATCCCATCAAAAATTGGTGAAATATTGATTTGTTTGATTGTTTGTTTGAATGAAGTTTAATGCCACTTAAAGCAATTTTTCAGCTATATCATGGCATCAAGTTTTTTTTGGCAAGGCAGCTGGAATACCCCTAACCTCAGTAGGAAAACAGGCAATTCTTGTCAATTAAGATTGGTGTCAAGTACACCCTGCAGTGAGACTTGAACCCACAACCTGTGTGACAGACCATGTGATCAAAGTAGATGAATAACTACCTAAACTACTCTGCCACCGCAGCGCCATCTAATATTATAATATTAACCTTATTGGACAAAACACAAATCCACTTATATCTTAAAAACTAAAAATTCACACAAAAATTGGTTTGCATACTTTTTGAAAGCTCACTAAAAAAAATAAACCAATGAAAATCCTATCAATAGAGCAGATAACAACAAAAATATCTATTTAAATGGTGAAAATAAAAAATCTAGTCATTTTGAACCACTTATATTTGGAAAACCTAAAAGAATTTTTTTTTTACATATTTCCGAAAGCTAATTTCTTGAAGAATCTAATAATAAATTTCGACACGCTATGGAAAGCTTACATCCTTATAAACCAAAAATTGTAAGCGAAATGGAAGAATAAAAAATGTACTACTCAAATTAAAAAATACAAGTGTGCTGACAAAGGTATTACCATCCCCCCCCCCCCCCCCCGTTTCGCTTTCAAGTCCAATTATCTCCCCTTAATGATATCAGAGGTCAATAAAAATCCTTATTGCATATCTACATATAATGTACTTCCTTTATGCTAAGTTTCATTAAATTTCTTCAAGTGGTTTAGGACGAGTTGCGCTTACAAGGGATGTGGACAGACTGACAGACAGGTTGACAGGGCAATTCCTATATATCCCCCAAACAAGTTTGTGGGGCGTATAAAAATCAGCTTTTTCAAAAATATGAGGTGCCAATTATCAATCCCAACCTTTATTTTGACCATACTGGTAAATTTGATAACTATACCATAAAGTAGAGCCTGGATACAACCTTATATAGGACAACAGACTTATAACATAATGCATAACTAAAACTTGTATAGTCATATAAAAACCTTGAAAAATAAATAAATAATAAAAAAAAATAACTGCCACCTTAAGATGATGAAGAACTCATCTATCAGTTTTCCTGGAAGATAATCAGAACAGTCCAGAATTATATTGATGAACATTTCATGTCTAACTGAACAAATATGGGGTGATTTGTTTACATGTGATACATTCTGTATTTTGAATAAAGAGCAGCAACACAAATGTGTGACAACGTAATCTTCTCCTCGTTGCATAAATTAGAAAGCATTATTTGGAGTTTTGACAACTTAAATACTTTATAAAAACAAAGAAATGAATTTAAAAAAAAATAAACTTTTGTTTATACACATGTACCACATTTACATATGACCCCATGTTTATAAATATGGAAAGTTAATCATAGAGAATTGTTAAGCACAGTAATACAGTCCTGTGTCACACTTGATCCAGGAACCTCAGGGGGTAGGTGTGAACACCACAATTATTTTGTAGATGTGATCCTAATTTCATCACAAGTTCTTTATGCATACAGTCTTTAATAAATAGAGCTTGATATCATTCACCTGGGTCTGAATTATAATTTGAAATCTATAATTTGAATGTAATCAATTTAAAAAAAAAAATTTTTCAGTACCAAAAAAGTAAGTTTCAGTTTGTATTTTATTATTTGTTTGGTCTTGCTTGAATGAGATGTTGATCTTTTTTCTGGTATCCATTTTGTATTAAGGTAAAGCTAAGGTTAAAATATGACAAACGCTAAGTTCTGGAAATGCCTCTAACACATTTATAAATTTCTAATCTATAGAATTTTTTCACTAAAATTCTTTCACTCTAAGGTTTTACTCATAACTGAACAAACTAAATAACAAAAAAGATAAAGCAGTAATATGGTCTGGTAGCAATGGATATATGCAGTAACTCATGATGGCTTTTTTTACCTCTTTCGAGCTCCTCCCAGGGGACAGTGACAAATGTCATCACTTCAAAAAATACACAAAATTATTAACATTTATTAATGTTATTTTTAAAATTATGTTAAAATAAATACAATTTTGAGAAAAACTCATGCATAATCACATATCAATAAAAAAAAGTTTTAAGTAATTTATTTTGAAATAAAAAAAATGTTAATACATAATGAATACCAGAGGCTCTTAAGAGCCTGTATCGCTCACCTGATTTTATAGGCAATGAAGATGGCATTTCCCTGATGTTAAAGTAAGTCCTGTAATTTTCAATAAACTTTAAATAGGACCATCCAAACAATATTACTAGAAAGCTTTGTTTAATTGGTTAACCGGTTGTATAGAAAAGATTTTTTTAATTTGCCCATATGTTAAACTAAGTCCTGCGGCGGTGGCGGCCATTTTGAATTTTCAATTGCCATAAAAAACATAACCTTTATAAAGGACCATCCAAACAATATTGCTAGTAAGTTTTTGTTTCCATTGATTAACCGGTTTCAGAGAAGAAGCCTTTAAAAACTTTTTCCCATAGGGTCCTATGTAAAACTAAGTCCTGCGTTAGCGGCCAATTTGAATTTCCAATTGCATTAAAAAACACAAACTTTATAGAGGACCATCCAAATAATATTGCTAGTAAGTTTTTGTTTCCATTGATTAACCGGTTTCAGAGAAGAAGCCTTTAAAAACTTGTTCCCATAGGGTCCTATGTTAAACTAAGTCCTGCGGTAGCGGCCATTTTGAATTTCCAATTGCCATAAAAAACATAAACTTTATAGAGGACCATCCAAACAATATTGCTAGTAAGTTTTGTTTTGATTGGTTAAACGGTTTCAAAGAAGAAGCCCTTTTAAACTTTTTTCTCATAGGGTTGAATGTTAAACCAAGTCCTGCGGGTGCGGCCATTTTGAATTTCCGATTGGGATAAAAAACATTAACTTTATAGAGGACCATCCAAACAATATTGCTAGTAAGTTTTGTTTCCATTGGATGACCGGTTTCAGAAAAGAAGCCTTTCAAACATTTTCCCATAGGGACCTTTGTTAAATTAAGTCCTGCGGTGGCAGCCATTTTGAATTTCCAATTGCCAAAAAAAACACAAACTTTATAGAGGACCATCCAAACAATATTGCAAGCAAGTTTTTGTTTCCATTGATTAACTGGTTTCAGAGAAGAAGCCTTTTAAAACTTTTTCCCATAGGGTTCTATGTTAAACTAAGTCCTGTGGTGGTGGCCATTTTGAATTTCCAATTCCCATCAAAAACACGAACTTTATAGAGGACCATCCAAACAATATTGCTAGTAAGTTTTGTTTTGATTGGTTAAACGGTTTCAGAGAAGAAGCCCTTTTTAACTTTTTTCCCATAGGGTCCTATGTTAAACTAAGTCTTGAGGTGGCGGCCATATTGGTTTACCGATCAAAATAAAAAACACAAACTTTGTAAAGGTCCATCCAATGAACATTATGGCCAAGTTTGGTTTCAATTGGCCAAGTGGTTTCAGAGAAGAAGATTAAAAGGTAAAAAGTTTACAGAAGCCGCCGCTGCCGCCGCCGCCGGACGCAAAGTGATAACAATAGCTCACATGACCCTTTGGGTCACGTGAGCTAAAAACACCTGTACTGGATCAACAAAAACTATTTAAAAACTAGATATCAGTAAGGTGGATTTGATTTTTGTGAGTCCTGCTGACCTTGAGGTCAAAGTTCAAGGTCATCAACCATGGTATGCCACAAACACCTTGAAATTATCTACCAACAAGCCAAATATCAAAAGCATAACAAAAAAGAGAGAAAAAAAAGGTGCCATGTATCAGGTTATATTTATATAAAGATCTTAAGTGAATGTAAATGACTTTATGTTTCCAAAGATATTGTCTTTATAAGAACCTTGCCTTCAATATTGTTTGTAGTTTAATACCACTTACAGCAATTAGTTATTATTTGGGCTAGGAGTTGGGGGGGGGGGGGGTGAGATATCTAACAACCTTAACCAGTTGACCATCACAGCCCTTCAATTGTGAAATTTATAGCAAAGTTTACATAACATACATTTTAATTATAAACAACTACAGTATTTTGTGTGATGAAGTCAGCAATTTTTTTTAACCATAAAATAGATTATAATCCTTGGGGAAAAAAGGAAACAAGATCTTCAGTCAAGATAGATATAAAGATTAGAAAATAATTTGATTGTCTACTTATTACAATTAAAGCCTTTGATTTTTCTCACTCATTGTTAGGTGTAAAATTTAATTAAACCTTCCATACATTTTTATATTGGTTTTTCCTAAATGCATAACAATTTCTGGAATATTATTTCCCCAATATAAAAGCTAAATTTCCTGCTACAATGAAACCTCAATACCATAGGAATAGATTTTAGAAACCACACATATTAAAATTAAAAATCTAAAAAAAAAATACAACTTTCTGTCTATGTAAAAAATACATGTAACATTTATAAATATTCTTATCTACAGAACTGGCACTAACAAATTAATACAAATTACACACTATGAAAAACAATTAATTTTAAGTGAATTTGTTAAATTTACAATACTTCACCTTACTTCAAATTAAACAACAAACAATACAGAGCCACTGATAAACTTGTTAAATAAAACACACCAGTAAACAGCAATGGTCCAAGCATCACAGTGGTGACCCAAACTTTTAAAATTTTAAAGAAAACCTTATATAAAGTTTCCCATAAAATATAACCAGAATTATTTTATGATATAGCACCAGTGAAATATTGTCTCAAATTTTATGATATTGATAGGTTAAACTACTTTAATCACTTAGAAATTTGTGGTAAAAGGGTTATTGCACGACTATTGATGAACACAGTCTCTAACAAATATTTATGGCACTTCATGCTCATGCAAAAATCATCAAATGCAATAACCCCTTAGTATCAATGTAAAATGAAAGAAAATTTGACCTCTGTGACCTTGACATGACAATAAAAAGTAGATAAGATAAACTAAACACTCCAGTCTGTGTTAATGAAAAGTTTTCAATGGACATCTCTTTACAAAATTCCTAATTTTTTTCGCCAAGGGGTATGGGGACAGCTAAAAGTCCCCAGTGGGTCCTATGAAAAGCCTTGGTGGGGCAGAGCTCCCCCCCCCCACGCCAAAAACGATTTTAGAATATTTCTAAGGTATTTGAGAGGGTCTCCAGGTTTCTTTTTGAGCTGACATAGGCATGTATTTTTTAAACGCAGGATTAGAAAGGCTGTTTTAAGACAATTTTTATAATTATTCCTGAAACAAGAAGAAATCCCGGAGATTCCAACAACCTACCCGGTAGCCCGGACACAGGTAACTAATACCGGAGGTTCCGGGCAAAATCCTGAGCATTGGCAGGTGTGAAAATTGTTTTGTAGAATATAGATTAAGGTGCCACACTGGATTTTACTACTTACAGCGGTCTGACCTTTGACCTACACAGTCCCAAATCTGACTTACTCGGAATATTACTTACAGGTATAAGTTAAGCAGACCTACATAGAACTAAAGGCAATACCAAAACTTACAAAGCTTTTTCTTTTGGGGGGGAGGGGGGTATGGTGACCTTGACACATGACCAAATTACCTCCAAAACCCAAAGGTCAAGATGTTTCAACACAACATGCACCTAAATAAAAAATCTAATGCCAATCTGGTGTTATAATTGTTACTACAACCACCACCTTTAACCTTGTCACAAAAAGCTCATAACTGATCCGATCCAGCAACTTTTCTTTGTTATATTGAACAAACACCTATGATAAAACACTTGTAGGACTGTAAATTACTGAATTATCTCACCTTCTTCCCTGATGAATTCTACACATGTTTCAACATATTGAGGAAGTGATGGGTTTGTACTGGACATTTGGAAATCCACCAGACGACATCCACTTTCTGATGTCCCTAGTCGTCCATCTGTCTTTTTATTCAGTTTTTTCTGTTTTTTCTGTAACTCTTTCTGTTTTCTTTCCTGTAAGATGTACAAAGTAGGTTTCATTTATGATACAAATATTTCTGTGTTAAATGCCAGTAATATGTGTGTGGCCAATTTTTCCAATTCCCAAGCATTAGACACATATTATATCCAGCTATACGTCTGCCCCTTAGACTCTACCAATAACCCCTGGTCAATATTTCTATGCATGTTTTGGCATTAGTGTTTGTTGACTGGTTGTATTATACACATTTTATTTTCAATTTTTATAAATGTAACTTTACGTTTTATATTTTCATTTCTATTTAATCACAGTAAACATTTATTTTTGCCTGATCAAGTTTTTATGCCAACTTAAAAGAACTAAGGTCTTTTTTACTGTCAGAGGAAACCAGAGTATCGATTCTTATGTTAGAAATGTCCTATTTCTCACCTCATCTGAAACAACATCCCCATTGGTTGATTTGGGAAGCTCTATTGTACTATAGTGCATCACCTGCACTGAAGCTGTACACCCCATTGTTGTGTGTAAACAAGTCTAAATGTCTAAAGTTTGGTCTAAACAAAACTGCCACTTTGTTTGGTTTCAGTTGCATTAAATACTGTTAAAAATGTGAACAGTTACTGCTTTTGTAAGTCAGAACATAAATATCACAAATACTTTTGACTATTTTACTCTGATATCACAGTCACTGCTCCATATCACAGGAGTAAATTACTATAATCTTTACACTGATATCACAGTTACTATGTACTAACAGAACAATCTGTACACTGATATCACAGTTACTATGTACTAACAGTACAATCTGTACATGATTAACAGTCACTTAGGTACAAATTTTCACAATCTGCACAGAACAGTCACTGAGGTACAAATTTTCACAATCTGTACGGAACAGTCACTGAGGTACAAATTTTCACAATCTGTACATGATTAACAGTTACTGAGGTACACATTTTTACAATCTGTACATGATTAACGTCACTGAGGCACCAATTATTTTAATTTTTTATACAGTTCCCGAGGGTAAGTATAGACTACCACCACATCAAGGCTTAAAGCCTACTCTGGAGATACTGTAAACCTACATGCTTTAAAAATCCATCTGGTACACAGAAATGCTCTGATATATACTGAAGGTTATAATGCAGTATCATTACGTTCAGAATGTCAAAAGAAAACAATAAAAAAAACAGCTCTCTGTATGCTGCAGATGTAATAGTCGTCTGGGTCTGTATTGAATGAAGAAATCTTGTAAGGAAGTCTTAAATTCAGTCAAACTTATTAACAGAGAACACAACAATAAGTTCTTAAACTTCAGTTTATGCTCTGCTCACAGATGACAACAATAATAAATTCTGTTGCCTTCAGGGTCAGAACTACTTTGACCCTGAACTACTCACAGATCATGTACATTTTCAGTCTAAATTAATCCTGCTGTAAGTTTCTTTATACTGAGGTATTTAACAATTTGATGTCTAAGAGGACATCTATGTTTAGATTAACTATTTGATGTCTTTCTGAAGAGGACATCTATGTATAGAATTACAATGGCATTGTCTACGATCACATCATTATTATTCGACTTTTGAATCATGCACATAAATCTCTTATTAAATGTCCGAAATCTGATTACTGATCAAAACTTTAAGTTAATTCTTGAACAATATACTTCCTAATAACTTGAAAATAATAATATATCCAATGACATAAATTAACTTCCTACTGATTTATGGTCAGTCAGTCATTTTTTTAAAATCAATAGTTCAACAGTTTGACATTTACAATTCTTGAGTATTTTTAAATTATGCAAAAATTTTCTTTCAACCGGTTGAAATTCCTCCAATCTATCATTGAACACTTAAAAATATACAGCCAATTTCTGTAAGAAATAGAACTCAGTTCCACATGTACTAAATACGATATCAGGTATGCTTAAATAGGAATCACATGTGGAACGGATCTATTTAAGTTTTTGTGTCACAAGTTTTGAACACAGTATGTTTAAATAATCCAATTTTAACTAAATATAACCAATAGGTACAAGACTGGTCACTATCAACAACTCTGTTAGTTTATCAACAAAAGTAAACACATGAAACAATACAACTAATCAGTTTCAGGTAATCACAAATAAAACTCCATAATCCTTTATATTTAGATCTGGCAGAAATATTTTCTGTAAATGACAGTACTTATCCTACTTGTATAGTCAACTACAGTGTTGTCATTAAAAAAATCTTTCTGAGTGGTTCACCTACAGTTTTGTCTGCTTCATGATGATTTCATCACGTTTAATTGTCACTACCTGTGTCTTACAAAAAGACTTATCTTATGAAGTCACTTTCAGTATGGATAATGACAAATTCTAATAATAATGATCTCATTGATTACACAGGGTGTTCATTTCTGATTTCTTTAAATGGATTTTTTTCCAGGTATGGATGTGCATTTACTGACATGTAGAGTGGTGTATTAGCTATTTATTACAAAGTTTTGTAACCAAATTATCCCTGCTCGTCAAATATCTGATTATTACATGTTTGTTTTCTTTATTTACATATAACAGTATACAATAAACTATCAATAGTTTCCTACTTCTCTCTACGATTTTAAAGACTTTGCACTGTACTAAATCCTTTTTATTCAATATTTATTTTATGAAACTATTTATTACTTCAATGTACAACACACAGTTCAATAAACACCCTTACCATTTAAATTTTCTTTACCTTTCAGGGGTAATCAATGGGGAATACCCAAATCAAATGTATATAATTTCAACCTATTAATGACAGGGTAAATATTATTCTTGGTCTGACAGATTTCTGCTGAATGTTCACTTTCCATATGTCTAAATTCATCATGCCCTAAAATATATTTTTTTAATTTAATTTTGATTACTACACTGTAAAGTGTTATCTGTGAAGTCTATTTTTAGCCTTTATTTCCCATTTGAGTTACATATTAAATGAATTGTTCTAATTTAGTACATTTAATTAGTACATTTAATTAGTACATTTAATTAGTGCATTTAACTAATTTAGTAATTTAGTTTTAATAAGCAAACATATACTTTTTGTGTCTTTTGTTTCTTTTTGACTGGATCAAGCTGCTGTTTATAAAAAGTGCCGTCCTACTTTAAAATAAACTTTAGTTAACTGTCTAGTGGCTTTCTTTTTGATTAATTGATTGTCTGACCATCACATCCACCTAAACAGTCACCATGAGAACAAGTTAACAATCGGTAGAACATGTGTGACAAGAAAATTTGTTCTGTTGACAGTGATGTCCAGATTGGCACATATTGGTGAACACACCCCTTTTTCTAAAGCGTGAAATATTGAACAGAGCAAAAACATATTACATAAAAATGCAGACAGACACTGGAAAAGTATGGAAATTATGGTTATGTTGTGGTTAAAATCTGCCATCAAAATCTATCATAAGGTTCTTTAACTTGCAAGGACCATTCCACTTTCCAAATTAAGGTCTGTTGTCCCAGATAAACCCCCACTCACCAATGACCTATATCAACAAGAACAGATATAAGTAAATGTCTTGCTTGGGTCCTACATAAGTAGTGAAGTTGTACACCCACTGCAGATAATAAATGTACTGCTAATGAGATCCTATATACCACCTACTGCTGGGGCCTTGGTGATCGATACTATATGGTACATACTGCTTGGGCCTAGAGGATATATCCTATATACCACCTACTGCTAGGGCCTAGGTGATAGATCCTATATACCATCTACTGCTAGGGCCTAGGTGATAGATCCTATATACCATCTACTGCTGGGGCATAGATGATAGATCCTATATACTACCTATTGCTAGGGCCTATATGATAGATCCTATATACCACCTACTGCTAGGGCCTAGATGATAGATCCTATTTACCACCCACTGTTAAGGCCTAGGTGTTAGATCCTATATACCACCTACTGCTGGGGCCTAGGTGATTGATACTATATGGTACATACTGCTTGGGCCTAGAGGATATATCCTATATACCACCTACTGCTAGGGCCTAGGTGATAGATCCTATTTACCATCTACTGCTAGGGCATAGATGACAGATCCTATATACCACCTACTGCTAGGGCCTAGATGAAAGATCCTATATACCACCTATTGCTAGGGCCTAGGTGATAGATCCTATATACCACCTATTGCTGGGGCCTAGGTGATAGATCCTATATACCACCTATTGCTAGGGCCTAGGTGAAAGATCCTATATACCACCTACTGCTGGGGCCTAGGTGATAGATCCTATATACCACCTATTGCTAAGGCCTAGGTGATAGATCCTATATACCACCTATTGCTAGGGCCTAGGTGATAGATCCTATATACCACCTATTGCTAGGGCCTAGGTGATAGATCCTATATACCACCTATTGCTAGGGCCTAGGTGATAGATCCTATATACCACCTATTGCTGGGGCCTAGGTGATAGATCCTATATACCACCTATTGCTAGGGCCTAGGTGATAGATCCTATATACCACCTACTGCTAGGGCCTAGGTGATAGATCCTATATACCACCTATTGCTAGGGCCTAGGTGATAGATCCTATATACCACCTACTGCTGGGGCCTAGGTGATCGATACTATATAGTACATACTGCTTGGGCCTAGAGGATAAATCCTATATACCACCTACTGCTAGGGCCTAGGTGATAGATCCTATATACCACCTATTGCTAGGGCCTAGGTGATAGATCCTACGTACCACCTACTGCTAGGGCCTAGGTTATAGATCCTTGATACCACCAATTGCTGGGGCCTAGATGATAGATCCTATATACCACCTACTGCTAGGGCCTACACAACATTAAAAGGGCATAACTTAAAAATTACATTATCTATAAATGTGCTCCCTTGTTTTATCGTCACATTTGGGACCAAACATTATTTCTGTAGTAACCAGCAGAAAATCAATGGACATATTTTAACTGATTCAGATGTTGTGATTGCTGCTGGCAAAAATCTTGGAGCTGCACAAACAATCAAGCATATAAATCTTGGAACTAAATTATGCATTAGAATTAGAATTGTTGAAGAAAATCTTACTTCAAATGGAAACAACTTAACATGGTGACATAATCACTGCCATTTAGTTATTAAAATCGTGATTTCTGTATATGGCCAACTCACGATTCATTAATTAATTAAAACATTGTGATCTTTAGCATGGAAATAATATCATTGTATGTAATGACTTCAAATTGTCTTGCCATGATATATTTCAAGATTTTGTACCTCATTACACAGTTACACGTAATCATATAATCATTGGATTAAAAAGTAAACATCAAAGATCAAACAACAAACAATGATGGCTTTCACTGGCTGTTATTTCAATTAATGGTGATTCTTTTTTCGGTAATAAATAAGCTACTTTGGTGTCACTGATTAAAATTATAAATTGAGGAAAACTCTGCAGTTCAAATAGATAGCAATATAGGAGTTTGTCTGTTAAATAGAGCAACACAGCCAGGCAGCATTGTAGCATCATGCCAAATATATGTTAACAAATGAAGGACGAGCTGATTCTGAACGATTTACTAACAAATGAAAGACTAGCTGATTCTGAATGATTTACTAATAAATGAAGGACTAGCTGATTCTGAACGATATACTAACAAATGAAGGACTAGCTGATTCAGAATGATTTACTAACAAATGAAAGACTAGCTGATTCTGAATGATTTACTAATAAATGAAGGACTAGCTGATTCTGAATGATTTACTAATAAATGAAGGACTAGCTGATTCTGAATGATTTAAATTCTTTAAACTCCAATATAACACTGAAGGGACTAAATAAATTAAGCATTTAACTTTCCACTCAATGACAGCTCAAACTGACTTTAAGTCTAAATCTGCATCATAACTACTGACAATGCTTAGGTTTCTTTCAGTATTATAAATTCAAATAGATTTTGTAGATCATCTGCTAAATAAATGTGTAAGGTTTTCATTTTCTCTTTTACTGTATTTTAAGATCTGATGCATACATACAGATTTTTTTTTCTTTTTGTCCCCCCTTTAAACCCCAAAGAAAATGCACAGGAGGACATAATCCAAATCTAAGCAGTTGTTTCCAATGGAAATTTGCATTTTTCTTTGTTTTATTTCAGTAGCCAGTAATATTTCTACAATATGATTTCTGTAATGTATATATTATGTTTAATTGCTACTTATTTTAATTTGATTGTGTAAGCTGAGAAAATTCCATATCCCTGATATGAATATATTATCATATATTTAATAAAGATGTTTTTTTTTGCATATATGATACTGATAGAGGTTGTGGAACCATATCGCCAAAGGATGTAATATGGATGCCTTATCACACCACCACCAGGGCAGACATGAGTATCTTATATATTTTTAATGTATCTCCATATCTTTTCTGCAGAGCAATATATGGATTTTTTTTAAACTTGATTTTAATTATATGAAGATAAGGTTATGATATGGAAATACACATATCAATCTTGTAGCAACCCTCAACCCTTATTTACCATCGAGCCTAAAGGCCCTCAGGCAGATATTAGATTTTTGACACTGACAAATTTTGCTGACCCTAAGCTGGATTCGACCTCTATGTCCATCGGTCTAGAACCCTTGGCCAAATCCGCTACAGCCAAATGCGAGTAGAGAAGATTTTTGCAGAGCTCAGATCAACTGCTACTCGTCAGTTTGGCGAGCTGAAATTATCTGGCGAGTTCTAAGAAAATGTAACAATCCAGGCTTACTTAATGATAAATGTACCATAACTGAGTGTTAACGATGTTATTCGCGATGTTTCTGTTTGGTTTTTAAGAGTAATTAACTTGATTTTAATTATAAACAAAACCATTTTTTGACCACGATAAACTTGTTTTAACTTCTAGTTTTACAACGGCAGGGCTTAAAACTTTGCAGTGATCCATTTCTCAGATTGCCATAATCGTAATTTTATTTTTTAATTTCTTTTTCTAACACAATTTATATTACCGAAATATCTAGATTTTCCACTAATCCTAGGTGATATATGATGTTAGAAATTAAAACTATAACAGAATTAAAAGAAATGAAATTTATAGACCAATTTTATTAATGGGTACAAGGTCGGAAATGCAGTACTTATTTTTTTCATGGCAAAAAGTGCTATGGGTGCCAAAATTTAAACTCAAATATGTTAAAGTTTTTAATCAATCCAAAAACAAAAGAAAGAATTACAGATTGATCTCAAAGAAAGAGAATACTAGAGGTAGAAAAAAGGATGAATCATGCCAGGAGAAAAAGAATAAGTCAGAAACAGAAAACGATGAGAAAAAGTCAGAGTCAGAAATTAACTATCTTTCAGTGTCAACATGGTTATTTATGTTGTTTTATTTTTTATTGATATTGTATGTTGGGGAGTAACTTCAAAAACCTACTCGCCAACTTAGGCTAGTAGATCATAAATTCGGCAAATACTATTGTTTTGGTACTGGCCAGGATGGCGAGCTGGAAAAAAAAATTGTTTCCCACACTGCGCTATATCAAAATATAGCTTCATTACCTGGGGTGAATTGTAGACATAAACATAGTACGTTTGTACTAGCGTCTGGCAATGGAATTTTAATAACCAATACATTTAATCCATTATATATATACAATGACCTATTATTAACATATACTTCTGGCTAAATAATAGGACTTTTGCATATTGTATAGGACCGAAAATGACCAACCCGTATTTGAACAGAACACCCCAATCTGATAACCCTGTATCAGAACAAGGCAGTCCGATAACCCCATATTAGGAGCATCTTGTGCACTTTACTTCTGGTATGTCTGCATCAATAGCCAATCTTCCACAAATAATTTGGGTATCCTAGGTGAACCACAACTGGGGCCCCCATTATTAAAAACATGGTATTTTGAATCCTAATTATGTATTTCCAACACAGTTTGTAAAGCTAATATGACACAAGATATTATAAAATGAAAACATAACAGAAGACAAGCTATAACGTTCTACCTCCTCTTTCTTTCTCATTCTTTCTTCTTTTTTCTGTTTTTTCAGTGTGTCTTTTTCTATATCTTTCTTCCTCCTCCAGTTTCCACTACTATTCAGGTCTATATCCCCATCCATACTGGACGTCATACTCTGAAAAAGTCAGCATCATTGGTCATAGAATGACAATGGTTAGGCAATAATATAAGTAGGTATTTCAGTCTTCGCAAAATTTGCCGGCCTGCTGGACTGACAGTTACAATTTTTATGCCTGACCAAACAACCCATATATAATTGTGAGGTTGTTCAGACCAGTACTTATTTTGTAATTGCCTGACCGAGTAATCAGAAGGATTCATCTGTATATGGTTGCCAATTTGTTTGTTTAACTTGTTTTTCAAACATTTTATGTATCTTAAATGGATGACATAACATTAGTTTATTTCCATGATATGTCTAGTTACTGACCAACTAGAAAAAATGTAGAGTACTGCAATGGCTCTTAATGAAATACTCCAATTGATAAATGAACACGTGTATCTTGGCTTGAAAATTTAGGTCAAAATGTATTTTTATTTAATCCTTGTTTTTGATAAAAAAAAATAAGCTTCAAATGATTAGAATAACAATAAATTAATAAATGAATGACATCTGAAGATCATGGGTCATCATGTAGCAAATTTTCAAATGTTTTTGTAACAAATTAAATTTCAAGAATATGAAACAAGAAACAGTCTGACAAAACAAAACCAAGAGATAAACCATCCAAATCCCCAAAAACATCAACAGTTCAAGATGTTTTAACTGAATAAGCAGATCCATATCAGTCATTTTCATTTGAAATGTTTGGTCAGGCACAAATTTGTTCAACCAGACAGTTTGAATTGAACAAAGGTCGGGCAGAAACTTAATGATTTGGCAAGTCTATGGGATCGGAATTGGTCAACAGACGAATCTGGGGAAACCAGTCCACAGGCCAATCTGGGGGAAACCTGTCCACAGGCCTATCTGGGGGAAACCAGTCCACAGGCCAATCTGAGGGAAACCTGTCCACAGGCCTATCTGGGGGAAACCTGTCCACAGCCCAATCTGGGGGAAACCAGTCCACAGGCCAATCTGGGGGAAACCAGTCCACAGGCCTATCTGGGGAAACCAGTCCACAGGCCTATCTGGGGGAAACCAGTCCACAGGCCAATCTGAGGGAAACCAGTCCACAGGCCTATCTGGGGGAAACCAGTCCACAGGCCAATCTGAGGGAAACCAGTCCACAGGCCAATCTGGGGGAAACCTGTCCACAGGCCTATCTGGGGGAAACCAGTCCACAGGCCAATCTGAGGGAAACCAGTCCACAGGCCTATCTGGGGGAAACCAGTCCACAGGCCAATCTGGGGGAAACCTGTCCACAGGCCTATCTGGGGGAAACCTGTCCACAGGCCTATCTGGGGGAAACCAGTCCACATGCCTATCTGAGGGAAACCAGTCCACAGGCCAATCTGAGGGAAACCTGTCCACAGGCCTATCTGGGGGAAACCTGTCCACAGGCCAATCTGAGGGAAACCAGTCCACAGGCCTATCTGGGGGAAACCTGTCCACAGGCCTACCTGGGGGAAACCTGTCCACAGGCCAATCTGGGGGAAACCAGTCCACAGGCCTATCTGGGGGAAACCAGTCCACAGGCCAATCTGGGGGAATCAGTCCACAGGCCTATCTGGGGGAAATCAGTCCACTAGCCAATCTGAGGGAAACCAGTCCACAGGCCTATCTGGGGGAAACCAGTCCAGGTCAATCTGGGGGAAACCAGTCCAAAGGCCTATCTGGGGGAAACCAGTCCAGGCCAATCTGGGGGAAACCAGAAATAACATAATGCAACCCTTTTTCACTGTTACTTGCTTTAATACTTCCCACAATAAGTGTTATATAATGGCTCCAATATACATTTTCTAATGCAGTGGATAGCAGTAATGGATGTTTCAGCCATTTCTAACTAATTATTTTTTATCAAAGTACAGGTCTAAAAACCATCTTAAAATTTCCAAAAAAATCAGCAGCGAAAAAAGTCATCAGGTTGATACTTTTTTTTTACAATTTATTTCAGAATTTGAATTTTTAAGGTTTAGAACCAGTGGCATTGTTATCAGTTGGCTAAATGATGAATGATTATTATAATATTACCTTAAACAGATGACACAATACATATGTAGACTCAGTTAAACTTCACAAATTGAGATTTTCTCTAATTAAGATTTTCCAGGTATCAACACTTGAATTTTGGAAATCATTCAAATTTAAAGTCTGATTCTTGATTTACTGTTTAAATTGTCAAGTATTATCATTAAAATTAAATTATAAAGAACATTTCAAATTTTCTGATCAGGTAATATGGTACAACCTGTTCAGAAATTTGAAATATTCCCAAACTAATACTCACTGATATTGTACTGTAATCATCTTGAATTGTGTCATACAGATTTTCTTGATTATACCCTAAAGTAAAGAGAACAATGGTTATTTATGTACACACAAAAAAAGAAACAGCAACTACTAACATACCAAAAAATAACAACATTGTGCTAAATACACAAATAATGCATAGATCTATAAAACCAGTATAGGTCAAAATTATAAGAAAACAAATATGTAAGAAAATCTGATGTCATAAAAATCAAAACTTACTGAACATTATTTATTAGAGTAAATGAGAGCGATAACTCAAAGACACTCATATGGACTAACAATAAATTAAATAAAAACATAGGCATAAAGTTATACAAACAAAACAAAATAACTAAAAACTACAAAAATTGAAGGAAAAGGAGTTTACAAATACCGAAGGCCCAATCATCAGGAGAAATGACCATTCCATACTTGATACAACCTGCACAAATTTAGCAATGCATTCCTAGGAAAATTCTCTATTTATATATACATGTATATAAAAAAACACTAGACATAAATTTGAGGAAAAAGTGAGTCTCATTGGATTGTCATTGAGAGCTGTTACTAGCCAAAATTGTAGGTTGAAACTTAGCTACAATAATGTAGCTCCTTTACACACATTACAAGAGGTCACATTATTCGTAATGGAGCAAAAACATTCTTGGGATTTACACATATTTTCCGATATTTAACCTCTGTCTTTATTTAATAAATATGTTTTCTTTCCTCCGCCGTTCATCTGACATGTCTACAATGTCTAATTAAATAATTTTAACACTTTTTCGTAATCGTGGCATTGTTGACATAATTAAAATTGTGGAGTGTAGAATTTCGGAATCGTATCGGTAAATTTGTAATAAAGGGACATAATCATAATGCAATGAATACAGTTGAAATCATCCGGAATGATATTTTTTTACCAAATCGATTTCGATATTATCAAAATTAAGTACTTCCGGAATTCATATTTTGTCAACAATGCCATGATTATGAATAAAGTGATAAAACTAATGAATATGTGTTGTGGAAATATCAGTTAAACTGCAAACACAAGAAAAAGTATGTAGCAAACCAGGGAAACAGTTTAATTGCTTATAATATGCATAAAACCCCCGGGTGTGAATCACTCCCGGGCTGCTCAATTACGAGTAATGGGACCGCTTTGCAGCTCCGTCCATAAAAAAAAAAAAAAAAAAAAGAAAGGAGCTACATTATTGTAGCTAGTTGAAACCTACTAGCTTTGGCACAACATACCAGGAGGTGATCCAGCGTAGTTATCATTGTCCGAGTACTGTGGACTGAATGCCCCACGATTCCCTTCATTACCACCTGGTGATCTCTTTGACTTTGACTTCAATGAACGTCGCTTACGAGGTTTTATAAAAGTTCGTGTATCATCTCCTGTTCCTTCACTGCCTTCAGAGGGGGAATTGCTACGATCTGCAAAAAAAGTTTAACCACATCATAAATTCCCATTTAATCTCATGAATTATTGACAGAATATAGAGTGTAATGTGGTAAGTTACAAGCCATTTGGACTTCAGGAATCAAAGGAAAAGATAAATAAAATTTTGCCAATCATAAATAAAGATTCCCCATTGAAGATATGGTTTAACCCAATAAAGACAAAATAAAGAATCTTTGTATAGGAAATCACAGGCATCGTTTATACCAAGTTACAAAACATTTCAATTTGCAGTTTCTGAGATGACTGTTTTAAGTTCAACCAATCAGACATAAGCATTGCTGTGATTTTAGCCAATGAAACGAGAAAACTTTGTATATGAACTAACAAATGTCACAAAACATTTGGACAAAGTTTTAAAGACAAGTTTGTTTCTAAAGATTTATCCAATTATAAGAATGGGTCATGGTGGCCATGTACTTTTCCCCAATCAAGATAAAATATTTAATCTTTGTTGAGGACCCTAAAAAAATCTGTACTACAAAGTTTGGCTAATATCGCTGATCCAGGGTAAAAAATCAAACAGTGAAAAGTTTTCGGACACTGTATTTATATAGACAAAAGTTAAAAAGCGATGGCAATAGCTCACCCAAACTTTCAATTGAGAAAGCCAATTCAAAATTCAGGTTCCAAATGCAGGTTAAGAACCAAAGAAATCCAGAAAATTCAATGCAGAATAGGGCAAGCAGGTCCACAGCCTATCTAGAAAATCAGAGGTAGAAAGGGTTTTGAGGATAGGTCATGAATATTAAACTTATAGGGAATACAGGCCAAGAACCTTATAGGGAATACAGGCTGAGAACCTTATAGGAAATACAGGCTGAGAACCTTATAGGAAATACAGGCTGAGAACCTTATAGGAAATATAGGCTGAGAACCTTATAGGGAATACAGGCTGAGAACCTTATAGGGAATACAGGCTGAGAACCTTATAGGGAATACAGGCTGAGAACCTTATGGGAAATACAGGCTGAGAACCTTATAGGAAATATAGGCTGAGAACCTTATAGGGAATACAGGCTGAGAACCTTATAGGGAATACAGGCTGAGAACCTTATAGGGAATACAGGCTGAGAACCTTATAGGGAATACAGGCTGAGAACCTTATAGGGAATACAGGCTGAGAACCTTATAGGAAATACAGGCTGAGAACCTTATAGGGAATACAGGCTGAGAACCTTATAGGGAATACAGGCTGAGAACCTTATAGGGAATACAGGCTGAGAACCTTATAGGGAATACAGGCTGAGAACCTTATAGGGAATACAGGCTGAGAACCTTATAGGGAATGCAGGTTGAGAACTTATAAGGAATGCAGGTTGAGAACTTATATAGGGAATACAGGCTGAGAACCTTATAGGGAATGCAGGTTGAGAACTTATAAGGAATACAGGCTGAGAATTTATATAGGGAATGCAGGTTGAGAACTTATAAGGAATGCAGGTTGAGAACTTATATAGGGAATACAGGCTGAGAACCTTATAGGGAATGCAGGTTGAGAACTTATAAGGAATGCAGGTTGAGAACTTATATAGGGAATACAGGCTGAGAACCTTATAGGGAATGCAGGTTGAGAACTTATAAGGAATACAGGCTGAGAACTTATATAGGGAATACAGGCTGAGAACTTATATAGGGAATACAGTCTGAGAGCCTTATAAGGAATACAGGCTGAGAACCTTATAGGAAATACAGGTTGACAACCTTATAAGGAATACAAGCTGAAAACCTTATAGGGAATACTGGCTGAGAATTATATTAAAGAAAACCAGCCTTCTACTCCATTTAACCTTTAAACAAACAGTAATGAGCAAGGGAGCACTTAGTAAACCTAGCCCATGTGACTACATATGTCAAATACCTCTATCATCACGATCTCGTAATATGCCTAGATGTCTCCCATGTTCATCAGAGGCATAGGGCATCGAGATGATTGGGCCTTCTGTAGGCCTCTGTTTAGGCTTCTTTTTATGAGGCGTAGGTTTCCTGTAAACCTTGCTGTACAGATCCCTTTTCTCTCTTTCCCTCTCTAATGAACTTATATCCGAGTCTTCTGAATCTGTAAAAAAATTCAATTGTTCTGGTAAATTTTTAGAGTATTTTTCATTTGTTAAATTATATCATGATGATGAGTTTTCTAGTCAACATCATACCATATTTTGACATCAAATCTAATTCTTTCATATTATTTCAAAAACACAAAAAAACTTCAAAGAAATGACAATAACATCAAAGATTTGCTGAAGGTACAAGCACTGGTATCTAGATTCATTTCTATTCATCAATGTCTGTCCACTAGATTGATTGATTGATTGATTAATGGTGTTTAACGCCCGAGCAGCAATATTTCAGCTATATTCAGGCGACTGTCCACTAGACAATACTACTGTACATTGTACAAAATAAAATTAATAGATTTTCCATTTTTTCAGGTTACGCAGTCACTGTAAAAAAAAATCTGAAATGCAGGTACCTTTTTTGCAATAGAATGTTTTTATTGAACCAATGAAAGTCTATGAAGAGAATGATTACAGACCATAAAAAATAATGTTTTCCATGAATTAAAACGTTTGGCTGATTTGAACAATAAAAAGATCATACATACAGAGTTTTAATCTAATAATTACTTGATTAATTGGCAGAATAAAGTATAATAAAGGCTCCCCATCAAACCTGAGCAAATGTTACTCATTAAAGAAATATAATAAAGGCTCTTCATCAAACCTGAGCAAATGTTACTCATTAAAGAAATATAATGATGGCTCTTCATCAAACCTGAGCAAATGTTACTCATTAAAGAAATATAATAAAGGCTCTTCATCAAACCTGAGCAAATGTTACTCATTAAAGAAATATTTTACATCGTCTGACGTTCTGACTGCATCAAAATGTACAGTACTGAACAGAAACACCTTAAAAGTTCATTCACTGATAATTACATTTTAAAATTACTATTTGGGACTATGAAATAATACAAATGTGTTAGTACAAAGTGTTTCAAAATTATTTTATTATTCATGCATATCATGATGGCTAAACAAAGGTATGTATGTGTTATTTCTTCATTTAACATTCTGGGTGTTAGGATGAAAGGTCATTCATGTTTACATTCATGGCCCATGTGGTTAAGTGATCATCCAATATGTATCATCACCATGTAAACACCTTGGGGTGAACACTATGTTTGTGAGCCTGACATGTGCTCGACATTAACAATGTTGACATGGATTGCCAGTTTCCTTGTCAAAGGTTGAAGGTTCTCACCAAGTATAGCAGAAATTTGACCATGAGTTCTAAATGCAATAAGAGAAGTTTACCTTAGCTTCAAAATACCATAGAAAAAATTACACTGCCTTTTATCCCCAATAAACACTGAACACTATGATAGAGTTGAAACATTACTTAAAGTTAAGTAAAACCTCCAACAAACACAAATGTTTAATATCTACATGATTCAGAACCAACCAGTCCTTTCCCAAACTCCTACATGATTCAGAACCAACCAGTCCTTGCTCAAATCCTACATGATTCAGAACCAACCAGTCCTTGCCAAAACTCCTACTTGATTCAGAACCAACCAGTCCTTGCACAAACTCCTACATGATTCAGAACCATACAGTCCTTGCCAGAACTCCTGCATGATTCAGAACCAACCTGTCCTTGCCAGAACTCCTACATGATTCTGAACCAACCAGTCCTTGCCCAAACTCCTACATGATTCAGAACCAACCAGTCCTTGCCCAAACTCCTGCATGATTCAGAACCAACCAGTTCTTGCCAGAACTCCTACATGATTCAGAACCAACCAGTCCTTGCCAGAAATCCTACATGATTCTAAACCAACCAGTCCTTGCCAGAACTCCTACATGATTCTGAACCAACCAGTCCTTGCCCAAACTCCTACATGATTCAGAACCAACCAGTCCTTGCCCAAACTCCTACATGATTCAGAACCAACCAGTCCTTGCCAGAACTCCTACATGATTCAGAACCAACCAGTCCTTGCTGTAACTCTTACATGATTCAGAACCAACCAGTCCTTGCTGTAACTCCTACATGATTCAGAACCAACCAGTTCTTGCCCAAACTCCTACTTGATTCAGAACCAACCAGTCCTTGCCCAAACTCCTACATGATTCAGAACCAACCAGTCCTTGCCCAAACTCCTACATGATTCAGAACCAACCAGTCCTTGCCCAAACTCCTACTTGATTCAGAACCAACCATTCCTTGCCCAAACTCCTACATGATTCAGAACCAACCAGTCCTTGCCCAAACTCCTACTTTGTGAGCCTGACATGTGCTCGACATTAACAATGTTGACATGGATTGCCAGTTTCTTTGTCAAAGGTTGAAGGTTCTCACCAAGTATAGCAGAAATTTGACCATGAGTTCTAAATGCAATAAGAGAAGTTTACCTTAGCTTCAAAATACCATAGAAAAATTACACTGCCTTTTATCCCCAATAAACACTGAACACTATGATAGAGTTGAAACATTACTTAAAGTTAAGTAAAACCTCCAACAAACACAAATGTTTAATATCTACATGATTCAGAACCAACCAGTCCTTTCCCAAACTCCTACATGATTCAGAACCAACCAGTCCTTAATCAAACTCCTACATGATTCAGAACCAACCAGTCCTTGCCCAAACTCCTACTTGATTCAGAACCAACCAGTCCTTGCACAAACTCCTACATGATTCAGAACCATACAGTCCTTGCCAGAACTCCTGCATGATTCAGAACCAACCTGTCCTTGCCAGAACTCCTACATGATTCAGAACCAACCAGTCCTTGCCCAAACTCTTGCACGATTCAGAACCAACCAGTCCTTGCCAGAACTCCTACATGATTCAGAACCAACCAGTCCTTGCCAGAACTCCTACATGATTCTGAACCAACCAGTCCTTGCCAGAACTCCTACATGATTCTGAACCAACCAGTCCTTGCCAGAACTCCTACATGATTCAGAACCAACCAGTCCTTGCCCAAACTCCTACATGATTCAGAACCAACCAGTCCTTGCCAGAACTCCTACATGATTCAGAACCAACCAGTCCTTGCTGTAACTCTTACATGATTCAGAACCAACCAGTCCTTGCTGTAACTCCTACATGATTCAGAACCAACCAGTTCTTGCCAGAACTCCTACTTGATTCAGAACCAACCAGTCCTTGACCAAACTCCTACATGATTCAGAACCAACCAGTCCTTGCCCAAACTCCTACATGATTCAGAACCAACCAGTCCTTGCCCAAACTCCTACTTGATTCAGAACCAACCATTCCTTGCCCAAACTCCTACATGATTCAGAACCAACCAGTCCTTGCCCAAACTCCTACTTGATTCAGAACCAACCAGTCCTTGCCCAAACTCCTACATGATTCAGAACCAACCAGTTCTTGCCAGAACTCCTACATGATTCTGAACCAACCAGTCCTTGCCAGAACTCCTACATGATTCAGAACCAACCAGTCCTTGCCCAAACTCCTACATGATTCAGAACCAACCAGTCCTTGCCCAAACTCCTACATGACTCAGAACCAACAAGTCCTTGCCCAAACTCCTACAGGATTCAGAACCAACCAGTCCTTGCCCAAACTCCTTCATGATTCAGAACCATACAGTCCTTGCCCAAACTCCTACAGGATTCAGAGAAACAACCAGTCCTTGCTCTAACTCCTACATGATTCAGAACCAACCAGTCCTTGCTCTAACTCCTACATGATTCAGAACCAACCAGTCCTTGCCAGAACTCCTGCATGATTCAGAACCAACCAGTCCTTGCTGTAACTCCTACATGATTCAGAACCAACCAGTCCTTGCTGTAACTCCTACATGATTCAGAACCAACCAGTCCTTGCCCAAACTCCTACATGATTCAGAACCAACCAGTCCTTGCTGTAACTCCTACATGATTCAGAACCAACCAGTCCTTGCTGTAACTCCTACATGATTCAGAACCAACCAGTCCTTGCCCAAACTCTTACATGATTCAGAACCAACCAGTCCTTGCTGTAACTCCTACATGATTCAGAACCAACCAGTCCTTGCTGTAACTCCTACATGACTCAGAACCAACCAGTCCTTGCTTTAACTCCTACATGATTCAGAACCAACCAGTCCTTGCTGTAACTCCTACATGATTCAGAACCAACCAGTCATTGCCAGAACTCCTACATCATTCTGAACCAACCAGTCCTTGTCAGAACTCCTCCATTATTCTGAACCAACCAGTCCTTGCCCTAACTCCTACATGATTCAACACAAACCAGCCCTTGCACAAACTCCTGCATGATTATGAACAGACCATGCATGGTTCTGACCTCATGCTGCTTACCAGTAATTTTTCTAAGTCCTGAATGCAGAGTATAAGCTACTGTAAGTGTCAATATTTAAGTCTTTGGTACATGATACAACCAGATGCATTAAAACTTGGGAACACAACTCCTTTTAATGGTTATTACAGACATTATTATATAGCATAAAAATTCTAGAGTGTTTATTATTTTTAGGATGGATGTCACCCTCTGTAAACACTCCCCTTAGTAACATATCCTCTTATAAAGCCCAAGTAATAATAATACTGATTATATAATACATGCCATACATTTTACAATTATAATTTTCTTGCAAACATCTGTTAAAAGCCAACAAATTTAAAAAAAAAACGTGTTTTTTACAATGAAATTTCCATTTAAATGCCAACACTAGAAAATATTGTCCAAGACTTCATGCAACACTCATGAATATATGTATAACATAGATCATGTAAACAGAGTCAATATCTAGTTCCATAAACATTCAAAACAGACTGACCATGCAACTATGCAAAAAAAATCATTGGTCAAAAAGCACTGTCAAAGAAATATTTTTCAAGCCAAAGGGGAGATAATCCCTCTGTCTACTTACTCAAAATTTCAAGTGTACTAGTAGAGTATAAGGTATCATAGGTGACAGAAGAATAAGTTCTGGTAAATATTTGTTGTAACTTTTGACATCTATAGGACAACTGAAGCCAACTATCATCTAGAGAAAACCAAGAAAAATGTCAGACGAATGTTTGTGCTTTTTCTTATGTTGGTTTCAAGAGATTTGCAGATGCTGTTAAAACAACATACGTCTCCAACAAATTATTTGTTAGTCAACAACACTGGTTTCTGACTCACAACAAACATTGTCCTTATTGTAAAATTAGAGATCCACTGGGGAGCAGACGCTGTCATCATTATAAACAGAAACTGATCCAGACGTACATTGACATTGTTCTCAAAAGACAAGACAAAAGATATGTATTCTGTTATGCCATGGCCAATTGTTAACCCAGGCTGCTTAGTTTCCACAAAAATTAAGTTCCAATATAATAACTGACCTAAAGTCGACAAGACTTGTGATATAAATTATTTAGATACATAAACACTGCATCTCAAAATAAAATAAACTGCACAAACAAGCCAGAGTACCCAGCCCCTCCCCTTGGGTAGGAAAACTGGCAATCCTTGTCAAATAAGATGCTAGTCAAGCTCACCCTGCCTGCAGTTAGACTAGAACCCACAATCTCAGTGTTGACAGACCACATATACACGTGATCAATAGCAGACAAAATACATATACAACTCAAACACATAAAAACTCACATTTTACTTATAATCACTTAAGGTATCCGGACCATAATTGACCACGTGATAACATTTGGTGTCCCGGATGTCTATTGTTTTTCAATGGAGCAGACCTCAGTAATGTTCGGCAAACATCGGAAATACTATTTGAGTAACTAACTTTTTTTTTGCTTAAAACTGTAAACAATGACTCAAATTAAAACAATATATTAATTTGTATCATTAATTAGCAATACATTGATTTAATAAAGCTGTATTTCTTGGTCAAAAATAAAATTTAACGGTAACATCAATTATGGGTCGAATACCTTAAAGACATGACAAAAAATCACTCAAACGACCAACAGAATGGACGGTATACAGCCTACAACCTAACAGAATGGACGGTATACGGCCTACAACCTAACAGAATGGATGGTATACAGCCTACAACCTAACAGAATGGACGGTATACAGCCTACAACCTAACAGAATGGACGGTATACGGCCTACAACCTAACAGAATGGACGGTATACAGCCTACAACCTAACAGAATGGACGGTATACGGCCTACAACCTAACAGAATGGACGGTATACGGCCTACAACCTAACAGAATGGACGGTATACAGCCTACAACCTAACAGAATGGACGGTATACAGCCTACAACCTAACAGAATGGACGGTATACAGCCTACAACCTAACAGAATGGATGGTATACAGCCTACAACCTAACAGAATGGATGGTATACAGCCTACAACCTAACAGAATGGATGGTATACAGCCTACAACCTAACAGAATGGATGGTATACAGCCTACAACCTAACAGAATTAACGGTATACAGCCTACAACCTAACAGAATGGATGGTATACAGCCTACAACCTAACAGAATGGATGGTATACAGCCTACAACCTAACAGAATGGACGGTATACGGCCTACAACCTAACAGAATGGACGGTATACAGCCTACAACCTAACAGAATGGACGGTATACGGCCTACAACCTAACTGCATGTATATCATGCACACACTTATTTATCTTATCAAAGTATCTTGGCAGTAGCATCTGAGTTACATAGAGAGAAAAGACATAGAATCCAAATGGTTTAACAACATACACAACACATCCTTATACCCCAGACTTGTATATATCACCTGAATCTTTGACAGGGGAAGTAACAACTCTACATAAGTTCTCCATGTAAATAAAGCCTCCGACCCAACTGGCCTGACACCATGCAATATCCACATACAGCAAAACAACAACAATAACAATACAACCATTCAAGTATCTTACACAATACACACTTACAAGTTTTTCTCAGTACAAACAATTATTTTTTAACAGTACATATAGCACTACTTGTTTGCTTCTTGGACATTTTTTCAGTTACTATCTACAGTAAACATACATGACTTTTAAACTAAATAAACACAACGACAGTATATACAACTGACATCATTGCTTGTGACTCTAATGGAAACTACACTGAGAAAGTATATACAAGTGACATCATTGCTTGGGACTCTAATGGAAACACTCTGAGAAAGTATATACAAGTGACATCATTGCTTGGGACTCTAATGAAAACTACACTGAGAAAGCATATACAAGTGACATCATTGCTTGGGACTCTAATGGAAACTACACTGAGAAAGTATATACAAGTGACATCATTGCTTGGGACGCTAATGGAAACACTCTGAGAAAGTATATACAAGTGAAATCATTGCTTGGGACTCTAATGTAAAACTACACTGAGAAAGTATATACAAGTGACATCATTGCTTGGGACTCTAATGGAAACTTCACTCAGAAAGTATATGCAAGTGACAACAGTGCTTGGGACTCTAATGGAAACTTCACTCAGAAAGTATATACAAGTGACATCATTGCTTGGGACTCTAATGGAAACTACACTGAGAAAGTATATACAAGTGACATCATTGCTTGGGACTCTAATGGAAACTACACTGAGAAAGTATATACAAGTGACATCATTGCTTGGGACTCTAATGGAAACTACCCTCAGAAAGTATATACAAGTGACATCATTGCTAGGGACTCTAATGAAAACTACACTCAGAAAGTATATACAAGTGACATCATTGCTTGGGACTCTAATGAAAACTACACTGAGAAAGTATATACAAGTGACATCATTGCTTGGGACGCTAATGGAAACACTCTGAGAAAGTATATACAAGTGAAATCATTGCTTGGGACTCTAATGTAAAACTACACTGAGAAAGTATATACAAGTGACATCATTGCTTGGGACTCTAATGGAAACTACCCTCAGAAAGTATATACAAGTGACATCATTGCTAGGGACTCTAATGAAAACTACACTCAGAAAGTATATACAAGTGACATCATTGCTTGGGACTCTAATGGAAACTACACTGAGAAAGTATATACAAGTGACATCATTGCTTGGGACGCTAATGGAAACACTCTGAGAAAGTATATACAAGTGAAATCATTGCTTGGGACTCTAATGTAAAACTACACTGAGAAAGTATATACAAGTGACATCATTGCTTGGGACTCTAATGGAAACTTCACTCAGAAAGTATATGCAAGTGACAACAGTGCTTGGGACTCTAATGGAAACTTCACTCAGAAAGTATATACAAGTGACATCATTGCTTGGGACTCTAATGGAAACTACACTGAGAAAGTATATACAAGTGACATCATTGCTTGGGACTCTAATGGAAACTACACTGAGAAAGTATATACAAGTGACATCATTGCTTGGGACTCTAATGGAAACTACCCTCAGAAAGTATATACAAGTGACATCATTGCTAGGGACTCTAATGAAAACTACACTGAGAAAGTATATACAAGTGACATCATTGCTTGGGACTCTAATGAAAACTACACTGAGAAAGTATATACAAGTGACATCATTGCTTGGGACTCTAATGGAAACTTCACTCAGAAAGTATATACAAGTGACATCATTGCTTGGGACTCTAATGAAAACTACACTGAGAAAGTATATACAAGTGACATCATTGCTTGGGACGCTAATGGAAACACTCTGAGAAAGTATATACAAGTGACATCATTGCTTGGGACTCTAATGGAAACTACACTGAGAAAGTATATACAAGTGACATCATTGCTTGGGACTCTAATGGAAACTACACTGAGAAAGTATATACAAGTGACATCATTGCTTGGGACTCTAATGGAAACACTCTGAGAAAGTATATACAAGTGACATCATTGCTTGGGACTCTAATGGAAACTACACTGAGAAAGTATATACAAGTGACATCATTGCTTGGGACGCTAATGGAAACACTCTGAGAAAGTATATACAAGTGAAATCATTGCTTGGGACTCTAATGGATAACTACACTGAGAAAGTATATACAAGTGACATCATTGCTTGGGACGCTAATGGAAACTACACTGAGAAAGTATATGCAAGTGACATCATTGCTTGGGACTCTAATGAAAACTACACTGAGAAAGTATATACAAGTGACATCATTGCTTGGGACGCTAATGGAAACACTCTGAGAAAGTATATACAAGTGACATCATTGCTTGGGACTCTAATGGAAACTACACTGAGAAAGTATATACAAGTGACATCATTGCTTGGGACTCTAATGGAAACTACACTGAGAAAGTATATACAAGTGACATCATTGCTTGGGACTCTAATGAAAACTACACTGAGAAAGTATATACAAGTGACATCATTGCTTGGGACTCTAATGGAAACTACACTGAGAAAGTATATACAAGTGACATCATTGCTTGGGACGCTAATGGAAACACTCTGAGAAAGTATATACAAGTGAAATCATTGCTTGGGACTCTAATGGAAACTACACTGAGAAAGTATATACAAGTGACATCATTGCTTGGGACTCTAATGGAAACTACACTGAGAAAGTATATACAAGTGACATCATTGCTTGGGACTCTAATGGAAACTTCACTCAGAAAGTATATACAAGTGACATCATTGCTTGGGACTCTAATGGATAACTACACTGAGAAAGTATATACAAGTGACATCATTGCTTGGGACTCTAATGGAAAACTACACTCAGAAAGTATATACAAGTGACATCATTGCTTGGGACTCTAATGGAAACTTCACTCAGAAAGTATATACAAGTGACATCATTGCTTGGGACTCTAATGGATAACTACACTGAGAAAGTATATACAAGTGACATCATTGCTTGGGACTCTAATGAAAACACTCTGAGAAAGTATATACAAGTGACATCATTGCTTGGGACTCTAATGGAAACTACACTGAGAAAGTATATACAAGTGACATCATTGCTTGGGACTCTAATGGAAAACTACCCTTAGAAAGTATATACAAGTGACATCATTGCTTGGGACTCTAATGGAAAACTACCCTTAGAAAGTATATACAAGTGACATCATTGCTTGGGACTCTAATGGAAACTACACTGAGAAAGTATATACAAGTGACATCATTGCTTGGGACTCTAATGGAAAACTACCCTTAGAAAGTATATACAAGTGACATCATTGCTTGGGACTCTAATGGAAACTACACTGAGAAAGTATATACAAGTGACATCATTGCTTGGGACGCTAATGGAAACACTCTGAGAAAGTATATACAAGTGAAATCATTGCTTGGGACTCTAATGGATAACTACACTGAGAAAGTATATACAAGTGACATCATTGCTTGGGACTCTAATGGAAACTACACTGAGAAAGTATATACAAGTGACATCATTGCTTGGGACGCTAATGGAAACACTCTGAGAAAGTATATACAAGTGAAATCATTGCTTGGGACTCTAATGGATAACTACACTGAGAAAGTATATACAAGTGAAATCATTGCTTGGGACTCTAATGAAAACTACACTGAGAAAGTATATACAAGTGACATCATTGCTTGGGACTCTAATGGAAACTTCACTGAGAAAGTATATACAAGTGACATCATTGCTTGGGACTCTAATGGATAACTACCCTCAGAAAGTATATACAAGTGACATCATTGCTTGGGACGCTAATGGAAACACTCTGAGAAAGTATATACAAGTGACATCATTGCTTGGGACTCTAATGGAAACTACACTGAGAAAGTATATACAAGTGACATCATTGCTTGGGACGCTAATGGAAACACTCTGAGAAAGTATATACAAGTGAAATCATTGCTTGGGACTCTAATGTAAAACTACACTGAGAAAGTATATACAAGTGACATCATTGCTTGGGACTCTAATGGAAACTTCACTCAGAAAGTATATGCAAGTGACAACAGTGCTTGGGACTCTAATGGAAACTTCACTCAGAAAGTATATACAAGTGACATCATTGCTTGGGACTCTAATGGAAACTACACTGAGAAAGTATATACAAGTGAAATCATTGCTTGGGACGCTAATGTAAAACTACACTGAGAAAGTATATACAAGTGACATCATTGCTTGGGACTCTAATGGAAACTACCCTCAGAAAGTATATACAAGTGACATCATTGCTTGTGACTCTAATGTAAAACTACACTGAGAAAGTATATACAAGTGACATCATTGCTTGGGACTCTAATGGAAACTTCACTCAGAAAGTATATGCAAGTGACAACAGTGCTTGGGACTCTAATGGAAACTTCACTCAGAAAGTATATACAAGTGACATCATTGCTTGGGACTCTAATGGAAACTACACTGAGAAAGTATATACAAGTGACATCATTGCTTGGGACTCTAATGAAAACTACACTGAGAAAGTATATACAAGTGACATCATTGCTTGGGACTCTAATGGAAACTTCACTCAGAAAGTATATGCAAGTGACATCATTGCTTGTGACTCTAATGTAAAACTACCCTCAGAAAGTATATACAAGTGACATCATTGCTTGTGACTCTAATGGAAAACTACACTGAGAAAGTATATACAAGTGACATCATTGCTTGTGACTCTAATGTAAAACTACCCTCAGAAAGTATATACAAGTGACATCATTGCTTGTGACTCTAATGTAAAACTACCCTCAGAAAGTATATACAAGTGACATCATTGCTTGTGACTCTAATGTAAAACTACCCTCAGAAAGTATATACAAGTGACATCATTGCTTGTGACTCTAATGGATAACTACACTGAGAAAGTATATACAAGTGACATCATTGCTTGGGACGCTAATGGAAACACTCTGAGAAAGTATATACAAGTGACATCATTGCTTGGGACTCTAATGGAAAACTACACTGAGAAAGTATATACAAGTGACATCATTGCTTGGGACTCTAATGGAAACTTCACTCAGAAAGTATATACAAGTGACATCATTGCTTGGGACGCTAATGGAAACACTCTGAGAAAGTATATACAAGTGAAATCATTGCTTGGGACTCTAATGTAAAACTACACTGAGAAAGTATATACAAGTGACATCATTGCTTGGGACTCTAATGGAAACTTCACTCAGAAAGTATATGCAAGTGACAACAGTGCTTGGGACTCTAATGGAAACTTCACTCAGAAAGTATATACAAGTGACATCATTGCTTGGGACTCTAATGGAAACTACACTGAGAAAGTATATACAAGTGAAATCATTGCTTGGGACGCTAATGTAAAACTACACTGAGAAAGTATATACAAGTGACATCATTGCTTGGGACTCTAATGGAAACTACCCTCAGAAAGTATATACAAGTGACATCATTGCTTGTGACTCTAATGTAAAACTACACTGAGAAAGTATATACAAGTGACATCATTGCTTGGGACTCTAATGGAAACTTCACTCAGAAAGTATATGCAAGTGACAACAGTGCTTGGGACTCTAATGGAAACTTCACTCAGAAAGTATATACAAGTGACATCATTGCTTGGGACTCTAATGGAAACTACACTGAGAAAGTATATACAAGTGACATCATTGCTTGGGACTCTAATGAAAACTACACTGAGAAAGTATATACAAGTGACATCATTGCTTGGGACTCTAATGGAAACTTCACTCAGAAAGTATATGCAAGTGACATCATTGCTTGTGACTCTAATGTAAAACTACCCTCAGAAAGTATATACAAGTGACATCATTGCTTGTGACTCTAATGGAAAACTACACTGAGAAAGTATATACAAGTGACATCATTGCTTGGGACGCTAATGGAAAACTACACTGAGAAAGTATATACAAGTGACATCATTGCTTGGGACTCTAATGGAAAACTACACTGAGAAAGTATATACAAGTGACATCATTGCTTGGGACTCTAATGGAAACTTCACTCAGAAAGTATATACAAGTGACATCATTGCTTGGGACTCTAATGGATAACTACACTGAGAAAGTATATACAAGTGCTTGGGACTCTAGAAAACAAGGGAGACAATTATTTTGAGGAGAGGAAACATGATCACTACCAACCTGTTTTGAGCTTATTTTTGTCCTTGGCCTTTCGCTGAGTAGATTTAATACGTTGTAGTTGTCCTTCAGGTAGAGCATCATTTACAGAGGCATAATCATTTTCCATCAGAGGTGAATCTAAAGCATCCTAAAATGGAAAATACCATAATAAAGAGAGTTATTAATTTAATTATAGCATTCAGGAGTCTACCAGTATGATTTCAACTTTTGTGTAAATGAACTTAAAAAGAAACCCACTATTTTGTACTGAAAGCATGCTTAAACTTTTTGTTCTCAATTATTACTCTCTTACATGCAAGTTAATGAAACAAATGCTGTCACAGGCAGATGTATTGTCTGTTGAAAAACAGCCCCAACAATGTGCAGACACAAGTGAAATAGGTTCGACACACGAAAATGACTTTCATCACAAGACCACATCCCAGTTTTCACAAGACAATACTACCAGTAACAGAAGCCCTAACCATGATCACAAGACCACACTTCAAGTTACAAAAGCCCTTACCTTAATCACCAGAGCACACTAACAGTTACAGCAACCCTTACCTTGATCATGAGAGCACACTAACAGTTACAGCAACCCTTACCTTGATCATGAGAGCACACTAACAGTTACAGCAACCCTTACCTTGACTGTTGCATAATCAGCAATTTCTATCTGTTCTGGTTTGGCTAGTGGTGCATTAATTCCTCCAGATCCCCTCTTTTTAGGACTGTACAACTGGAATTATACACAAAACTTATATTAGGACTGTTTGCTAGTCAGTTTTAAAGCAGCAAAATGTTTAATTAGTTGAAATTTATGAACATGAGTTTATACCCGCTCCATACCACACTCTGTAACATTAAGCTAAGTATCACCTCTGCCACACAAGACTTGAGCTTTCATAATGGCTTCCATTAGATGCTCAACAATGATAAACACATTTTGTGTCTTATTAAAAAAGTCTAATGAATGTTTGTCTTTAATGGTATGATATCAACAGAACAGAGAAGTGCCAAAAGCTGAATATGTTCTATCTATTACTATATTTTGTAAGCAGCAGACAATTTATTTTCTAATACCGGGATCTACCAAAAAGCCGCCCAGCCCATAAATTGCCCATGGGCGGTTATTTTAGGTGGGAGGTTATTTAGGGTCAACATTTTTTTTTCATATTGAGTTTAAAATCATTGTTACGGTAGTTTTTGTGGTCATTATTATGGTGAATGTCAAATCGTGCGATAAATTTTAGATTAAAGACGCTTGCAGACACATGTTGGAAGCCATGGAGTCAAACATACAAAAGATTCAGACACGAAATTTAAATATTGCGAGGTACCAGATGGGATATGTAATAACTCATAATAATGTCATAAAAGGATCGTTTATAATAACAGGTTAAACTTGATTAACTTCCATCTTAAGTTAATTGAACTATAATTTTGCACACATTAAAGGGATTGTGGTGATCTGTAAACAGTTATCAAAACAATTGAATAATTAATTACCAAAATAAAGGAAATTTATAAGTTTGTTAAAGTAGATAGAAGCCGATTCCGAGAGTGTAGTAGCAAATAACGACGAAATCATGGCCATCTTCAATAGTGACAATGAATTAGAATTCGATGGTTTTTTACTTTGATATTGTATCTGGTTGTTACTTTGATATTTATTTTACTTGTCAGTTTATATCACAAATAATGTTATAATTTGTTAGCATAACATTAATTTATGTGTGTCATAAATATTACAATAGTATTAATTGTTTTTTATTCAAGTTCGTAATCGTATATTTCATTTTCGTTTCACAATACATAATTTCCCTTTATGGAGCCGCAAGTCGCAATCTATTTATACATACAGTTTCAATGCTCTTGACATACAATCGATAGATAACAGATTTTTGTGTGCATGGATTACAAATGAAAACTGAGATGATATATCATAATTTATTTATACAAATAAACGAAAAACACAACAGATGTGATTGTTTATTTAATTAAGGTACAAAAATCAATAATGTATCCATCACCGACTTTATAATAAAATTTACTTGATCGCTCGGCCAGGTAATGGAAAGTGTGGAAACACGCTGCAACAGCGTTCAACATGTCACTATCAATGACATCCTTTAAGCGCCCTGGGCTGTTATTTGGTCTATATTTTTTCTCAAATTTTATAATTTTTCCGTTTTAACGCCCTGGGCGGCTTTATGGTAGATCCCGGTACTAATCTCTAACACAACACAAGTAGTTCCAAATTTCTATTTTAATATCCATGATATCTTGAAAATATTACTAAAAAAAATCATAAAAATAATGTAAAATGTAACATATTCATACAGATTCTGTAATTTTTTTTTTAAATTTCTTTAATCAAGGATTAAAAGGTATTACCAACCAAAAAATAGGTGTAGCAGTGGTCATACTGAGTGTAGTGCTGTGTAAGGTAGTGGATATGAACTCTGTGCTTGAGATTAAAATAGTTTTTATATTTTTTTAAAAGAGATTTATATAAACTAAGTAAACAATAACAATAGGTATAAATACACTTACATGTATATCAATAAACCTGAGACACGGCCAGCAAATATCTATACAAATTACATGAGAAATCATGTTAGGTAATTGGCAAAGCAGAGAGACCACATGACTTAACCAGTATTATGGCTCTTGGACAAGGGCATTCTAATAATAGAATATAGACAGTAAATTGCTCAAAGAAACATTGATCTTCAAGCAGTAATGTCATTGGACAAGTAGAATTCGAAAAAAAACTGACAAAAAGCTGTTTGGTTATATGAAAACCTTTTAAGAATAATCTGCATTTAGGTTTCAAATAATCCATTCATATAAAAATTTCCTGCAAAATAACAAAGATAACAATATTTCCCATTAATTTTGCAACAAACATATGCAAATTAAATTTTTTTTAACTTGAACTTAACTTGTTATGACAGGTCTAAAATGTGACCTCTATAAGTTCTTACATTTGATTTCCTTTGCATCTCATAAAAAGACTGGTACTGATCATTATCTACCCAAACTGTCTCTTCAGATTCTCTGGAACCAGTTGAAGAATGTCTATTCCAGCTTCCTGTAATTACAATGTCAAGAAAGCGTTTATAATTGTCTAAACATTAGAAATACCATTAAGCATCACATTCATGTAAACAGCTTTTGCCTATACTTTTTAATCAAATGAACACTAAATTTATGCAAAACTATATATGATTTAAAATGTAACATGTGACCTGTGAAATGGAATCTAAGTAGTGTCAGGAAAATAGACGACATCAGAGACTTGCTTTACTGCAAGACTAGGTTCTCGTTTCTTAAGCAGTAATAAACCTTTCGTACACAAAACTTATATAAAATACCTTAGACTAATGAACTCGTGTTTGCCATTAAAATTTTTTGGTATCATCTATTTGAAAAAATTTGATTTGTTATAAGTGGTGACCATCTTGGATGGAAGTCCATGCTATCTAGTATAATAATGAAAAGGAAAAAACCTAGGAATTGTCCATGCAAAGTTTTAAATTAAATTGGCTAATAATTTCAGGGAACAATTAATCTCATCTGAATGTTTGATAAATCTGTAAAACATGTTTAAATAAACTTACTACTTGTCACATATTCAGCCGATTTTTTCCAAATTTAAAATTATTTTAAAAATTTGAATTTTCTCATTTTAGTAACAGTTGCCTGCTTTCTGTACCGAATTTGGAAAAAGATAAAGTGGTACCAATCTAAAAATTGACTCCTGTCTTTGTGTACATTCAAATATATAAAATCCCCTTTGGTCTTAGACATAATTAATCAAGACTTTCACATATAAAACAAGTTTCAAATACAACTGTTAATAATTAAAACATTTTAACAATTTCTTTTCTTGACTAATACAGTAAACATTGCAACAACAACTATAAATAACAACAACAACAACAAAATAATGATGCAAAAAGGTAGGAACTTTACGGGACAAATAATGTCTGCAGGGAATGTCCAAAACCACAGCAAATGAACATGCTATATTTGGTCATTAAAACTGACAACATAATAACAGGGAAGTAAAAAATTAACTTGTGATATTCTGTTTCCGGTTGGTAAATAATGCACACATAAAAAGCCAAATTTATATCATTTTTTGCTTAGTTATTTTCACAATAAAACCAGTTTTATAAAGACCTTGTTTCGAGTCTTGTAATTTTAATTTCTATCCCATGCTTTATTGTAAAGTCAGTCTAAACATTCTGATGATCAACTTCAATCCTTTTTCCTTAATACTTTTAGATCAAAACTTGAATGTTTTACCTTAAATCAATGTCTGAATTATATTTTAATTTTAATTCATTTAGTTTTAATTAGTGCAAAATTTGATCTGAATAGATTTAGAATTGAAAGAAATTTCAAATTATCTCCATGCAGAGATTTATTGTTTGATTGTCAGCCATTGCATACCTACTTAGGGTGGATAACTTTATAGGTAAGGTATGATATAGGTCAAGTTCTAGCATGATGTTCGATTTCTGTTATGAAATATGTTAGTCAATAAATAAAGCAATAGAATATGCCTTTACCTATAATAATAAATATAGTAGACATTAGAATCATCCTCCTTTTTCTAGATTACACAGGGATGATAGGTTTTCGTTGACAATATCCCATAAGGCTCAAAATTGGGTCCATATTTTCTGGACTGTAAATCAATTAGGACTACTGGATTTGGGTCCGTATTTTTTTTGCACTGCAAGTCATTGAGGACTACTGGTTTCAATAACACTTTTATCGATTGGCTTATTAAAGAAGAAAATCTAGACCTTTTGTCCAAAAAATATGGTGACATAAAACTAGAGGCTATTAAGAGCCTGTATCGCTCACCTGACTTACAAAAAATTTTTTTAAGACAAGAATTTTCTTGCAAATTTTGATATTAAATGCTAAAGAGTTTATGTGAAGATGCTGTTTCTATGAATGTTGCCATGTTGAATTTACAGTCAGCAGTAGGAGTGTTTCTGAGAAGAAGCAGTTTTTATGTTTTTTCATAGGTTAGTATGTTATGTGATGTTCCATAGTGGCAGCAATCTTGTATTTTTGGATCGAAACAAAAAACTCAAAATTGGTAGAGGACCATACAATATCACATATCCTAAAATCTGCCAAGCTGTTTGTGAGAAAAAGAATTTTAAAATCTCAGCCAGTCAGAACGCATTTGCAGCTCTAGCAGCCATGTTGAATTTCCTATCGGCTCGAAACATACTTAAAATAATAAGATTACTATCTAAGATTCACTTCTGCATTATTTGGTTAAATTGTGTGGAACTGAGTTTCAGAGAAGAAGCTGTTTGAATGGTTTTCCCATAGGGTCCTATGTTAAGCTGTGTTCCACCATGGTGGCCATCTTGGAATTTAGATCGCCACAAAAAACTAAAATTTTGTAGAGGACCATCTAAGGTACATTTGTGCAATATTTCAAATCAATCTGCTAAGCGGTTTGTAAAAAGAAGATTTTAGAAATATCAGCCAATCAGAACCCATTAGTTGCCCTGGAAGCCATGTTCAATTTGCAATTGGCTCAAAAAACTCAAAATAATAAGATAAATATCCAATAATCATTCCTTCATAATTTGGCTTCATTGTGTGGAACAGTTTCATAGAAGAAGTTGTTTGTATGTTTTTCCCATAGGGTCCTATGGTAAACTATGTCCTGTGATGGCGGCCATCTTGGATTTTGGATCGGAACAAAAAACTCAAACCTTGTAGAGGACCACATAAGGTACATTTCTGCTATATTTTAAATCAATCTGCCAAGCAGTTTATGAGAAGAAGATTTTTTAATTTCAGCCAATCAGAACGCATTAATGGCCCTGGAAGCCATGTTGAATTTGCAATTGGCTGGAAAAACCCAAAATAATAAGATAATTATCCAACCTTCATTTCCTTATTAATTTGGCTTCATTGTGTGGAACAGTTTCATAGAAGAAGTTGTTTGTATGTTTTTCCTGTAGGGTCCTATGTTAAACTATGTCCTGCGATGGCAGCCATCTTGGATTTTGGATCGGCACAAAAAACTCAAACTTTGTAGAGGACCATCTAAGGTACATTTCTGCAATATTTCAAATCAACCTGCCAAGCAGTTTATGAGAAGAAGATTTTTGAATTTCAGCCAATCAGAACGCATTAATGGCCCTGGAAGCCATGTTTAATTTGCAATTGGCTCGAAAAACCCAAAACAATAAGATAATTATGCAACCTTCATTTCCTTATTAATTTGGCTTCATTGTGTGGAACAGTTTCATAGAAGAAGTTGTTTGTATGTTTTTCCTAAAGGGTCCTATGTTAAACTATGTCCTGTGTTGGCGGCCATCTTGGATTTTGGATCGGCACAAAAAACTCAAACTTTGTAGAGGACCATCTAAGGTACATTTCTGCAATATTTCAAATCAATCTGCCAAGCAGTTTATGAGAAGAAGATTTTTGAATTTCAGCCAATCAGAACGCATTAATGGCCCTGGCAGCCATGTTTCATATTTGATCAGCACCAAAAACTCAAACTTTGTTAAGAACCACCCAATAAACATTCCTGCCAAGTTTGGTTCCAATTGGCCAAGTGGTTGTGGAGAAGAAGATTAAAATGTAAAAAGTTTACGGCTGACGACGACGAAGACGACGACGGACGCAAAGTGATGAGAATAGCTCACACTGACCCTTTGGGTCAGGTGAGCTAATAAACAAAACTGGCAATGCTGACATGCAATTAGATATGACACAAAAGCATTCTAAATCTAATGTAACTACTGCAGAAACACTGATCACCATTTTCATGAAAATTTTGTCCCAAGTCCATGGGTAGTGTTGATGCTTTACTGGGAAGTCTTCTTTCGTTGAGAGCCCAAGCTTCAGAAGAAAGGACAGAAAAATAGTCAAATAAAACAGTCAAATGATTAAGAGATTAACAATTCAATCTCAAACAAGCTTTAAACACCCAGACGAATAAGATCAGTAATTTTCTTCATTGCTTTAAAGCTCTTAGCAATGCCATATATAATTATTCACAAAAACATTTGTTAAAAAACACACTAAACTGACACAAGCCCGTAGAATTTCTACTGCTTATATTTTGTTGTATAACTGTTTTCATGTCTTGTTGATACTACTGCTAAGTTATATAATATAGCAAAGCAAATGATTTTGTCTTCGACTACTGCATAAAATAATATAAAGCCTGATAGACTTCATAAAAGTTTGGTAAACCTTAAAGGTACAAACGAATCTGGTCTAAAACAATGCTTTTCAATAATCAAATAATTTTATGTGTGACTTTCAACATATTTCAAAATATTTTTCCTACTATTTAATTTGATATGATGTAAATCATTTAGGATAATTATTATTAATTAGAGCACACATTACAGATCGTTGGAGTAAAATATGATGAGTAAATGAGTAAACATCATCAAAGAGTAAATTCTCCAAATCTGAGAGAAAAATATAAACCAACCATCAAACAAATATTAAGTTTGTATGTTTGGGCCTCGGAAACAGGTAGAAATGTAAGGCTATGGTTAGCATTTTCATCCTTGTTTTACAGCAATTTAAGATAAAACTTTATATTACTCGACAATGTACAAATATTGTTTTTACCCTAAAAAGATAAAATACACTGTATACAGAAAAAGGTACGAAAAAAGGGCATTTCTGGTCAAGTTCTGTGTTCAAACTTTTGGTTTGTTATCTAGAGATAGCACAATGTCCCAAACTAGAACCGAAACAAGGCTAGGAAATATCATTAGAAGCGATCACGAAAAAAAATTTATTTGTATACCTTTATTGTACAGCATATATAATGATTGCAAGATAAATGTACCTATCAATTTAAAAGGATATAAGCAACTACTGTATAGTTTAACAAGATTAGCACAGAGTATTATGTGTTCTAGTACCCTTTGATTTCTATCTTTGTACATAGTAAATTTTTAATATAAGGTTTATAAGTTAACAAGTGATTAATCAATCAAATATTTCTTTACTAGTAACAATATGAATGTATTATCTATAGCAATTCAAAATGTACAAATAAAATTTGTGTTTGAAAACATTAGTCAGTTATAGTAATTAAAAGAACTACAACAGGGGAGATCATTCCTGTAAACAAAGATGTCAGCTCATGGCAACATCGATTAAGTTTCATTGTAGGGTAAATACTACAAGCAAATAAACAAACCATCAATGGTATCAACACACAGTGAAAAGCAAATATAAAAACTGCACTTTAAAACTGAACAACTGTAAGCTGGAAAACTGTATTCTACAACACTGCAGCTAAAAATGAAAACATGTTAAGGACCATTCCATAATAAAGTCTAAAGGGTAGAAAATTTATAGTTTCTATTTTATAACTTCCAACCTACCCTTTGATATACTTTGTCATGGAAAAGCCCAAATATTCTAATGCAACAAATTTCAGCTCTAAATAAGACAATATTTCATACAGTCTATTTATTATTTTAAATATATTAGAATGATAGTAGCCTCAAGAAAAAATACCAGAATTTTTCTCCAAAACAGTAAAATTCTTTTTTAATAAACAAGTGTATTTTGGTTAACAAACAAGCAGTTCTCTAGCAGACTGTGTTTTGTCTACATTACAATATCTATTTAAAATTAGCATCACACTGAGCTAGATTTCTAAAGTGCTAGCATACTGGAAAATGTGTCCCCAGTTACAAATCCTGATTTTTAATTGACCAGCCTTTTTTCTAAAATAAAATGTTTGGTTGGATTTTTATAGTACATGAACTAACCATTTAAGAAAAAGTCTGCAGACAGGTAACTCCAGTTCAACACACTTCCCTTATACCTTTGTACATGACCTTAATTCTGAATTGAAAGCAGAGGAGATTCTACTTTATAACCTGGACTAAGAATACTAATTTCAATCTTCTGAAATATGGGGGTGCTGAGTATGGAGGGATAGAAATACTTATTAAATCCTGGAATTGGGATGGGGCCAATAATACCTATCAAATGCAGAAGGTGGGAGATGGCCAGGAATATCTATCAAATCCAGGAGCTGAAAGGGGGCTAGGAATACTTATCAATCAAGGTAGTGGGAGGGGGGCATGGAATACCTATCAATCAAGATGGTGGGATGGGCCCAGGAATACATATCAAACAAGGTATTGGGATGGGGCCCAGGCATACATATCAATCAAGGTGTTGGGAGGGGCCAAGAATACCTATCAATCAAGGTGGTGGGAGGGGGCCCAGGAATACCTTTCAAAGAAGGTGGTGGGAGGGGGAACTGGGAATACATATCAAATTCTTTTACAGTGATTAACAGAAATATGATTTTGTTAATTTCTTACAAAACACTGACGATACTGTTGCATTAGATGACAAGGAACCTCTATATTGTATTTACTACTCAGGCGTATTATCTACACAGGTGTAATCTATTTATATACATTGTACATCATAATATATCAAGTAACTTAGAAACTAAAATTACTGCTAAAAATCAGATACTAGATCACAATTATCTTAATTATTAGTTAAAACAAAAAGAAATTCTAATCTATTTATAAATAAAGATCAACAAAAGAATCACCCCACACTGTAAATCGCAAATACAATATGGAGATTTAAAAAAAAATGAAAAAAATAATCTGTGGTATAAAATCTGGAAAAAAAAAACTGATTAAAGCACAGTAGGAAAACAAAAAGTGGAAGTCATGGCAACACACTACAAATATTTTCCACCAATCACCTTCATCCTCTTGCTTCATTGCGGTTCTCATGCAGATGCTGTATGACTTCCTGAATTGATATTGAGGCTCCTGTTGAAGTTTTGCACCTTCAGTTTCTATCGCAGGGTAAGATTTGCGATAGTTGTCATGGTGATACCCTGTAAATGTCACATGTTCATATTCTTCAGATTTGGTAATGCATTAAGCCAACTAGATACATTGTTTATTTTAGAAAGCACAGTAATTTGAGTTTAAGTTTGATTAATTTGTAGTCACCTTTCCACCATTTCATAAAGCAATCAATAAATATGAATCCCTATGAAAGATAAATGGCTACAGAATAAACAAGCACATACATAAAATAGCAAAACACAATAAGATTTTTAAATGATTACATTTATAAAAATTAACTAAATAATACTCGAGTACGAGTTCATTATAGAATTTTAAGAAATGCCAAGATATTTTTATCTACATTCTATTATCTAGGTATGTTTTATTTGCTAATAATCTCACTAAACATAATCTAAAAACTTGTTGAAAAGTTGAAAAGATTCACAATTCAAATTACTAATTAAAAAAAAATAAGGGTAATACAGTAAGCCTATCTTTGTTATATGATTATGAACAAGAACTTTAAGAATTATCCAAGGGAGACAATTCTATATAGTAGTGAAAATTCTTTGAAGCAGTAAAATGCCAGTTGTTGTAAAAAGGGTTAAAAACAAAAAAAATTTATTAACTTCTAGAGACAGAGACACCAATATGACTGCTGAGAATTTGAATGACTGCTTTATGAAATAGTAGTATGATAAGGCTTCATCACAGAATACAACTGTAACTTAATACAAACCAGCATTCATATTGGTGCGTCTTTTTATAACACTGGGTCTGACTAAATGTTCTCCATTTTGAGGGTACTCCCCTGAGGCATCTGTTCTAAATGGAGGAGGTGACGTGGAGGAAGGCCTCTCATGATCACTGTCGGAGTTGTTACGGTATCGTATCGGCTGATCATATAAAGGATCAGAATCTTCAGTACTTTGGCTGAAATAGAACAACACATGAAACTTCAGTACTTTGGCAGAAATAGAACAACACATGAAACTTCAGTACTTTGGCAGAAATAGAACAACACATGAAACTTCAGTACTTTGGCTGAAATAGAACAACACATGAAATCAGCAGCTTTTATTTCTAGTAATTCCACCTTTTAAAAAAAAAAATTTTTTTTCACCCTTTTTTTATTTATACACTAGGTATGTTCATCGAAAAATGAACCACACGGCCAACCATTCAAAAATGATGTTACAGTAGTCCCCCTCTTATAAGACCACCCCATCTGAGTCATGAAAGTGGTCTTATAATGGGGTGGTCTTTCTTGAGGGGATATATACAGGTTTATAGAGCTTGGTCGGTTGATTAGCAGCAAGAACTGTGAAGAGATCAAGAATCACACAAAATAAATATTTGTATTTTATTATTCAGTATAAATAAAAATAAAAAGAATTCATGCAGTTTTTATCTGTTAAAAACGTGTAATGATAATATAACAATTCCAAGTCTCCTTGACAGGGAATGTTTCTGTTCCTGTTTCATCTGCATTATCATTGTTTTTATCAATTTTATTGTCTGCCCAGGTTCCACTTCGTAGTTTATAAAGGTTCTGTTTAGTTAGTAAAAATGCAGGTTTTTCTATGTTTCCAGTTTCCCAAGTTTTGTCAATTTTCACATTGTTCGTTGTAAATTTTGATTTATGATTATGTTGGTACATTGTACTATTATCTCCTTGTTGAATATTTCAGTTGTCTTGTAATAAACCCGATTTCTGTAATGCCGAATCAAACTGATCTACAATATCCTACTTGTTTTCCCCTTTAATCCAGGTTAAAAATCTTTCTTTTACGCGATTTCAACATTTAGTTTACCGGTTTCTGAACTGGTTTACGATAATAAAACCAAATCTCGTTCTATTCCAGACTTCCAATATAAACATCCGGTCAGTGAAAATGGTCGTTCGTGAGGGGAATTGACATTGTTGTGTCAAAAAACCCCAGTTGCTGGTCACGTTTGAGGGGTGGTCGTTCACGAGAGGTCATTTTACGTTACAAACACTTAACGCATCAGGGTTTTGGCCGGATAAAGCGGGTGGTTGCTGGCGAAGGGATCGTATAAGAGGGGGACTACTGTACAATGATTATTGGAAATATTGTTCAAACAAGGACTTTCTGCAGACACAAGGTCAATAATATGCCTGAGTTGTTTTAGTGTCATTAGATATCAGCAAAGAAGATGACTAACGTGCCTACATGTATTACTGGTTCTATATTGTGTATTATTAGATCAAGTTAAAGATCAGTGTCAATACTACCTATTATTAGTACTACATTTTGCAGACCAAACCAAACATTGTTGGAACGTCTGTCATGACCGGTGTAAAATTAGAGGTCTGATGTTTTCCAATAAAGTACAGGATGTGATGACCTGTGACTTTTTTGCCAGCAGTAGTATAATAAAATTAACAATATAAAATTGTGTGTATCTCGTTCTTTTTAAAAAAATTTTGCGTTCAAAAATGGAATACGCTCCATTTGTTTATTACATGATACATCTAATTACTGAAAATTGCCAATTAGAACGAAGTACATTGATTGATTGATTGGATGTTTGCTTTAAGTCCAGCGAGCAGTATTTCAGCTATATTCAGGACGGTGAACGAAGTACAAGTCCTTTAGGAAATATTGTAACAGATTAATAATATTCACTTTAAAATTCATTTTTTTCCTTCAAAGTAGTGGGTCCTGTAAAAGCATTGAAGGTCCAGTAAAATTCATCTATTACTGGACTTCCTGCCCTGTAATTTCACTTTTGGCAGGGTCTGAATTTTGTGTAAGTATATTTGAATGTACGTAAATCAGCTCACGATCTCATACCTATTACTGGTTCCACTTTTTGTGTAAGTATATTTAAATTTACGTAAATCAGCTCACGATCTCATACCTATTTCTGGTACTACTTTTTGTGGAAGTACATGTATATTTCAATTTACGTAAATCAGCTCACGATCTCATACCTATTACTGGTACTACTTTTTGTGTAAGTATCATAAGTTTTTGGTAAAGGTGCTGGAGGTCTGTGTGCCATAGTTTCATCGTATGCTGGAGGACTGGATGCTTCACAATAATACGATTCATTGATTTCATCTCTTTTCTGCCAAGTCTCTTTTAGAAAGTTGTTGTAGACTAAAGCTGGAAATGGGTATATTATAGATTAATTGATCATTCAAATTGTGTCCATTTCCAATTTCAACAGAATTAGTAACAAGACAATGTGGTCATTCCAGAAGCATATGTATAGCTGTTATTAAGAAAGAAAATATATACATTTTATATATTACATGAAGGAGGTTACATAGAAATACAGGGTGTTAGTCCAGATGGATTGTTAGGTATATCAAGCCTTCATTTCATAGTAGATTTTATGAAATTGAAATCAAATATCTACATTTATATCTTGGATATAAAAGTTATAAAAATCAGCACCAATTGATCATTTTTATGGGAGTAATGCTGCAACGATACAACATTCACTTTGCTAGGAAATGCGAACACTGTTCTTTTATGATTCTAAAAACTATTTCACTGCAAAAATAGAAACATTTTGTTACAAGCTTCAATATGTCCACTTCTAGTTCAAAAGTGTGATAAAACAATTTAAAAAAAAACATTTATGAGTAAATATAATAGACTTTTCTGATATCTGTGAGGTCAGGCATTGATTATCCATTAATACTTGCATCTGTTAAACCAATCAAAATGGGTAAACAATAAACTGCTTTCCGTGCCACAATTTTAAAAGTGGGTAGGAAAGTAAGCAGTTTGTTTTTTCTTTCCCATAATTAACCACAAATATGTCGTTATGGAAACAACCAAACTACAATTATTATGGTCAGTTTTTCTGAATTTATAAAAATATAAACTATAGTTGTTTCTCTCAATTAGCTTTTTTTAACACAAGTACCTTGGTTTTGAAAGTGGGCTGTTGTTGTCATGTATTCTATTCCAAGTTCATCTGCAATTTCATTGGCTTTATGCATCAGTGACTGACTGAGTTCATCTTGGAAGAATGCATTTGATGCTCCGTTATCAGTAATGGCTAGGATCAGGATAGGCATGGTGGCCCAATACCTTCTTAAGGTCTCGGCAAATGCTCTGAAAACAAAACCAAACATAACTTTCACAGGACTGCTTAAGCACATTTCTTCCAGTCTCTTCCAGTAAAACATGTTTTTGAGGAAAGTAGACTGAATTCTGGGTAAATCCTTACACTAGCAACATGGAAAAATCGTAAAATGTCTATATTCAGAATTGCATTAAAGATACATAGTTAAGATAAGTATCTAATGAGTAAACCAAATAATGTCATAATTTACATTTACATAATGAAGATTCAATGGCCTAGTGTTACTGCAATGATCCAAGCCTTCACAGACAATGAACTGTAAACTTCCGATTTTTTACTGACAATGAATTATAACAGTCATGCTTAACAATGAAATGGAATTATACAAATTTTAGTATCCAGTGAACTGCAATGGTCAGAGTCAATGACAATGAACTTCTGCAGTCCATTTTTTTGTATTTAAGTTGCACATCAAAAAGTATTACTTACTTCATGGTACAGAAAGAGGCTTTCCTTTTTGGCGAGAAAACAAGAATATATCCATGATACACATCTTCCTCTTCTTCTTCTTTTTGAATTTTAGAAACAAAGTTATGATATGACCCACAACAAATTTCTATTTTCTGTTTAGTTAAATCTGGCGTACTCTCTAAATTTGCTTCAATACTTATGGCAGGATTCAGATCAGCTCGGACTTGAGTAGGATTACTATTTAACAGGGGCCCCAAGGGGATTTCCGCAGAAAAGGCATCTCCACACATCAAACACATCCCAACTCTGAAACAAAAATTGATCCAGTTATTTACGAAGATGCTCAGACAATACCACTAAACAGTAAAAATAAAATGGTATTTTTCAGGATTTTTTTAATTTGTAAATACACAACTAATCTATAAATTTGATTAAATTATATATGTCACAAATCCTGTCAAAAACCAATAATAAGATTGACCTCATTACCCTGCCCACCTCATTGCCTGGAACACAATCTTAATCACACATGATATATATCTAAAAATGAGACATCTTGTTTGGAAGCTTTCCACTGTCTGAGTGTAATGGTATTTTTTGTTTGCTTAAATGATGTAATAGATCTCATGTAGCAAGCTTGTTACAAGTTGTCTTAAAGTGGTCAGTGACCCTATCCAATATATTCTATTTCCATAGCAATCAACATGTCCTACTTATTGACCTACTTGATTTTACTTTTACTTTTGTACTGAATATAAGTGAAATATTGCTAAATAATTTTTCTTTGTAAGTTGAAATTCAATTGGCCAATTAAAATGGTGCAACCCAGGTTACAGGAAATAACTTGAATTGGTCACATGACCTATTTAAATGTTTTCTTTTGAAATAAAGTATTATGTTAAAGTTCAATTATAACCTATAACCTGTTCAGGAAATTTGAAATATTTCTTCAATCAGATGCTACACATCAATCTATCAATCAACTAGTTAAAAACAATTTTAGTAATCTTATAAATCCCCAATTCAGTTAAACCCTACATGTACATGTAGTACTGATTGTAAAATTAAGTTTTTCTGATGTCTTAGTTAAAATTAGGTTCCTATCCGAGATGTTTGTCCATGGCTGTAGGTAGAAGTGATCTCTTACCTAAGGTCTGATTCTAATATATCCATTAAAGAAGAACAATCGTTTTTTACATATGGTTAGGTTCTAATATCTCAGATCAAGGTCAACTGTCATTACTTACCTAAGGTCAGGTTCTAATATCTCAGATCAAGGTCAACTGTCATTACTTACCTAAGATCAGGTTCTAATATCTCAGATCAAGGTTAACTGTCATTACTTACCTAAGGTCAGGTTCTAATATCTCAGATCAAGGTCATCTGTCATTACTTACCTAAGGTAAGGTTCTAATATCTCAGATCAAGGTCATCTGTCATTACTTACCTAAGGTCAGGTTCTAATATCTTAGATAAAGGTCATCTGTCATTACTTACGTAAGGTCAGGTTCTAATATCTCAGATAAAGGTCAACTGTCATTACTTACCTAAGGTCAGGTTCTAATATCTCAGATCAAGGTCAACTGTCATTACTTACCTAAGGTCAGGTTCTAATATCTCAGATCAAGGTTAACTGTCATTACTTACCTAAGGTCAGGTTCTAATATCTCAGATCAAGGTCATCTGTCATTACTTACCTAAGGTAAGGTTCTAATATCTCAGATCAAGGTCATCTGTCATTACTTACCTAAGGTCAGGTTCTAATATCTTAGATAAAGGTCATCTGTCATTACTTACGTAAGGTCAGGTTCTAATATCTCAGATAAAGGTCAACTGTCATTACTTACCTAAGGTCAGGTTCTAATATCTCAGATAAAGGTCAACTGTCATTACTTACCTAAGGTCAGGTTCTAATATCTCAGATAAAGGTCGACCATCATTACTCAGTTCTAAGCTTAACGATTCTAAAGCTCTTGTAATTTGTTTTCCACAGAATGGTTCTTGTTCATCATGTTCAAATGGAATGTCTACAAAAGTACACTCTAACCTGAAATAAAACCAATCAGAACTAAGCATTAGGCTATATAATGATATTTACATATTTAAGAAACTAAAATTGCACCGTTTATTATTGCTGAAAAAACAGGACGAAAAATGGTTACAGATGGTCATACACACACAAACCCCATAGGGGAGTGGGATATACCAAAAAAACACAATTTGTAGTCATATAGTACTTACTCCCTAGCAATCTTTTGACCTCGTTCGTGGAGTATGACTTGTTCTTTTTCTGATAAATCTTTGTTGTAAGCCTGGACAATGGCTATGGGTAATTCTTGTAGGGAAAAATCTTCTTCATCTGTTACTTGCAGACTGCTACCTAAATATTCTAAGGACTCTCGTGAATTATACACACATATACATACTGAAACAAAACAAAAGAAAAAAAAATTATACAAGCTGAAACAAAAACGAAAGAAAACGTAGTTATACACATATATCCAAACTGCAACAAAATTAAAAGTAAATGTGAATCCAGCTGTGAAGCATGATAAAATAACTATTGGTAGTCAACATTTTTTACAAATAACAATGTAACATGTAAAATTAAAAACTCTCTACATGATTGGTAAATATTTTTAACAGGGTTTTTGTTTGGCATCAGCTATAGGTCATGGACCAATAATTTGTGTAAATGACCGGTAAATTGCATGTGCTGCAGTCAGAATGACAATTGTCTTAAAATATGCATCAAAATGTCTAAGAGACTGTTTTTCAATTCTGGTCATTGGCTACAGCATTTGTTTAACAGAATACTCAATCAGTTTTGCAATTTCTAATAAATCGAAAATAAAAACCATCATGTATAAATATCTTTTTACTTGCTTAATTGTGATGTAACGCAATTCTGAATGGATAATTCTTTTTGTTAAAAATCAATAAAGATAATGCTGATTCAGTGCATAGGAAATAATTTTGACCAGAAGATTTTCACAATCCAGGAAATTTTTCCCAGATCAAATATCAGTCTTTCAGGACAAATGACCTGAAAAAAATATATGCCTTCGGGCATGTGAATTTGGTCCCCTCTTGCATCGCCTGTAAGTCAACAAGTAATAGCATACTAACAACATTAAACTAAAAAAACTGTGAGCGCTCTCTTATCGATGCCCAGGCTTTCCAAATGTCAAAGAATGGCAAAGTCTGTGTCTTACTAAGGTAAACCCCAAATATCTTTGGATCAAATGTAAAAATATCAGGTGCACAATGGTACTGTCACAAAAATTCTGTGAAAGTTTAATCAAATTCCATTCATTGGTGTATAAGGAGTTGTAGAGAGTTGTGAGAGGGGGTTATAATAACAATCTACAGTAAAATACAGAATAATTTATAATGATAGGCAATAGTCAAAATGTTCACAAGCAATCTAAAGAATGATAGTTACCTTGGTCAGCTTACACATTTGAATTAGTGGTTAATACTCTTTCTAGAATAACAGAACCAGGGCATCACGATACTGTATTATTAGAAAAAGTATATAACACTACAGTATAACAGCACCATACTAGTTAATTATGGCAAAGAAGTGCACATTGACTGTAATGTGATGGATTGTTCAGCTTTATCTCGACAGATTAATGTCATTTGTACCAATATGCCGAATAATTCAGAAATCCTAGAAATTATAACCTTACCATGAGGTTTAAATATGGCAAGAGTATTGAATTCTACAGATACATCATTTTCTATGGTCCTGTAATCTAGACTGTACATCTTTCCATAATACTGGAATTCATCATCATTGCACACATTCTACAATCAAATCAACAACTGTTTAACAACAAATCTAATGCAAAACAAGTGTGGACTGTGAGCACGCTCACAAAGGGATACCCCCTTAATGATATAGGAGGTAAAAAAAAAATCCTTCATGCACATCTACATATAATGTAATTCCTTTATGCTAAGTTTCATTAAATTTCATTTAACAGTTTAGGAGGAGTTGCGCTTACAAGGGATGTGGACAGACAGACAGACAGGGTGATTCCTATATACCCCCCAAACAAGTTTGCGGGGGTATAATAAATCTAAAATCAAATATGATTGGACAGCAATCTCCACAACGTAGTGTTGGAAAAGACAAGTATGCATAACTGATTTGTTTATCTGATAGACAAGTATGCATAACTGATTTGTTTATCTGATTAAATTTGTAGATGACCATTAAATGAACATTAAAATCAAGTTTGGCTTTAATTGGGTCCAGTGGTTTCTGAGTTATGTACTAGTTAACAGACGACTCCGGATGCAAATTATGACAAAAGCTAAAAATATCTCTATTGACTAAATCCTCCAGATCATGTGTCAATGATAATTTCATAGCCTATACATACTTTCCACCAACTAAACCACAAAATGATTCATCCTATTTTATTAATTCTTCCTATCCTATATTTATATACATTTCAAAATAGAACTTAATGAACTTTAAACATTATTTAATCATAACAAAGTGTAAATGAATGAACACATGGATTCTAACAAAGAAACGGCTGTAAAATATTTATACAGTAAGTCAATACACTTATTTATAGCTATTGAAGTGAATGAGATGTGGAGTACCAACTTCCTTTAGATCACAAGTATGTTGGCAATGCTTCATCTGAACTGTAAACAGCAACGAGGAAGTAAGTATTATGAATGTATACTGTGGGTTGATTCCGGGGAAATCGTATTTATTGATTTCATAGTGAAAAGGGAAGTCATAGTAATAACGCTAACACAGTTTACCGGTTGCTCTAACATAAGCAAAAGTAGTCTGGTACCAAATCTATTGTATTAAATTTGTATATTCTAAAGACGTCCTGAATATTACATCTGGAACCGATACAGCATATGGTACCTATGGCAAGATTTTTGGAGTTAATATCGGCATATTTTCGACAAAACCCACCAAAACAAATTCTGCAAATGTTTATGCAGACAACTCAGTAGCAAGGTTCATTTTAAAAACATGTGGCCACTTTATAATGATAAAATAATTTCAATCTGCAGCTGCAAGTACTCAGTAACTTATGACCTGGTGTTGGGAGTTTTACTAAAAAATGTGACCATCAACCAAACACTGTAATTGGGTCAAAGGTGACATTACCGAAATTCTTCTGCATAATGTGGCTGACCTTAAGTTATAACATTATACAAATAATTAAGAGTAGGAGATTACAAGATTACTGGTGTATAGGCATGTACACTGTCAGACATAACTAGGAAGTTACCATTGATCATGTGGTCTGTCAACTTGAAGGCTGCGGGTTAAGTCTCACTAGGACAGGGTGTATTCAAATCTTAATTAACAAGGATTGTCAGGGGTTTTCTTCAGGTACTCTGGCTTATTCCACCAATAAAAATGCCATGATCTATTGAAAATTTTCTCGAAGTAGCATTTAACACCACTCCAACCAACAAACTGATATACATACCAGATTGTGTACCTGCCTTGTTAACAGCAGTAATCAGGGAAGGAACGTGTATAGTGATTTTTATGTTGGTTTTTTTCTTTTTGCAGTAGAGAGGTTTCCAAGCTAACCTCCACTCTGTCCCTATCTTTAATCAACCGATCCCACCAACAGTTCACAGCAAATTGGATTCATTTAAAAAAATGACAATGGCATGCAGTTAAAGACCTTGTAAATTTATTTTGTGCCATTTTAAATGAGTTTCTAACATATTTTTGGCTACATGTCAAAGAATATAGATTTAATAACAATGGACATTTTCATATGCAACATACCCGGATTTCTTTCATTATAGATGTAGCTAGGCCATCTTTACCCAATAAAACTAGGTTAAGGGGAGAGCACTCTGTTGGTTGAGATACTGTTTGAGGCTCAGGCCTGTATAAAAAAAAATATTTTGTTAACAAATATTCCACAATAAATAAAGAAACTTTATTGTTTAAGCAAAAACAAATCTGTATTTAACAAGTTTATATGTAAGGAAGAAACAAAAGACAAAAAAAAATGATGACCCTTTTTAAGTAGTCCATCAATGTATTGTTTGCTCTGTGGATAAATCGTCATCGAAGATACTAAGCAGTGTTCTAGGATTTTTTTTCGCAACTGAAATTTTACACTGGAAAGTGTCACTTTAAATTGGCTTTCCTACATCTCAAGTCAACTATCCCACTAAGTTTGATGACATGTTAATTTTTTAATTATTATTTACAAATATAGATACAAATTGATGCTAGTGCTAATAGTATATTCATATTTGTAACAGTGTCTATAGTGAAATTCTGTCTACATGCAAGGCAATGTGAGTAAGAAAAAAAACTTTAATATTATACATCATCTAATTCATAACCAAATTTAAAAAAAAAAACAAAACAAAAACAATCATCCACACTTGACTTTTGTATCTTTTTACAAGATGCAACTGTTGAATTAAAAAGAATCTTTTTTTTTTACCATGACAGGGCAAGTATGAAATTTTTTTTGTAACACTCCCAACTTTTAAAATGTACTTGCCCACAGGTGACCTGGAAAAAAAATGGCTTTCCCCTTGCCAAAAATCCACTTTACATGGGTGATGGGAGTTAGGATTCCTAGAACACTAATCAAGACTCATAAGTGCCACTCAAACCACAAAATATGCAAAAGCAAAATAATTAAAATGCTGTAGAGCTTTTATTAAAAAAATTCACAATAGTTTAACTAAGTCTGGCCAAGTCCATCTACACCTTGGGAACAGAAGATATCTTACCTTACAGGCCTTGATGTCAGCACCTTGGGAACAGAAGTTATCTTACCTTACAGGCCTTGATGTCTACACCTTGGGAACTGAAGATAACTTACCTTACAGGCCTTGATGTCTACACCTTGGGAACAGAAGATATCTTACCTTACAGGCCTTGATGTCAGCACCTTGGGAACTGAAGATAACTTACCTTTCAGGCCTTGATGTCTACACCTTGGGAACAGAAGATATCTTACCTTACAGGCCTTGATGTCTACACCTTGGGAACAGAAGATATCTTACCTTACAGGCCTTGATGTCTACACCTTGGGAACAGAAGATAACTTACCTTACACATGTTACAGGCCTTGATGTCTACACCTTGGGAATAAAGATAACTTACCTTACAGGCCTTGATGTCTACACTTTGGGAACAGAAGTTATCTTACCTTACAGGCCTTGATGTCTGCACCTTGGGAACAGAAGATATCTTACCTTACAGGCCTTGATGTCTACACCTTGGGAACTGGAGATAACTTACCTTACAGGCCTTGATGTCTGCACCTTGGGAACAGAAGATAACTTACCTTACAGGCCTTGATGTCTACACCTTGGGAACAGAAGATAACTTACCTTACAGGCCTTGATGCCAGTAACAATTGCACTTTATTTTCTGCACATTTTTCACGGAAGTGACATCTGTCTTTTGATGGACGTTCCATAAAGCCCAAATGGTTTAATAGGATGATCTTCCGTTCTTCTTCAATTCTGTCTAATTTACGGTATCTATGACACAGAATAACAACAAATAATATAAAATATACATTTGTATCAATTTTCTGAAAAAGCTTTTTTTTGTATTATCATATCTCCATGCTATATGTATAAAAAGAATACAAAATTGTACAAGGTAGGTATGCAGTACAAAAAGTAGTCTATGTCTTAATATGTGAAGTAGCGAGACACACTTAAGTCTTGGAAGTAGTTCTGGTCAGTTGCACCTGACAGTAAGGTGTTCCTGTCAATTTAAAGTTGCACCTGTCAGTTCGTTGTTGAAGCTGTCAGTAAGTTGTTCCTATCAGAACTTGCCAGAGAGTAATTTGTTCTGGTTAGTTGAAGTTGTTCTAATAAAGGATAAAGGACAATTAAATAATATATGTCCATATTTTAAAAGGTGGGTAATTTATATTATGTGTCTGGTTCAGTAACACATCCTATTGTAGGTAGAGAAAGTTTCATTAATCACACCTCATCCAGCACTCCAGAATACAATGTAGTTATTTAAGAGTGTCTGTATGCTTGCACCAGTATATTCCACTGCCAGCAATTTGGAATCCAGTTTTTGTGGAGAGTATAATACATGTTGGTTGTACAGTTACAGACCAGTATATGTTTTAATGGACCAGTACGTACAGCCAAATCACACAACATCATTAAACGTTAAAAATCTTTGTCTTTCTTGAAAAAATGACATTTAGACTTGTTGAGAATATTGATGAAGACTGGTAATTTCTTTTCATTAATTGTATGTAGTTCATTTTAAGAGATGCATTCAGTCATTATTTTACTGCATGCAAACATTTTTATTTCCATTAATACATAATTCCCACTTTTTACTGATACCTTTACCATAATTATACTATTTCCCATATAAGCAATAACAATTCCGTCAAAACAAAATTATGACATTTCACATGTTAGGAATAAGGATGGAATGAGGCTGCATGATTAACCCCACTAAGTATTCTACTATCATCTTTTTAAAAATTTGCTTGACCAAGGAGATGCCAGCGAAATATTGCTTTGGTCAGGCAAAGTTTTAAAGCTGCATTACTGAATGCTTAAGAAAAAAATATGTGAAAAGTCTCAATAAATTTGAATTGTGTGTTTGGTCCGACATATTTTTTATTTGCTTGACCAAATCTCAGGCCTCCATTTTAAACCTTCAGGAGGTATGACATTATTACCTTGGATCATCTTCTAACTCCTTTGTTATAGATTTGATATCTTCATGTGTAATTACATCCGTGGTTCCTATCATACGAATAAATAAGTCCAATTTTTCCCACAATAGTTCCTGAAATTCTAACTTTGCTTGTTGTCGGAGTTCCTGCTGATGTTGTTCGTAGACCTGTTCTCGTTCTGCACTAAGAAGGTCATTGTAACAGTCTTTGCCAATAAAAAATATATAGGTTTCATCAAGTCCTTTTCCTGGTATCACTTGGGGATTCTCTTCTAAAGCTGTCTTAAATTTTTCTTTTAATCTAAAAAAACATTACAGAAATAAATAGCTCGGAAGTTTATTAATTTATTCCTTGTTTTGCCGGAAATGATTAATTGATTGGTTGGTGTTTAACCTCCAGGCAGCAATGTTTCAGCTATATTCAGTATGTGCCTTGGAATGATACAAGAAAATGTAAAACTACTAAATAAGACAACGAGCAACTAAACTACCATATAAAGACTCATCTAATAATAATAATAATAATAATAATACTTTATTTTATGAGGGTAAACTCAGTTAGCTACACTAATCTTCCCTGAGGCCCTCATATTAAACTAAAGAAAATAATGTAATACAGCATAAATTGATCAAATTGTGAGGCAATTATAAACATTGCATATACAGAAAATATACAAGTATACAGAAAGTAACATACAAATTGGTGAAAAGTTATACATTGCATATACAGAAAATATACAAGTATACAGAATGTAACATACAAATTGGTGAAAATTATACATTGTCCTGATGGTCTGAAGAATATAATAAGTAGTTTTTAATATTTGTCTAGAATACATTGGTGCTAATAGATTCACGCACTGAAAGTGGTAAGTTATTCCATAGCAAAGGGGCTGAATATACAAAAGATTTTTTGAATTGTTCAGTTTTTGGTTTAGGGACATTGAGATTTCCTTTTAAGGCATTTCTTAGAGCATATGGGTTCGTTTCAGAAATATACGAAAAATTTTTATTAAGGTAATCTGGAGCCTCATTTTTTAAGCATTTGAAAGTAAGTAGACATTTGTGATATTTAATTCTTTCTTCAATTTTCATCCAGCCAAGATATTTAAATAAAGGTTCTGAAGGTGTTAATGGATCAGCATCCATAATAAGTCGTGCTGCTCTTTTTTGCAGTTTTAAAATTCTGTTTAGTCCTTCATTATTACAGCTGCCCCATATTATACAACAGTAATCTATTAGGGGTAGAATATATCCATTGTAAAATAATTTTCTCAATTCGAGATTTACTCTAACTTTTGTATATCTGCTGTATTTTTAATTGCTGAACTGCCTAAAGAAAAATTAGTCTCTCAAGACATAAGTATATCAAATTAAGCGAACAAAATGATTAGACTTACTGTTCACATACTATACATATAGAGAAATTAATTTTTCACTTACTGAGATTTTCTGAGTTCTGCTTGTAGTGCATTGAGATGATTTCGGAAGCAGTTTTCGGCATCAGAAGAGTTGAGCAGATCAAAGGGAATTCTGGTCTCAGAAGTATTGTCTATAAATTCAGACTGTGATTTCCAGCCATCACCACCTGGCACTTCAACAAAGTAGTCATCGTATTCGGCATGGTCAGCAATGTACCGCTGACATTGTGACCATGACCTAAAAATAAGCAAAATAAATTACGTGTACATGTACAAGCTACTAAAATGTAGCTCCTTTGACCAATTTTTACCGTGACTAAGCTACACAAACACACCCTTCAGTTATATTATCAGTTACCTACGTTATAACCCGGGTGTATGGAAATTGTACCACCTGAAAGTACTTCTGTTCAGCCTGAGGCGAAGCCGAATGCTGTCCAGAAGTACTTTCAGGTGGTACAATTTCCATACACCCGGGTTATAACGTAGGTAACGGATTTATCCCCGGCTAACAAGTGTAAAAGGCAGAAAATAGGTTCTTTTGTCATCAGAGATAAGCTAATTGGGCAACGTCATTACAGTTGCTCACAAAAAATTATACGTTTTTTATGCAGAAAATGCCCATTTTACAAAGTCGAGGATGTTACCTTTGGTAACAACCTCAGACTTGGCGAGTTTGAAGAGTTTTTATTTTGTTTTACATTGTTTTTCATACTTTCGGTATTTTGGCGCCTATCATAACGTCAAAAGACAATGACATCAAGTTCCGATTTAATTCATATTTATGTGTATCAGTGTGAATGTACTGGCATCTGCGGTGTTTGAAAGGAAGTACAAATACAAATATAAAATGCGAGAAATGTTCCTTTGTGGAATAACATAAACTGGTACTCTAGAACATAGAGTAGCAACGCACAAACAATAAACCCTGCGACGTTAGCAACGCAGCCGGGGGCATGGGATTTGTACCGACGGTTAACCAACCAATCAAAAGTCCGCATTTGTTACAAGCCGGGGATAAACATATTTTCTACTTTTCAACTGATTGTGCGGTTTTATAATTTTTCCTTCTCCACCATTCAGTTGACATTTCTACAATACCGAATTAACTCATTTTAACACTTTATTCGTTATCGTGCATTTGTTGACAAAATTAATAGTAAAAGTGTGTAAGCTAGTGTCCTCAGTGAGAACCCCAGACCTGCAGCCGGAAAACAGAAGTTGCAAGAACTAACTATAGTGCAGTACAAATACACATACATATATTTTCCCTTTATATATATTTATATCTTTTGTTCTTCATTTTACCTACCTGTCATTAATTGTGACGAGATCTGGAAGAAAGTGCTGTAAAACATCAGGTAATTTTTTAACATAAGACAACTCTCGCTTTTTTATCTGTTCATCACGTAAGTAGGTAGTATGTCTTTTAAACAAACGTTTTGCTGATTCAGTTCCAAACAAATCAATATAATGACCAAAGTCTGATTCTTTTTCCAGTTTGCGTCGACTTGATGTCCAGATGGCTTTAGAATCGGTGACTTGTGACCTGAGCAAGCTCCTATAAGCCTCCGTGGCAACATCTAAAATTTCTTTACGCTGTTTAACAGCTTCGCTGAAAGGGATTATTTTTGGTTTCGTTCTGGTTTTGTCAATCAAATTTGCTAACGTCATAAACGCCAGTTCTATGTTCACATTCTCATGAGCTGATGTGCCAATAAGGGGAATATTATTTTTATATTCCTTTCTGGCCACTATTTTTTCTGCTTCCTTAACATATCTGTCACTAGCCTCATCATTTTTAGTCGTCACTAACACGACAGGTTTTTTATTCTTTATAGCACCATTTAATAGATGTACTACAAAATCTACTTGGTGCTCAATTGTTCGTTGCTGCACTTGGCTAACATCAAAACAACAAATGAAACCATCAATATTCAGTTTTCCATCTGGAATAATTTTCTGTTCATATAGACTGTCTGTTTCCATACCTACAGTGTAAGAATATTCATTTATTTGTTGTTTACAACAGAAATAGCAACATATATGGCATTCTGGCATAAATTCGAACTCATTTCTGTAATTTTTAATTACAATATATAATGTTTTTTAGATACCTGTATCACCAAAACATTGAACCAATAGGAAATGATAACTCAGGTTAATAAATAAGCCAATTAATATATAGTCTAGAAAATAAGTGTAACTTTTGTCTACTTTTTCCCAAAAATTACTAAAACAATCAAATTCTAATATACATGTAAGGCATGCCAAATTGCTTTCATTCTTTGACGTTTAACCTTTGCTTGTAGCTTTTCTGATGTTTGTTTAGTTTATTGAATGGTGTTTAATGCCACTTAGAGAAATTTTCCAGCTATGTCATGGCATCCTGTTTATATTTGTGGAGGAAGCCGGAGTGACCAGAGAAAACTCCATATTTTCACTAGGAGCTTTTCTATTGCAGATTTACTTACCTAATTGATCTTTACATATGTACATTAATTTCTCAGCAGACTGCACCTTTGTCATTAGACATCTCTTATGGTAAGGGTCGGTGCGTCCACTTTTAAACGGCTGGAATGAAACATCGTCAATAAATTCTGTTTGTTCTATCACATGGAATGTAAAATTGTTCCCGTCATCTGTTTTGGTAACTTCTCCCCAATACAAAAAGTGGTCATTGTTTATTACACGTCCAGCAAAATCACTCTGGCTCAAGACGGAGATGTGATCATGATAGTATTTATCTGCTACTTGACAAATAAAACGGTTACAAAAACAAGATTTTCCTACCCCAGCAGATCCTTTTTCTCTCTCTGTGCCTGATAGACCAATGACACTTATGTTAAATGTACGATCATCTGTTTTCTTGGCCATATTCCAACTATTTGATAGGGTTTAAAATATTGTAAAGGGGAGATGATTTATTAAATTTATTCGGTAATAAAGTCTCCGCAGCAGTTGTAAAAACTGACCAACTACACTGATCCATCATGTTAATTTCATCACAAAGAAATTGATTATTTATCCACATGTATTTGTTTGAAGATCAGAGTTATAGATGAATTGTGTATAGAATACATCTATCACTGCTTTGGATCTTTCTTAACAACCTAAAAAAGAAAAATAACAATTAATTACTTTAATACAGTACATGTAACCTGCATGTATAATTACAATAACTTTCTCTGTATAATTCCATTCTAACTGTTGTACATCACTACATGTACATATGTGGCATGCAATGTTCATGAAAGACATGTAACACATGTATTTGTGCACGCATTTTAAGACCACATATGTATCTTCTTTCTTGCCACATTCATGGTAAGGTCACACATGTATTTTGCCACATCACGGTAAGGTAAATCATGTATCTTGCAACATTCATCATAGGGTCACACATGTATTTTGCCACATCACGGTAAGGTAAATCATGTATCTTGCAACATTCATCATAGGGTCACACATGTATTTTGCTGCATTCTATTTTAGACCACATGTGTCCAGCTTCTGTAATATTTATTGTATCATCTTGGCTACAAATTTTACAAGGGTTGGCCTTTGTAAAACATTGTTGCAGAAAAGGTTAATTATGGCCTCAGTCTAATTTACAGTACAACTTTTGACATGTACATGTATGAGCACATATCACCTGATATTTTTAATTGTTCAGTCAAAACAATTAAAATATCAAAATATTGTACATGTAATTTTTTTGCTTGGGTTAGTTTCCTGCTGGGCTTGACCTGCCATGTGCATCCTGGGGTGGCAGGTGGTGCCTACCATAGTGTGTGGTGTGTTTGGAGATTGCCACACTTTTTGCTTGCATAATATAGATGTACCCCTTTTGTAGCTGAAAACAACTGTTGCCAAAACAGTCAAAATTCTTCATCTACATATTTGTTAATACATGTACATATACATATAAATGTATACTTAGTGCCAAAGAAAATTTACTATACATTAGTCCATAGTATTTCACAATTTTCTTTTTAAATGATCTTGTGAATGAAAAGCAACCACTCAATCAATCAATGTATTGTAGATCTGGACTAAGAATAAAGACTAGTGAACACAAGGTGGGGTTAGAGCCAAAGTATGCTATCTTGTAAATGCTTCTTTGTACTGGGTTGAAAATTTTTTAATGACTATTAAAAAATAAATCTTTCTTTGGTGTCAAGTAGAAAATTTGATATAGAAGATGTTTTTAACATACCACTTCAAAGTGATGCTGTCGTAAGTGATATTTTAAAACATATCAGTGACAAATAATTTAGTATAGCGTAAGTGGAGTAATACAGGATTGTTTCTTATAGATTATTTACATTTTTTAAATGAGAGGCATTTTCTCTACCCTGTGTCATCAAAGAGCACCAGGAGAAAATGCATCGAGTTTCAAAAGTCGTAAATAATCTGTTTTGCTGTTTTGTAACATTATGACTTTACTTGGATTGCTTATCAATGTCTTGACAGAGAGGTGAAATGGGCCCATCTCAGGCCATAATCATATCAATGTCTTGACAGAGAGGTGAAATGGGCCCATCTCAGGCCATAATCATATCAATGTCTTGACAGAGAGGTGAAATGGGCCCATCTCAGGCCATAATCATATCAATGTCTTGACAGAGAGGTGAAATGGGCCTATCTCAGGCCATAATCATATCAATGTCTTGACAGAGAGGTGAAATGGGCCCATCTCAGGCCATAATCATATCAATGTCTTGACAGAGAGGTGAAATGGGCCTATCTCAGGCCATAATCATATCAATGTCTTGACAGAGAGGTGAAATGGGCCTATCTCAGGCCATAATCATATAGGAATCATTCTTTTGATGACTCCAGAAAATGGGAGTAAGAATTCTATACTGGCAAGTATTTAATGAGGGCTTACACTGTACATGTTTCTTAATTTTATCAAAATTAACTAACATGGTTCGAGAACCATCTGTAATCTACAAGTACCATTTAGAATTGGGGAAACATATTTTTCTAATCATAAACAATAAACAAACTAGCCTCATTGTTTTTTGAAAATAATATGGTGTATTGATACTGTGACATAATTCAACTTAAAACAATGTCATTGTTTGATGTTAATACCCTGACTGAATTATTTTACAAAGTTTCCTGAAAATCAGGCTTCAAAAAACCACCATGGTTAAGTCCATGGATTACAAACCACCAACAATGGTCTTAGTGAGAGCATTAAGATGCCAGTCTAAGATGTATCTACATTATATATAGACTAAACTAGTACACATTTTCTTGACATATGGATTAATCAGATGACATAGGAGTCATTTAAATAAAATACTCAATACTTAAATAAAAAGTGGTTCATCTATACATGTGCATGGTATTTAAGGACAAATTGTTTCTATCCAATGTTGTCAGGGGAGGCAACAAATCTGCTTCTGACATGTACACTGTATTTAAGTTCATTGATACATGTAACTGACATGTACACTGTATTTAAGTTCATTGATACATGTAACTGACATGTACACTGTATTTAAGTTCATTGATACATGTAACTGACATGTACACTGTATTTAAGTTCATTGATACATGTAACTGACATGTACACTGTATTTAAGTTCATTGATACATGTAAGTGACATGTACACTGTATTTAAGTTCACTGATACATGTAATTGACATGTACAGTGTATTTAAGTTCATTGATACATGTAGCTGACATGCCGTCCGACCAAGGGCATTAAGTTGTCGGTGTAGGACGTAAAAAACTCCCCAAGTCAAGTAGCTGACATGTACACTGTATTTAAGTCCACTGATACATGTAACTGACCTGTACAGTGTATTTAAGTCCATTGATACATGTAACTGACATGTACAGTGTATTTAAGTCCATTGATACATGTAACTGACATGTACACTGTATTTAAGTTCATTGATACATGTAACTGACATGCATGTACACTGTATTTAAGTTCATTGATACATGTAACTGACATGTACACTGTATTTAAGTTCATTGATACATGTAACTGACATGTACACTGTATTTAAGTCCATTGATACATGTAACTGACATGTACAGTGTATTTAAGTCCATTGATACATGTAACTGACATGTACAGTGTATTTAAGTTCATTGATACATGTAACTGACATGTACACTGTATTTAAGTTCATTGATACATGTAACTGACATGTACACTGTATTTAAGTTCATTGATACATGTAACTGACATGTACACTGTATTTAAGTTCATTGATACATGTAACTGACATGTACACACTGTATGTAAGTTCATTGGTACATGTAACTGACATGTACACTGTATTTAAGTTCATTGATACATGTAACTGACATGTACACTGTATTTAAGTCCATTGATACATGTAACTGACATGTACAGTGTATTTAAGTCCATTGATACATGTAACTGACATGTACAGTGTATTTAAGTTCATTGATACATGTAACTGACATGTACACTGTATTTAAGTTCATTGATACATGTAACTGACATGTACACTGTATTTAAGTTCATTGATACATGTAACTGACATGTACACACTGTATGTAAGTTCATTGATACATGTAACTGACATGTACACTGTATTTAATTTCATTGATACATGTAACTGACATGTACACACTGTATGTAAGTTCATTGATACATGTAACTGACATGTACACTGTATTTAAGTTCATTGATACATGTAACTGACATGTACACGTATGTATATTGTAAGAGCACATAAAAATAAAATAAGACAATAAACCAATAGCAGCTTTATCAATTACACAGGTTTGAAATAATGAATTATCTCCCCTAACTGTACACATTCACATGTAATCATCCATTTTTTCAAACTTCTCTTGATCCACTATCTGACCCTATTTTTTTCTTTATTTATGTTTCCTAGATTACAGCATGTTTATCATTAATGTTTTCTCTTCTTTGTCTTTGATTTTCTATAAATCTGCATAAAACAAGGTAACATCATCATGATACATGTATTATGTAGGTTTTTAATACATGTACACGTTCCATTACATGTACTTACATGTAATTAACTCCAACTGAAGGTAAAGGGTTGGATCAGGAGAAAGATTTGTATAACAATCTGGAACAAAGTAAATGTTAAATGTTCTATATTATAAAAGATAAATTAATTTATCTTCAAGTACACAATTTGTATAGCCCCAACTCTACCCCACCCCACTGGCCAAGCTCCATTTATTTCTGATACAAATAGAAGTATTAATCTTTGTGTGATTATCTGTTTATCATACTATATCTTCCACACGTGGGGATGGTTATTTTGATTAGCAGTAAGACCCTAAATCCTATCTTTTTGAATCTTATTCCAGCCAGGATGATGATAAAGTATTTCCTGATAAAATGAAGATCATGTTTAAACATCTTTTGTCCATTTTTCACACACCTGACCCTACCAACATGCCCCAATTCATGCCCCAATTTTTTCATGTTGTATATGTATTTTTCAACTTTCAATATTTTTTTCCATTTTTTGGCCATTTTACACTGATATTAAATAGCTACATGTACATGCACAAGAGAAATATTACTTGTTGAAAGTTAAATTATCAGGTAAATGGGTTTTACGACAGACCCTAAGTACATGTAGATATTGTATAACCATATCGCAATTTTTCGGCTCATGATGACAACATGCCTTTTGTTTTAAGCATCAATTCAAAACTATATAAGTACCTACTTTAATTTTATAGTGCTATACACATCACAATGTAGTTAATTGTACCAGTATATGTAGCTAGTTAGAACTGTCAACTCACTCTTATCATCATGTCCCTATACCAGTAATACATGATTAGACAGAGGACAACCAGGAAGTAAAAACTTTTGATTCAACCTGACTGCGGATTGTACATTGCAGACAAGCATTCTCCATTTTTGTACCATTTACACTCAAATGTATCAATAACACAGTCCAACATTAAATATAGAGATTAGGGCTTGTTTTATAATTTAATATAATACATGCACTGTCAGCAATTTTTCAGTCAGATCATGGCGTCCAGTTTTTATAGGGTGAGGAAGCAGGAATACATGTACCCATGTACCCAGAGAGAACTAAACCTTAAACACGTGTAGAATTAAGTTTGTCTGAAACGGAACATTGTGTAAAAATGGTCTAACTAGACCAGTCCTGTCAAAATAAAGTATAATGTCAAACACTGACCAAGCAAATACTGGTATACGGTTACAAAAATCTGAGCCATAATTTTATCAAATTCTACTTGATACAAGTTATTCAAAGATAATATGAGACTGACCTTCTAAATTTAGATCAAATGACCTTCTGAACAAATTCATGTTTTATCTACCTCAATAATGTAGCTAGAAGAAATTCACCTATTTAAGTGTTATGTACTAAATAAACATTGTTTATATACATGTAACTACCCCTTCAATTTGCTTTGTGATCAGTATTGATTTTTGTTGTAAATATAATATACAATGTACATGATTAGACAAAGATTAGAAAATTTATGAATGAATAATGGTTTAGGTGCAGTACAGGTAATTTTTATGAATGAGTATAAATAGAACATGTTCATTAATACCCATGTAATTTGAACATGCAGTAAAAATGAGTTTTAAATAGAGACAATGTCCCAGTTTTAAATTTGTAATTTGTATATATCAAAATTGAACATTGTACAATGTACACTTCCTTAACTAAAAAGACTTCTACATGTACATGTACATGTACATTTTTCCCCAAATTTTAAATTTTTTTCAAAAATGACTAATTAACTCAATGATTTTATACAATTTAATACTGTGTTATTAACAACATAAATCTGGTAAAAGGTTGCAACCAGCAAAAAAGTAATTAAAATATGTTGGAAAAAACTCTATGTTTTAGTACCACTTCAGTGAGGTCCCTCCGAGATAAAAAACAGAATGCCAGGATATAGCTGAAAATTGTATCAAAAATCTAATAAACCAAGTTAAAAGGAAAAAACTTACATAATATTCGTATGTTGCAATTAATTGTACATGAGTACACATGTAAAACAGGATACAGAAATCCCAAAGTTAAAAATAGAATGTTATGAATAAATTTACGAAATTTTTTAAGTGGACTCCATAAAAAAATGACTACTGTCACCATTATGTACATGATTTTAGTTTAAACTAAGACACACATTCATATTTCAATCTTACTACTACTTCATGTAGACAAACATATATTTTATTTATGTAAAGTCACACAGTAAAATGTATATATATATGTGTATACATGTATGCAGCAAGGATACAAAACCTGATAATTTTTCTGACAAAAGAATAATAACATTATCAAATAAACCCATGTTGAGCCCCTAGTTTTTAATAGATACCCCTTATTCTACCCTGCGTTGTGCATACACCTTGATAAAGGTCAAACAAAGACATTAAAAGATGACTAATGAATGAGATCAATTAACATGTAATCAATTTCACATGTTAAAAAATCAATTTCTATGTAACCTACAATAAAGTCAATAGATTTGAAGTAAATGATTAGTCATCCTGAGGTAAAAATATACAATGATGAAATATTACGACCATGTGTTTTACCTGAGTACTGCAGCTTTAGTTCCTTATTATAATTCCATCTTTAAAAAAAACAAGTGAAGTTTTTGTGTACAAACTAAACATGGCCTCAAATATAATTTATATATTTCAAGACTTGTTAAAACATAGGACAACCACTAAACCGTAACACTGGAATATTTTCAATGAGAATGGATTTCATCTTCTATATTTTAGTACATGTAAATGATGAACATGCACCTGAAAAAGATTTTATGTAAATTATTTTATTACTAATATTAATTGCTTACATTTCAATTTTATGATATAGAAATAAAATTGTAGGTATTTTTTATCAGGAGCATGCTAATATTAATTTTGTGTTTGAAATAGAATTGATTTATTGACTGATTAATTGTTGGCTTAATGTCGATTGAACAATATTAATTTCAGCTACATGTATATTCAATAAATCCACTGGACTATGGATAGACCAATGGGAACAACATTTTGACTTCCTCTGGAAATGTATGGAGTATCGAGTTGGATGGAGAATTTATCTTTTTTCAAAATCTCCTGCCATTGAAAAGGGGTATTCATTGTGCGATGAGTTTGTCTCTCTCTAAACATGTTATGTACAATGTACCATGGTTCCTTGTTCAGGCTTCCATATTATTACCAGAGGGCTTCCCCTATCCCGCACATAGGGACATACTGGACAGCTCTCTGGGTTCAGCATCAGGAACCTTCCAAGTATGGTCCCAGATTACAATTAAAGAAAACATTTTTTCTACCTACAATATGGTTAGGTAGAGTTTTTAATACTCTACATCACTTGTCCTGATAGATTCACAGAACCTAAAACCAACCTGTCTTCAAATAAGATATTTAGCTAATCATTTTCAATTCTGCTATTTACATGCACAAATGATATTTTAAAAGTTTCTTAACCAATTTGTACATGTACGCAATTCGTCACCCTAAAATTTAGCAAACTTTGGCTAAAATTACCCGACAGTATTTATACAGGGCAGTAATTTGTAGTATTCAATTCTTGTCACTGTCATTCTTACATATACATGTTCATTTCTTCAGAGATGAAAAGTATTAAAATTGGCTTTTTAGCCCTTTAATTAAAGTAAAATATTTGTATAATCTTTTGATCACATCTGAATTTTTTAGGGTCATAGGGTTGTATGGGTTTCCAGGTGTTGGAACAAGGATCAGAGGATCATGGGGACTAGATTGTACTGATCTAAATGTAGCTAAATTTTTTTACATGTAATTATATGTTTCTTATTCAGTAATAGATGCTAATTTAAATATTTGGTCACAACTTTATAAAACATTATTATTTTTATTATTATTATTTGATTATGAAGATACTTCTAGCACTTGTGCTGAAATGTAAACAAAAAAAATTGAAGAATGTGTCCATGGGACACGGATGCCCCCGCTAAAGGAAGTCCCAAACAGGAAGTAGTTGTCCAACAGGTCTGAAAGTCGCTTAGGACGTACAACTTGTGATACTTAACCACCCTGCCAAATTTCAAATTGTTCTAATGTACGGTTTCTGAGTAAAGCTCGACGGAAATTTTCATACTCGTGTTGATACATTTTCAAATCGGCCCAGTCGAAAACAGGAAGTAGTTGTCCGACAGGTCTGAAAGTCGCTTAGGACGTACAACTTGTGATACTGAACTACCCTGCCAAATTTCAAATTGTTCTTGTGTACGGTTTCTGAGAAAAGCTTGACGGAAATTTTCATACTCATGTTAACACATTTTCATATCGGCCCAGTCGCAAACAGGAAGTAGTTGTCCGACAGGTCTGAAAGTCGCTTAGGACGTACCACAAATGATACTGAAGCACCCTGCCAAATTCCAAATTGTTCTTGTGTACGGTTTCTGAGAAAAGCTTGACGGAAATTTTCATACTCGTGTTAACACATTTTCATATTGGCCCAGTCGCAACAGGAAGTAGTTGTCCGACAGGTCTGAAAGTCGCTTAGGACGTACAACTTGTGATACTGAACCACAATGCCAAATTTCAAATTGTTCTCATGTACGGTTTCTGAGAAAAGCTTGACAGAAATTTTCATACTCATGTTAACACATTTTCATATCGGCCCAATCGCAAACAGGAAGTAGTTGTCCGACAGGTCTGAAAGTTGCTTAGGACGTACAACTTGTGATACTGAACCACCCTGCCAAATTTCAAATTGTTCTCATGTACGGTTTCTGAGAAAAGCTTGACGGAAATTTTCATACTCATGTTAACACATTTTCATATCGGCCCAGTCACAAACAGGAAGCAGTTGTCCGACAGGTCTGAAAGTCGCTTAGGACGTACAACTTGTGATACTGAACCACCCTGCCAAATTTCAAATTATTCTGATGTACGGTTTCTGAGAAAAGCTTGACGGAAATTTTCATACTCATGTTAACACATTTTCATATCGGTCCAGTCCCAAACAGGAAGTAGTTGTCCGACAGGTCTGAAATTCGCTTAGGACGTACAACTTGTGATACTGAACCACCCTGCCAAATTTCAAATTGTTCTGATGTACAGTTTCTGAGAAAAGCTTGACGGAAATTCGTACGGACGTACAGACGGACGGACAGACGGACAGACGGACATGAGTAAAACTTAATGCCCCCCGACATGTCGTCGCGGGGGCATAAAAATACTTCATTCATCTAAATTCTTCAATTTTTTTTTTCACCACTTGAACAAAGCTGTAATGAAATCAACATACTTCATAGGACAACCATATCAGCCCTCGAGCTTCGTTAGAATTATAGGAAGAAAACACTCGTCTTTAGTTTCTGAGGGAGAAGTGGGTAGACAACAGGAAGAAGTTATATAATAGTATTACATGTATATTTGGAAGTGTCATTTTTAGTTCTTTTGTATGAAGTGTTGGTGTATACAAGTTTTAATTGCATTTGTATCTTTTTATGGGTTTAATTCAAGCAGTTTAAATTACTGGAGATAAAGTATCATTGGAAGACAAGAAGAGTTTTATGAACTTGTCAGACTTCTTTCATAACTTAAATACATTACACATTTTCATAAATATTCAGCATTAAAAAAAAGATTTTTGTCATAAGTACACAGGTTGATTGAATTATAAATGAAGTCAAGTAAAAAATGACATCATTGTCTGACATATATCACATGAACTATGGTAAATATTTAAACAGATTAAAAGAAAAATATTTTTAAAAGAACACTTCAAAATTTCAAATCATTGGAATAGGCAATAGTTATGTTAAAGTGAGCAGTGGACATATTTTTTATCTCTAGCATTGAGTTTTTATATGCTCAGGAGAACATTTGTACTGGCTTTGAACACCTTTCCTTAAGAATTTTCATGCTAAGAGAGCCGGGAACCCACTTTCCAAACAGTATGAACATGGACCAGCACTAAGTTGTGCTAAGTACACCCCCACTCGACAGTCTAAGTCAGCTTAGAAAACTGGAAGCAGATAACTAGATAACTGACTGACTTGGAAAGGGGAGGCACAGTACAACTCATCATGCTAAAACTGTGCACCAAATTTGAAATCAATCCTTTTAGTAGAAGCCAAGAAATCTGTTTCGAAAAATTTTCCTATTTTGACCCTTGAAACAGTCTAGGTCGGCTCAGAAAACAGGAAGTAGATAACTGGTTGACCTGGGAAGGGGAGGCACGGTACAACTCATCATGCCAAAGCTGTGCACCAAATTCGAAATCAATCCCTTTAGTAGAAGCCGAGAAATCTGTTACAAAAGTTTGCACTGGACGGACAGACAGTCAAGGTGATTGCAATATAGCCCATTCTCTTACGAGTGGGGGTACTAAGTATAGTAATTGCCCCTGTTACAGGGCCACTTTTTAAAATGACAGGGGACTTCAACTTTGCTTCTGACAATCGCAACTTCTTCAGTCCCCAATGTGAGCCCTGTTACTATTGTTCTCATCAACTGCAGCTTAATATTCTGACAGAACCTAAACTTGAAGTGTTTTAATTTATAAATCAGTTATGGTACTAGTATTTCGTAAACTAACATTGAATTCTACTTTTTCCTCATTGGTCATTGTCTGTGCTTACAACAAAGTAGATGTTTACCAGAAATAAACAAATTTTGCAAAGTCCATTATGAAAAATACAAAACATTTGATAAACAGTTTCAAACAAGCTTAAGTTATGAGTAAATAAGTACTACCAGATATACTAGTGTAGGAATCTTTTTTGAAACATCAGGGATACTTGAAGTAGAGTGTCAAAAATAATGGAAAGCTTCAGTCTAAAATTAGAAACATTTACGCCAACTTTTTCTAGTGTGGTGACCCCTTACGTCCTAATATTACATATAATTTAGATTTTAAAATATAAGCAAGATTCTGTAGACTAGTGTAATGTATATATTAAGAATCAGTAGTGAATTAAGGAAGTTTTACATTTACAGGAAACACTTTATAGTTTTTAAAGTCTTTTATTCATATCTTGTTTTATTGTTTAGATGTAGGTGTCAATTCTCCCATCAGACAGAAAATGTGTCTATTGATGCCCAGTATCACTCCACTATTCTTTTTTTTTATTCCCCTTATAAGTATAACAGATCTAGAGTTTTCCACTTTCTGACCTTTTTTGATTGCATAATTTGTGGTGCACAGGAGGGGGCTTGTACACAGGTTAATATTGTCAATTTATTGATGATTATGTTGTTAATTACCTATGATCATTGTATAGCAATTTACAATGGAAACACAAGATGAATATCTCTAGACAGTGTCAGTGCTGTCTGCTTTTAATAGCAATCTTGTAAGAGATTTCATCTATAAATTAAAATGACAAGGCTGAGAAAGCAACCTTGCACAACTCCAAAGTGAAAATAAGAAAAATTGTATACATTTATATAACTTCAAGATCATTTTTTTTAAACATGGTAGTAAATAAAAAATGTGTATACTAGTATAGTTAAATACTGCAAAATAATTACAAACCAATGAGATGCGAGTCAGTCTGGGTTACAAAAGATATACAATTTTGTCCAATAATCTTTCCAAAATAAAAAAAACCAGTAAATTCCTAAGTAGAACTTCTCTGTTAAACACGATACATATATTTAAGTAGCTCTAAGTATAGCTGGATTTCCAGGAGAATGTAGTATTGTACTAGTGAATGGCATACAATATGCCCAGAGAGAATGGTCCCACAAACAATGAAATGAGAGTAATTTCTTGGTGTTACACCATGCACACAGACATTTCCTCTAAGATTTAAAGCGGTTTTGTTGCTATTTACATACAAAATGTATCAGCAACAATGTATCACCTCCCTTTAATGTACTTACTTTAGGTGTAACACAATGTTATTAAGATTTTCAGGGTTTAGAAAATATTTGATCTTTTCATATTGTTTATTGGAAGTAAATAACACAGTAATGATTTGCTTTTCAAACCAGTACAAAATCAAAATGTGTGTTCCATCTTCGAATTCATGTGTTGTCTTTAAATGAACTGAAGTGTGCACAATTATTTCTCAGTCTGATTATCTATTTATGTATATTGAAATGAATTATAAGATAAGAGTCTTTTGTGGTTTCAATACTTTAACATTTTTTTTATTCAATTTACTGCAAACCTGGAAGTCTGAGAGTGATCTTTTATCAACACAAATACAACTTCTTTAACTGTACGAATTTATGCAATCATACGCATACCTGGAGACATTCAATATTATCAGAATATTCTTGTCATCTTCGATTTCAATCAGAAGTAAATACATTTTGCGAAAATACTGACTTTTGATTGGCTGGAAAATATTTTCTATCAGAGGATGGAAAACAAATTTGATTGTCATGGAGACACGCGCAATTTGACGTCATATATTTACTCCACGGGAAACTAACAGTTTTTGTGTTGATCTCTTTTTTCAAAAATATAATTGTTGAGTGTATTCAATTGTTTGAATTTATTTATAAGTATTAACTACAAAAAATGTTTTGTCCATGGAGGGATAACAAAATTTTCGTTTTGCACATTTAATATAATCCGCTAGGCGGATTATACACTGTGCAAAACGGAAATTTTGTTATCCCTCGATGGAGAAAATAATTTGTGTAGTTAATCCTTAATTGTATATGGTTCTAAATTCGGTTATACTGAAATAAATATAAATGGGTTTTTATTCATTTTTGACCCCAGATTACTAATTGCTGACCATGTAGTTTTAACAGTTTTGTATGAATTTGTGTCTCTTGTTTCTTTAGAATCTACAGAAGATATAAAGTACATTGACAAAATATTCAATATAAAGTTTCCTTAAATGAACTAGATTGTACAAAAGTCTACATGTATACAGGTAGTAATTTTGTATGAGTGATATTGTCCACACTCAAAATTTAAGGTGTAACACCATGTAGAGTACAATAAACAGTAACATATTCTCTAGGCGTACTGTAGGCTAAAAATAAATACACAAGTGACTACAGAAATTAAATTTTTAACAACAATAATACTTTTAATTGTTTTCAAGGATCTTCTTGGATTTTAAGTACTTTTTTAGTCATTCATTGTTCTACCATAAATTAAAGTACTTTTTACAAAAATGTTAAATCCCTGTGGAAAACGTTTCGCTATCAACTCAAGAACAAGCATTCCAGTCAAGTGATTCCATTCGTCCAACCAAATTTCGGTAACGCAATTTCGCAGTAAATAATATCAACTATATATATGCTGTTTGTTCGACAGTTTGTTAAATACATGTATCTTCATAAAAAATTTTTCTTTTAGTTATACTTCATGCTTTGAATTATATTGGTGTAAAACAGCAATAATAAATAAATGCAACTGAAAATCTTCAAATTCCATGGCAAGGTACATACAGATCGCATGGATTCTCTGCTTCCCATGTGCCCACATCTAAGGCCCATGGTGGACCAAATGCCCACTCCATGCCATGTGCTTTATGGTGGGTACAATACCCTTGTTGTCAAATTGGATAACAGTTGTGGTTTCAGAAGTTTCTAAATTCCTCAATCCATACTCAGTTGAACATATAAAATCTGCCCACATGTTTAGGTTGGCAAACGTTGACATGACACCAATGCCCACGTCCATGGTGGTCGAATGTGAAGCACAGAATCCATGCGAACTATAGAGTATTAGTAGCAGGAAAATTCATATATCAAATTATAATCATAGACTAATTATTGAATAAAATCTCTTGTTGCAAAAAATGTTCCAAATGACAAATAAATTTCCATGCCATATGTTTCAATGTTTACAATTGTCTTGTTATTATGTATGGAAGGATTCACCAGACAAGGTCATACACGATATAAATACAAGTAAGCCTCATGTTTATTAATTTTCATGCTGTTTCGTGTTGTTTTTAAACCGAATACAGGCCCCATGCAGATAAGGGTATAACCATTAAACTATATATTTTTAAGCCCCTGAATGCTAAGACGCCATCATATCTTTCTATAGGACTAACCCTGCTGTAAAATTTTAAGATTAATATATTGTAAGACAGTACAAAAAGCTTCTCAGTTCAGCACAAATGAAAATATAAAGCTTCCTCAAAATCATTCAGTTGGGCATTGTACAGACACTTGTTAATATTAAACAATACCACTTAATACCTTTTAGTACCCACTATAGTTAACCTATCACTAACAGTCTTAAAACTAACAAGTGTTTAAATCGACAAACTGATAATTTTATTAAAATTTATAAAACAGTCAGTTGGTATAAGAGTGGAGTTGAGAAATTTTATCATATGTTTGTAAAATGTAATTGTAAGTAAATATTTTTTTACATAAACACACACAAGAAAACGATTCCCAAAAGGTTAGTCTGCTTTTGGCAGTTGGTCATTAATTATGTATTTAGCTTTAAATGATGTTTGATAAAAACAGGTATATTTGTCTTAACGACAAAGTGTAAATTATAACTGAAAGTCGGTCAGTATTACATATTTCATTTCGAGCTGATTATGAGGTCGTAAGAGGGTAATTAAGACAAATAACATATAAAACATTTTCTTTGGTTTACTTTGTAAAGGAACATTTTTCCTTTCTTTGTTATTGGAGTACTTTAATGCTGGTGGAACGGTTTATTTTGGTCTGAACACTTACAATTATTTTCTGTCGGACTTGCCGCCATCTTGAATCTGATCTTCCTTCCAAATAAGGAAGATTTTCCGGGAGTATATACTAACCGAAACCGGATTTCATATGATTACCGTTTCCGGAATTTAACAACAATAGTAATTATGCCGGACTGTTTAACTTTAACTTGTTTAAATTATATTATTTCTTTTAAGTAGAACATTAAAATATTTGAACTACGATTTATGAAAAAGATATTTGCTACAGTTATGTATCTTCCATGTAAAATTTAAACGTAAGGACTAACAGTAGCTGCATTATTGTGACATGATCGGTCAAATGGGGAAGGGCAAGATCTTTTACGTCAACGTGTTTTGGACATTTTTACACGTCTGTTAACTGTTTTTTTAAATAACCAACTGTTAACTGTTTTTCAACCATTAGCTGTTTTACTAAAACTTGAGATTGCTGTTAACTGTTATAATGAAAACTAAAAACCCTGTTCGCTGTTAATAGTCAGAACACCGTTAACTGTTTTACAGATATTTTTTCAACTGTTTTACCCTAATGCTTTAATAAATATGTTCATTGTTACCATTTGAAAAGAAATTCAGGTAAATTCTTAGGAAAAAACAAAAATTCTGCCCAGTCAAGAAATCTCAGGTCAGTCCATCCCCACTTCTCTGTTATCTGTTAAATCATGTTAGTCATCACTTTTTTAATGTACTGTTTTTTTTTCTATTATTGAATACTCTCTATCTTTTCTATTTTCTCGTGTAAATTGCTGTTATCTGTTATCGTGATTTTAAATTACTGTTATCTGTTTTGGAAAAAAAATTGTTAACATGTTAATGGACCCTCTCCCGCAAATGAATGGGTTTACAAGTGTGATCATAGACTTAAAATAAAGTGACGACCATTTGATTTGGAGTGCGGGGGTGGCATATTTGAAATTAGAATTTTTATTTCCATTTCAGATTTTTCGGTTAAACCAGGTTTATAGCTCTCACTTACACGTGTTGATTTCGTTTTGAAAGGTATTATTTTAAACCTTGAGAGGATATTTCATGTTTCAACTTCAAAATACTCATTTGGATTTTTTAAAGTTCAACGTTGTCCTTAAATTTATCTCTTATTTTATACAGTTTAAATGGGCAAAATTGGTTGATTATGATTACCAAGTTATCTTGTTTCGTTCATAGTATCTTTTAATTAAAAACATCATATAAACACTATGCTTAATTGTCACATTAACTTGTCAATAAATCATGAAATGTGGAACTGTGAAGTTAAAGGCCAGAGAACATCAGCCTGGTTCAAAGTGACAGCTGCATGGCTTAAACCAAGGTGCGTAATGTCGGGTTACTCGACATGCGAACGACGAAGACAGAGTAATAAGTTCACTATTATCCTAGAAAACCTAGACTACTTAGATGACATTGCTCATTTATTCGACAGCTACTGTAACCTACATGAGAAAACAACGAGCCTCCGACAGGTGGATACTATTGTGGGACTAATGACGAATCCAACCAAAACAAAGTTTCTGAGAGTAATCTGCAAGAAGGACGCGACCAAGTTAGCGTCGAAAGCAAACCAGCTTAAGATGCCGACAGCTTCGTCTACTTAAGAAATCTTGACAAGGAAAAGATTAACAGAAGCAGTCATCAAACGCCGACTTGCACTTGCAAGAGTTCCCTAGGTATGCTAGCTCCAATACGGAAGAATATTAAGTTCTCCTTTAAGACAAAGCTTTTCTTTAATCTGATAGCTGTCCTTATGCATGGTGCTGAAAAGTGGAGAGCAAACAAAATAGACTACATGAAGCTCGACACATTTAAACGTACATGTCTAAAAAGGGTTCTTTGCATTTTCTGGCTAGGCAAGATCTCTAACCGAAAAAAAAACACATTGCAAACCCTCTCTGTAGTGATCAAAACAAGTATTGGGATTGACCACCTTATGTGTTGAAATAACAACACCAACAGCTTTGACCTGGCACCAAAAAAGGAGCAGGAAGAAGAGACTAGGAAGAGAACAGTTGAAAAACAGAAAACTTGGTTTTACTACGTGGCCTGAAGCTGCACAAGCTACTATCAACTCACAAGGACTGGAGGTAAGTCTGGATGGCCTCATGCGTCCTACGGGCCACGAAGAGGATGAATTGGTGAGTAATTAGATGTGAAAAAGATGCTTATATAAAGTAATATCGCAACAAGAATTCAGATTCTATCATGAGATGACGAGCGCAGCGAAGCGAGCCAAAATCTTTGTATAACATGTATCACTATATACTAGTATCATGCTGCACCAAAATAATTTTTTTTCACAAGTAATCAGGCAAGGGGTCGGACTATGTATTTTTAAAATGTCTCACACTCACCCTAAGAAACAAATGGCCATCCTATTATATTGTAGTAGTTACTGCTGGATTAGACGGACAAATCATGGGTACTGTTATATATAGGGGTGGGGGGTGGGGAGCTTTTGGTGGTCCCTAGAAGCTCTGACCAATATTGTGCAAAATCCTGGATTGTAGCTATTTCCAGGAAATAAACTTATTCCATGTTTAAGACAATTTTTGATTGTTTTCTTAATTTCCTTTATAAATTATAATCTTTCTCTTCGAAACTACAGGGCCAATTGAAACCAAAATCGGTCAGCGAGTTTGTGGTTTGTGGGTTTTTTTCATTCTGATCAGAAAACCCAAAATGGACACCACAGCAGGACTTAATTTATACATAAAGACATATTGGAAAAAGTTTAAAAGCTTATTATCTGAAACCAGTAATCCAATTAAATCCAAACTTATGACCAGTATTACTTGTCATGTTCTCTATATAGTTTATGCCCAACCGAAATCCCAGACATTTACTGGTCTATAACAAAGGATTTCCACCGAGTACTTGCAAATTATGTACAGTTTGCAAATAGCTTTTCGGAGGGGATATGTTTGGGACATTGTGAAATGTGGTTAACAAAAATATATAATAAATAAATAATATATATGCCGTGTTCGCTTTGAGGCATTTGCCAAATGTTGCCCACGTGTATTTAATGCAATGAAAATAAAATGAGTTCCTAAGATCCATTTGTGTAAGACAATCATTTTATACAATATCGACCTAGCAACATATAAGGCAGCTTCAACAAGCATTTACTGAAACAAACATACACACAAAAGTAAAACTGAAATTCGTAGAATCATGCATCTTAGCTAGTCAAGGGTTGCGATCCGGTCCCCTAAATGTTCAGAGGGGACTGGATCGTAATCCTTGCCTAACGAGATGAGAATCAATAGTATTATGATATTATAATAATAACTTTATTTGCAAAATATACCTTTAATGGCCAAGCAAATAAAATACAAATGACATATATACAAAACATCAAACAAGGATACACAATTGAACTTCTTACCAACGAGGATCCTAAGCTTCGCAAAATGTTGTAAAAAGTGTCCTAGATATGTTAAAATTTCAGGCTGAGGAATATATGTCACTTCTGGAGAAGAATGACAATGAAAATAAAACTGAGTAAATGTGTATTGCAGTAGACTGTCCAAAACCAGTCAATAGTGGTAGACTGACCGGACCAGTCAATAGATGTGTACTGTAGTAAACTGACCGCACCAATCAGTGATGTACTGTAGTAGACTGAAAAGACCAGTCAATAGACTTAGTAGAACGACAGGACCATGCAGTCAATAGATGTGTACTGTAGTAGACTGACCGATCCAGTTGATGAATTGGTATGGATGTGTACTGTAGTAGACTGACCGATCCAGTCGATGAATTGGTATGGATGTGTACTGTAGTAGACTGACCGATCCAGTCGATGAATTGGTATGGATGTGTACTGTAGTAGACTGACCGATCCAGTCGATGAATTGGTATGGATGTGTACTGTAGTAGACTGACCGATCCAGTCGATGAATTGGTATGGATGTGTACTGTATTAGACTGACCGGACCAGTATATGGATGGATACCTAAGTACACCGACCGGACCTGTCAGTGGATGTGTACTGTATAGACTGACCAGACTAGTCAATAGATTGGTGACTTAGTAGAACGACAGGACCAGTCAATGGATGTGTACTGTAGTAGACTGACCGGACCAGTTGATGGATGGGTACTGTAGTAGACTGACCAGACCAGTATATGGAAGGATAATGTAGCAGTCAATAGATATGTACTATTGACTGACAGGACCAGACGATGGATGCAATCTAATTAAAATTAAATCTTTCACTTGCTCTTATATTAAAAAGTGGAGCAAGTAAAGGATTTTTAAAACTTTAATTATATTGAGGAGGATAGGTACTGGCTGACCGGACCAATCAATGGATGTGTACTGTAGTATACTGAACGATCCGGTCCATGGTATGCGAACTGTAGTAGACTGACCGTACCAATATATTTTTTAAATTATTGTATTTTTTTTAGCCAGAGTAATTGATGAGAGGTAATTCAGGTGAGAAGGATTATATCTGTTGATTCTGTTGAATGTAAATAATACTATAAATACAAACTTGGCGCGGATCAGACCGGAGAGGGCAACAACAGTAATAGTAATAACAAGTAATGAACTTAAGCGTAAAATCGAAAGAATATTTATGAAGTCCGTGTACCTAGGACTTCAACATGTTCAAATAATATGCAATCCGACAAGAAAAAATACCCGCCCGAACCCTATCTAAAATGACCAATTAGAAGCTATCTCTTCAGAACTTCCGGGGGCATCATGGCATTCCTTTGTGAAAGTTAATATGAATTAAATAATGAATTGCTGCGGTACTGAGGGAACGGGGGGGGGGGGGGGTTGTTGGTTGCAGTAGGACAGGTTCGCCTAGGGTGCCAAATACTCGGTGATAAACCTTTACAATTACATACTACATGTATATCTTCTTCTTATAATGGATTTAAAATTTGGACAAGTCTACTTATGGCCTTTAATCAAGTACGTGATGTATTTGGGTTTATGTGTGTTCTTTACTTTGTCTTTTTTTTTTGGTTACTAGGGCTTCCGCCATTGGTCGCAACGATATAAGTGTGACAGTCGCATTCATGCAAGAATGTTAAAAATTGCGCGTTAAAATACTGAGTTGAACTTAAAGTCTATGTTTGAGTTAAAAATTTAACTAACCTTATATATAAACAAAAATGGGATGTGTTTATAAGTTCTCATGCAATTTTGTTTTCATAATATATTTCTTGGTAATATAAGGTATTTTTGACGTAACAACTCACGTAACGGTTTTTTTTTACATCTACAGAGATACCTATTACCACATGGATAATAAAGAATTTCAACGAAGGACGCTACTAGGTAAATGAGGTGATGGTGCAAGTCTACAAAACCCAGAACCACTAACTGACATTGACTGATTGTATTTTGAATGTTATATCCACTAGAACATAGCATAAAGGTATTCATATTAATGTCTAAAACAATATAAAACAAAATCGGGAATGTACGTCACTAGAGCTCGACAGTATACCAATTCAACTATGAATCATTCTAACCTTAAAAAAAGCCTTTCCTTTTTCATTTGCTACCAATAACTGATTAGTAGTCCTGTCATAGCACAGCGCACATGGTCTGATAATACCTTCCTTGTCAGACAATAGTACTCTGTGTCGTTGTCCATCTGGAGAGATTACAACAACATTGTGTGACAAGCACCCAGCTACATACACGTTACCAGCATTGTCGACAGAGATACCTTGTGGAAAAGAGAGGACACTTTCATCTTTGAACTCCCATTGTGTTGTACCACGGAGATCACAGCATGTCACGGTATCTGTGTCCTCGTTTGTGTAGTAAAGTTTGTCACAAAAGGTAGTTACATACGCATGCTCTGACATATTACTTCTTACAATGTTATTAACAGATTTATCAGTCAAGTCAATAATCTGTATACCACGGCTCACAGCACAGTAAATCAATGTGTTGTTCCAGCTTACTATGCCGCCATTGTAAGATCCCACTGGAATAGTTTCCTTGACTTTCCTGCTTTCTACATCAATTATGCTGATGTGAGAGTATGTTTCTCCAGTAACAGCTAAAGTATTGTTGTTATGGATATATGTTATATCAAAGGTGGATGTTCGCCGTAAACTGATATCAAAGTCGCGGGAACCATCTCTATTAAATCCTCGGACACAGTTTTGGTTGTAACAAGAAAACACCATTCTACCATTCGGCAGCAGTGCACAACCTGCGACATTATCTAACTTTGTATCAAGGGTTGATTGTAAAACACATGATAAATTCTCGAATGACATAGATCGAACATGCGCTACCACAGTCTGAGCCTGAGTTTCTTTTTTCCTTACGATTTCTTCTTCAGAAGAATGCCTACTAACTCTAATTTCCCCAAGTTTTCCTATTTCGTTTACGATATTTTGTAGGGCATCATCCATCTTGCAGGACAAACTTATTCGATTAAGTTGATTACTTTTTACAAGTGATGTTAAATAATTGTCTTTTTCTGCTACATCTCGTTCCATGTGTTTCATTGCCAGAAATGTCTGGAGGTCTGAAGCGTGCTCTTTAATGTTAAGAAAGTTTTCCTGGTATTTTCTGATCTCTTTCTCATTCTGCGCAATTGAATCCAGCAACTGACTTATCATCTTGCTCTCTTTGGAATCGGCTTCAAACAATTCTTTAATGATAGCCTCTTGAAGGTTGTCGAGTTGAACATTAATTTGTATTCTTGTCTGCCCTATTTCTTTTTCAATCATATTCCTCTCTTCTTTCAACGTTGATAAATTTTCCAGTCGGTCTTTTCGTATTCTTTGAATATTTTCAAGCATTCCAACCATCGCCTGTTCAATTTCACGGAAGCCGTACGATTTCTTTACATTTCGAATAATATCATCTAACAGGATTAAATCTTGGCACGCCTGGTGATCTGAAACAATACATCTGCCACAACAAGGGCGGTCGTGCTTCTTGCAATAAAATTGAAATTTTTCTCGATGGTCACTACAGATTTGACGGATTTCTAAGACATCAGTTGGCAGCTTTTCATACTTTGATATCGGTACGGTGTTGTGGTTACGTGTTCCCTTTGATAGACCATGGTGTTCTTCACATTCAATACAAAGTCCTTCATTACATTCTGAGCACCAGACAACAGACGGTTTACTGATATGTCTTAGTTCGCAGATTCCACAAACTGCTATTTTACTCGCCATTGTATAATCTGGATAGAAGAAATATAATTAATGAACTAATTAAATAGTACAATTTTGAACAACTCTTTTTCTTTTAAATACTACAAGAACAGCATGCCATTTAAATAAAATAAACGCAAAGAAAAAACCAAGACGTTTGATTTTTTTATAACACTTTCATTAATAAATTGTTTAAACGAAATAAGAATTTTTTTCTTCTGTGATTAATTGTTTGGCACTAATAAGCCGTCGTATTTTAAAGAATATACTTTCTTCGTTAATCAGTTTTAAATTTGTTAATATCTTTATTACTTCAAAAGTTATGACCATTTATATATAGAAAATGTCCAGTCCTGTTTTAAGACCAACCCCTCTTTTGGTAAAAAATCACGAGTTCATTCTCTATATACAGTGTTACATTGCGTACTTTGTAAGCGTGGCGATTTTGAAAAATACGTTAATAGCTACAAATAAGAACTGTTCAAATAGTTCTGTAAGATAAAACCTCTCATTTAACATGTATATTTATCATTTTCATCTGTCTTTTACATTTTTTATTATTATTTGAAATGTGAGCTTTCACTAAAACACATCCTCCCAAGTCAGGGATTCTGAGTCCGCGTTCGCTCCATCATCACGTGATGATGGAGCGAACGCGATGGAGCGAACGCGGACTCAGAACCCCTGACTTGGGAGGATGACTAAAACATAACATATCCGATAAAAAATGTTGAAAATAAACATGAAATGGGAGGTTTTTTTAATAATAGAACTAGGTTCAAAAGCATGTTAAACAGATAATTAAATTTAGGAATTACAATAAGCGAAAAACGATAATAGTAAACTAGCTATGAAAGTGAAATATTTGAGAAATATACAAAGTACAAATTAAAAAAAAAAATGAAACAGTAAAAAAGTAATGAAACAAATTTATCCATGAACGAAACATGAAAAAAAAAGTGTGGTAAATGCAGGCTACCAAGCATCCTCACAAGGATGGCTACTAAGCTGGAAAATGTATTTCTTCCATAAATAATTGAAGAATTCACCATTGACAAATAAATGAACATGTAAAGACTTTTAAGTCTAACAAATTACAAGAAACAAAATATATTTTTGGCGGATATCCCCTTCCATACTGGCTTGTCAACACGGAGGTTGCGTGTTCTAGCATTAGGGCTTACATCAAAACAATAAAACTGCAAATGAAGTGTGGTATATTTTATGTTTGGCGTGAAACAGCCCACCTGCCACGGAGTTGTGTCGAGAGTTTATCGAAAACGAAAGTGGGGTTGATTGTGCAGGTTATGAAAAATCAACAACTATAAAAAAAATGTACATACATGTATGACAATTTATAAAATTTATATGTATTCGACCCAGCTCGCAGACCACGTGATCAATAGAAGACGAACCACTTGGCCACCGAGGCCCATTACAAAAGAGTGAAAAGGCCAAATAGACTATGTACAATGTGTACTAACAATGTATTAGAAGATGAAATTCACTACTTTTTCCATTGACTGAAATACTCGGATATAAGAAAAAATTTAGAAAACCTGAGTTGTTGAATACTGACATTTTTTTGGCAGGAGGAAGTTAAATCACATGACTACGGTGTGACATAAAAAGTTGTCAAAACTACGTCATCGAATTTGACGATAACTATTTGTACAATGCTATGCTTAAGAAATTATTCGTGCCAAGGAACGTAGCTCGACATAATATTTAATGGAGCCTGGAATAGGGGTCGTTAGCTGCTGGAGGACCACGGTTGAACTACAAAGCCAAACATGCCAAGAGTATAAACGACTAAAATTTCCCCTAGACCACCTATGGTCCTCATTTGCTAATAAATAAGTGTGGTCAACGGAGACAGATATATTTACAATGTATGACACTGTTATCTTTCGGTGAAATTAACACCTGCGGTAAATAATGAACCGTGTACTAGGCTGTACGGGAACTTTTTGAAGTTCCAGGGGTTAATTAAAAATGGAAAAGGGGGTGGGTCTATTGACAGGAAAACCAATTTTTTTATTTTTCACAGTAAATTTTATAATTATGATAACCGATAACAACAATTTACATGAGAAAACAGAAAAAACTGAGTTCAAAAATCGAAAAAACAAATAACAGCAGAATCGCATCAAAGGGTAATACTATTTCATTGAAAAGGTAAATCTAAAATTTTGTAAATACACATTAGGTTTGAGCAAACAGTCTGTAATCATAGCAGCTAGAGCTGAATTAGCTCAATATCCTGTAGATACATTTATTAAAATACAGTCAATTAAATACCTAATAAGACTTCTACACCATACTAGTAATCCTTTGCTAGATGATGCATTCTTATTATCACAGTCCCTGCATAATAAAGGTATATACTCCTGGTTTTCATATGTACATAATATATGCAGTTCTAATAATATGGAAATATAAGAACTAAAATTTGTTAACTGTAATAAAAACTTGACTTTTTTACAAAGACATTAAACAAAAATTTTAAAGATAACTATGTAAAATGCTTTTTTCACAAACTAAAAAAACTTACACCAGAAAATAAATATATTTATATAGAAACATTAAAACTGAATATAACATAGATGAATATTTATTAAAAACAAACTTTGATAACAGAAGAAATATACTAGTATGTAAAATGAGAACAAGTGATCATTTCCTTGAAATTGAAAGAGGAAGATACAAAAGAGTGTTTGTTTGTTTGTTTGTTTGATGGTGTTTAACGCCACTTTCAGCAATTTTTCAGCTATATCATGGCGTCCAGTTTTTATTGGGGGAGGAAGCCGGAGAACCCGGAGAAAACCCCCGACCTGCGGTAGGAAAACTGGCAATCCTTGTCAATTCAGATTGGAGTCGAGTACACCTGCCTGCAGTGAGAATCGAACCCGCAATCTCAGTGTTGTCAGACCACGTGATCAATAGAAGACGAACCACTTGGCCACCGAGGCCCATTACAAAAGAGTGAAAAGGCCAGATAGACTATGTACAATGTGTACTAACAATGTATTAGAAGATGAAATTCACTACTTTTTCCATTGTCTGAAATACTCGGATATAAGAAAAAAATTTAGAAAATAACATTTAAAATAGTTATGAAAACGATATAAATAAATATATAAATATAATGTCTTCTTGGAGTCATTTGCAGTTTGAATGAATACTATATGATTTGATGTTAATTTTTGTTTATGTATGTTGATTACGCCTTCTGCCCGTGGCTACGTCACTAACTGATGCAGTTCGTCGTCAGCTGTCAGAAACATCAGATGTCATAGTTCCGGCAAAGGACCTGTACTAAGACCAAGGAAAGTCTTCAATGAGCTTTGCGGCTACAAAATGCCGTTACTGCATATCAACAGCATATGGCAGAACAAGAGTGTGGAAAATGAATGGAGAACGTTTTGAAGACAGATGTATCTTGTATAGAAAGGGATAGTTGGGGTCCAAACATCATGGTATGGGATGGAATTATATTAAACTTATAACATGGTCCAGTTATCTCCCAGAACCTTGGTCTGGAGAGACAGTAGTGTAACAGTAGCCCGATACATCGACCTAGTCTTGTGATCCCGTATCATGCCACATTTTGCACGACAAAAAAAAATCATCAAATTAAGACATTCATTCATGATAACGTACGTGCGCATACATACAATTAATTAACAAGAATAACAGAATAATGTCAATGCTATGGATTGGCCGCCAAATATGCCAGATCTGAACCCTATTGAGATTTTTGGGGCAAAGTTCAAAAACTGTCGAGTGCATAGATGTCAAGTCCCACAACTGCAACTAAACTTTCGCTAGCGTTTCAAAGAGTACGGGAAATATTTCGAATGGCGTTCAATAAATCGTCTGCAGATGTGCCGCTGTGATAACTGGTAGCAGTGGACATGCATACACGTTACTGCCAAATCATCTAAACGTTGTGACATTGTGAAATTCAGACATTTGAAAAAAAAAAAATCATAACCTCGATACAGGAATTAATTAATTAATTAAAATAATGAATTTACTACATTTTAATATCATTTAAAATATTTTTTGTTAATTACCTAAGAGGATCAAGAGCTTGTTTATTTTGTTTTAACCAACTTTATATTTTAGCCACAACCTCATTGACTGATTGTTGACGTTGATTATATTGATGACGTTGACTGTACATATATATAGATTCGATTACTTGTTAAATATTTTTAAAATTTGTTTGTATAATAACGAGTTAAAATATAAGGATTGTTTTCAATTGTCGGTTGGTTAGATTATTAGATATAATGTTAGACGACTTTGGATCGGTTTACGCTAGTTTCTTTAATTTGTATGTTTGTTTCTTTTGTGTTTAACGCCACTTTTGCAGCTTTTCAGCTGTATCATGGCGTCCATTTTTTATTTGGGGAGAAAGCCGGAGTACCCGGTGAAAACTCCATACCTTCGGTAGGAAAAATGGCAATCGTTGTCATTCAAAAATGCAGTCGAGTGCTCCCTGCCCGCAGTGAGACTCGAACCCGCATCCTCAGTGTTGACAGACCAAGTGATCAGTTGTAGAAGAACTACCTTAACCACTCTGCACCGAGTATACTCGTGTTTCGTTAGATGTTCAGTATAATAAACACATGATAGACGGTACAGCGTAATAAACACATGATAAACGGTTTAATAAACACACTTAAATGTATTATATAATAGACAAAAGATAGACTTTTAACAGAGTACATTGCAGTCTGTCTCCTTCGGTCAGAGTCGACCATGGATGAGGTATCATATTTTGTCTTGTCTGTCTGGCTGTGGCATCATCGTTTATGGCTACAGATACCGATCCGGGAAGGGCATTCTTTTCCTCATGTGTCGCATCGGTGTGTAGTCCCATGTCTGTTGGAGTTCAGGCGCTCTTTTCTGCCTGTCCGTCTGTCTTCCGCTGCATGCATTATCTGGTCTTCCTCTGACTTGAACTGTTAAGTCAGTGTGCCCCTCCGCGTTGTTCGGTCTGCGGTGAGCTCTTCCTAGGACCCTGTATCAATGTCAAGGGCTTTCATGTCTCTTTTCACCACGTCTTCGTATAGCAGCTTAGTATAGTGTTTCGCTTCCCGGATGACAGCTCTGCATACAAGATATCTCTTGGGATTCTTCTATCCTCCATGCACGGCGTACATTATCAAGCCAGCACAGCCTATGTTGTCAGAGAAAGTTGTAAATGCTGGGAAGGTCTGCCCTGGACAGGACTTCAGGATGTGTCAATTTGTCCTGTGGGTAAATGCCCAGGATGCGACACAGACATTGTAGGTGGAAGGGGATGAGTCGTTTCGTTTGCCAGGCATATGCGATTCAAGATTCGCTCCAATACAAAAGGGTGCTCATAACGCTGGCATAAACTTCCATCATTGTTGTACATTTGTAATTGTCCAGCCTCTGGTTTGTCCATACTCGAGTTGTCAGTCGAACAAGATTAGAGGCTGCCTTCCCGATCCTTTTGTCGAGCTCAGCATCCGTGGTGCTGTGGTAATATCTTGGCTTAAAACGTTTTTGTAAGCAGATGATCAACCCGAAGTCTCTGCATGCCTTGGAGAAACGGTTCATTAGAGACTGTAGTTCTTCCTGTGAGTGTGTGGCAACTGAGAATCATGTATACACAAAAAAACTGAATAATGAGACAATAATGTAACACACTTTGGGAAACAATATTGAATACAATTGGAAACCCTTTTCCACATGTGCATTTTTCTATATTCCCCTTTCATTTGTTCAGATCAAACTAGAACAAGCGTGTTACTATTATACTGCATCCATCTGAAGAAAAAAATCTGTAATTAAATTGTTTTTAGAGCAAATAATGACTGTGTATATACATGTAGCTGAAAGCCAAGTGATTAATTTTTCAACCAGGATAACACAAACTTAGATTTACATTAATCTTTATACTATACCAAGACACTGTTTAGTACTGATATGGCAACAAAAATGGAGTCTGAAGTAACTTATGCCATCCCACTGTGGTTCTGAAAATCCGATTCGGAGCCTATACGAAGTTCCTAACTATAACTTTTATACTGCATGCGAAAGTTCGGGAGGTTTCATCATGTACTCTGGATTCCTCCCCCAAATAAAACATGTATGCCACGATCGATATAGCTTAAAAGATTATTAAATTGGCTTTCAACAACTAACACACAATTGTCTTACGTGAAAAGATTAAAAAGTTAAAACCTACTCATGATGTTACAGGAACTGCTTATAATTTACAAATAAAAGTGCAAGGGTCTGCCTGTAAAAGTACATCATGAATGTTCTTGACAACAAGCAACAATTGATTGATTGATTGATTGATTGATTGATTGATTGATTTGATTGATTGATTGATTGATTGATTGATTGACCAGCGAACAGTATGTCATCTACATATATATTCAAGACAAGCTGATAAGTTCTATTCTAAAAATAAAACAAACAAATATAATCTTATGCCGAAAAGCAGCTGAAAATATCTATAGGATCTTACATTGGTACGAGTGGATTATCGGATTTCTCGAATCGAGATAGTTAAATTATGGAATTTTAAGTCCGAGCCTTGGCGAGGACTTAAATTTCCATAATTTAACTATCGAGATTGGAGAAATCCAATAATCCAAGAGTACTAATGTAAGATTCTGTTTCTCTAATTTTAAAAAGTAGTAAATTTTCGAAACGAAGTACAAATTCTCCCAACCCCAATTTTACGTTCATGACTTGAATACGCGGTAAATGTAAGGTGTTTTGTTTATGACGTCACGAGTTCTTATTGTGACGTTATTATTTTTAACCAATCAACTGCTGAGAACAACAAATTCACAAGTGACGAGAACTATATTTTCCACACCGGTCAAGCGGTTGAAATATTACATCAAATTTAAGGAATTCTTAAAAAATAATAAAGTAGTTTCACAGATGAGTCTAAGTTATACTTATACAGACAAATAAAAGATCAGATTTAAATAAAGAATTATCTGATTAATAAAAACTCTTTTAAACATGTCAAAATATACATAAACTTTGCACGTGTGATCATTGACTGTAAATAGAAGTTAGAAGACATAAAAATATTCCACGTCATCGAGATTGTGTAATAAATGCAAACTTGTAGAAGATGCATATCATTGTTTTCCTCAATTATTGTTTACTAAATGCAACCCTTAGAAATAAACATTTTGAACAAAAATCATTACAAATTTTAACGAATCATTTTCAGGTCATCTTGTCATAGTTTGTATTGCTTTACCGGAGTGGGTGTAGGGGCCTCGGTGGCCGAGTGGTCAAGGTAGTTCGTTTACTATTGATCACGTGGTCTGTCAACACTGAGATTGTGGGTTCGATTCTCACTGCGGGCAGGGTGTACTCGACTCCAATCTTAATTGACAAGGATTGCCAGTTTTCCTACCGCAGGTCGGGGGTTTTCTCCGGGTAATCCGGCTTCCTCCCCCAATAAAAACTGGACGCCATGATATAGCTGAAAAATTGCTGAAACAATATTCAAAAAAAAAAAAAAAAAACAAACCGAGTGGGTGTAAATGCAAATTTAAAATAAATTATGAAAGTGTCCATACAATTTCCCCTGAGTTTTTAGAAATGCATACTATTTTAGATTAGTGCAGTTTGGAGAGAGGACGTTACAAAAGCGTTATACTAGGGGGTCAAGTGGACGTTCAAGGCCCCATATAGCCTAAATAACGTCCAATCTTGCATTCTGGTCGTTTCCTAGCACTTAAACTCCCCTTTTCGACCACGATGTGTGCAATGTTTGTTAACAAATGGTTTTTTAAAATTCTTTTTAGAAAAATAAAATAATGTAAGCGTTTTTTCTTCAATTAATAATAGAATTTTGACCAGAAAACGCTAGTAGAATATATCTATATAAAATTTGTGCGAGACATAAAAACTACGTCATTTTTATTGACAAAGTTGATATTGTTTGCTATCTGCCTGAGCTTAATTGTAAATGAAATGTGGCTATAATATGCAACGTATTGCGTTCCAGTATTTATTGTGCTATTCTGTTACTACTCTTCAATGTCTTAATCCTCCTCTCTAGATCTTGATACTTTCTCTCGCGGTGAGGAGGATCACCCCCGTTATCAGCAGTTACATTTCCTTCATAAACTTCTTTTATTCTATGTTTATTCAAAACTTAGCAAAGACTTTGATGCTTTCTACCATCCTCACAAGTCAGGGTTTCGTGGACACATAAGGACACATAAACCCTTAGGATGGATTTCTACCCACTGCTACCTCTCCTTGAAACTCTTTTTTTCTATGTTTTATCAAAAAGTACCAACAAGATTATTTCATCGCACAGTTCTGTAAGCTCTACAAGTTTTTCTCTAGCTGTTAGAGGATGTTCTGTTGACCACAAATAAATTAGTCTATTTATTTTAAAAGAGAGTAATCGAGATAAACGTTTTTATATTTTGTTATATTAATAATAATGTTGATTTGATTGGTTAAACAAGCCGGCTCTGTGACATTTCAGACACCAATATTTTACTCTATTAATATTGTTGTTAGCACTTGAAATCGCTCATCTCGCCTTTTGTGCTTCAAATTACATATATATGTTTGTTTTGAATGGTATTTCCAGCAAATATATCGTGATGACCAGTATGTATTGGAAGAAAAAGCCGGAGTACCAGTCGGTAGATGGACTGGCAATCCTTGTCAATCAAGATTGGAGTCGACCAAACCTTACCCTCAGACAGACTCGAACCCACAACCTGCGTGTTGACAAGTCATGTGATCGATAAAAATAGATGACTACCTACCTTAAGCCCTCGGCCATCGATATCCCCAAAATCATATCTTTGGTTGATTGATTGATTGATTGATGTTTAACGTCCAGCAAGCAATATTTCAGCTATATTCAGGACGTGAACAGTTTTATAAATTGATGATCTTTGGTTTCGGTGACCTAAAAGGATAAACAGAACAAGAATTAGTTAAGTTGAAAACACACAAATCTCTAAACACGTCTATTGAAATCGTTGCCTCTGAAATTTAATTTGTTATAATTCAATTTTGTTTGTAAGCTAACGTACTATAACTTGCATTTGTCTTCATGATCTATTCTTACCCTTGTTAAAATTCAAATTGTTCTACGTTGTTTTGACATTACAGTTGTCTATATTATAAGGAATATTTCAATTTTCTCTATAATCTTTTCAGGAATTAACAATTAAAAATTAATGTATCTGATGATTATGCGATATTTCGTAAGGCGTAGATTTCACCTTAGGGACACAATGATTGGCAAAAGATTTAAGAACCGCTCTAAGTCTATAGCGGGTTTGTACTGGACAGGGTACTAGTGGGGACAAAGGCGACTATAAGCTCACTTAAGCCAATGGAATCTTTTCTATTAAAAAATTGTTTCTATTCGTTTGTCGAACTCGACAATGTGTTTGTTCTTTGAAATGTGGACAAGTTACCCTTTTTTAATCTATATCTATTATCAGTTCAATTTTAAATTTTAGAGCCTTTCTAACCAGCGGCTGAATGAGGCGGGATCGTACCTCGGGTGTTACCCCATTAAATGTGTCAAAAATTGGGTAAGTTAAAACAAAACTATTTTACCCTTTAAATAAGGATCAATTGTAGTATGGATTACTATGATCGCATCCCCACACGCACAAGGGATCAGGGCGTATCATGGTAAAATAAACCGATAAATATAAAATCAGAAAGGTAACTTAGGCACAGAAAAAGGAAAACAACGAGTAAATAAATTGTCATTCATTACTTTTTCGTTAAGCTGACAGACTGTGCTAAACAAAAGTTAAACGTGTTATGTCTCTTTGTATAGTAGTTTTCTTTGTATATTTTGCGCTGAGTTTGTAAAATAAGACGTCAAGTAGCGCCTAGTTGATCTCAAAAATTCCAATGGCGGGTTTTTCTGTCAACAATTCCCCACCTACCCGATTCAACTGGTATATAATGATTAGTTTTTCGAAATCTATACAGAGACTGATAGCGTCAGTTTCTGCAATTAATGTGCCCTAAAAGGAAATAACTCGTACATTATATATCAATATCTATTGGGATATCTACCTAGATATTCATACAAAATATTATTTGGTATGGTTGATTTTTACAATGACCGAATTTTACAAAACTTTAACGAATTTTTTACTAAAACATTATTTTTCCCGAATCTCCAAATTTTCTCTCTCTTAGAGTAAGAAAGAAGTTTTGTGAAATAAGTCTTGCTAAATTTGTACAGTAAGTTTGTGAAGTCTTCCTAATGACCGTACTTCATATATTGCTCTAATAGCTTTATGTGAGATTTGTTTGTTTATTTGTTTTGTTAAAGGTGTTTAACGCCACTTTCAGCAATTTATCAGTTATATCATGGCGTCCAGATTTTATTTGGGTGGAAACTGGAGTACCCGGAGAAAACCTCCGAGCTGCGGTAGGAAACTGTCAATCCTGGTCAATTAAGATTGAATTCAAGTACATCCTGCCCTCATTGAGACTCTAACCAACAACCTCAGTGTTGACAGACCACGTGGCAATAGTGTATGACTAAATACCTTAAACACTGGGCCATCCCCCCCCCCCGCCCCCCGAGAGATGCTTTTCAATCAAATTGAAATTTAGTGTTTGGTCAATATAACGCCTGGATAGTTAAATTCGTCAACTATTTCTATTTCGTCTGTAGATATTTTTTTCTGAATTCTCTCCATGCCAAAAACCATGACTTTATTTTCGTTTTCCAATCGTCGAAATATTCACCAAAAGACATTAATATGTTAGTGTTAATCTTCTGCAGACTTCGACCTTAAAGTTGTTTGTTTGTTTGTTTGATGCTGTTTAACGCCACTTTCAGCAATTTTTCAGCTATATCATGGCGTCCAGTTTTTATTGGGGGAGGAAGCCGGAGTACCCGGAGAAAACCCCCGACCTGCGGTAGGAAAACTGGCAATCCTTGTCAATTAAGATTGGAGTCGAGTACACCCTGCACGCAGTGAGAATCGAACCCGCAATCTCAGTGTTGACAGACCACGTGATCAATAGTAGACGAACTACCTTGACCACTCGGCCACCGAGGCCCCCTCGACCTTAAAGTAGAGCCATCGGCGTATACAAACGGAAATAGTTTAAGATATAATACTAGTTCAGTTTTAATATTTTAATTTACAGTTTTCATACCACATATCTCTTTTGACACTATAAATTCATTCAGAAAAAGAGAAAAAAGAAAGGGGTAGATTTTCTCCTTGTCTTACACCCACAAGCGAAAAAAATCAGTTATCTATTCATTGTATGATACATCTTCGCTAGTCAAGTGTTACGATCAGGTCCCCCCTCTCTTCACCCGTGAAGATAAGAGTATCGGATCGTAACCCTTGGCAGCGAAGATGTGTATGATATTGGACTACGTCTTAATGAAAACTTGTACATTGTCCCATTTATTTGCTTAAGAACAGCTTATATTATAATTCTTTATCAAACTTTATCAAACGTCTTTTCCAAATCTATAAAGGCCACGATAACGGTTTTTTCTTCTTTACAGTTCAAAATTTGGAATAGTGTAAAAAAGGGGGGCTAGAAGGGGGTCCATTAACAGGTTGACAATTTTTTTTATTTTTTCCAAAACATATAACAGTAAATTTAAAATAATGATAACAGATAACAGCAATTTACATGAGAAAACAGAAAACAGTGAGTTAGAAAAAAAAACAGATAACAACAGAATCTCATCGAAGGGCAATACTATAAGCATCAAACATGGTTTTTATTTTCATTATAACAGTTAACAACAATGTCAAATTTTAAGAAACAGTTAACAGTTGCTTTATTTAAAAAAAACAGTTAACACACCTGTAAAAATGCCTAAAACACGTTAACATAAAAGATCTTGGCCCCCCCCCCCTTTTTTCTAAAAAATGAACAAGAATGTTGTCAAGAGTGGAATAATTTTGTACACTTTCACTTTCTTTAATAATTTTAAAATGTTCTGAAAATTCGTTTAGCCTTGTGTTTAAGATGGGTTTGAATAATTTTCCCAAACAACTGACATGGATGGTTCAAGTCCCCTTTATGTTTGTTAATTAGCTTAATAATCCCAATCAGACAGCTATATGGTAGTCTACCCGAGTCTTATATATGTTTTGTTAAAAAGTTGCTCATAAATATAGAGTCCCCATAAAACAGCCACGTGTAGAGAGCGGAACCCAAAATTCGTATTGACGACATCCACAGTAAACAAACAACGCGGCATTAATCAACACAAATACACATTGTACACGAATTGAATAATCATAGCGATTCATTGTGAAAATGTGCTTAGGTCAACGCTTTCATACGTCAATGAACTTCAAAACAATGTATTTAATTCTTATTTTTAGTAGACAATATGCCCTAACTTTTTTATTGTAATAAAAAAATAGGAATGTATGTCATATATATTTATTTATATATACTAGTTTTACGTAATGTCTCTATTAATTTTGTATGCACTTTTACTGTAATGCAACCATCAATCAAGCAAATCTTTCTCTTTTTTGTGTAGTTTGTGTAAAATTTCATTTGCCTATTACGGGCCCTTAATTGGAAATAAAGAATTTGAATTTGAATTTATACTAACATTTGATTTTATTTTATTTGAAAAATGGCGATGTAGTGATTTAAATCGTGAACAATGTATTTTTGAAGGAAGCGCGTGCTCTTCCGTGATAGTTATCAGCCTGTTTCATTGAGAAATGAAAAGAATGCTTGTACGTCATATATAACGATTTGAACCAATAGAAATCTGGGATACTATCAATGTAAGACATACGTAATGTAAGCATTGCTTGATTGCTTGATTTATTGATTGCTTGCTTGCTTGCTTGCTTGCTTGCTTGATTGATTGATTGATTGATTGATTGATTGATTGATTGATTGATTGATTGATTGATTGATTGATTGATTTATTGATTGATTGATTGATTGAGCAATATTTTAGGTAGGAGGTGAACAAGTTAATAAACTACATCAGGGAAAGGGACACACTAATGGGAACACAATTTATATGTGCACTGAAATATCATGATACATTGGGGAGAGCTACAATGAGTCTACTCTCTTTTGCAAACATGGTCTTTATCGTGTAGATCGTTACACTCTGGACAGCTCTTTAGTTCGAGCACTGAGAACCTTACCAGTATGTTTCCAGTTATTGTTTGAAGAAAATTCTTTAACTCTTGCTGAAATTTTGTGAATATTCTATTCAGAAAAAAAAGGAGCGTTCCAAAAAAAGGACGAATGCCCTTTTTCAGTCTCTCTAACTAAACGATTAGGGTTGCTTTAATAGCTTAAAATAATTGAATGATATTTTTTTCTCTAATTTTGACGTAATATTTCAACCGCTTGACCGGTTTGGAAAATATAGTTCTAGTTCTCGTCACTCGTGAATTTCTTGTTCTCAGCAGTTGATTGGTTTAAAATAATAACGTCATAATAAGAACTCATGAGGTCATAAACAAAACACCTACCATTTACCGCGTATTCAAGTCATGAACGTAAAATTGACTTTGGGAGAATTTGTACTTTTCGAAAATTTACTACTTTTTAAAATTAGAGAAACAGAATCTTACATTAGTACTCTCGATAGTTAAATTATGGAAATTTAAGTCCTCGCCAAGGCTCGGACTTAAAATTCCATAATTTAACTATCTCGATTGGAGAAATCCGATATTATGTACTCATGTGATATCAGAAATCAACATTTTGTCGTGAAAAATCTGTCAATATGTCCGTTGTTATAATTTAACATCTTCGCTAGCCAAGGGATACGATCCCATATACTCTTATCTTGAAGACAGGGGGCCTGATCGTAACACTTGGCTAGCGAAGATTATAATTTAAGACTTTGTGAACAAATTTTGTGGGGGTCAAAGATCACATGACTTATTCAAGGGACACGACTCAATACATCACGTGAATTATATGTGTCACATGATCCACATTTAGTCGGCTTTTTCGTTTCACTTTTACAGCCGAATTCACCATGAGAGGACTACAGATTTGGATTTGTGTCTTGCTGATAAGCTTATGCAGTGCTTTACATAGGTAACGTTATATCTAGCCAAAACAAACACGCTTTATTGCTTGAGTTCAGACAAAAAAAAATGTAAAAACCGTCTTGGATTTTATTGTTGCATACATTGTAGGCCAATGACAAATGTACTGTAAGTAAGTCATTTTTATTTACATGTAAGAGTCGGCATATATAATAACAAAGGAACATGAGCTCTGAAGAGCTCTTTCACCGACTGTAAAGCTATTAAAGATAATTCTGCATAGAATATGCACCACTGTTATTTATTATTTTTTACTAAATGCTGGTATATCAATTTCATAGAAATTGGTTCCCCTATCGTTTTAAAGCTTTCCAAAGGTTTTTCATGGGCAATGAATCCATGTTTCAGACGGACCTCTGGACTGGACTCCTTGGATGATCTCAGCAGCAGAGATCGTGATAAAGATGCAGAGGTGTTATTTTCCCTTTAAAAGAAAAAAATTATGCATAATATTGCAGTTTTGATGGCAGTCTCACTTCCTATTAATTGATTTCGAATGAGTGTATGCTGGTTCTTGACTGACTTATATTGTGTTTAATAGAGTGTGGTGCAGACAGACTAGCGGAGACAAGTTGATTTATTGGATTTTTGCTTTACGTCAAGTGAGCAGTATTTCAGCTTTGCTTCAAAAATGTAGCTCCTTTTTTTTTTTTTAAAAAGTAGACATATTTCAGCTATATTCAGGATGATAACAAGCTAGCAAACAATAAATCAAGGGATAAAAGGAGTGGGACATAGAGAATAAATTTGACTGCCACTGGAAAAGTATGGAGTATTTGGTAGAGGTGGAGAATTTAGCCTTTTCTGGTGGCATCGATGAGCCTACTCTTTCGAAATATACAAAAAGGATCTTTATTGTGCTTGGATCGTGCAATCTCTAAACACTTTACCCACTACGTTTCATGGCTAGGCTTTTATTTATTAAAAACAGATGAGTGAATACAACCTTTTTTGTTCTCGTCTTCTAATGACACCGTGTTCCTTAAAATTTAATGTGCTTTAAAGAAAGCCTACAACACTTCTCGATACATGTATGTAATTCAAGTCTATCCCTACTTCACTTCTCCCTGTAAGCCTCAGAAAGACACTGTAAGACTCAGAAAGACACTGTAAGACATATGTTGACATCTATTTTATCGGTATTGGGTCCATTCACCCTCAGTTACATGTGATGATGTTTGCCCTGAGTCCATTGGCCCTGGATAGTGGGTCTGTTTGCCCTACTGTCTTTATTATACACATATATTACAATTGGTATATATGAAGTTATGTTTCATGATAAGAAATGGAGTAAATGGCTTCAACTAATTAATAATGTCATTATAAAATCACTTGCCAATTAGTTTCTTTGATCATTAATAAAATCATTTTAATGATTAAAAATAATTAGCTTGGACAGATAAATTTATCAAAGCAATTAGTTTTAGTATAATTAATATAAATAATCTGCATTCGGGATAAGCCTGTTGAGAAAAAATATCTTTTGTATTTAATTTATCATTATTATATAAAACATCTCATATAAATATATATACCAAAAATAGGGCCAACATGTTTTAGGGCAAACGGACCTGGACTATTTTTTATTGACCTAAAGAAAATTATATTTACCGAGCAGATAGGGCAAGGTAAATATATTAGTATCAGTTTTGATAAAAATTGAAGTCAAACCTTGTTAAAGTAGATGAATGTTTTTTTATATGAATAATTTAATTTGAAATTAATGATATCCACGTCATACATTTGTATTTAATTCAGACAACTGAATCATGCATATTAATTTTTAGATACTGCCATGGTTCTGGAATCTATTTTTAGGATACTCCAGTGTTACATTATTTACAGTGCAGTTGGTTTGAGAGCTTGTTCTATTTTAAGTCCATTTCAGGTGTTCTCATGCTAAAATTTGAAGACATTTTTAGACATTCAAATAGAAGAATTTTTATAGTCATATACTAGTAATAATAACTCTTATAGAAAGAGCCATGGAATGAAGAAAAGTAGAAAAATAAAATTATCATAAACAAATAATAATTTGATGGCAAAAAATATATATATATATTGACATTTTGTTTAATTTTTTCGTATTGAAACATTACAAGACTGTCACTATGTGATAAATTTGGCATGAGATCAGAAGTATATACATGTATGAGAATTGTCCCAAGCAAGCTTTCGTATGGTTTTTCAGTATACAGCTTCATTTACTTTCAGAATTAAACTGCACAAGTTTAAAACAACAAGAAGAACTTTGGGAGAAGTTGAAACGTCCATCAAGGCTTTGCAATGGCGGTATGGTTATGAAAATGTCAGAGGCCCTGCACCAGAACCTTTAACAGACTATATGGATGTAAGTTGTATGGGTAAATCCTTTGTCCTGACCTATATAATTGGGGGTAATACTAGATATTTGAAGGGTTGGCAGGTAAATAATCGACATGGGTTTTATTGTAGAAAATTGAGTTATTCTTAAAACCCATTATTTACGCCTGCAAGGCTTCAGATACAATTATGAATATGGTTATAATCTCCATTTTTATTGTACACAATTATTATTACAATATACAAATAATATGAAACATACAAACAATATATATTTATGTAGAAAGTACATGTACCTATCAGATATATCACATATTTGAATCCATTATTGATTGCTCATTATTAAACATAATTGTTTGGCAATATTTAGTACAATACATACATAGACTGGTCCTACCGCAGGTCGGGGGTTTTCCCAGGGTACTCCGGCTTCCTCCCCCAATAAAAACTGGACGCCATGATATAGCTGAAAAATTGCTGAAAGTGGCATTAAACACCATCAAACAACATAGACTGGTCAAACCAACTGGACTTTACATTTATTGTGATAATTACAATTAATACATAAATCTCCAGAGCCGAGGTCATATCCACTCCATTTCATACTTCATAGCACTATGCTAAGGATATCACCTCGGGCTCTGCTACACAAGCATGAGCTTCCATTTATACTCTGCACACTTATTTTTTATCAAAGTTAATCAAAATTGTAATTTGAAATAATTATTTTGACAGATTTGTATATTCTGAAAATTGCAGACAAAAAACACAACTAGGATAGTCTGGAAATAAATCTATGTTTATAATTTATTTAACCTATATCTTTGTTTTTAATAAAAAAAGGAATACTATTTAAAATGTGCAATCAATTGATTGATAAGGCTTTTTAAAAATTATTTTTATTGAAATAAATTAATATGGGAAGAGCTTAATTTCCTTGTGTGACAGAGGTGAATTCAATAAGATACTAGTATGTAGCCTGTTTTGGAGATTGTTAGGACACATGCTGTAACATAATTAAATAATTTTATTTACTTCATATATATATAAACCTGTATAAATCCAACTTTGTAGGCCCAGTATTATGGACAAATTGGCATAGGAACTCCTCCACAGACTTTCAATGTTGTATTTGACACAGGCTCTTCAAATTTATGGGTTCCATCAAAGAAATGCAAAATTACTGATATTGCATGCTGTAAGTACATCTAAACTGAGCATCATACAGAGATTTTACCCATATAGATGATAATGATACTGATAGTCAACTGAACTACTTTTAGTTGATCTTGTTAACTGGTACATTTCACCATTAACCATTAATGATAACACTTTTCTTAAACTACAAAAGATCGGTGTACTGAGGTAAGTTCAGTAATGTGCTTATTTGTTTAGACCATAGGATTTCAGTCTGTTTATTTCCATTTCAGTGATATCTAAATTTTGTGTAGCCTTTGTACCATATCTGTCTGTCTGTTGTTTCAGGCAGACTAGTATATGTGCAGTGGATTTTCTTTTGTAATAATTCTGTGTGTTCTTTGTAACAGGTGCAGTCTGTCTGTATACCATTGTTTTTTTCACCAATTTGTGTGTACAATGTACTTTGTAACAGGCTTTAGTCTTTCTGTATACCTTTGGTTTTTGACCTGTGTGTGTACTTTGTACCATCAGTAGTCTGCCTGTATGGCAATTTATAATGGGCATGTAATTTGTACATTGTACTCTCGTAAGTGGACCTATTTTTTTGTCTGTGTATGACTGTTGTTCTGTAATTACTAGTATTCTCCAGGAAAGGGGGAGTGTATAGTCCTCCATCTGTTTGACATACTCAGAAGAATACATGTATTGCCAACACCATTTGTCATATTGACCTCAAACTTGGAGGTTGGATGGGTTGTATTGGTTAAGGAACCATAACTACATAAATTAATTGTTAACTCCCTTAGTTTATTTTTCTTGTCAACAAAATAATTTAAAACCTTCTGGATGGATTTACTTTAAACTTGGTATGTAGGTACCTGGTAATAATGAGAACAATTGCTCTACCTTTTAAAATTTGTTAGTTATGTTTTGTTTTCAAAATGTTCTTTTCACCATAGCTGCTCGACATCTCTCCAAAACTGTTTGACATATTGTGATGTGTAGGAGTGCTGTACACCAAACCACAATTAAAAATCATTGAGCTAAACCCGATATACTGAAAAAACCAAATATCACAATATTAGAAAACCATACTGTGATTTGATATCTTACGATGTATGGTCTACCCCTAGAGGATAGTTGAATGTACATGTACTACTGTGTACTGCTCTTTTATTGCATCTTTTAGTGTCCACAGTTTGTATTCATTCATTTGCCTTTCTGCATGTATACATAAATTCTATAAATAGAATCTGAAATTGACTTTTCCTGCTGTCAATATGTCATTCTGTAACTCGCCTATCTTGTCAGTCTACAAGCAAGGATGAAAATTTGTAATTAAAATACCACTAGGAAGTATTAAAACTATATGACCGGTAATACTGTCATTATTGTTCTTTATATTTTTAAGTTCTAGTATATGGATTTCCTGTTATTGATTATCATATTTATCTGTTGAAATGTTATATAATTCTGAACATATGCCTTTATGGAGCAAGAATGTAACCTCTCAAGTGTCTTGTCGGATTTCAGTTGTGTTATATTCAATTTGGTGTCAGTAGATTGTTAAGTTAAAAAGACGGATGGTCTTTGTTGTGATTTCTTTTAAAACTTTATTTCCTACTCTGATTTTTTTAATCCTGTTCTACTCAATCTTTGCATACAAATTCACCAATTCTAACTTAAACATAACTTCTTTCCTTCTTCTTATATATAATAAATAAATTTTGCGAGAATACTGACTTTTGATTGGCTTGAAAATATTTTCTATCAGAGGATGGAAAACAAATTTGATCGTCATGGAGACACGCGCCATTTGACGTCATATATTACTCCACGGGAAACTAACAGTTTTTGTATTGATCTCTGTTTTCAAAAATGTCCAGTTACAAAAATAAAATTGTTGAGTTTATTCTATTGTTTAAATTTATTTATAAGTATTAACTACAAGAAATATTTTCTCCATTGAGGGATAACAAAATTTCCGTTGTGCACATTTAATATAATCCGCTACGCTATACAATGTGCATAAACGGAAATTTTGTTATCCCTCAATGGAGAAAATATTTTTTGTAGTTAATCCTTAAATAAAAACCATTGTCTTGTTACATTAAATTGTTGTATTGTATAATATATATAAATGTGATGAGCTACATGTAGTACTATGTCTATATATGTATGTAATTTGCAATGGAAAAAAAAAATTTATATATATAAGTAGTTTCTGTAATATCAAAAATGCTTATGATTTGTTTTCAGTGATCCATCAGAAATATGACAGCTCTAAGTCAAGTACATATCAGGCAAATGGAACAAGCTTTGAAATAAGATATGGAACAGGAAGTTTGACTGGTTTCCTGAGTACTGACACAGTAACAGTAAGTATAACAATTGAACGATTTTACACTGTATCCAAATTCATTAATTTCTCAGTGTAATTATACCTGAGACAACAATAGTCACATAATAGGTATAATCACTTTGTATAGAGGGGACATAAATGTATTAACAAAAGAATAATGTTTATGATTTCATTTTATGCATTCCTCGGTTCCAGATTTGATTTCCAAGGTATAGTGAAGTCTTACCCATCTGTTATACTTGCATGTATTGCAGTCATTGTTGATTGGAATATTTTTATAAACAATGTTCCAAAATTTCATTAAAATCTGTCAAATATTTTAATTTATTTCCAAATCTATATCGGTCTATAATGTAAAGTACAAATATGAAACTTTCTGAAACTTTGTAAGATATAATTTGGTTTTTTGCATTATATTTGTCTTTAACACTTTTTAAAACTCCATTTTTATAGAAAGTATACTTTTCCCCAAAAAGATTTCTATATTCATTCTTGGAACAAATTATCCACCACTATAAGGGATACAATTATAAGGTTAAAATCTTAAGATCAATAGTGACCTTAAACATTAAGTACTGTAGAAGTTTAAAAGATTGATTCATTGGAGCAGGTTGTGAAACAGATGCACTCTTCTAACATGGCACCTTTCGATATTGTCAAAAGGATGCACATCTGTTAGAAATGTATGGAAATATTAAGCTTGATACTAACGAACCATTTTTCATTGACCTTGTATTTTTCTAACACAGATGAGCAATACAATGTACATATATTTTATTTGGTTTGTTTGATTGAATGGCATTTAACAAGAATTTCAGCAATATTTCAGCTATTTCATGGCATCTAGTTTAATTGGGAGGAATCTGGAGTACCTGGTGAAAACCCCCTAACCTGCTTGCACTGAGACTCAAAACAATCCTAAGTGTTGAAAAGGCCATGTGATCAATAGTAAATGAATTAAACTATCTTAACCACTCGGCACCACAGGGCCCATTTTCATTGGGCCCCTTTTTGTATTGTTGCTGCTTGTACATGGTAACTGTTATATTCATCATTAGGCATAGTCTGTATGACATAGTCAAGATCTTATGTAGAATTTCTTCTTTGTATAAATGTTAGCCAAAACCTGATTGGTTAATAAGGATGGTGATCATTTCATGCATCTTCCATAAAGTTACATTAAAGGGGTTAGGTTGCATGTTTTATTTAAAATTTTCCTGTCACCTATTTATATTATATTTTAATTTTTAGGTGGGAAATATTTCTGTGAAAGGACAGACATTTGCTGAGGCTGTGACACAACCTGGTATTACTTTTGTAGCTGCCAAATTTGATGGAATTCTGGGAATGGCATATCAGAGAATCTCTGTAGACAATGTTGTACCAGTTTTCTATAACATGGTTAAACAGAATTTAGTGCCTGCGCCAATCTTTTAATTTTTCTTAAACAGGTAAAAATATACATTGTTTACTTGTAAATGTTAAAGTTGATAAGCTATTTACCAGGGAGATGGCAGTATACCTCAACAGCCTGTTATCTCCTCCCAGGTAATCTGTTCTTAAAACTGACGTAAACGAGGCTCAATGGTTGTGTTTTTCCTGTTTTTGTCAGATTTTTAAACAAATTATGTGACCAATTTTGAACAATTTCATTTTTTTGCCCATGAATCCCAACTTTATTTTTGCACAATTTAACCTCACACATCTTAAAAAAGCAAGGTATCAAGAACTTCTTTATTTTTGTTTAATTCTTTTGAGATTCAGACTTTATCATTACAAAACCTTTTAACTGTCAGCTGAATCCTGATTCACTTCACATTGCTTATAAAAACAAGCACATGACCTATCGTTATGTTTTCTTATTCCACTCCTGTATCATATTTATTACTATACTTAGCAACTATTTGAAAACCCTGTTGTTTAGAACAGACTGAAGTCCTTAAATCCAATCCTTCATAGTTCAAGGATAACAGTGTTTTCTGTTTAGCCTCACAATTGTCATATTATTAGATTCCTCTTTAAGGGGTAGTTAGAAATCTGTTTTTTATTACTGCCTTGTCGACACTGGAGTTGAAAGTTTAAGACTGACTTGGATCAGGGTTGCTCGACTCCAACCTAAATTGACAAGGATTGACAGTTTTCCTGCTGAAGGTTCAGGGTTTTCATTGAATACTCTATCTTCCTCGAGGCAATTATATAACAGTGAAGTTGCAGAAGGCGACATAAATGTAAAAACAAAATCATCAACGAATGCCCTTTAAGTTCTATTTAAACAAATTTTTACATTTTTTTGAGTAAGGCTATTTAACTATAAATGTAGTATATTAATCAATATCATTTCTTAAATTTTAACAAAGAATTCAAAATGATGGAAATACAGTGACTGCTTTATTCTGGTTCCCGGGAAATCTGTTACAAAAATATGTCACTGAATAAGGAATACAAGGTCAAGTTCTGTGTCATGTATTTGTATAAGTTGTAGATTTAGTAAGATACCTGTTTTATTCCACAGGGATCCCAGTGCACAAGAAGGAGGTGTCATGTATTTGTATAAGTTGTAGATTTAGTAAGATATCTGCTTTATTCCACAGGGATCCCAGTGCACAGGAAGGAGGTGAGTTGATCCTTGGAGGCAGTGATCCCACGCTCTACAAAGGAAACTTCACATATGTACCCGTGTCTACACAAGCTTACTGGGAATTCAAAATGGATGGGTAGATTTATGTGTTTTAATGTTTTATAGGTTATTGTTGGTCAGTCCAAAGGATGCTTCATGAACTTTGATCTTTTAAGAAGTGGCTATCAATTTTTGTACTTGGATGTCAACAGCAATGCTTTCCAAGCAAATCTTCATGACAGCTGTCACCACAAACAACCGAGGAAAGAGCAAGGATATTGTGACTTCTATGGAACAGTCTCCATTTACTGTGCCTCTTCTGTGGGCACAATTCCCAATCTTAGGATCCTTGTGTTCATGCTTATGCAGATTATAGACTTTGGAAGTCATGCCTTTGTTTATGGCATGTTATTTTGTATAATTATAATGTAGACTATTAATTTATGCCAGGAATACTGAAATAAGACCCCAGGAAGATAGTTGATGTAAAATACAAACTGGTAGAGATTAATTTGATTTGGATAAGAAAATCTGACAAATTTCAACAGCTAACAAAATAAATAAGTATAATTTAAAATTGTTTGTGAATTCTGCCTTTGTACCTGTTCCTTTGTAACAAGAAGTTATCAGACATACTCAATGCAGTTTTTTCATAGATAACCCATATGACTAGCCATATTGTAACATTTTCTCTTTGAACTTCAGGACCTGATCAACAAAATATTTCAAATTTTACTAGGAAAGTTTTCTATTTTATCTCATTTTAGACATAAACAAAGAGGCATTCTGTATATATTATCTCTAATTAGTTGAGTCAGAGATCATGTTTGACCAGACTTTATACACGTAGATCATACTGATAAGTTACTTTCATATACTTAGATTATGGAAAGGTCAATGACAGGATAAAGTACAGTATCTAATCTCCAGTGTGTCACACTTCAATAACATGTATAATCACAAAACATGTACAGAATTATTCACCTATTGGTCTATGAATCCTCATGTTTGGGTACTAGCAAATTTACGTGTATTTCAATGCAAATCCAATGCTGTTTTTGATTCTTATAAATTCTGATAAATTTATCTGTCTTCTAGATATGATTTCAAGCTGTCAGACATTTACCTCTGTAATACTTGTGTTACTTTGAAACAATTCATTTTAAAGTCTTTAAGTGAGATTTAGGACAAACCACTTTCCTTTCAGTGGAGATGAGAGTAGAACGAAAAATCATAACCTCACATTTATATTTTTTTGTGTGGTGTTAATCTGACAAATAACAAAACTAAAATTGAATAATTACAGCAGTAAAAATCTGCCTAGATATAGAGGAGTTTGGAATTATAGGCAAAGTCATAAATTTGTTTGTCTGTCATGGTGTCAACAGTTGATACTCATGTGGTCAGACTCCCACCAGATAAGAGACAGGATGATTCCTCAATTGAATATAATGGAGATGAATGAGGTTGGGGGTTTGGGGGGGGGGGGGGTGAAAGGCATTCAATATTTACAATTTTTTAAAGAACTTGGTAGATATAATAGAGAGGAAGTCTTAAATTATTGTAGACATGTCCATATATAAAAATGGGAACTTTTTTCGTAAAATTTATTCCATCTACCCATGTTGCTTTGACAATTTGAGTACATCTTTTTTTAGAATTATGATAAATGGAAAGACTTCCAAGTTCTGTCAGGGAGGATGCAATGCCATAGCTGATACTGGTACCTCCCTTCTGGCTGGACCAACGGAGGAAATTTCCGAACTAAACAAGCAAATTGGAGCCAAACCAATAACATCTGGAGAGGTACCTATATCACATTCCAAGTTTTATTTTTTTCACATGCAACTTTGTTTTTTTTTAGATTTCTATGAAATTTGATGAGAAATTTTAAAAACTGTCAAAAATCTGCATGTACATCATATACATTATTACTGCCAAATCTTTTGTGTTGTTAGCTATAGGCTATTAGATATGTTACAGTTATAGCACAGCCTTCTGAATTAGACCAATACACTTTCAAACATGAAGTGTGAGAAAGTGTATTTGTCCAACAAAAAAGATCGTGCTCTAAATTACTTGAGTTGTAACATGAATAAGCCCCCAGATCCGGACCATTAATAATTGGTGATAAACAAGGAGGGCGGTGTTTAAAATTCAAATTCAAATGAAAAGCTGATATTCGAAGTTTGTGCTATGGTTTTGAAGTGAAAGCAAAATAAAATTTGACATATTTAAGGTGGAGTTTTTCTGTGCATTATTGGTTCTAATTTTAGTTGGTTATTGCATGGTTGTGTTTCCCTAACCTTTAACAGGAACACGTAACCATTCATGCAATATTATCAAACTTAGAGCATACATACTGCTCATTTCTTGTTTTTTCCTAAAAAAGATCAAAGGATTCATGTTACAAAGAGGCGTACTAGTAAGTGTATCATTACAGGAAAATATGTGATTATTTATATACTAATATAAATCAGCGTATCTCTATAAATATTCAAAGACAACAGTGCTTCTATTGTGGAATTTTTTGGGTTATAACATTTTGTTAGATGACAAGGTTCATTCCAAAAATTAAAAATTTATAAATTTTGATTTGTAAAACAAATCACCATCATCCATTGTTTACCATGGTTGTCTTGTACAATTATATTTAAATAAAGGTCCTCCATGTTGTTAACACCTTAGTTAGTCACATGTTTACTTTGTATAGTAGCAGAAATGAAGTCTCTGTCATGGTTGATAGCATTTTTTACCCTTACCACTGAATATTTGTGCAAGTGTGATATGCATGGAAATTACTGCAAAAGAAAATACACACTAAAGTTATTTAACCATTTTTATTGATATGTAAACATGTAAAAGTCATAAACCTTTATATACATATTAGTTGAAAAGAATAAATAATATTCAATTTAGTCTTATATGACCAGTTTTGAGATATTTGTACATTTTTTACAGTACGTTGTGGACTGCAGCACCATAGCAAACCTGCCACCAATCAGCTTCCAGTTGGGAGGACAGATGTTTACTTTGTCTGGCAGTGAATACGTTTTGAAAGTCAGTATCAGTTTAGTTTTAACTTAACAAATACAGTACTGCCAATGTGGATGTTTAATTATCCACTTCCTTTTCATAGAAATAATACTCTCCACTGTGTCTGCCTTGGCAATCCACAACATTACATGGTAGAGGATTATAAATGCCACTGCCAATGGAGTTCTGATAGATGAAATTTCTCCAAGTCCACAAGGGTGACTTGATTTATAGGTTATTTACATTTTTTAAATGAGATGCATTTTCTCCTACTTACCTCTCCGAATGGTGATGTCGAGTAAAATGCATCAAGTTTCATTAAACGTAAAAAATCTGTTTATTGCTGTATTGTTACATTGTGATGTCACTGTGTTTACTTAAAGATGTCTTGACAGTTAGTTGAGATAGACCCATCTCACACTAGTAGAGTGAATTACGATAATACCGCACATAAAGATGCAAGGAAAATACTGCAAAATAACGATAAATATTGAATATCCACAATAGGTGTACTGTTCTGCATGACTTTAAGTTATTCCTCAAAAGTAAAAAACGTGAAGTTAATATGATTTTTAGTTTTGAATAAAGCTGTCGCACCCTACTCAGGTGGTTTTATATACAGTAGGTTGTAAACACTTCACTAATGAAAATTAAAAATTAAAAGAAATAAATATTGATGTACACAGGATTAAGGGGTAGAATATATCTATCAGACAGAAAATTTGTAGTGCTATTTTTCTAATGGATTTGGTAGGTAATAAAACAACAATTAATAATGTACCGGTAGTTTATTATCATTTATCAAACTGGTTTTAACCATTTTTAATTGCATACAGAATTAGAGAAAATCTTCCATCTACCATCTAAACATTATTACTAATTTGGATGCTTCTTACTTTGAAATTTTCTTAAGGTATCCGACCCATAATTGAAGTCACTGTTTAATAGTCTTTTTCGACCAAGAAATACAGCTTTATTAAATCAATGTATTGCTAATTAATGATTTAAAAATTTAAAAATTGTTTTACTTTCAGTCAATGTTAACAGTTTTGAGCAAAAAAAGTTTGTTACTCAGATAGTATTTCCGATGTTTGCCGAACATTACCGAGGTCTGCTCCATTGAAAAACAATAGACATCCGGGACACCAAATATGATAACGTGGTCAATTGTGGTCCGGATACCTTATACTAAACTTTACCGTGTCAATCCGACGGGATTTTGCCTGTCAAAATAGAAAACTGCTACCGTGTTTGGTCGAGTTTATGGTCCTTTTGTAAATCTTTTATTACACTTTTTGAAATCAACAATTATTTTCCACAGCTAAACGGCGTTGTGAAATGTGGCTGAATTTTCATTTTGAGACATCGATTTTCCATACTAAATTTTGACCTTGTTTTGAACGGAAGTGTACGTTAGGAAAATTCCATTGTTGTCTATGCGAAATCCTTCGGGTAATGTCGTCTGCAGTTGATGCGGGAAAAGTCTCGCGGTTTGTCCGAATACCATTGTACGTTACGAAAGCAGACGAACGTTTGTAAACAACATTAGACCCCTTTAGAAACAAAAATGGCTGACTTCCTATGGAAATTCGATCTACCAAAATGAAAATTCAGCCGTATTTCACAACGCCGTTTAGCTGTGGAAAATAATTGTTGATTTCAAATAGTGTAAAAAAAGATTTACAAAAGGACCATAAACTCGCAGGGCTGTCAAGTTTTGATGAGCTGCTCGCGTAAGATTTGCCTAAAAATTGAAAGATCAAAGGAAAAAATAAAAACATCAAAGAAATTTGCTGCCAAATTGTGGACTAGATGCGTGAGTCTCACACGAGTTGCGTGAGACTTGACAGGCCTGAACTCGATCAAACGCGGTAGCAGTTTTTAATTTTGACAGGCAAAATCCCGTCGGAATGACACGGTAAAGTTTAGTATAAGTAGTTATTATAAAATAGAGAAAATATTATGTAAAAGTTGATTTTAATGTAACAGATATTTTGTTGATCTTATTTAAATATAATGACACGGCATTGAAAACTTAGTGACACATTGATGTCAACTACTGGTCTTACTGACACAGTTCATTACATATAGAAAGTCTAAGGCATTGATTTTGTTTATTAGTATGCCTTAGAGTAGAGTTGTAGATGGAGGAAGTTAATTTACGGTTCATTGGTCAACTGATGACCAGTCGAATTTATGATAATGTGTAACAACACTTCCCCCCTGTCATCTTCTGCCCTTCCACACATATCCGCACCTTTCATAAACTGTATAATACATCACACACCATACAACCACTTCTGATGTCACTGCTGTCAATCATCTAAAAGATTTCAACCACTAGGGATGGTGCTCCCTTTAATTTTCCTTACACATATTGACAACATTTAGATTGTTTTTATATTGTAACCCCAATTTACTTTAATTTGTGTAATTTGTTTCCAGCATATTTTTTCATTCTGATTGGATCTTGTAAGTTAATGATTGACAGATATCTGTATAAAATGCAGAATTCCTTGACCTTGGACAATTGTTTTAAGCAACCTTATGGTCTTGCTTCTTTTAAATTGGGGATTTTGTAAATAAATTAGTATAATATGTTTCTTTTTTAGGTAACACAGATGGGTTATAGTATCTGTATCAGTGGATTCATAGGACTGGATGTCCCAGCCCCGTTAGGTCCTTTGTGGATTTTAGGGGATGTTTTTATTGGCCCTTTTTACACTGAATTTGACCTTGGAAACAATAGAGTGGGATTTGCACAAACAGTCTAAAATGAGTTTTGCTTCAGATTGCAAAAAGGCCTTGATTTAGAATTGATCATGAAGTGAACAAAATACATGTAAATGTCATATTTGGCAAACTGTTTCGACAATTAAAAGTTTTTGTACTATTTTACAATTCTGGTAAATTTGTGTTAAAGCAAATTTGATTTAATTTTTGTTTCTAGCAGATATTACATTTCTGATTTTTTACTCATTACTTAAAACGGGTTATTATGTTGGTAGTTACAAAATAGCCACTCATGATTTTTTGTGTATTGATGCAGAATCTCACTATTTGTTGATACATTCATATATTAGCAGATTTGTTTAAGTGTAATTTGACATGTTTATTTATAGACCTTTTTTTCCATGTTTAATGATACAATTATCTAAAAATCAGATCCTTATAAACATTTTTTAACACACATCTTATGATGAAAAAATTCACTTTTTTCATTTCATATTTACAAATAGAGAAAAATGGTCCAATTTTATTAGTAGAAGCTTTATTATCTTTTCTGAACAGTTATTACTTATTTGGATGCCAATGTAAATAGAAAAATAACAACTTGGATATGTTGGTTCAGTTTCAGACATTTTTTATAGGTATTAAATTCAATAACATCAGATATTTTTGTGCACTTTGAAAAATGCTATCACCTAAAATATGGAGCGATTTCATTTCTTCTTTTCTCCCATCCAAATCATTCCTGCTTTATTCACTGTAGTAGATTTGTTATTTTGTTTAATTATTTCCAATACTATGTACAGATCTGGCACACAAATAATTTCCCCCTTTTATTTCATTCTGTTTTGCAAACTATGACCTATACTCTTGACCTATGTTACATTCAGTTAAATTTAAAAGTAAAAAATGGCTAAATCAACAAATTTAGGCACAAGATAAAATTGGTCAGTAGCTACATTTCTTTGTATTTACCCAGGAACCTTACAAACTGGATAAGCTGTACGCATTAACTTGAAAAAACCCATCAACTTCAAAAGTTGGGTATTTAAAATGTTCATTCTTGTTTCATTATAAGGCAGGGGTTAATGCTGGATTTAACAAGTATAGGTCTGCAGAGACTAAAAACAAGTATAGGTCTGCAGAGACTAAAAACAAGTACAGGTCTGCAGAGACTAAAAACAAATATAGGTCTGCAGAGACTAAGAACAAGTATACGTCTGCAGAGACTAAAAACAAATATAGGTCTGCAGAGACTAAAAACAAGTATAGGTCTGCAGAAACTAAAAAAACTATTTTCTTCTCACCTTATCTGTTTTATATGCATAGTTGAATTAAATAGTTTCCTAAGAATTAAATACAGTATACAATTATTGCCTTTAGAACAAGTGAATATTAATAAGGTTAACAGTGTGTGATATTCACCTCTTCTGACAACCATAACTTTTTTATTAAATTTAACACATTGGCTGGATTTGAGGGTTGTTTGCCTTAGTAATTAGTTTTGATGATAGATATTTTTTTATTTGTAAGATATAAAAAAAAGTTGTATATGCATACTGTCAGATAGATAGCACATGGATAAAACGTGTCCACAAAGTAACAAGTGCAAATCCTTCTTTATATGGTGCAGGTATCACAGGGTGGTCAAACTATTTGTATCAGTGGATTCGCTGGAATCGATGTACCCCCACCACTTGGACCACTGTGGATCCTAGGAGATGTGTTCATTGGACCATTTTACACAGAATTCGATCTTGGAAATAACAGAGTCGGATTTGCTCCAACTGTCGACCCAACTGTGTAAAGAACAGTGGAAGTTTTATTAGCAGATTGTGTCAATGTTTGTGGTTTTTGTAATTTTCATAAATTTTGAAAGAAAAGGTGCACAAGTTTTCTGTGAAAAGTGCTGTATTTTTGTGATTTATTAAAAATTTGTTTAATTTTGTTTATGATTATTTATGTTGTTCTTACCATGTAAGAAATTTCATCTATATCGTTGGAAGTCTTGTGTCTTGTTCATACATTGCTTTCAGCTTTGTGCCAGACAATATGACAATATCATGGCATATCTTGTGTCTTGTTCATACATTGCTTTCAGCTTTGTACCAGACAATATCATGATAAGTCTTGTGTCTTGTTCATACATTGCTAATTGTACCAGACAATATTATGGCAAGTCTTGTGTCTTGTTCATACATTGCTTTCAGCTTTGTACCAGACAATATCATGGCAAGTCTTGTGTCTTGTTCATACATTGCTTTCAGCTTTGTACCAGACAATATTATGGCAAGTCTTGTGTCATGTTCATACATTGCTTTCAGCTTTGTACCAGACAATATCATGGCAAGTCTTGTGTCTTGTTCATACATTGCCTTCAGCTTTGTACCAGACAATATCATGGCAAGTTTTGTGTCTTGTTCATACATTGCTTTCAGCTTTGTACCAGACAATATAATGGCAAGTTTTGTGTCTTGTTCATACATTGCTTTCAGCTTTGTACCAGACAATATAATGGCAAGTCTTGTGTCTTGTTCATACATTGCTTTCAGCTTTGTACCAGACAATATCATGGCAAGTCTTGTGTCTTGTTCATACATTGCTTTCAGCTTTGTACCAGACAATATCATGGCAAGTCTTGTGTCTTGTTCATACATTTCTTTCAGCTTTGTACCAGACAATATCATGGCAAGTCTTGTGTCTTGTTCATACATTTCTTTCAGCTTTGTACCAG